>CM057164.1:23152044-23220276 GCA_029962745.1 Echinometra lucunter
AAAATTAGATAAACATATTTGCGTAGATATAAGGGTTACTGACGTTTTCAGAAATTAAAAAAAAAAAAAAAATTCTTTTCACAAAACAGTCAAAACATCTCTCAGAAAAGTTCATATCAGAAAATATAAGGTAAATGCTTTATGCATAACTTATCACAAATGCAGCTTTTTGTTCAAATCGTGAGAAAAAATATGCAAGACTTACTTCAACTTCACTTTCCTGTTCTGCCATCTTAGATCTCGATTATAAGCTTGTCTATCAGTCTATTGTGTGGATGTTTCTTGGTGAGTTGCGTTTTTTTTTTTATGCGGGTAGTAAACATGTTGTCACTGTAAAGGCATATTGAAGATATGGTGTAATGTAACCATTCAAGTAACATTATATGCATATTGTTGACTCGTGTGTTTAGGCTGGTAAAATTATAAAACATGCAGCCATATCCGTTTGTTTTGTTTATTGTTGTTGTGTTTTAATCAAAAGAAATCACTCTCTGTCGCAAAATATAAAATAACATTTCATAAAACTTTGAAGATGAATATCAATATTTTTTCTTGGCTGATAGAGGAGGTAGGGTAAAACTACTACCCCTTATAATGTGACAAATTAATGTCATTTAAAGACTAAAATTGACATATTGTTGTTTGGAAGGGAAGCATTGTATTGGGAGGGCCAGTGATTTTGAAGTCAACCCTTAAAACATTTCCCTCCCTGTTTTGTTTTGTTTTTCTTCAAGTGGCGCTTTAAAACGATTTTCTTCAAGATTGGATGTCCAAATTGACAAACAAAGCACCAGCACTGGTATAGCAGCCCTTAAAATGATGTTAATCAGTCGGGGGGGGGGGGGGGAGGAGTTCGAAACTACACCCCGCTAATTCATAACACGTTGTCTCAACTTACACTAACATGACTATCCGTAACAGTGAATATCAGTGCTCCCTCCCCCCCCCCCCACACACACACATCACAGACTAATACCCATACCCTCTCCTCCTTGTGTGACAATTAAAAATCTTGTCAGGTCTCAGATTTCCTTATGAAGCAAAAAGTAGAGAGAATGGGATTTCCACAGAAAATTATTCCGGGTAAGATACATGTACTCTGGATCGCCCTCCCCCACCCCTCTCACTCTTACAGTGTCTACACGTCTTTTTCTGACAACCCAGAATCCACCTTCTGCTATTAAAACAACTCTTTATCCGCCTATGCTAAATATCGTAATTGATTCATTGATGATATTGGATATCATGCTCGACCTTGGGTTGTTTTTTTTTAAGTTCATGTGAAATTGATACCATTTAGTACGGTGAAATGACTGAAAAAAAGGGTTCATCCAGACTTAGTAATAGCTCCTCAGGATTTTCCTGCTCCTCCTCCTCCTCCTTCTTCTTCTTCTTCTTCTTCTTTCTTCTTTCTTCTTTCTTCTTCTTCTTCTTCTTCTTCTTCTTCTTCTTCTTCTTCTTCTTTCTTCTTCTTCTTGTACAGTTATTCCCCCTCTCTAATTCATAAGGATAAGAAACCCCACTTTATCCTAAGAAGGTTCATCTTTATTAATAGAAAGAAATAAAAGGAGGCTGGTAGCTTGTCACTCAAAAATCCTCTACTGTTCTTAAAGTTACTCTGAACAGGAGAAGGCAACGGAGGAGGAGGTCCTGAGAAGACGAGGGGGAGGGAGAAGAAGAAGAAGAAGAAGAAGAAGAAGAAGAAGGAGGAGAAGAAGAAGAAGAGAGAAAAAAAGGAGAAGAAGGAGAAGAACTAAAAAGTGTTACATTTTACATGTACCCCCTTTTTAAAAATTCTTATAAACTTATTCACCTGCCATTCTGCCTCTTACATCATCTTCCTATTTATACCTTCACTACTTTTCTCCCTCTATTCAACATTTCATGCTCCTTCTCTTCAAGGACTATCTCTCACAACATTTTGCAATATCATACCACTTAAAGTTGTGCGGACTTGACAGTTTGACTGTTCGCACTGTTCACAAACAAGTCTAGTTGTGAATACACAAACAGATGCCGAGAAGCTATCCCCTTTTGCCGAACTTATGATGCATATCGCTAACTGCACACACGCAAGGGAGCAAGCCTGCCAAAAAAACTTTGCTGAGACTCACAAACTGCCCTGTGGGATTTTCAAAAGCACTGCGTGAAGTGCCATCTACACACCAAGTCAAGGCAACTGTAATATGGTAATTTAAAACAAGACATTCACACATAGATGCCCTCTATACAAATCCAGTTAAAGTCTTTGACAAAGAAATGGTTAGTTTTCATAAAAACTGTATTTACATTTTTGCGAAAGATTTGTCACTACATCTCGGTGATAATTTACAATGATTTACAAAGGCATATGAACACTTTCTATTCACTCCCATGCGCAGTATCAGCAGATATTTCTAACATTGCTGTGCATTCTGAAACAGGTTGCCATTTCGAATGTAGTCAAGGAAGAAAGTAGTTGCACATGTATGTACATTTTAAATTGAACACAGGTGATAGATTAGGGAACTTGGGGGGGGGGGTGGTACATATAATATTACAAACAAGTTCTCGGGACATTTCAACCTTTAAAGTGATAACACAATGGTAAAAGTTTTTTTGATATATGATCGAGAATAGAATTCTAAGAAGAATAACATTAAAAATTTGATGATTTTCAATCGAAATCAATGCATTTTGGCTAATTTTCTCATAAAAAGTGAAGAGTTGACCAAAAAATTTGAGTATAAGGTATGACGTCAAAGTGGGTACCCAGCTTTGCGCATTGCAGCTGTGCTGCGCGCTAGACTGTACAATATGTATTATACCTTGTGCGCATTTTGCTAGAATTGCGCGACATGGTACCCACTTTGACGTCATTTTGACGTCAAAGTGGGTGAGGGGTCAAAAATATCCTGAAATCTTACCACATTTGGGAGTTTCCTTGGCAACACGACTTTTAAAAAAACTTTAGGCAGATGATTTTCTGCTAATAAAATCATGCTCTTTTAAATGAACTAACATTGTTTCAGCATTGGGTACCCCCTTTAAAGATAAACCTGAGTTGCAATGCAATTTGGAAAGGTTAATTAGGTACATGTAGTAAATGAAAATATGTGTACATCCTCGGTTTCAAATCATTAAAACAAGAAGTCAACCAAACCTTTTCAGAAAGCACTGCACTCAAAGGTGGGTATATGGGACTACATACAAAGGTTCAAGGCGAATGCTCAAGCCGTTTCTTTCTTGTCATCTTCCTAATATGCGCCTGAGGGCATTTGAATAATAAACTTTTTCAAAAGGCCCCAGACACCCCACCCCCCCCCCCCCCAATCCAAATGGGGGAAAAACAATACAAATATCCAAACTGGCAAGGCACCCAAATTCTGTACATGTAGCTCTGCTACATTTACAGAATTCCAAGTGGACACTGTATAAAATTCCTAAACAAAACAAAACACCCCTCCCCCCAAAACACCAGTTACGACAAAGAATTAATAAAAATGAACAGAGCCTCCATGTTCACAATTACGACACTTGCATGTGGATGTACATGTAACTTCTGCTTAATGCTATCCAGTCAATGGTTGGGGTTGTATGCAAGTCTTCTCCATCCTGTCAAATCTCTCCTATCCTATGAATATTTCATTGAAGGGACTTCTCAGTTATCACAGTTCTCACTGCACTAAACACATCTTGTATTCATAGTCCAACAGACAGGACAGTCTTTTACACACTCCAAGAATCCCTGCTGAAGATGTTGAGGTTTCAAGAGCATCTGAATCAGTCCATCAGTCTCGAGCTGTGCATGAACCAAGGCCTACCTCCTGTGATAATAAAAAACAGAGAAAGGTTGTTCTTTTTTAATTAAATACATGCAGATCACCAAGTATTTTTTGTTTTGCAATTTTTACACTTCCTTTTTATTAGACTAGAATATTGAATGTTAGAAAGCAATTCGTTCTGCTTGATGTTATTAGTGCCTTTTCACCTCTAATGATTAATGACAATGAATGTCCTCCCCATCCCCCCCCCCCCCCCCCCCGAGATCAAGAAAACCAACACGACTCTCCCACGGCCACCCCTCCCCCCCCAAAAAAAAATCATTTAGATATAGGCCTAAATCTATCCTCTAGTGCAGATAGGTCACATGTGGGCATTATCGTGAAATAGGAAACCACCGTTCACTTTGTACAGCAGCGCTTTATTCAGTCACACGCATTGGTTTCCTATTTCCACCTCCATTTTCTTTGTACACAAGTGCGTCCGTCAAATGAACGAGTGGTTTCCTAAACCAAGATATGGCCCATATCATATGTGATTTCAAATTTGAAGAAAAAAAAAAAACCCTAACGTTCTGCAAATGTGACATAGCCAGGCCTAGGCCTACAGCATTTTGCAAAGGAAACACCAGCAACGCAAAAACTTTCCCATATCACGTGCCCACACATTTATTCCAGTGTTAGTAAACTAAAGTCATCATTCATACTGATTCAGCTGGACACAATTTTATGTTCAAATTTTTACCACGCTTTCCCCATCACAGATGAAATTCAGAAATCAGAAACTTACGTTTTAAAGTTGGTCATCTGGTTTATCTGGTGGAGGGCCACATGGCTGTACCATCTTCTGCAAAAGGTTGAATTTAACCCTGGCTTTTGATTCGTTTTCTGCCAGTGAAAAATAGTTGATTAAATCTTGATGACCGAGATAGCTGCTTATCGAGTCTCGATGTTGGTTGGTCAACCACTCCCATTTGGTGGTATCTGAATGTCCAGTTCCGATGTATTTTGACTGCAAATGTTCAAGCTGACTGTGGATGTTGTATCTATCGCCCATTTTGAATAATTTACTCTTGTAAAACGATGAAAATTTAAGGTCAAAACCACTAAGTTGCGTGAACTGGCCGAGGCGTTCTTATAAAACGCGATCGCTCTTATGTACTGTAGCCGTAAGAATAAAAATAGCAAAACAAATTTCGACCTTTATTTCCATCGAGAAGCGTTCGATGTACCGATCTGTCATTAATTTTGATGGTTCAAATTATTATTTGATAATTGTCACAGTCGACTAGATATCATAATATCTGGTTCACGGAAATTACTTTTCTGTTTTCCTTTTGTTTGATAAGGGAGGGAGGAAGGCGACAGAGGTAATGTGCAATATTAAAGTGACTTAAAAGTACCCCTTTGTTTGATGATAAGTTTCCCTTTTCCACTTGGTCAAGTGCCCCTTTTTCTAAGCTTCCCTAGTAATTGCCAGTTTTCCTTACATAAGTGAGTGCCATCTTCGAATGAGATTGTGCTCTTTTTCACTTCTGATGAGTGTCTCGTTTGATTATGATATGTGACGCTTTCCAGTGCCTCAAATAATGCAATATGATAAGACCCCCTTCAAATCTCATACGTGACCCCTAGCTACCTCCCCTTTTCTTTATTGTGCCATTTCTCCTTTTTAAATATAATTTTTCACCTCTGGTAAGTGCCCTTACGGTCCTCAAAAGAGCCCTAATTATACTAACTCCAAAGAACCAGATAATTATCCTTTAGAAAAACAGATTCCCTAATTGTTATTTTGTTATTAATACCATCAAAGAGCGAGGCAGTGAAGCAGGGGGCCGCTGGCAGAAATGGAACAACGCCACTCCTCAACTTTAATACTATTTAAGCTGAGGTGTCCATACCTTGAAGAACTGATGATATTCCCCCTATTTTTCTTTAATTCTTCCTTCTCCTTTTTTTTTTTTGGGGGGGGGGGTGGGTTGTTTTTATTCAACTTTTTTATCAAAGTGCCCCTTTTCTCTGGTGCCCCTTACTTTGGAAGACGCTGCGGCTGCCCTTGTCTGCTACGAATTACGGTACGTATTACATTTATCTATCTTTCAAGCTTTACATGATAATAACTACTTTGCAATATAGGCCTACTGCTCTGATTACTGAATGAAATTTCAATGCAGTTACAGAAAAAACTATAACCAAATAGTTGAAAGGAAACAAACATCCTCAAGTCAAGTAGTTTTTAAATCAAATCAAAACAGATCAGCCAAACTGATTTGAACGAAATCGAACACCGAATAAAAAAGTTATGGCTATAATATGACATTTTTGTTTAACTTTTTTTTGCACTACCATAGCTAATGAGGACATCCACAGAAAGTAGACAACTCTTATTTTTTTGTAATTGAACATTTCATTTTGTTGCAGATTTTCTTAAGCCAAACTCAAGACATATCATGTGTATTTCCTCCACAATATAATGGATAAGGAAGAAAAAAAATTGAGTCTATTAATAATTCCGATGTTTCGTGAGATAATTTTGGATAATTATGTTGTCGATGTGTGGTTTCCATGATAATTTGTTGTCAATAAGAATTCCTAAAAATTTGGTTGTAGAAACCATTTGAAGTACAGTATTATCAAAAATAATATTATCAGGAAGGGAGGTAATTCTGTTGCTGAACAACATTATAATTAGTCTTCTGCAGGTTGAGTGATAATTTATTGGCCTTAATCCAGTTTGTTACTTTAGCAAGCTCAGAGTTTATGTTGGTTAGCATCAGAGTGCAAAAAAGTATAAATAAAAGAAGATTTGAGGATTCTGAAATGTAATTAATGTATGTGATAAAAAGAAGAGGACCCAGAAGGCTGCCCTGTGGTACACCACAGGTAACAGGAAGAGTAGAAGAATTACAATTATTTACAGTTACAAATTGGGTCCTATCTGAGAGATAACTCCTGAACCACTCCAGGGCCTTCCCTCTGATACCGTAGTGTGAAAGTTTATGTAAAAGAATGTCATGATTTATGGTATCGAAGGCCTTGGAGAAGTCCAGGAATATCCCAACAGTATTCCAAGCTTTACCAATGGAAGTGTAACTTTATTTATAAAAGACAAAATTGCATGCGAAGTGCTATGATTTTCGCGAAACCCAAATTGAAAGTTCGAAAAAATATTGCATTTATTAAAGAAGGCGGTAGTTCTTGTATTAAACTAGTTTCTTAAGAACTGTAGACAATGATGTAAGTAGAGAAATTGGACGATAGTTATTAACAAGTTGTTTATCTCCTTTTTAAAAAAGATGTATCACTTTGGCTATTTTCATTTTATTAAGTACCTGTCCTGATGTAAGAGAGACATTAAAAATATGCACTAAAGGATCGACAATTGATTTGATAATTTTCTTCAGTAAAGAGTTTTGGATTCCGTCGCACCCGGCGCTTTTCTTAACTTGAAAAAATGTTAACAATATTGATAATTTCTCTTGCATTTGTAAGAGAGAAGAATATGGATTTTTCGTTGGGTTGATCGAGAAAGAAATTGAATAATTTGTTACTTTGTGGAAGTAATCTTGGTAGTTATTTTACTTGGTTCATCCTATGGCGATGCTATCAAGAAAGAATAATCGATTATCGAAAAATGTATTTATTTAGTTGATATATTCAAAAAGTGACAAGACTGGTTTTCAGTGGGGCCATCTCAAAAACTGAATCATTATCGATTGTTAAAGATATGGAACGTCTGCGATCATGTTTGGCCACAAGAGAAAAAAGAGACACTCCACGCCGGCATATAGTATAGCTCTTATTCAAATACAAGTCCATTACAGCTCTCCAAGATCGGAAGTGGATGGGGAGAGACGAAGTAAGACAGTTTTTTTTTTTCTTTCCAGGAAGTCTCTCTCTCTCTCTGTCTTTCTGTCTGTCTGTTTGTCTGTCTGTATGTCTGTCTGTCTCTGCCTCTCTCTCTCTCTGTTTATCTCCATGTATCTTTACCGAATCTTTTCCATGTTTGCCACAGTGTTTAACCCGTATTGGGAGTGATAGCACACTTCTCCGGGGGAGGGGGGGGGGGCTACTAGGTGTCTCATAGATCACCATCTCATCGTCTTTCAAACTTATGTTATTCAGTCACGGTTAGGAATTCAGATTAAAAATTCTATTTCTTTCTTTAATGCACCTCCAGGATATACTTTTTTTTTTTTTTTTTGGTCTATCCTATGCGCTTAGATTTTTATTCCAACGCGGAAGGATCGAGGGAGCGTCGGGGGCTTGGCTTCAGCACGTGAGGGTCAGGTTTCCTAGACATGCTAGAGGTCAAGTAGAACGTAGACTGTGATCCCATCTGCAATTCTCTGCGAGGCCATGTGGGACTGTGACGACATCAAGCTCATGGAATGTTTTTTGATGGTTTTACTTCATGTTTGACGAGTTATGTTTTCTTCTGCGTAGATTCATTTCATCACAAGTTGTGTTGTGCTGCCCTCCCATCACTTTTGTGTTCCTCTCATGACTCCTCGAGTTCCTGAATTCTTAGAGATCGGTGTAAATTTTGCCTTCAATGTGGGGGTGGAGGGGGGGGAGGACATTGGGTTGACGACATCATTAATGTATTTTCAAAAGACTTTTTGCTTCTATTTCCGCATAGATATACATGTACATTTCACCACCTGTATTTGCCCCCTCCCCCTACTCCCGCCATCTACATGTATTTCACAGTGTTGTCTGTTGGTGAAGGCTCTTTACTCTTATACGAGAGGTCCTGGGTTCGATCCTCGCTGGGTGCTTGCATCCTTGGGCAAGATGTTTTGACTTACTATTGTCCCACTCGACCCAGGTGTTAATGGGGACCTAGCAATAGCTGGGGTAATAATAACTTGCAGGGCCCTCGGGAAGGACAGCATTGAAGCTGAGGAGGCTTCCCTGGGTTAAAAAACATTATTATCATTACTATTGTTAATTTTGATTGATATTATCTCTTTGCACTTATTGCTTCAGGCACAGTTTAAAACTTTGCGATGTTTGAGAGTGACATTCAGTATAATGTTTACCGCCAGCGAGTGAATGAATACGGCCCTACCCTATCGGTGGAATAAAATACAACATTCTTGGATAAAAGGAAAAAAATCAATAGCGTCAGCACGTTGATGGCCTAGTTTCCCGGAGTTCAGGTTCGTTTTTAAACATGTTAAAAGGAAGCAGACTGCATTCACGTTGAAAGAGCTCAAAGCTGAGCGGATTCAAAGGAAAGATTCCTCCTCGCAAGAACATTGCCATTAGGGGAGAAGAACAGAGCCTCACATCATTCATCGGAATGCCTGGTTGCGCTGAGCAGTGTTAAGTAAAGTTAGAAGCCTTCGTGATTTTAAACTTGAAAGGCGCCAAACTTATCATTTCAGTTTTTTTCAGTTGAGTTGTGATAAGCCCTCAAAAAGTCGTAAAGAAGCAAGCACAGAGCAAGAACATGGAGGACGATACCAAGAGTTTTTCGAGCTGGGACTACCTGGTCTTCTCCCTCATGCTCATCATCTCCATCGGTATCGGGATCTACCACGGCTTCACCGGTGGCAGGCAGAGAACCACCGCCGAGTTCCTGCTCGCTGACGGTGACATGAGCCCGATTCCCGTGGCGATGTCGTTGACGGCGAGTTTCATCTCTGCGATCACGTTCCTCGGTACACCGGCGGAGAATTACATCCATGGGTCGTTCTTCATTTGGTTCGGCGGGGCGTATATTTTGACGGGTATTCTGACGGTGATGTGGTTTTTGCCGATGTTCTTCAGGAGCGGAGACATGAGTGCTTACGAGGTAAGAGGTTGAGATGATAATCATTGTTATCATTATCGTCATCATCATCATCTTCGTCGTCATTGTCGTCGTAGTCATTAAAATCAGTATCATATCAATTCCTTTAACCCTTTGGGTACTCGAGCATGGACACCCCTGTATTAAGCCTATGGGAATGAGGGAATTGAGTAGTCAACAGCTTTATTAACACCGCCATAACTATCATGGTAATACTCATTAAAAATGCAATAATTATTGTCGGCAACGTATAGAATGTATTGGTGTAATGACATAACTTTGTATCGTCAATCATTATCATCCCTCAGTACCATACTCATGGGGCGTAGACAGCGGGGGATGGGGTGGGGGATGGGGGATGCATTCCCCCAACACACACTTTTTGAAGTGTGTGTGTGTATATACATATATATATCAGTGGGGGAATCACCCCCCCCCCCCCCGGTATGAGGACCTGTCTACGCTAATGCCACACACCATCTTTCATCATCATCATCATCATCATCATCATCATCATCATCATCATCATCGTTCTCATCATGAACATCACCATCTCAATTGTTATCAGTGTCATGATGTCGTCATCGTCGTATTCATTTGGATGTTTGGGTAACGATCATTATCACCAGTCATGCACAAACGCTGAAATATGAGTACGATACGCCCCAAACGGGATAATAAATTATAGAACCATAATCGTTAGTATCGGGAAAGACGTGCGTCCAAGAGGCACTGTTGTTGTTGTTTTTTTTGTTGTTGTAAGCTAAAGGTTTTATTCTTTTGATAAATTCAATATTTCATATACAAACAAGTTTTAATAATGAATGGGAAAATTTTGGAAAGTCAACCTGCTATATTTCTCAAAAATAATGCTGGGGATATGTTGGTTTAACATGTCTAAATAATGTTAGACATTTCAGAATAATTGTATTTTTACTATAATACAATTCAAGGATCTGTATAAAAATTGAGCAACGGCAATATTAAAAAAAAAAAAAAGAATCACTATAATATTATAACAATAACGGGCTGATTTTCCAAAAAAATCCTCAAGGCTTTTGTACACAATGCCTTGAAACGAACGATGAGGGCCCTATATTCATTCCGTGTGATATACCGTTTTCGGCGTTTATGCCTGTAATCGGATTTCGGCGTTTATTTCCATCACCACCGCAATCACCACCATTATGGCTGTCATAATCTTACTTATCGCCAAGACCACCGCAGCAATCATTACCAATTCTATCATTATAGTCGTCGAGGTGTTGTATTAACTGGGATTTATAGCGAGCGATAAGGCGCTCGTGCACAATAACATGCTTTAAACAATGTCTTCCTATATACCAAGTAGCCATTTTATTCACCCGGGTAAAAAGAGGCGAATGTAGATTGATGTTTTGCATGACTATGTAGATGAATTTCCTCGAAAATCAGTTGAAACAGCGGATTTATATTTCTTTCGTTTAAGCAAAATCGTTCTAGGTGAAATTAATCAATTTTGTTCCGAGTCTTGCCGAAAACGAAACGTAGGGTGGGATTGGGGGGGGGGGGGAGAGAAATATTTTTTTTCTTCAGATCAACAAAGCTGTATGTAATGAATTTCAAGGGTGACTAGTCTGATCCAGGGTAAGGCAAGGGCTTCATTTTGTCTTCGGCGTCCCTAACACAAGCTTCGCTTCCGGGTGTTCGCCACCTTCTCTGTACTAGTGGCTGTTATAAATATTGGAAATTTGTACATTATGTTATTGACTCGGAAGGAAATAAATGTAAATTCAATCTCAATTTCAATTTCTTGATACGAAAGGCTAAGATGACCATAGCGAAGGACTTAAATGAGGGGGGTTGAAAGCAGAGAGCAATGTGGGGTGGGGTGGGGGAGAAACCAGAATATCGATCGAAAGTGATGAGATATTTCATTCATCCTACTCTCTCAAACAACCATGGATTCCTAGTCCAAGCTGGAGTAGGAGTTTAAAAGGTCCCTGCAACCAAAATGCAACCAAAATGAAAGTTGATTCATGTTTATAAAATTATGCAGGGTTGCATACAACTCATATTTTGTTATTCAAACATCTAAATATGTTTCAGAGATTTTAAAACAATTTTTGATTTTTTTTTCAACCTGCTAAGCTCCACCTCACAAAAATGCTCCAGGGGAGCGTTTCATGAAGAGTTTTATCGGTGAAAATCACCGACAAATGTTATAAGCTACTGAAAATCCTCGCATCTGATTGGCTGTAAGCAAATTAGTCAGTGAAAATCACCGACAAAACTCTTCATGAAATGCTCCTCAGATTTCATTCCTGCAGTGACATCATCACGTCAGTCGGTGAGCTAACAAGAGACATTGAATTGTAGCTTTGCCAGAGCTGACCACCCGTTTGCAATACTAAACACAGGAGTTGCTATGTCAGACATGCTGTAGCATCACCATTCGCCAGCAAAGGAAAGGCAATGTGGAGGTATTGCATGACAGCATGTAATTCTATTATGAGCAAGGGCTGAGCTGTGAGAAGTTACATATCACTGTCTATTGTAGAATGTTAAGCTGACTGATGATTGACAGTTGACGTCACTGCAGGAATGAGATCCAGAGCATTTTTTTAAGGTTGGAGTTAAGCAGTTTTGAAAAAAAAAAGTCTAAAAATATTTAAAACGTTATGAAACATATTTAAATGTTAGAATAAGGAATCTGAGTTGTATTCACTGAGTCCTGCACATCAATAGGAATCAACTTGAATTTGGGCTGCGGTGGCCCTTTAAACCATACTCCTTTTTAAAATAACGAGTGAACGCATTCCCTCTGTTAGCAGCTAAGGGGTGAATTTAAGAAAAGAGTGCATTTAGAGTGAATGAAGCGTGAATTAAGTCTAGAGTAAAAATTGAGATATTCACTCTTTAGGGGTGACCCCAGTGATCACTGAAGTCACCCCTTGAAGAATAAAGAGTGAATATTACAATTTTTACTCTAAGTTCACTCTAAATTCACTCTTTTCTTGAATTCACCCTTAACAGAGTAAATGCGTTCACTATTTTTTTTTCAAGAGAGTAAGCTTACTTTGGTGGGGTGTAGGGCGTCAACCCCACCACTTTTTTATCACTATACCGTTGCATTACAATAAAAATTGCATATGCTCAGCTCACCTGGGGAGGTGGGGTTACAGTCGGCCGGTGCCTCCCTTTTGCAATGAAGTGGCCTACCGTAGTTACAAAACCCAGAGAATGAGCCCCTCCCCCTTTTAGATGAGGCCCACTTCCTTTTGTCTCTTCAGACAATCCCCCCCCAAAAAAAAATGAATCCCCCTCCCCCACTTTCAAAAACGTCCTGCGTTCCCTGTGCAAAGGAGGCGCTGTGGCTCAGTGGTAAAGCAGTGGTCTCGTAACCGGGAGTACCCGGGTTCGAAACCAAGTGGATGCGCTAATGCCCTTTGGTAAGGTATCAATCCTCATTACCAAGTCCTTCGGAGGGGACCTAAAGCCCTTGGTCCTCTGATTGCTTACTCATTAGCAGTCAGGTAAAATAACCAACCATAAAAGCCGTGAATGTGTTTCTTTCTTAGTATGACTGGTGCCATAAGGGGCCAGCGCCCCTATAATCAGTATAGCAACTGCACGTGTGAATGGAATGTGTGTAGAACATTCGTAATGTGCTCTGGTCGTGTAAACACTTCGGCCTTCTTTAGTTAGATATGTGCAATGATATAATTTATAACCACTATTTGTTATCTGAGTAAAATTATGATGGTTATGGTGTCTTCTTCCGATAAATCATTAACCGAAACCAGACAATTTATTGATTGAGGAAAATCACATTTTAGCACATTTTTCAGTTGCCGAGAACACATTTTGGGCGCACTCTCTTTGATTTACCTATATACGGTATGCCAAATGTGTTTGCCAGATGGGGAGGAGGGAGGGCCTCCCCCCCCCCCCCCCCCCCCCCATCCGCCAAATGTCTTGGCATATATTTTGTACCTCTGCATGATGAATGTTTTCATTTGGCATGATCTGAAGAGACCTGGGACGTTTGAGGCTCTCTGGAGAAGAATTCGAATGAAATCAAAGCTGGTGACTGCACTAGTTTTCATCGCCAAAGACCTTGTTGAATCGAGATGAAGAATCGAGGCTCAGGTGTTGTTGGGATCTGTTGATGATCAATTATTGCGAGACTACCTGAATTCATGTTTTCTTTTTTTAAAAGCAGATGTGGTACATCGAACGTTGCATTTGATACGTACTGTGAAAGGAAACTTAATGAACTGGAAATAAGGCAACTTGAAGGAGTAAGACGGTCGTCTAAAGATAATTGAAATGCTGATCATTGATGTATGTATGATGTTCATTGTTGTTGTTGTTGTTGTTGTTGTTGTTGAACTGGGCTTTTACAGACGTGTATCAATCAGATATGATTATTTACGTCTGGGACCGACCTTTAACAACATCATCCGAAAGACGTGACCAAGATTCGTACCTGGGTTCGATCAGAGTCAGTTTCAGGGGCGGCGCCAAGGTATTTTGATTGGGGGGGGGGGCAAGATCACCCATACGTGAGTTTATTTACGTTTTAAATGAAATAATAGGGGTTAAATGACCCAACCCTTTCTTTTCCCATACTTTTCTTTCTTCTTTCTTCTGTATTTTCTTCTTTTTATCCCCTTTTTCTTCTTTTTTTTGTAACTTGAAAAATCATAGGGGGACGGTCGCCCCCTGCCCCCTGTAGCGCCGCCCCTGGTCAGCTTATAGGTTAAGACAAAGCGTTGACAGCAAACGTTACCACCAGACCAACTTCTGTTCCCACCAGGAGCATTTTACTCTTTAACTATTGCTCAAGATTTGTCTAAAAGAAAATTTTGAATATTCTGAGACTTCAAGTTTCTTGTCACGAGCAACTGTGGATGAACGAAATGGACGACGGCCCGGACAAGAGCTTCTCTGTATGGGACTATATCGTCTTTTCTCTCATGCTCCTCATCTCGCTCAGCATCGGGATCTACCACGGCTGTCGTGGTGGGAAGCAGAAGACCGCCGCCGAGTTCCTGCTCGCTGACGGCGACATGAGCCCGATCCCTGTTGCGATGTCGTTAACGGCGAGTTTCATCTCGGCTGTCACCTTTTTGGGGACTCCAGCGGAGGTCTACATGTATGACACGTTCTTCTTGTGGTTTTCGGTGGCTTATATTTTGACGGGAGTCGCGACGATTCGGTATTTCATGCCGATGTTCTTCAGGACAAGTTCCACGAGTGCTTACGAGGTGAGTGATCGGTGTTCTCATCATCGTAGTAATGATAATCGTGATCGATCATCAGTAACACTATCATCACCTTCATCACTTCATTCATCTGTTTTCATCGTTTTATTGTTATCAGATTTTTAATGTTATGGGTGTATTTGCATTGTTAGAGACGGCTCCGTGTCAAATCAAATCAAATCAAGTAAAACAAAAAAATACTCATCATGGTCAGCCTCAACTTCGATGTGTATCGACCTTGTGTAGTCGATTCATACCAGCCTTACAGCTGCTCATAGTGGTAGTCGCCTCATCGCCTCATCGAAACTGTCGTCGCAGTAGTCGTCGATGTCATAATGGTCAAAATAATTGTCTGTATATCAACATGATTAATAAAGCTTTTTGTTTTACTGTGCATGTAGTCATAGTACTTTTCCGTTACGGCTATCGTCATCTTTATTGTTGTCATCTATTTTATGGTCACCATCAGTGGGGAAATGAATCGAAAACTTTCGAGGGTGACTTATCTTGCCTACATGAAACTTGCCAGCGAGGGTAGGGAAAGAGCAGAAAGAAAAAGAAAGAACTAATGTAATAAAAACTGTGAATTTTTCATATTGCGACATGCAATTTTATGATTTCATTTCCCCTTTTTCTTTTCTTTTTTCCTCTCATTCGGCACGGAACGTCTTTTTACAAAAATCTATGTTGTCTCTGTGTTTATTAGGAATAGAACTTTAAAAAGAAAATTATTTATGTATTTTCATATTGTTATTTCATTTTGTGTGGGGGGGGGGGGGGGGGGGTTGCATGCCTATCACCTCCCCCACCATCCCCAGTACGCCAGTGGTCACCATCGTCCTACTTCTTACTGCCATCGTCGCAGTATACATCGCCATTAGCATTTCAGTGGAGTGGTTACTTTTCATCTGAAATATATAGATGATTTTTACGATTCTCTTTTTAGACTTTTAATGTCTTTGTTTAGCCCTACATATATGTCTGACTTTTCATATACACTATATACTGGTATATGCCGTTTTCAAATTTGCATATAAACTACTACTAACGTCATACAGACGCAAATGATTACGATGAAATTAAAACCAAATTTTCACCCTGTGTTCTACTTAACAGCTGCAGCTTTAGTTTTTATAAAGAATGGTTTGTATTTTTTCTTGATTTTTTTTTAGATCAAAAATGAACAACAATGCAGCTATCTACCTCTACAAACCATTTTAAAAAGGAGCTTTTTTTATTGAAAAGTCGAATAAGCAGAGGCACATTTTGTCCCTCTTGCCTTTTAACTGGCTTTATTAAAAAAAAAAAAAAAAAAGTCCAGGGAGGGTGTTTCACAAAGACTAAGATTGACTAAAATCGCACTTAACTATGACTGGCCATTTGTGCCACTGTTTTCTTTTACCATGGATCTCTCAAAAGATTTGCAAATCATGGTCACAAATCTGCAGAATTGACCATATTTTTATAGTTCATTGATGAAGAAAATTCTTCAAATTTGTGACAATGATTTGCGCATCCATTGAGAGACCGGTGGTGAAAGCAAACAGTGGCATGAATGGCCTGCCATAGTTAAGAGCGATTTGAGTCAATCTTAGTCTTTGTGAAATACCCCAGGGATGACTTGTCCCACTGCACTCATTTCCGGGAGTATAGCCCCATCTGCGTCCGTATCTATTAATTAACCTCTCACCTACGACTAGGCTTTTCTCCATCAAATCAAGATTATTAGTATACAGTGTAAAATGTTCATTAAAAAAACAACGAACAAAATGGGCTGATATCTATATTGCACTCTTATCTACATTACTTTCTGCTGGGAAGGAAATGGAAAGGAAATGAGACCATGCTCGGTGTTGCGCCTATGGGCGCGGGGGGGGGGGGGGGCTTTCATTTTTCCTATTCCCTTTTGCACCTTCCTTTCCTCTCATTTTTGTCAGTCTCTTTTCCCATTTTGTTTTAGGTGTACAATGAAAGTATACACTTTGAGGATTGACTAGATAATAGATCTTCCTCTCACCCACCCCCCCCCCCTCCCGCGTCTCTGGATCCGCCCCTAGAGAAGGGAAATTACTTTCCAATGTCTTTATCAGGGTCCATGTACTTCTCGAGTATCCGCAATCTTCCTGGACCACCAGACAAGTGATGACAAAGCCATGTTTTCAAAGCATCCAAGTCCACGCTCAGGAAGTAATGAATGTTGATGAGTTCGTTTAAGGCATCGGCTTTTTTTGGGGGGGGGGGGTGGGGGCTGGGGGAAGAACTGACACGCCCCTTAAAATAAAACTCAATTGGCGTAATTAATTTTTGTGTATAGACCAATTTCACAACGCAAGAGGGCAGCAGACTGTTCGACACAGTTCGACATACTGCTGTGGGCGCTCCAACTTTTATAGTACACAAGTCAATAGCGCGTTATGTACATTCGTTCGATTTATTTTGATATTTGCAATGAGAAATTATCAGGGAAGTTCAGGTCGCAGCTGTGCGGTGCTCAAATGCCACAAGGATTAGAGAAAGTTTAAAAATTGGAAGCTAAGTGAATGCGAAATTCACTCGCTTTTGACTCATTTGAAGCCTGCTTGTGTGAGAAGCCGTACTCCCTACACAGGTTTCCGTAAGCAATGTGAAGGAATTCGTCGTCAGTGGGTAAAAACATCAACAGAAGGGACTTTTAAGTCAAAAACATTATCATTATGTACCTTGGCGTAAAATTTAGTGAGTGAAAACTTGACTTTGTAAACAGGGTAAGATTTAGGGCTCCCGTTTACTACGGCTTCTATGCTGCAATCGAACTTTTACTGACAAAACTAAGTTGAAAAACCATCGAAATTACAAAAATACATCATACCTTCATCCGTCAGATATGACCATTGTCTTACCTCATCTACCCATGTATCCATGCTTTATTTTATTGATCAAGAATAAAGTAAATGGAAAAATATCGGGGCATATCTCATATCTTACATTCATTTTGTACACAGAGCCAATCGCGGTCAGCGTGCTTGCCCACAGCAGCAATGGCGTCGCCGATAGAGGGCCAAATACATAAACCGGCCGTGAAATTGGTCTATACCCGTCTCCTTCCCCATGTGCCCCTTTCGAACTGAAATACTGCCTTTGTGTGGAGTGAATTAACACCACAATAATG
The DNA here is from genome assembly GCA_029962745.1 of Echinometra lucunter. Taxonomy (NCBI): domain Eukaryota; kingdom Metazoa; phylum Echinodermata; class Echinoidea; order Camarodonta; family Echinometridae; genus Echinometra; species Echinometra lucunter. Next base: position 23,170,003 of record CM057164.1, read on the forward strand.
TATTAAATTCGTGATAGTTATAATTCATCCGGTCTTAGTCCAATGAGGTTTTTTCCGCCCAATTCGAAGACGGAACCAAACCTCCGCTTAGTCTCACTTTACCGCCTGACGATGATGGGTGTATCCCACCAAAACGTAGCGGGAAACTACCAACAGTAAGTTTCGGTCATGGATTCATAATTGTTTACCTCACAATAATGTACTGTGATATAATCTCTTCGGGATGTTTTCGAACCTGTGTCCCTTCGCTTTTATGAAATCCGTGATCTGCCCTTGCCAGTAGGCCCCTATACAGTTTTATCTCTAGACACCCATCTTGCTGTATCCCACATGTATACCAATGTTCTTCTCTTTCTCACTCTCTTCTCTCTCTCTCTCTCTCTCTCTATTTATCTATCTATCTCTCTCTCTCTCTCTCTCTCTCTCTTTCCCTTTAGGCCCCCCCCCAAAAAAAAAAAAAAAAGAAGGAAGGAAACAACGTACACGTTGATAATGAAAGTTAAAAGTTGGTTGGAGTAACATGGTGACATTCGCCATCGTTGAAATTGTTCAATTATTGTTAAAGAGCTATAACTATAGTCATACCGACCAAAATGAATGCCCATTTATGATGTTTTGTTGGGAATAAAGTCATTCCCCGGATTTTCTCCTTTTTTAAAAAAAAAATCTTCTTTTTTATCAAGCACCCTCGACAACACATAGAAGCTCAAAGAGGCCGAACTCTCTTTTACACAACTGATGATATTTTAAAATGAATCCATCTAATATGCATTTACGTAATCTGAAGTAGATTATTATTCTCCCACTCTCATTATGTAGGTCTGCTAATATATCATTTAATTTCTTCAGTCATGTAATAATAGTTTTAGAAATTGTTAAGAGAACAAGGGGCTGAGGCGTATAGTTCTTTGATTTCTTCAGCTACTGTTAGCAGTAATGAATTTCCTCTTTATCATGTTAACGTCCCGACCCTTCCTATACCATATTTCTTAAGATTTTTTTTTTATTTGTTTGTATTTTGTCTGTTTTGTTTGTTTGTTTTTGTCTTAGTGAGTGAACCAACTTTGTTTGCTCTTCCCACGAAGCAGGAGAAACACCAAAGTAGACATTCAAAACTCATTGTACATTATCAGCATTGCACTTAATTAAGAAGCGACAGGGATTTTCAAAGTAATGCCCTTTGAAACAATTTTGTTGCCTAAACATGTCAAAAGTACTGTCGTGACAGGTTGTAGACAATTAAGGGAACAGAAGACTTTAGAGATTAACACCTTTATGGATTAATCTGGGACTACCAGCATCTGTAGCCTAATCCCAGATTATAACCAATACTAAATAAAGTCATAAACTTCCAACTGTTAATCCCTTAATCTCGGGTTTAATACATACACTTCTGGGTCTTGTCGAGTCTCAAAAAAAATGAAGTTGATCACAGCTGCTTCCAGTGCTTCGGTCAATCACGAAATAGCAAGTGCCTTTTGTGTCCGGAGTTGCGATTTTGCTCATATCCAACCACCGTAATAACTTATACCCAAGGTTCAAGACTAATAATGGGTCAGCATTCAATGCCAGTGCACCTGAAAAACTCAGGAAAAGTGACGTCCGCCCCAAAACTAGGCCAAGTAAGGTCACAGGTCATGGTCGCTTGAGGGTAATCCGTTATTTACCTTGCTGACGAAAAGAAGCAACAAAAAGATTTTCACAAAATGGCGCCTTGATGACGTCACGATGACCTGATGACCCTGAAAACCTTATTTGAACTTGTCCTCTCTAGGCCTGATAACTGACGACAATTTGACGACAATTGAATGAACCGATTTCTAGTTATCGTTTGCACAAAAATAGGGTGGAATGATAATAAAGATAAAGATAAAGATAAAAAGAAAAAAATTCTGACGAAATTAAGAGGTGACTGTCAAGATGACAGACCTTCTGAATACAGAGGGTATTGATAACTACTTCACTTTTCCAAGACCAAAGGCTAATCAGGCGTGCGTCAAGCTTTCGTTGGTCTTGGAACTCCAGTTCGGAGGCCTACTATGTACTTCTGTTCCACTATTCAGAACTGCATAATGAAAATTAATTTCGTTTACTTTCGTTTTGTACATTTGTTTTGTTTTGTTTTGATTTGGTTTGCTTTTTTTTAAAGTAGTGTGATTTCCGGGAGCAGACTAGGTCAAGACTAAAATGGGTCAGTTATCAAAGCCACTGTCGTTTGGCTTGAAGACGTTTCCTTTGGGAAAGTGACGTCCATCCAAAGCTAGGTCAAAATAATGAGGTCTTGGTCATGGTCGCTCGGAGACGGTCAGTTATTCATTTTTGGACAGAGGCATGGGAATATTTGGACATTCTAGTTTTGAACACCATGCAAAGGCATCGGCTCTCTGTGTGGACAATTCCTTGATTGATGAAATAAATCTAATAAAACGGAGCTGTAGGTCATTTCACTGCAAGTACTCATGAATGGAAACGGACGAGAGTTTTCCCTAACAAAATACAAGAAATCATTACAATCCTACAGAGAGAGAGTTAATGCGTGCAATAAATTGATCAGGTATTGCATACACACGTGTAAGTATTTCCAGTATCCAAATGACCGCTGTTTGATGAACCAAGTTTCCTTGTTATTTTCCTGCTTGAACATGTTGAACTGACAAAAGCACAAACTGATTCTTAAGAAATACACTTTTTAAAAAGCCCTTTGCTACCGCCTGATTTTTAAGGGTTTGATATTTGTTCCATAGCATAGATTTTTTAATTGGACAAGGAGTTATCTCATAGAATTTATATAGATCATGTTGAGGGGAAGAGGAAAGGGTGTGGTATATAATATAGACCCGCTATCCCAGAACTGAATTGTTTTACCTGTATGAAACCGTTATTTTTCTGTTTGAGAGGGGCTTTTGATTGGGTGTACCGTCTTATCTGGCGTCGTGTATCAAGACTAGCCTTTGTTGTTGTTTTTTCTGAATAGATAAAGAACAAGATCCTTTTATAGACTACATGTGAGTACGACCCCTTTATTGATTTTTGTTCTTGAAAAACCCGTCTCTTCTTTGAATATCTTCTTTGTGGCTATTGGGTATGAGAACGGTAACAGCAATGTCAATAAAGACCCTTCGTTCTTAGTCTATGATTTCAGGCCACAATGAGGATAAAATGGCTTTGTTTGTACTAATTCAGGTTAATTGAGTTTGAAGTCGATTAAAAAAATCTAACAAATTGCAAAACCAAAATACAACTGCATGTCATACTTAAAATAAAAATATTAAAAATTTAGACAAAATAACTGTAACTGAAATAGAAAAACCCAATATAAAATCAATACCTTTGTACCTGGATCTTCTAGGCATTCGGAAAGTTATCTACTGTGTACCTGGGGAAAGCCTATGCACTTGATGAAAGTGCATTTGTTTTCGATGTTACCGACTGGGCCCCTGACACAAAGTAGAGATTGCTGTAGTATAGATGCGTTCTGACGGAACCAAAATGGACCACAGTTTATAAAGATTCCTTTGAAAACACCTCCTTCAATATGCCATTCACAATTTGTAGAATAAGCTTTATCGTTATGTATATCCACTAAGCTATATAGTTTTGCTTTAGGAGTTGCCTCGATATTAGCCTAAACTAGAGAATGATGATTTATGATATGAGCGACAAGAATGATGCCACTATTAAAATCTTTCTTGTGCCATTACATCTTTATCCAACTGTCTCTGTAAACGACGTTTCCGCTGTCAATGGCGTCTCTTTCAACAACCTTATCGACCCAGCTTGAGCCTCATCTGCCCTGCGCAGTTTGCAAGCAAAATTAATGGCAACGGTTCAACGAAGAGCTAGGGTAGTAGAATAGTAATATATCTTCATGAATGGATTTTGCGTATCAGTTACATTTGAGAGAACTGGAAAACGAAGATCATTGAAAAGCAGTTCATCCATTGATTGAAGGTCGGGGACGGTGCCAATATTTTTCTGAAAACGATACATCACTTCTTCACTAACATCTTTTGACGAAGTTCGCGTGCCCTCAAGGCAGAGGTGAAAGAGCGTCCTCGTTCGGGATTGGTCAGTTGATATTGAGCGACCCCAACCATGTTGATGTTGCCAGCTGGACGAATTCATGAATTGACATTTGCTACGGTGGAAAGGCATAATCCGTCCGAAGTGCGACAGGGTTGGAGGGGTATAGTGCATAGCAGTGCTCAAAACAGTGCCCCTTTCGAACTGTTCAGTCCTCTAGCTGTCCAAAGTGAACGGTCTGTCTGTTTTCAAAAAAATCAAACCTAGCTTCGCGGAGGAAGAGTTGGAGTATACTGTTGCTGTTGCTGTTGCTGTTGCTGGAAACTATTATTTCTGTCATCTCAGGAACGTGGTGGAATATAAATGCAGTGGCGCCGTATTATTTTTCATTGGACCAGGGAGTTACTATAAACAACTCGTTGATTGGACGGACTGAGTGATTGCGCCTGTTTGTCTGGACATCACGAAGTACAAAACTGTTTCGTTTAAACTGTCAGATCAGCTGCTCGGTCAACCCACGTATACAACCTATATCTTTAAAGATCAGCCGTCCATCATTGTTTTGTCTGCGGTCGTGTCTGCAGGGAGCTTTAGTCCATTCTGATACTTTGTTGTTGTGGTGTTTATTGTAGGAACTAATATTGCCCATCACCGAGCATTTTCGGGCATTTTCTTCTGGCCTTGGATGCTGGTACATTTTCCGTCTTATACCATCAGTTTTTCAGGGTTTTTTTTTCGATCACCGTAGTCATTGACCACTAGCAGTAACGATGTCGTCGGCGGACACGGATAAAACTTTCTCGGCGGCCGACTATGTCATCTTCTCCGGCATGCTCGTCATCTCCGCCGGCATCGGCGTCTACCACGCTCTTACCGGTGGTCGACAGCGGACGACCAACGAGTTCCTCATGGCCGATCGTTCCATGAACCCCATTCCGGTCGCTTTCTCGCTCGTCGCCAGTTTCATCTCCGCGATCACGTTCCTCGGGACGCCGGCGGAGAATTACGTGTACGGATGTATGTACTGGATGTTCGCTTTTGCCTACATGGGGGTGGGGCTCGCCACGGCCTTCTTTTACTTGCCCATGTTCTATAGACTTAAACTTACCAGTGCGAATGAGGTACGAATTATGTTTTCATTTTTTTTTATTATTTCTAATTATTAGTGAAATAATAAATTCTTTATGAATTTGTTTTCCAACTGAATGAGATATGCATTGTTGATAGGGTGAGGGGAGAGAGGGGAGGGGGATGCAGATACAGGCTAAGTCAGTATTTATATCATATGTAAATATGTTTCGCTCACTTAAACTAGAATTTTTAAACTCATATGAGACCATCATCAGATCAATATAAAACCATCATGAACTCTCTAAAGTCAGGGGCAATTTTATTTTGCCTCACTGCTCTCACCCCTTACATGTCTAGGGGCCAGGGCCGCTTTCATAATCCTTTATCGTGTTTACCCCCTTTTCGTCCAAACTTGACGTTGGACACATGGTTCTCTGCAATACATAACACCCATAGTTCCAATACCATGCGTACAGGATTTCAGACAAGGAAGAACCATGTGTGAAATTGCTGCAAATGCGTGGCGACAAGGGTAAAAACATATTGGAGTATATATTCCTAACATTAATGATAAATGCCACAGATTGGGTTTTTTTTTGGCAATGTATGTGTGCTATTATGTCATTAGTAGACAACTCCTGCTCACCGAGAAGTATTTTTCATCCTTTTGCTATAGCATATACTGCCGCCACACCTAAGTTTAGGTGTTATTCCTTAACCCTTCCTAAACTTTCGTGCTTTGCGCAGAGGGGGGGGGGGGGGGGGGGGGGGGGGGGGGTGACCGTGTGTGAATTATTTTCTAGTGAGAACCCTGGTTGGACACTCCTCCTGTCGATACTGTTCCGCCCCAGAAACTCAGAAAGCAATTATTGATCAGTGCCACCATCACCTGGAAATGCACGTGCACTATTAGAGTCAAATAGCATGTCTTTGAACCTAATGGCCATTCATCATAATGGGTTATCATATAAGGAACCATTTACATTAAAAGCAATATTGCCATGGGGTTATCGTGTATACGGCCATGACTACTTTACATGTTCATCATGCATATCAATAATTTTCTCAATCTTCAATTGGGCCCAAAAGTTTTCATATAGGCCTACAGGTGTATGCAAACTTTTTAGGCCCTACTAAATTAACACCTTTTCTATTTTTGATTTTATTTTACCCATTTTGGCGACTTTAAGATAAGGGTTGGGCGTCTACTTGATACATATGCACCTCCCGTTGGTTCATTATTTACGATGGTATAAGTTGTGAAAACGTGAGGAAGACTGTATTTCACTTGAGTGTTCATTTAGGTAGTACATCGACCTATTGCAAAAAGCCTTTCTTCGATCATGAATGTACTGCTTTGGACCAACATTGCATTTATCTGCATGTGTACTAACAATTTACGGTGAGGGATCTACGTCAGCAGTTTTTGTTACTTAGCCACTCTCCTTGAACTGTTTCACCCATGGTGAAGATACAGACATGTGCTCCTAGTTTCAGCTTCATCGATGAAACAAGCAGTGATGTCATGGGTGTAGTACTTGGTTAAGTCTATTCTCCTTTGGTAAATTAGAGATTTGATTTAGTATGTCCTTGGTTAAACCGTAATCGTAGTTATTGTCCGCAAGGAGCTCCAGAGAAGCTTGACTATGCAAACTAACTATATGGAAGCTTGAGTAGTGTGTAAACAATAGTAAATCATAGCTCATCAAGAGCTGGAAGAAAAAAAAACCCCTCATAATATTATTAAGATATGCTTGAACGAAGAGATAGACGCCAAACCTGCATCGTGTTATGGGATGGAAAGGCTGTATAGTATTATTTGTGTTTTTTTTTTTGGTTTTGTTTTGTATAAGTTTATTTATTTTGATTCGCTTGTGTTTTTTCTTTTGTGTGTGTGTGTTTGTTTATGTTGTTTTTTAAATAAAAATTTAAAGAATAAGGATGAGATTAGACACCTGTCGTGACAAAACTGGTGCAGGATCTGGCGCTTGTGCATCAGTAAAATTTTTATGATCGTGGCGTTCATGCTCTTGTCCACCCCTTTTGGGCTGTATCAAAGTTCAACATGATCCATGTTAATAGTGTACAATATTGATCTTAGACCGAAGAGATATCACTTTGGCGATTTTGTGGCCAACCATTAAACAAAACAAATATGGAGCAGTGGCGCTGAGAAAATTCTACCACTGGCCTATATACATGTACGTACTACTACTTAATGATAACTAGAGAGTACATTGCCCTTGACAGTGCACCCTTTGGAGAATAAGACATTGGCTTGTGTATATAAAAGGAGAAATAATATTATCAGGTATGATGAGGTAGGTAGTTCTACTCTTAGCCGCATATCATCAATTCACCCCCCTCTCTCTCTCTCTCTCTCTCTCTCTCTCTCTCTCTCTCTCTCTCTCTCTCTCTCTCGATCGATCGATCGATCGATCGCTGAGTGATTGGCAATGGCCTCAGTCGTTTGAAGTGAAAGAAAATTAGACACTACCGAATAATATAATTACAGAATATTAGACATTTGAGCCATCAAAATAAAGGAAATCATTAAAATTGCCAAACTATTTAAAAAAAAACTAAGTTTAACTTAAATGTATTTTTACAAAGGGGTAATCATTTTCATCATTTACATAATTATCGACGTTTGGCTTCGGATGGGGGGGGGGGGCGGGGGGGGGGTTGAACTGTATATTCATTAAGTCCTTATTTCCCTGTTTCCCCGTTTCTCTCCCTGGTGGTCCTCCCATACAATGCCGATTCCTAATCTCTTTTGTACTTTTCAGATGAACTTCGGCAGGCACATTTTTGTTAAAATTATTGCTATTTGTCGACTTCTTTGTGCCACAGCTAACGCGGCTCTGTATATTCAGTCACAAACAGGACAAAGCCAAAAGTTCGTTTATCTCACATACACACAGAAAAAAAAAGGAAAAATGTCTTCACCTCTGAATGTAAAGAATGCACTATAGTAGAGTAATGAATTCTGAATAGACTGACACTAAAATAACCCTAACATCACATCCACGGGCTCCATTAAAACTAACTTATGCTTTTCATTTTGAAATTCATATCGGAGGCAAATAGAGTTTAAAGACAGCCAGACATAATTCAACTATGGTGGAAAGATGACAAAAAGCTAGACTATCATAAAGCCCAATTCATCAAAACTGACGCAGGCTCTGGCTCTATTGGTAGGTTCAAAAACTTCTCAACTTCGGTTGACCCATACAACCAGTTCATAAAGCTCGTTATTAATGACAGTTTTATTTATCTATTTATTTTTCATTCCTCTTTTGAGTCTTTTCCCTCTTTAATCTGCGAGCAGAGTTCAACAAAATAGTACCACGAAAAAGATAGGGAAAACAGGAAAGGGAAAATGATTACCAACCCAAGACCCAAGATTTTACCCGATTTTGATGGAAAGTTACTAAATATTGAGTAAAAGGTTATACACACAACAAACATTAATAGATTATTACCTTCAATGCGCGAGTTAAAATTTTTTACCAAGCTGTACGCCCATTACCGTATCACTGTTTTCCACTAGTTTAGTTTTGTAGGCCTAAATACATTACGTGCAGTAATGACGTCTTTCTTTGTCATGTTTGTCATGATGTGGTTTTTCAAGTTTCATAATTATTTTGTCCCTGAAAATTCATGAGAAATCTGACTATAGATGCCACATGGTCTTCCCGTTGCTTACCTATACATGGTCAAATCAAACACTCGAAATGTGTTATTCATTTTTCATATATCCGTTTGCCTATCAGGTCATAACTTAAGCACGGGATATTTGACTTAAAGGTATAATCACAATTTAAAAAAATTAATACCGATGTGTTGGCTCAGTAGGTAGAGCGTCCGCCTCACAATCGGGAGGTCGTGGGTTCGAACCCCGGCCGCGTCGTACCAAAAGACGTTAAAAGATGGGAGTTGCTGCTACCTTCTTTGGCGTTCAAGAATTGAAAAGGATAGAGCAACGTCGATCTGGCGCTGCTCAGTGGTTGCCGGGCCCACGATCAATTGGGCAAAAAGAATTTCCTTTCTCGGACAATAAAATTTGGAGAAAATTTGGAGATTTGGAGAAAATGATAAACTGAAAATGATTGAGTCGTTGATTTGTAAACAGGGTTTGTGTTCAAATGCATATTGATACATTAAGTATAACCAGTCGACAATTTGATTTTTGATTTGATTTTAAAACATAAACCTTGAAAGTTTTCCATCTCGTTTTCAAGAAAGGCGCTTAAGGTGCTTAAACTTTGAAGTGACCCTGTGAATGTTAACCTCAAATTAACCTAAAAAGTCGAGAAATATAGATCTATTGTTTCACATGCGTCTGGAGGAGCGACTGCATAGTGCTATTAGTCGTGCTGCTATAATCTCAAAAGGCTCTATGTTACTTAAAGGGGGTACCCAATGCTGAAACAATGTCGATTCATTTAAAAGAGCATGATTTTATTAGCAGAAAATCATCTGCCTAAAGTTTTTTTTAAAAGTCCTGTTGCCCCCAAATGTGGTAAGATTTCAGGATATTTTTGACCCCTCAGCTGTGACCCAGTTTCAACTGGGTACCCACTTTGACGTCAAAATGACGTCAAAGTGGGTACCTTGTCGCGCAATTCTAGCGAAATGCGCGCAAATATACATATTGTACAGTCTAGCGCGCAAATTTTTTGGTTAGCTCATGATTTTTTATGAGAAAATTAGCCAAAATTCATTGATTTCGATTGAAAATCATCATATTTTAGTGTCATTCTTCTCAGAATTCTATTCTCGATCATATATCAAAATTTTGTTTACCGTTGTGTTATACTTTAAAGTTCTTTTCAAGGGACTTGGTAATGAGGGAAGATAGCACATCTGCTTGTTTTCGAACCCTTTTACTGGATGTTTTGAGACCGCTCCTCTACATCTGCTTTACCGCTGCCCTACCGCCGCTCTGCCACTGCTCTACCGCTTTTTAGGGTTTCTATCGAGTCAAACTTTCGAACACATAAAATACATAAGTCAAAAGTGCAAAATGGGTGCTTGGAATAAATAATCGATCACAAATTCAAAGCAGTTCGCAGGAAAAATGCTGAAATATGGATCCTCCGCCGAAAAAACCCTATTATTCTTTGATATAAACAGTTACAGAACGTAATGAATAACCAGTTCGGGGGGGGGGGGGTTCTGACGCAATTTACACGTAACATTTGCTAGTATCGTTACTTCATCAAGGTATGATTACTGTGATACTGGTAACATCTGTGCCAGGAAATGTATTTATCTGCAAGGCTGGAGTGTACTGAGCTGAAATTTAGATGAAACGACAGGAGTATGGAGAGTCCCAGACCAACCTTTCTATTTGCAATGCAAATAAACCCTTAAGATATCTACTTGTCGGTCTTTGTGAGGATTTACCTGATTACAGTGGAAACTTGAGATAAGGTTTAGTGCTAGTTATATAATTTCATTGTTATACTGTCTAGAATTTTCTTTGTTAGCTTGATCATTTGCAAAGAAAATTACTGCACACAAATATGTTAATATGGGACTACACCCATCAAGTTTTGGTCTTGGCTTGATTATAGTCAAATTGAAAGAAAATCAGCTTGAAAGTAAATAGGTTTAGCTGTGACGGAATCCTTAACCTTGGTCATTAATGATCTTCACAAGTAAGTCCCACCTGTACTGCAAAACTCCCACAAATATGTCCTAGGTCATGATAGTCACATTAACTGGATGAACTAGAAAATAATACACGGCAGCAGCAATAAAAACAACAGCCACATCAACAGCATAAGCAGCAACAACAACAATAACATCCACAACATCAACAACAGCAATGACAACATACACTTCACTTCCAGCAGTCTGCATGCAGCAGCAACAATGACAACAGTCACATCAACAGCAGAAGCAATAACAACAATAGCCACATCAACAGCAGAAGCAGCAACACCACCAACAACAGCCACGTCAGCAGCAACAACAACAAATACAACAACTATACCAGTAATTACAACAGCTTCAAGGAAATTTGTCCCTCATCACATCGGAAGGTCCAAGAACACTCATTTTTCATCAAAAAATGATGTTATCATCAATTATATTTTTCTGGGGAACGAGGATAGGGTTTTATTGAGAGTGTCCCCGTCTCTTGTTTTTCCATACACTGTATTTCATTTTGGCATCCGTCATGTCCGTATAGGAAGGGACTTTAGTGGAAAGTCATCTCGCACGTAAAGTGATATGTCGGTAGACCCCAAAAGTGCACTTTTAAAAGAAAGAGGATTTGAAACGGTTCAGATTCTATATGGCTTGCGTCATATCCATATTCATATTTATATTCACCGCGTGAACAGCTTGTGTTCATATGGGTTCCCGAGTACAAGGCATTGACAGTGTCTGGACTACTACGAACGCTTAGTTTCTGAAATTTGCCTGGCTTTGCATGAAACCATTTTGTGCAAGATGAATACCATTTAGAGATTTAATAATTCGTCGTGAGGAATTCATGAGGTTCAAAGCATTATCGATTTTGAACAGATTCGTGCTTTCTAAATGATATAAGACATCCATGATGAACCGAAATGCATGTTCCTGGCATGCTGGCTACATGCAATCAGTTTTTGCTGTTGGGGTGTTTCACCTCACGTGAGATAATGAAAACACATGAAAGAATGATTAAACAGGGCAACTGTCTGGAAACCAGATTAAACGAACTATTTAAACATTCTGCCATTATCTTGGTGAAGCATGCTTATACAGAAGGATGAACTGTTTGCGTTTTTTTTCTGTTAGAATTTTAAAAAAACAACCTATATTCCTGGCAGTTGTATTTTTTTTTCTTTTCTTCTCTTTTCTTTTTTCGTGTGCAACGATGAAAGTTTAGGATTGTAAAAATGGACATATATTTGATATTTAATTTAAAAATTTGTACTTGTCTTGTTTGGAAAGAGTAAAATTCTTGAAATAAAAAACACACACACACACACACACACACATACACACAAACATGCACGCCTAATTTATCTTGCTATCGAGTGGAGGAGTAGATTTAAAAGAATGCCATACAATTTGTCTGTTTTTGGAATATATTTTGCTTCCTGTAAATCTTTGGAATGATGTTTCGGCAGGGATGATTTCAGGGTGTGTATTCTGAATTGAATCGAGTATTTACCTTGCCTTTTGTCGTGTGCACCTGTGGAACCAACGCGGGAGACGCATTATCGTCTGTAAAGAAGCATTTTCTTTCGTCATTTACTTTTTGTTGCAAAAACACTAACTGCGGCAACAAGAGAATCGTCGTTTTCTTTTCTTTATTTCAACCAGACATAGTTCATTGTTAGCGCTCTTGGCTACACGCCCAACTCATCTATGATATTTTTTTCTTTCTTTTAAATTTCTCGTCTGCCGGCACCGGTTTGATAGTATACCGGTACTTCTTGCATGCCAGCATATATAACAGTGGATAGCGAACGTGACTTTGTTAAGGCTGATGTAGTTCGTCTTGATTTTCATGACCCCATTGAAATGAGTAACCACAAGAAAAACGATGGAAAAACAAAAAGACAGTATCCGGCATGGGTTAACCCCCCCCCCCCCCAACAAACAACTTCCAATACAATAGAACAACCGGTGAACTGCGGCACGCTGTGACGGCCATATGTGATATCCGCCCTTATCCCCATGGGTTGGCGCAAATGTCATTCTGACCATCTAGATTTATCCACCTGTTCAACCCTTTCCCCCCCCCCCCCCCCCCCCCCAAATTTGAATGACCAAATTATGATTTAAAAATGTCGAGGTCATGAGTGCAAAAACCGAATGCTGGCATCGTCATGGCAACGTACAGGCAAGCACAGCGTAGACCTACCCGTTGAGGCACAATTACTACTACTACTGCTACTACTACTACTACTACTACTACTACTACTACTACTACTACTACTACTACTACTACCACTACTACCACTACTTACTACTTCTGCTACTCCTGCTGCTACTATCCTATGGGGTCTGTGATTGAATTCATTGAATCACCATTGTAAAATAATCAAATGAAAATATTGTAAAACATATTTCGTGACACAGCTCCGTGACGTCGTTGTCAACGTTGCTGTGGGTCATTATTCTCCCTGAAAGTGAAAACTGTTGTTAATGATATTCATTTGCAAAACAGATTTACGGAACAAATGGAGACCTCAACCGGACAGTTAATGAGAACAATGTATATTGTTGTAATGATCTCTGTCAGAAGATCCATTTGCCCATCATGACCTTGTTTTTGATGGTTCACCACGAAACATGTTAAACTAATCTTTGGCCAAGTTCTTACCAGCCTTTCCCACGTATTCCTCCCATTCATCCCGGCATTGCAGTTTCGAGATAATCTCTCGAAATCATTGAACAGATCAACAGATTGTATTTCCTGTCTAGGTCATGTGAGGTCACGAAGGTTGTGCGTGGGGTCAAATACTTGGGCCTTAAAAGTGTACAAGTTCAAATCCGAAATTGTACAGTGACCAAACAAAAATGAAAGCGGGATTAAAATGACACACGCCCTCCTTTTTTTTTTTTTCTTTTTTTTTAAAAACTGTTTTATACGATTGTGTTTTCATTTAAGTTGTTGTTTTATTAATATCATTATTGTTGTTGTTATCATTATTATTATTATTATTATTATTATTATTATTATTATTGTTAGTAGGAGTAGTAGTAGTAGTAGTAGTAGTAGTAGTAGTAGTAGTAGTAGTAGTAGTAGTGGTATTGTTGTTATTGCTGTTGTTACCTGTTGTTATTATCGTCATTATCATCGTCGTTGTCTTAGTCGTGACTCGTCATCATCATCACTGTCATTAATTCCTTAAAAGTCCTTGATATGATCGTAATGCTCATACAGCTCAATTTCAGATTCTGCGGCAAAACTGGTACATTTCCAGTTAAGGGGGGTTATTACTCTTACTGAGTAAAAAGTAGTACATGTAAGGAGTAATGTTGAACGAGATGAAATTTCTGATTTCAATTAGATGATGTTCATATATTTTTTGTACGTAATAACTCTTCCATTTTATTCATCTGTAATTCACTGTCAGCAGTCTTAGTATTATTACGATACATTGATTTATGTAGTGACAAGTCTCTTATCTATTTTTGTCAATGATTTATCTTTCTTTTTTATTTCAGTACTTGGAGAGACGGTTTAACAGGGTTGTGAGGATATGCGGCATGCTGACATTTGTACTGCAGACGGTAAGTTTGTCTTTTCTTTTGGATGTTGGTGATTTACGAACACCATGAACCTTACCATGCCATTTATCATCCTGCAGAGTCAGCGTCAAATATCTGTGGAATTTTTTTTTATCTATTTTGCTGTTGTTGTTTGTAAAAAATGTAAGCTAAAATATTATCTGTTGATAATTGAAACTTTTAATTATCAAATGAATGTTTTGAATTGATGTAATAAAGGTTGTTTTGCTTTTTACCTTGACAATGTAGGACGTCCTTTGTCTATTAGCACAGGGGAATGACGAATAAAGTGAAGGGGTAAAGAGAGAGAGAGAGAGAAGGGCGGGGGGGGGGGGGACGAGAGAGAATACAGCAAATAGATGGTGATGATGAAAAGACATATCCCCCGCCCTGCTCCTAGTCAAATATTATACCTTTATGTCTCGTACTTCGTCCAATGAGTATAAGATGAGCACCCCCCCCCCCCCACATGCCCCGATGCGATGATGTGATGTTGGAGGCTTAAAGAATTTTTTAAAATGAATTTATTAGGTATATAATATAAAATATGGATCATTATTAACTGCATTATGCAAATGGCAATGAGTTATTAATCAGTGGGGTGGGGGTTTCCATAAAGTGGAGGGGTCGGTTTCGATGGCCAAATCTGCCGGATACGCCATAGGACTGGTATTCCCCTTAAACTTTGTACTTTAAATGATTTCCGCCACGCTTCACATGCATCACGTACATACACATAATTGCGAAGGGCTCATGAATGTTTCTGAAGATCATTGAACTTTAACAAACACAGGGTAAAATGGTTTAAAACCGCATGCTGAGCCGAGCCAAGAACAATCTTTTAAAAATCCACTTCCCGCTTCTGGTAATTGTGACTTTAGTAACCACCCATCCACAATTAAGCCTGCAAGATCGAGATTTGATTGTTCACAAAACTGTTTACAGAATTCTATTCTCATACTATATCTATCATACCGCATGATATTCTGAGCAAAGATAAAACTGGCACCATGCCACTATCTTATTTGAAGCTCTGGAGGAGGAGGAGGAGGAGGAGGATGATGATAATGATGATTGTTATTATTATTATTATCGTCATTATTGTTATCATTGTTATTTTATTATTATTATTATTATCATTATTATTATCATTGTTATTTTATTATTATTATTATTATTATTATTATTATTATTATTATTATTATTATTATTATTATTACTATTATTATTACTATTATTATTACTATTATTATTATTATTATTATTATTATTATTATTACTATTATTATTACTATTATTATTACTATTATTATTATTATTATTATTATTATTATTATTATTATTATTATTATTATTATTATTATTATTATTATTATTATTATTATTGTTGTTGTTGTTGTTGTTGTTCTATAATTTTAACTGGGGGAATGAACCTTCGTTTACTAAACCGTATACGGCTGCCAGACGGCAAAATAGCCAAATAGTTGCTCAAACGCAGAGTTCTGAGTATTGCTGAGTGGATATCCGCTGTTATGATTATAGTTTTATGGTTATATGCTCTCAAATGAATCAGTGCTGGACGAATGACTGGCCGAGAGGGTGTGGTTGATTTGTTAAGGTCAACGTCAGGAAAAGTTGCCAAAATTGATGTTTGTTGTTTTGAGTTTCTGACACAGATTCGGGGAAAAAAATCATTGTATCATGAATTGTTCTGTACTATATGATGTACTTTGCTACAATCCCCTTGTTGTTTGTCACGTTGTTCTGAAAGGAAAGTTTAATTATTATAGCGTTCTTAATTCTGAATTAAGGTGCCCCTTTTAATTTTACCACTGTTTGCGCAAAAGGGGGATGGGGGGGGGGAGATTAATCACAAATAATTTACCTATGTTAATTCTCTCAAAGCTTTCGCAGTATTTTCATTGTACATCGTGTTTATTCCGTTCATATGTTACATAATTTGGGGCTCTGTTTTAGGATTTCATACACTTTGTACATTGCATAAAAAAGTAAAATTCTGACTCAAGATAGTTCGACTCTTGCTTATCATGTTACTCCACCATTATGATTCCCCATGTAATTTTCAGTTTATTTATTCATTTCTTATTTTTTCCCAATGTTGATAAATCCATTCATTTCCTTCGGCTGTTTTTTATAGTCTTTGCTTCAAACATGTCATCTTGATTTCTGCATGAATTTTTTAAAAATCAACATTCTGAAATGAACCATTTACCGAACAACGCTTTATATGAGAAGACGCTGCAAAAAGAACATGATCACTAGGCTTACCAGGTGCATGCATTTTTATTGGCAGATGCTATTAGAATAATTTATTATGATGTATGAACTTTTCGACTTCTGTCCCTCAGATGAACTATCATAGCAAATAAAGCTGTTATGTGAAAACGACTGAGCTATCACGAATCGTTTTTTAGATAACTCCTAGACCAAGTCTGGAAGGCTTGAATAAATTTGCTAATGCAAGACCACCTGGAGCCGTTCACATGATATAATATCCCCCCCCCCCCCTCATCCGTCGAACAAAAACGGATCCACGATTTTGTCAATGGGGAGTGGACACATTTCTATAAAATCCCTGAAAAAGAAATCCCAAAAATAAACTGAAAATGCACATATCATTATAATCCGTTAAAACAGGTAAATGGAAATGGAAAAGGTCTCCAGCAGCCATTTTGGTTAACAATTTGAAGAGCACCTAATAATAGAGCAAATTTGAGCGATCTCCATTTTCATGTGCTCTCAGTCTTTGAGTTTAAAAATAAGGGCACGGTGTTCCTTACGCCCCCGCTACTTCTCCGAAGATAAAGTTGACCCGAATAACGTCAGAATGAAATATTTGTTGTTTCTCTCTCTCTCTCTCTCTCTCTCTCTCTCTCTCTCTCTCTCTCTCTGCACTCATAGAAAAATTTGCCAGTTAGAACCTTCTTTGTTTCGTATTTAGAACCTCCAGCAAAAAGGGTTCTATAAAGGGTTCTTTATATTTTCAAGAACCCAAAAATTTCTTTGCACAACCAATGATGGTTCTAAAGGCTCATTTAGCACCTTTTACCTTTATAGGCTATTAATGGTTCTTTGAAGAACCTTTAAAGCCAGAGCGAAATGACTCCCTTGTATTGGATTTTTATATAGCGCCCTCTCAGTCCTAAACTACTGATTTTGTCCCCTTTTTGCTCCCAGCATGCCCTATTCTGATCAATGAGAGCTTTATTTTTTGAGTAACATCTGTTAAAATGTATTTGTATTCATACTTAGGAAATTCACGAGAAGCCACAAAGGATATAATGTTTCTAAGAGTCTCTGGTTTTGAGTAGCCGTAAGTTGGCGCTGTTGTAAATACATCATAATAAGGGTCAGTTCACTGTTGCTTTAAAGGTTCAAAATGTGGCACAAGAAAAGGTTCTAATCAGCGCCATTTTTCTAAGAGTGTGCCTTTTGGCCCAGACCTGTCTGATCATGCTGATTGGGTATTTTCTTGACTAACTAACCTAAATTGAAACCCAATGAGTAAAACGTTTATTTCATTTTCTTGTCCTGTCGTGAGCATTGAACAAACCGGACATTGAGTGCTTTGACCTATTCCTAGTATTAGTTTAACGGTTTCCTTTCAAAATTTTAATTTCGTTTTCAGGTTATTTACATGGGGATTGTGATCTACGCTCCAGCCCTGGCTCTTAGTGCAGGTAAGGAAAAAACACGCCAACAACTATAAACAATGGAAGTCATATGAAAAGAGAAATTAGGGTTTATGAAAACTCTACTGCTTAGCACAATAGTTTACTATTTAAACAATTGCACACATCACCTACTGAATTTGTGAATAATATAGGTATATATGCATTGGTTATCAGATCGTAATTGTGATTACAAATATTAATGTTTTTTTTTTCTTTCCGTAGAGTGGAAAAAAAGGGCCGCGCCCACACCTACACACCCCTTCCCCATAATTTCTATTTGTGGTCGACATGGCCACACACAAAAAAAAAAAAAAAAAAAAAAAAAAAAATATTCTGAACTTCCTTTAGCATGATTAGATGAGAATTTGAAGGAATTAGTTACGTAATTTTGATTTTTGATGAAAAATACCTTTTCAATCGATTTGGTTTAATATTCTTTTATTTAGTGTTATGTCATTCATGTCTTTCTTGCAGTATTAAACTGGTCTCCATTTGGATTACAATTTGTAAAAATTACGTTGCTGGGTTTTATTATTATTATTATCATTTTTATATTAAAAAAACCCGCTAATCTGAGTGTAATATTGACAGAATGAAATTCTTTTCTTTCATTTATGCCATTTATCTTGCAGTAACTGGACTTCATCTGTGGGGGTCGGTGCTTGCCATTGGAATAGTTTGTACCTTCTATACTACCATTGTAAGTTGAATTTCCATATTCAGGGGGAAACAACAAACGCCTGACTCTCATATTGATTGTTGAGGTCAATATTATATATATTGACCCAAACAGTGATTTGTATAGACGTAATATCAAATGATCACCACTTCATCATTTTGCACTACCGCCATGAAATGCCTTTTCAAGTGCTCACCGGCCGAAATATTCATGAAATCGTTTGGTGTTTTTGTTTGTTTGTTTGTTTGTTTGTTTGTTGTTTGTTGTTTTGTTATGTTTATCGATGTTATGAACGTTCTGTGGTTTGCCTTCTTTGCAGAACAGTAAGAAATCGGTGATATAAGAAGATCAGTATCATAACGTGTAATCTGATTTCCGGTAATGAGACAAAATTAGATGGTCACGTGTTTGTTGCACTTTCATAGTAATGGCGCGAAAGTCGTCTTCTCTCTTAAACGGGGTACCCAATGCTGAAACAATGTTAGCTCATTTAAAAGAGCATGATTTTATTAGCAGAAAATCATTCTGCCTAAAGTTTTTTAAAAAGTCGTGTTGCCAAGGAAACCCCCAAATGTGGTAAGATTTCAGGATATTTTCAACCCCTCAGCTGCGACCCAGTTTCAACTGGGTACCCACTTTGACGTCAAATGATGTCAAAGTGGGTATCTTGTCGCGCACTTCTAACAAAATGCGCGCAAGATATAATACATATTGTACACTCCAGCGCGCAGCACAACTGCAATGCGCGAAGCTGGGTACCCACTTTTACGTCATACCTCATACTCAAATTTTTTTGGTCGGCTCTTGACTTTTTATGAGAAAATTAGCCAAAATGCATTGATTTCGATTGAAAATCCTCATATTTTTAATGTAATTTTTCTTAGAATTCTATTCTCGATCACATATCAATTTTTTTTTACCATTGTGTAATCACTTTAAAATCCCTTTACTCCTCTGCTATATACAGGGTGGTATGAAAGCCGTGCTGTGGACTGATGTCTTCCAAGTGATCGTAATGATGGTTGGTTTCTTGGCCATCATCATTGAGACGAGCATACGACTCGGCGGTATAAGAGAGGCTTGGAGAATTGCCGATGAAGGAGGGAGGATTGATTTCATCGAGTAAGGACACACTGAAATGATTTTCACCATCCCCGCCCCCACATTAAAAAAAATAAATAAAAACATGTACATTTAATGAATAAAGTAATGTGTAGTATATCCGGTCAACCGTTGATTTGTATATGGGTAGCGAGGTGTCCAAATGGTTGTATTGTTGTATGTTGTATTCAAACAGATACTGGAAAGTTTGTATAATGACTTGTATACGAAAGGGGCGTTTCCCCACCACTCCGATGCTAAAAATGCACCCGTATTGCTCTGTACACTCTATATACAAAATATTGGGTAAAAATGTGCCATGGGGGTAATTAATTGTGTCAAACCAACCTAGGGCATTTCTTTGGGAATTTTTTTTTTATCCAATTGAATTTGATGGGAATTTTTCCCATTCTAAAGTAATTACTGCTTATTTTTACCCTAACTGGGTAATATGCTTCTCGCATTGGGTAAAAATATTGACCAAAGTTGATTGGACATAATTTATAATTACCCTCGTGCTGGTTAAATTTTACCCAATACTATGGTTACCTGTTGATTAACAGATAGATTGATTAACAGCTTGATTGATTGATTGATCGACCGATAGATTGATTGATTGATTGATTGATTTGTTGATTGTTTTATTCACCAACCAAAGCCAGATGTGGGTAAACCATGCTGATTTTGATGAAATTATCCTAATTCCTAAATATCCCTGCAAACGCATTTGACATCGTTGAAATTTGCGAAATCCGTTGCGGAGGTTGCTTTAGCTTTTGAGATACAATCAGTCAAATAACGAATGTCTCTTCGTGTGCATTTTTATTTCGTTTCGTTTTTTTACACCTTGTACAACCACCATATAGTCATACATGCATACTGTGAAATGACATTAAATGTTGCTATTCCGACATAATGCTTCTGCCTTTGTAGTGAACGATTATGCTTGTGGCTAATACTGCAGTTCAGTGTTTAGTTAAATTTGAGGGTTAAATCAGGGTATGTATGGTACAGTGGTGCTGGGCCTATAGGAATGAAGTTCAGAATTCGATTAGTCCGGGAAATTGACCCTGGAGCCGAAGCATGTGTCATATACTCTTTCTGAAGTCTGAACCCAGGTCGTGCATCACGAAAAGTGTATGTGCAGGGGCGGCGCTACAGGGGGCAGGGGACGACTGCCCCATGATTTTTTCAAGTGATCAAAAAGGGGGGAGGAATAGGAGAAAAAGAAGGAAAAAAGAGGAGGAGGAAGAAAGAAGAGTATGGGCAAAGAGATGGCTCTGTGATGTAACCCCTATTTTATCAAAACGTAAATGAACTCACCTATGGGTAATTCCCACCCCCCGGCGCCATCAAAATACCCTGGCGCCGCCCTTATGCATGTGTAGCTAAACTTTTGCGTCATACGGCTGTCACATAATTGTCATACACGTGTCACGGTAATTAGAGGTGACAATTTTAGTGGTCGTATGTAACCCTGGTTTAGGTCTCCAGAACATGACGGTATGCGGTAACCTTAAAGATCAACGAAAAGTGGTAGGAAAGGGGAAATTAGGATGAAACGTGAGAAATTTAGTATCATTATGCATTTGTATCGGAAAGACACGTTTTCGAGATATTTTAATTTTGCGTCCATCAATTCCAATTTTAGTGTCATTATGAGAAAGGGGGGCTATTTTGGGGCAGTTCCCTTGCATCCTTCTTTTTTTCCGACAGCTCCACGCACAACAATCTTTGAGGTTTTTATTTAGAAAATCGCAGACACACACGTCATCACGATGCTGACCTGGGTTTTCCATAATGTTTGGTGCTCGTTGACGTTGTCTATATACTTAATACAAGGCCCACCAGCTGGGCCCCGTTGCATAAAACTTACCACTAATGGTAACTCTGCCATCAGTAGTAACTACCATACATTTCTCAACAGTGGCAATACCATCAATGTAGTTTTATGCAACCTGCCCTGAGGGGTGTTTCATAAAGCTGTTCGTAAGTTACGAACGACTGGAACATGTTCTTGGGTGCTAATCATATTCTCATTCATGTACATGTACCACAAGAAGGTATCACTAGTCGTGCGTAAAGTCGTTCGTAACTTACGAACAGCTTTATGAAGCACCCCCAGGTTTCATTAGCCGTAGATTGTGGATAAGAACCAGAATAATTGAGCCGCAGTTTTATTTTTTTCCAATTAAGGAAATATATACTGGGTATCACAATATTAAACATGTTCATTTTCCAAGTCTTTCCTCATGGCTTTTGTACACACGACCTCGCGATGAACGATGAGGGCTTTTACCATTTGCTCAATGCCATATGCCGTTCTCGGCGTATACTGTCGGTATCCGGATTTCGGTGTTTTGGTCTGACTGCCATGTGTATGAAATGTTGTTGTGCAAGGTCATTGATCATGGAGATGGTTGGATCCTTTTTTTTAAACATTCCCTTTCCCTCTCTTATCTTTTCGTTATTTTCTTTTTCTTTATTTTTTTTCGGGGGAAGGAGGGGAGAGGAAGCTTGCCTCTGTAGATAATTATAGCAACACATCTAGCTATTTCTGTATCATAATCCAGACTGTGGGATAAATCATCGTAATGCCATTATTTACGATCCCATCCCCTTCGCACGCTTCGAGATGAGATGACAACCGGTATGTGATGATGACGCAGTCCACCCATTAGTGGTGTAGCGTCGGGGGGAAGCACTTTCCCCCATCACATGGCTAAAAATTGAGAAAGAAAAGAAAGAGAAAAGAAAGGTTGTTTGAGGTTGAGCGGAAGATGACCTGATAAACCGTTCCCTTTAAATACCATGCAACCCCTGAGTCAGTAATTGTGAATCCCACTCGACGACATAGTCATCGGTTCAGCACCCCTCCCCCGACCTCCTTCGCCCCCGACCCAGGTGCCGCAGACTGGCCCCCATGCCACGCGAATGTCTGTAAATTACAGCCTACTTTTACATCTGCTATGTCCCTGCCCGCATAGAGTTCATTCTTGACATATGCAGACGTCACTATATTTCATTCCATGGAGGAAGCTCAACGGATACATTAATGTTGTGCCAACACAGTGTTGACATGGAAGATTGCAATGTAAATAAACTGAAGTATTTGTCATTTTCACTTATAGATATGTATACAAATAAGTATACTTATTGATAGGTGATACATGACATACTTCGAGGTGAAAGTTGAATTTTGTCACACATTGTGTGATGAAACTGGAGCGCTAATTCAAATGTTATCAAAACTGCTACAGTATACTTTTTACCAACGATCGTGTAACGTATAGGCCCCTAGATATGTGAAAATATCAACATGAATTTATAATATTTATTGACCGATCTGTGAGAGGAAATCTGGCAACATAATATGAGAATGAACCAGTTTTTACACCCCGTCTGTTTTTAAAATCAGTTCTGACACAATGAAAAGATAACGCGCAAACAATTACTAGCAGATCTTAAAAGTATTAACTGCCGAAGCATTTGTTATTTTACCAATTATTGGACTCTTTGATCCTCTGTTTTAAAGTATTCACATGACAATCTTAGGATTCCCAAGGTTTTTTTTTTTTTTTTTTTTTTTTTTAACTTTTGCGACTCAGCTCGGAAAGGATGAAGTTTTAGTGATGATGAGTGGTAACCAAACCCTTTATGAAAGAAACACATTTTGTTAGTATGCTTTTTGTTTGGGGGCGGGGGCGGGGAGACTTGTACTAGCTAGTCTCTTACTGATCGTAGATCATTAATTATCAAACATTGGCATTCGTCGAGAATAAACACCCCCCCCCCCCCTCCTCCGAAAAGGTAAAGACACAAACAAACAAACAAACAAACAACAAACAAAAAGCAAACAAACAGCAAAACGAAAAATTTTTAACATGGCTGTATAAAATGTTAACTATATATTTCATATTTTTCAAAGATGTCTGCTCGCTTCATGTACTTTGAGTTTATGACGTATTTCGGCATAATTTTATGAAGAAAATTCTACGAAACCATCCAAAGACGAAAAGATTTGACCTGGTCGAACGTAATTACTAAGAATTCCTTCTCGTTTGTCAACAACCCGCTTCCCGTAGCAACATATCAGAGGTCAGAGGTTACACAGCGAGCAGGTGAATGGTGGGAAATATTGAGAGATATTATATTTGATGACGTCATAATATTGAAAGGTTAAAAGGGTCCCATCGTGGAGTCTGGCTCCCCGCCAAAGTAATTGAGATGCCGGGTGCGTAAGAGACGGGGGAAGAAAATAACGAAATGGAAGTGCGTGTTTACTCTTCAGGCCTACTGCAATTTGTACTAGAAAACATCTAGGGCCTATAAATGTTATGTTGCCAGCCATGTGCATAGATTCGAGTAATCCTCTTGTTTGTTAAAAAGATTCTAGGATATGCTTCCCCTGGACTCTTATTCCTTAGGCCTACCGCATATAATACCATCCGACTGTGATGTTATTTTCTAAGAAACCCGTCTGCCCTAGATGAAAATGAAAATACAAACAACTTCTATCCTTTTGAGGTTCTAAACGGTTATATAAGAATATATGTACTAAAAT
Organism: Echinometra lucunter; assembly: GCA_029962745.1. Lineage (NCBI taxonomy): Eukaryota > Metazoa > Echinodermata > Echinoidea > Camarodonta > Echinometridae > Echinometra > Echinometra lucunter. The sequence continues at coordinate 23,194,379 of CM057164.1, forward strand.
CAAAATCTGGTTCATTGTAAGCTAGTTGGGGTGCCCTATCGCCTTCAAACCGTAAGACAAAGGCAAAACTGGGGGGGGGGGGGGGGGGGGGGAGGGGTAACATAAAAAATACAATCAATCTTACGATTGATATCAATCATAAGTCTATGTCAAACCATGTATAAAAAAGTTACAATTGATTGTAAGATTGATTGTATCTCTTTATGTTACATCCCCCCTCCCCCCCCCCCCCCCCCCCCCCAGGTTTGATATTATTGAATCGCTTTGAATTTTCCTCTTCTACAGGCCTGGCGACTTGCGATGCTTCAAAATTTCGATATCAATATAATAACTCCTTGAATATAACAGGACTGTTCATAACTTCAGTCGTTAGAATAGAGTTTGCCTCAAATTAGGCTTTCAAGATCCAAGATGGGATCGCAGTGACGTCGTATGCTGTGGGTTTATAGAATAGAACAGTGGCAAACTCGATCCTATTCGTGCAGTTCGCCTGTCAATCAGTTATCGACTAATCTCAATTGAAAACATCACAAAAAATACAGTAATTTCAGTGATCACTCAGTCAATCAGAGTTACCAACCAGTCAGTCAATCAATTAATCAGGCGGTCAATATACTTGTCCATTAATATTCAGCAAAGCTATAATTGCAATCAATCAATCAAGTAAATCGATTATCATCTTCATGCTTGTATTTACTGTAGGCCTGTAACTTTCTGGTCGGTATAGTTAAAGGAAAAGCTTGAAGACATTAATGTAATAATTACCTTCATTCGTATTTTCTAAAGTCCGTCAATTGTTATGGTTAGCGATTATAGGATAACGAATTATTGTTCACAAGTCATGTGTGTGTCTGTCAGAGTTGGTAGTAATTATGTTTTTCTTCACAATTCTTTCTACCGGTTTCAGTCCTGAACTAAAGGTCCGTCATACCTTCTTATCGGTAGTGATCAGAGGAATGTTCACATGGGCAGAGCTTGTCTATCTTGTCAAATAAAACCAGTACTGATTATATCTATTTTCCTAATTTTTCTGTCTTCTTACGTTAAGCCCAATCCCAAAGTCCATCATTCCTTCTGGTTTGTAGTGATTAGAGGAATATTCACATATAGACAGAGCTTTTCCATCTTGTCAAAGTGAATCAGGACTGATTATATTTTCCATACTTCTGTCTTCTATAGCTTCAACCCCGATCCCAAGATCCGTCATACCTTCTGGTCGGTGGTCATTGGAGGAACGTTCACATGGACAGCTGTTTATGGTGTCAACCAGAGTCAGGTACAGAGGTACCTCACCTGTGGCAATGTGCGTGTGGCTCAAAGGTAAATTTTTACCCCCTCCCCTCCAATTACTCCCTCACGCTTCCCCACATCCGCCACCCCCTTCTTCTTCTGCATCTGCCCTGCATCTCCCCCCCCCCCCCTCTCTCTCTCTCCCTCTCTCTCTCTCTCTCTCTCTTTCGCTTCTTTCCTTTAGTTTCTTCCCTCTATGTTCCTCTCCCCATCTTTCTTTCTCTATTCCATGTTCTTTCTCTCTATAGTAGTTAGGTGCCATCGAGTCGCCTCCGACTCCCGGTAACCCCGTGGACAAACTTCCTCCAGGCTTCTCTGTCCTGCGCAAGTATGGTCATCTCTCTTAATGATTTGCTACATGTAGTTTCTATGGTCACTCCTTCTATCCATCTATTCCCTTGTCTTCCACTTCTCCTACCCTGTACTTTGCCGAGCATGATGTCCTGTTCTAGGCTCTTTCTCTACCCCTCTCCCTTCCTCTCCATCTTGCCGGCCATCTTTTTTCTCCATTTCATCATTTTTCTTTATTTTTCAATTTCTCATTTATTTGTTTTTTCCTTAATCGGGTCTTTTTTTATCACGATGAGGTCCAAAGTAGATAACAAAGTTATTTCTCATTATTGTAAAACTCAATATTTTTAGCCAAGAAATGGAAAGAAATGCTGGAAACTTATGCAAGAAACATGAAACATATATGAAAATATCCAAGTAAGCTCATGAGAATATACATTCGAATAATAGTGCAATGTAAAGTATGTTTGTTCGTTTTTTTCAGTTTGTTTATGTATCTTGTAATATATTCCAGATGTAGAGAGTGGATCGAAATCATCAATATTTCTGCTTTAACTTTCCTCCATTACCAGAGCTGTTCTGTATGCTATCATCGGGATGCTGTTCGTTGTCTGCTTCGCCTGTCTCTCGGGCATCGTCATGTACGCTTACTACGCCGACTGCGACCCTTACACGTCAGGCAAGGTCAGTCAGACTGATCAGCTTGTTCCCTACCTTGTCATGGACATCTTTGGGAACCGTCCAGGATTACCGGGTCTCCTTGTATCGGCTGCTTTCAGCGCCGCCCTCAGGTAATCGCTTTTGAATTAGTATTGTCCACTGATCGGGTTTTATGATTTGATGAAGTGGCATTTGTATGAAGCATATAAAGAGAAGGCTGCAACAAACTTCATTGCTGATTATCAATATTACTGCAAATATTGCATGGGTATCATTTTCCCAAAAAATAATTACAAGATAAAGTAACATTTCTACCTCATGCATAACCTAAGGAATAGCTTTATCATTTTTTCTTTAATAAATAACATAATGTTGCCAAGTTATTTCTTGTATTAATGGTATTTCTTGAATACTTATTCAAAACCATGCAGCCTTTTAAAATTGATATTCATTATCTCATCATAACTTGACTCATAGTAACATGTTAAGTTCTCATAGTAAAGTTTTTAGTGAGTAAAAATATGACATGATAAATAATTTTAAATAACTATTTCCATTTATGTAAACGTTCATAAACCTTATGATATTAGCAAGAATTGACTGTATTTTTATCTTGCATTGCTATAGTACTGTCTCATCGGGACTGAACTCACTAGCTGCAGTCACTGGTGAGGACATTGTTAAGTCAGTCTGGCCAGAGATGCCCGAAGCCAAGTACACCAAGATTACCAAGATACTTGGTGAGTATGATGGAAAGGCTTTTTTTTTCCAGAGTTTTTTTTTCTAACGCTCTAGGGAATCTTCGAATACAAGCTTAGCTTTTTATTAGATTCCCTCATATTTCACCTCACAAAATCAGTTTGTCTTATCTCAATGATGGATTATTGATCTGTATCTTTGTATGTTCTATGTTCACCTGTTTCCTGATTTTTTTTTTGTTAAAAGCTTTGTAGATGTTTTTTCAATACCTGTATCATTGTTTTATGTTCCGTTCCATTTATGTGAGTATTATATGTGAAATGCTGTAAATGCTGGATCCGGCCCTGTGGAACTGGAAGTAAAGTCATTGGGGGGGGGGGGGGGGGGGGGATCCTGAAAGAAAAAAAAAACGAAAGGCAATGGGTTCATTGTGCTAAAGATATCATGTATGTAAGGTGTGTATCCTACCTTATCATTTCAGTGGGCGAACAAACTGTTTGTTCTTGATACATTATCACTAACATAATTATTCACTTTTTTTCCTCAAAATCAAGAGAGAGTTGAGACAGGGATATGCCCCTTTATTCTTTCTTCTTTAATTGAAGTATGCCATTATTTTAATGATGATTGTATTACCAATTTCTCCCTCTTTAGCTGCATTTTATGGCATCCTGTGTATCGCCATGGCGTTCCTTGCTTCCGTTATGGGAAGCATTCTGCAGGTATGTAAGACACACCTCATGTTCATGGTCATATATTTCATTGAGAAGTTACAAGTACATTCATGTGGTATAGTATTTGTCATTTTCTCATAGTGTATTTGGGATAGAGGTTGAATTATTATTCATTTCATGAATTTCCATAGAATTATGCGGGTAGTATGTGGGTTTTGATTCTGATGCGCATATAAATTCAGATTAACACATTGAGTACGATTTGATTCTGTAGAACATGTATTTTTCCAGAATTGCCTGAGTTTGGATTGATTTGATTTGATTTATTGATTTTATTTCCATGTGTTTGATATATATAGTGAAAGAATATAAATGGAATGAAGCTGACGTAGCTCTTGATCATGTCCTTTTATTGTAATGGCAAGCTTTCAGCCAACATGGCTTTCATCAGGTCTGAACAGATAAGAAACGAACAGGCAAAATAATATACACATAGAAATGATATCAAAATAATGTCGAGGGGACATCTTCCTTTATACACATGTATATATATATATATATATATATATATATATATATATATATATATATATATATATATATACGTACATATACATAAATACAAACATTATATCAATTTATACGAGCCGGTAACAATATTACAATAATAATAAGTTGTTTGTTACATTATTCACGACTGAGAAAATATGACAGTTTGAACATTATTGACCACAAAAAAACCCAACTATAATTACATGTGATAACGAGAGGCTTATTGAAAAGCGAGGCTTGTAATGGCAGGCCCCATCTTGTTATTTTGGGCTTCGTGTACACGAGGTTAAAAGAAACATTTATTTAGATTCCATACGTATCAAAGGCATATCAAATAAGTGAAAGAGAGGAAATTACTGTCAACCCATAGACGTACAGTGTCTCCTTTAGGAGACGCTTTGGCAATATCTGTAGGTCCAGAATGCTTGACATCACACGTCATACATTAGTAGAAAGAGAAAAATTTGCTAAAAATTGTGAGTCCATTTTCAATGTAGTATGATGTTGCGTTTTCGAATTAGAGCAGCTTAAATGTAACTAATCATTAAAGTCTTTAAATTGGCAATGCCGTGAATATTATATAATCCCCATTTCCGTGTTCAAATTGGCATTTTCCACTTAAATTTTACAATCATAATTCATTTTTGTTCATGTTTTATCTATATTTATTTTTTTTCAAACTTTGTAAGAGTGGAAAAAAATAGTTGTTGCCAATTTGAGGATTGGAGATGATTAATTTAGACCTCTGAAAAGCTCTGTACTTCTATGGGTTAAACACAAATCTTGAATTCGAGATAAAATTTAAGCCAGAAGTAAAAATGTTACAGACTTAAGAATGTGGTGAATAGAAGGAACTGTTTTTAACATCCAGACACCAGATTGATGATTTTTTACATTAAGTGCCTCTTTGTTCAGTATAATCTACATGCCAGTCCCATTTGCTATATAAAAAGAAATGGCATCTCTTTCTAATATTTCATATGTTTACTTACTTCTTACAGACTGCTCTTAGCATATTTGGTATGATAGGAGGACCTTTACTCGGATTATTCAGTGCTGGCATGTTCTTCCCATGGACTAACTCCATTGTAAGTGTTACCTTGTTTACTTGGCATGTAAAGACATTGATTCTTATAATGATGAAATCTTTTTTTGTAAATTTGTGAAATTTGCAGTTGAAGTTGCTGAAATATAAAGGAAATAATAAGAAAATATTTGATACTTCAGGGTGGTGTTTCATAAAGCTGTTCGTAAGTTAGGAACGACTTTACGCATGACTGGTGATACTTTCTTGTGCTACAAGTAAATGAATGAGAATCTGATCAGCACCCAAGAACATGTTCCAGTCGTGCGTAAAGTTGTTCGTAACTTACGAACAGCTTTATGATAAGTAATGATTAAGGCATCAAATGGAATGCATTTTTTGTTTCATTATACTATGGTGGTGTAACTGTAAAAATGTAAAAGTGGCCTCTGTCGGTGTTTTCAATAAAACTCTTCATGTTTTAAGGAATAAATAGTAATAGGGATAAAACTAAGGGAATTGTTTTCTTTCTTTTTTTTCTTTTCTTTCCTTTCTTTTCTTTTCTTTTGTTTTCTTATTTTGGGGGTGGGGGGTGGTTATATCATTACTTTTTGCCCTCTCCATATCCTCTTCTCCCTCCTGTTATAAACAGACCTTGATTTACGCCATTTATTATTCAGGCCGCATTTTTCATCTCTAACATAAAGAAATGAATACAGGCCTCAGTGGCTAATCAAATATCATTTTGCTATAGGGGCAGGGAAAGGAAATGCAGAGTATTCTTTTACTCTAGCCAATCCTCCAAGACTTGTTTGGTGGATTGGGTATAGGTACCATCTTTTTATACTTCCGCCCACCGAAGGTGGGTGCTGGAGGCATTAGTTATCCTTGCAGTTGCCACGTAAATAGGTAGTTTTGTTCCATTTTGATAACATGGGGCTCATGTATCTTGTACCAATCTCCTATGCAACAAGTAAGTACTCTGTATGAATTTTACATTTCTTCCCCTTCTTAAAGGGTGCCTTGGCTGGACTGTTCTCTGGTCTCTTTGTTGCCTTCTGGATCAAGATCGGCTCCCAGATCTACCCTCCACCTGTCTACAAGCCACCCTTGTCAACTGCTGGCTGCCCCGTGGATAACTTCACCCTGTTCAACACTACAGACATGATGGCGACCAGTGAAGTGGTGACCTACACCATGCTGAATGCTACCACCGACTCCATGATGGAGGACCCATACAGGTACGGTGTCATTGTGGTATCAAGGGGGTAGATCCAGCTGTTTGCCAAAGGGGGTGGGCAATGCCATCCATACAGGTACGGTGTCATTGTGGTATCAAGGGGGTAGATCCAGCTGTTTGCCAAAGGGGGTGGGCAATGCCATCCATACAGGTACGGTGTCATTGTGGTATCAAGGGGGTAGATCCAGCTGTTTGCCAAAGGGGGTGGGCAATGCCATCCATACAGGTACGGTGTCATTGTGGTATCAAGGGGGTAGATTCCAGCTGTTTGCCAAAGAGGGTGGGCAATGCCATCCATACAGGTACAGTGTCATGGTGGTATCAAGGGGGGTAGATCCAGCTGTTTGCCAAAGGGGGTGGGCAATGCCATCCATACAGGTACGGTGTCATTGTGGTATCAAGGGGGTAGATCCAGCTGTTTGCCAAAGGGGGTGGGCAATGCCATCCATACAGGTATGGTGTCATTGTGGTATCAAGGGGGTAGATCCAGCTGTTTGCCAAAGGGGGTGGGCAATGCCATCCATACAGGTACGGTGTCATTGTGGTATCAAGGGGGTAGATCCAGCTGTTTGCCAAAGAGGGTGGGCAATGCCATCCATACAGGTACGGTGTCATTGTGGTATCAAGGGGGTAGATCCAGCTGTTTGCCAAAGGGGGTGGGCAATGCCATCCATACAGGTGCGGTGTCATTGTGGTATCAAGGGGGTAGATCCAGCTGTTTGCCAAGGGGGGTGGGGCAATGCCATCCATATTTGGGCAAGTGACACAGAAAAGGGTTTCACCACTTTTGGTGCCTTCTTGCTGAAGCTTTGAAAGGGGTTTACTTTAAGTCTTTTTTGTAGTAAGTTATTGCATATTGGTTAGAAAAGAGGTTAGAATAAAGGTGTAGGTGAAATTGAAGTATTTTATTTTTTTGTCCGATGTGTTTGACTTGTCATAATTTTATTGTTTGATTGGGAAGAGCATAATTTGGAACATATTGTGATGCCCTTTGTGAGTGCAAGGGAAACATGGGGTATGAAATACCTGATTTCCCACTTTCAAAAGTCATCAGTGACTTTGGGGGCACAATTAAAATTTTTTTAAAAATTATAAAAATCTTGCATGATATACTGTAAGCCACTGTAAGATGACATTTCCAATCTGATAGAAGTTAACCATTGCCTATGGGAACCGGATGGCACCTTTATCAAGCTTATTGGAGTTGAGAATTCAGTAGTCAATCAGATAAGAGAGGTTTCACCTAGAATCTATGTGTATCATGTCATCTCATTTCTTCATCTTTTTTAGGCCTCCCATTGCAGACTTCTACGCTCTCTCGTATTCTTGGTACAGTGCTGTAGCTTGGCTGATTACAGTCTCAGTTGCCCTCATTGTTAGCTTCATAACAGGTACATTTTTTTTCAATTAATGCAGAATAATCATGGAGTTCAGTTCCAAAACATGCTTTTATCCTTGATTTCTAAATGTGATTGATTTGACTATTCTGAAGGTACTTTGTTTGGAAAGAGGGGTTATATTATTCATCTGGGCCCATATTCATGAAACCTTACTAAGCTAGTTGTCGACTAATTACATAGGTCACAGTACAGAGTTAGGTGACAACTAGGCCTATGAAGGTTTCATGAATATGAGCCCAGGACATTAGTACCAAGTATGAATTCAAACCAGTAATGCAAAAAATGAGAATTAAAAAATCCTTTTCTTCCTTAGGTGACCCAACATGCTCTGGGCTTTATTTCATCACACTCAGGATGAGGGTTGTAATAGGGTTTCAGGTCAGGCTTACACAGGGGCGGTGCTACAGGGGGGGCAAGAGGCAACTGCCTCCCCCCCCCCCCCCCCCATGATTTCTTAAGTGATCGAAAAAGAATAAAAAGAGAAGAAAAAGGAGGGAAAAAAGTGAGAAAGAAGGAAGAATAGCATGGGGAAATAGAGGACTGGGGCATGCAACTATATAATACCCCTATTTTTTTCATTTAAAATGTAAATAAAGTCACCTATGGGCCTCTGGTCCCCTCCCCCCCCCCCCCCCCCCCCTCCCATCAAAATACCCTGGCGCCTTCCCCGGACTTTAATACAGGGTTAAAGTGACATTGCAATATTTGGTTAGTGTACAAAATTGAAGCAGAGCAATTGTCTCTCGGGAATGTGTGGTTTTACACCGAAAGCTTCAGTCTCTCATATTGGTGGTTCCTTTCCTTTCAAGTTTCCTTTATTTCATTTCAACTCAACATATTACAAAAATATGAAATGATAACCATACAAATCAATACAGGGAATATGTAAGCAATAATACTATGCAAACAATAAGACAATACAAAGAAATAGAAAAGGTTTTCGGTAGGCAAATAATAATCATACAATTATGATATATACAATGAGGGTAAAACAAAATATAGAACAATCTCGATTAAACATCTGCAAGGCTATTTCTACTTATCTTTTGATAAAATAAAAGTTGAGGAAATGGAGGGATCCACTGAAAAGCAGGGCTTGTTAAATGTGGACCCCTCAAAGAATTGTATAAAAGATAAATCAGTAGGTAGAAGTATAATAATCATGTTATGCTCAGTCTATACCTCTGGCTCCATTGGAAGGATGGCAAATGTCAGACAGATTTTTCTGCCTTGTGTGACGGAAACATTCCTCAGAATGGTATTTCGGAACCGTACTCTTCATTTCCATTGAGAGGGAGAGAATGAAGCTGTCAACAATTGAGAATTTACAAGTGCTTTAGATTGAACAAGGTGGTTTTCACATTTAAAGGCATTGGCTAACTTTGTGAGTAGCTGATTTAAAAAATTCTCAAACTAAGATGAAACATGTGTATGAGTACTTGTATTTGTACTCAAAAACCCTGAAATCAACCATAATTTGGAATGAAAAAGTGTAAGTTAGACGCAAACGGCAATTTTATTATCCTTCGTCTCACGAGACACTCACTAAGAGGACCGCTTTGCTTGAATTTGAAAATGCCGTTATGTGCCTCCCGCCGCGTGATACGCCAATACACACAGTACGGTAAGGTGAGTCGTATGCGCATGCGCACTCCTTATGTCTATTCTGTGCAACCGACCGTTTTTCAAACATTGATTCACATTTTTGATATTTAAAAATACTTCCTGTGGATATTTTTCTTTGAAACTTTCAGACTGGTATTTTTACACTATAATCCTTATGTTTATCCCATTTTCAAGTAACAAAACACAATTTTTTAAAATCATAACAATGTTAGCCAATGCCTTTAAACAAGGTGGTTTTCACATTTAAATAGAAAAATTATATCATTTTATAAATATTGTTTATTGATGTTCCTCTGCTGATGTTTATGTAACTGTTGTAGGTCGAACAAAGCCAGAAGACTTGGACCCAGTGCTGTTCTGCAGTGTTGTGGACACCATGTACTGCTGCCTGCCGGAGAAGATCAAGAGAGTGTTCAGATGTGGTATGGAACATTATAAACCCCCAGTGGTATGTATTGTTTGATAAGATGAAACTCGTCTCCATTTAATCTTCCCCACCCAGGTTCCTTTTTCAGCAATTCTGCTTGTTCTCTCTCCCTATCTCTCCCTCTCTCTCTCTCTTTTAATTGTTTCTCTAGATGAATTATCTTCTTCCCTTTGTACCTTGCTCTCTCTGTAACTTTATGCATTGTTAATAAACATAGTGTATCTCCATTTGATATCACTCTTGCCTATTCTCCTACAACACCCCCCCCCCTTTCTCTCTCTATCTATCTATATATCTGTCTATCTATCTATCTATCTATCTATCTATCTCTCTCTGCAGAAAAAGTACCATGGCTACCATGGCATTTTGACAAAATTACAATCAAAACCATGAAAGTATCATGCAAGGACCATGAAATTACCATGATTTGATGGTAATTTTGCCATGTCACCATTGTACCCATGGTATTATTTCTCAGATATCCAGTGGCACCCCCCATGGTAAAACCATATCACTTATGATGAGATGCACTGTACACGCCATTACTAGTTCACGCTCAATTGTTTTCCAAAAAAGACCTGCGCAGACTATTTTTGACGTCATATTTTGCTCTGTAACTTTATAAGAAAAAGGGTAGAAAATATCATTTTGCTGCAGTATTTTTTTTCTCTGCCTTCTCAAATACCATTCATTTATATGTAATTTTTTTTAAAAAACACGGGAGACTGACGCTGCATATAAAAACCAAGCTTTAGCTTTTCTTTCACATCTATCCTCTTCTCTCTGTCTCCTTGTCAGTTTTTTTCTTTTCTGTCTCTGTAACTCTCCATTTCTCTCTACCTTTCTCATTGTGTGTCTCACTATATCCGTTAGCTTTCTCTTTCTTTATCTCCCTTCATCTTTCCTCCTGCTCTTATTCTCAGTAATGACCTTGTTACTCATATTCTTTGTATATTTGTTTCAATTCAATATGCCTGTCTACTTTTCTGTTCTCATTTTATGATAACTCTAAATATTTTTCAGGATTTCATTTATTCAAACAATTCTCAGAATTTGATTTTATTGTGCCTTTGATACAGCTTTATGTCCATAGCATTGCATTTCTGTGAACTTTTGAATTCTGTTACTTTTCTGAAAGAAATAACTATAAAGGTTAATCCTGTAATGATTGGGTATCTGTTTATAGATTTCATTAGTATTGTAAAATTTTGAGTGTTATTTCATTCTTGTCATCTCCCTTTTTTCTTCGTCATCGTCATTGTAGGATGCTGAGGGAGTGGAGGTCGACGACCACAAGTACACAGAAGTCAAACAAGCCCCTGAGAACGGCGTCCAAGTTGAGAACGAGGAACCTACTGCCAATGGGAAGAACCCTGTCGATGATGACACAAAGCTTTAACCTTTGACCTTTGACCTTTGACATCCAGCCTTCGCTGTATAATGCTGAAGTCGTTGGTGTATGTGGTTGGTGGTGTAATGAGATCTGAAATGTATAATGCCTTTGTATATTAAACATTTGTCAGGGTCTGTGTAGAATGGTAAAGTTAGCTAAAAGGAGTTGATATTTTCTCTTGCTGTCGATCATAGTGTTTTGTTTTTTTGTTTACATTAACTGGTTTACAATATAAGCCTATGATTTTAAAGTAACTCTAATGCTTGCTGCACTTAAGCCAGGCACTACCAGCTGATGTTAAGTCTGCATCATCGACTTGCAAGGCCTCTGGCACACCATGTTAGAGCGACTTCCTACAAAAGTGATGGACGAATGAAAGGTACAAGCATTGTTTTGCACTAATTTCTTTCACAGGCTTGATTAGGAATGGACTTGCTGTCAATGGAAAATTGGAGACATTGTCCCCATGGGCCTCTCAATGTTTTGGCTTTAAGGTCAGCCAATAAGTGGTCTGAGTGGCCGATAGAGGATGGGAAGGTTGATAATGGTTGGTTGGGCCAGTATCGTTGATGTTACCAAAATCAAATTGTAGTCACAGCCCACTCATGTGTGTTGGTAATGAAATAATCACAGTGGGAATGATATCCTATTCGCAGTGAGCATTAAAATACCCTGGTCCACAAGTCACTCTATGATATGACAATGAAGTGTATTTAGTGTTGTTTGGAAAAAGAGTGTTGAGTTGATGACAGGTCGACTGCAAACACCTTCAAGGAGTTATTCATCTTCAGTTTTGTTGCTCATTAAACTAAAGAAAATGATCATATATTGGGGGGATATTCAGTCTCTATTTGCACCATTGATGATTGTACATGTATATATATATATATAAATACTTCTGTGTTGATTTCTGTCTTTTTTTCTCTTGGTAGTGTATCCTTTCCAAATGTTTCTTCACCTTTGCAAGAAGAGATCGAACAAATACTCTCCGCCATTAAATGAGAGGACACCAGTCACAATAATATCAAGGTTTACTCAACTATTTAATAGTCAATGTACCACAAACAGAAGCCGGCCGAAAGGGGGCCGATGAACCAACAACAACATATACAACACTGCACGACAGAGGGCAGCATAACATTTAACCCAATGGTGCTCACTATCACACCATTCTTGCAAGGTATATTTCAGTGGCTGACCATGTGTATGCTATCTGCATATTTATCTTTGCAAAATGAGGTGATAAATAAAAACAAACTTTTTTTTGCAGTGTATTGTGCATTACAGGTGCTAGATGAGTGAAAATACCTATTTAGGTGAGAGCAAAATACGTTTGCAATGGTCTGAGTGTGTGTGATTATAGGCGATAAGTTATTGCACACTCTCACATTCCAACAATATAATTAGGATTCTTCACTCTCAGAAAGGTTAGTTGAAATCATGAGGTTGGTTAAAATATGAACTGATCAACTGTTGGTTAAAAACAAATACCCAAATGTTTTACTTACATTTTTTAAAAAACCAACAGTTGATCAGTTCATATTTTAACCAACCTAATAAGTTTTCTGAGAGTGTTGAGTTACACATCAAGTTTGTAGATAAGTATGTATGTTTGTATTTACTTTAAACAAGACAATAACATGGTTGGAATAACACTGTCACCATACAGATAAAGTTACTGACTTTTAAGGTTTATAAGCACTTCCATATTACATGAGAAAATATTACTGATGATCTTTTCCAAATGAATATATTATAGCCTGTTTCTTTTTTTGTTATTACATTTGCCTGTATTTAGGGAACTTTCTTCGCACAAAACTTTGTCAGTGTATTTCATTGTAAAATATATTTGGTATTTTCCTGATTAAAAATGAAAGTATGACATTATATAAGGAATTTGACATCCTGGATGTAACAAGGGTTATTCAAGGAGTGTAGAAAGATAAAAGTATATTTTTATTGTCAGCTGAACTTGTAAACATTTGGACATTGTATGATATTTTTAAGTATCCTCCTCCTCCCCCACCCAACGCACATCACATTTGATATCAATGTTTTCTCTTATATGTGTACAGGGACCCGGTTTCATAAAACATATTATCATATATACCTAAATTCTATAACCATAATTGTTCACAGCCAATGAAATAATAAAATATACGTGATTTCAGTGAGCTTACAACAGTTACTTGGTATCAAGTTTGACTGTTATCAAGTTTTGTGAAACAGGGCCCAGTTCGAGCAGCTTCATGCCTTTAGCTGAAAAAATGAACTACCTCACTGATTTGATCATACATTTTTATGAATATTTTATCAACTTCAGAAATTTTATCAACTTACAAACCACATTTTATCAAAATCAAATATTTTATATTTTTGAAGATTGTGATCTGCATACAATACACTCTCTGTAGTATTGAAATTTACATGGCAAAAGATGTATATGTGTGTGTGTGTCACGAATGTAATTTCTTTTTTTATTATTTTTTGTAATCCTTATTTTTAACTCTTTTAAGCAGTGTATGTACTTTTTAAGATTTTTAATTCATTTTTCACAAATCTATCAATATACAAGCCATACATTCTGATATAATAGAAATCATTTACACAATGCAAGAACAAAATAAAAATTTATAATGATAATGTAGTAACAAAATACAGAAGGCAATTCAGTGATTTTTTGTTTGTTTGTTTGTTTGTTTACTTCTGTGAATATTAAACTCGGTCTCGATGGAACTTCTTGGCCAAACTTGGTCGAATAGGATAATGCGACTAATGTTCTCTTTTATATGTTAACGCTTATAAATGGTGTTGTGTTTATTGTTTAGATATTTATCAGTGTATGTTCTGTGGAGAAAATTATCAAATCAAACGCGGGTGGATCTGCTGTGAAGTGCACAAAATTAAGCATAAAACTTGATAAAAATGTGTAATATACGTTATTACTTGCAGATAAACTTCTAAGATCAGGTCTGTAATTTTCACTATTGTTACCTTGTAAATATTTTATCAGTATATATCATTTTTAGCATGGTAGTAAAAGACAGTTTAGTCTTACTCCCCAATCAACATCAGTGAATCGGTTTGATGTAAAATGATGAGGTGGGACATCCGTCCCCTCACCCCCCCCCCCCCCCCCCCTCCCCCTTTCCCCCATTCGACGTCCCTCTAGCAAGCTATTTTTTTCATAACAATTTTGTGTTGTCTGACTGAGCTACAGTCATATTAGTTACTGTCAGTGTTTTCCTTACAGGGTATAATTAAATGCCTCAATTATTTAACTCATATTTCTATTTTCTCTTCATTTTTAAAATGGCAAATACTTGCAGCTATTATGTTTGTAAGAGTCGTAATGAAACCAAGCTTTCACTTGATGTTCATACTAAAACTATTAAATGAAGATCGATCAAACTTTTGAAGGAAACGTTTGAAAGCTGCGTACTGAAGGCGTTAATGTGATAAAATAGAATGAAGACCCTCCGTCCGGGTTGTTTTTTTTTCACTTTGCAATAATTTGGTTCTAACAATCGATATAACCTATTATAAATAATTTAGAATATAATTTCAAACCAACATCTCTCTAAATGCATTTCTTTTGTCACATATTAAGTGTAGGATTGAACTAAGTTAAGCCTTCTTATTACTTTGGAAGTCTCTGAGATAAATTGTTCATCTAATTTGTATTATATAGACGATGTCATCATATCAATATTAAACAATTTAATTTGTTTTTATGATACATGTATTAATTGCAGTGACAAATAATGAGAGACTTGAATGTAATATCAACTTTATGTAAGTCCAGTGTGCATGTGTCTAGAATAATAAATAACTTCTGTTTTTTTAAATAATAATGATAAAGGAGTGCTGTCTTTTATTTCTACTTTTCCCCGCGTACTTTTTACCGCCCGTGTCGTAAAAATTCAATATAATATTCAAGACACACATTTTTGATTCATCACAATAGCAGTGTATTTACAAACAAAACGCTTCAGCATTTCAGTAGATACATGCAGTATGCTTCATCACTAAAATACAGTTTGTATGAAAGCAGATGAACTGGATGATTCAAACTTTGTTTTAACAACTTTTAAACAATCCTTTGTGACCCAGTACTGTCAAATAACATTATTTATTCTCTCTCTCTCTCTCTCTCTCTCTCTCTCTCCTCTCCTCTCTTCTTCTTATGTGTTGATTCCTTTAAATCTGTCACCTTCTCTTCCCTAATCTCAATCTCTTTCATCTCAAATAATTTTTGTTCGTTCGATGATCATATCAATCTTTTCACCACGTTTTTTCGACTCTCTCTCTCTCTCTCCCTTTGCCTCTTTCTCTCTTCCCCTCTCTCTATTTCCCCCTCCCCCCTCTCTCTCTCTCTCTTTCACCCAATTTCTCTTTCTCTTCCTTTGTTTCACAATACATGCGATCATGACAACTTTAGATTAAGATGGCAGATGCTTATTCAACCAATCAACAGAATTTTGCGTTTCAAAGAATTACTAGCAAGTTTTAAATGTATTTTCACATACTTTATCAATATTTACAAGGCAACATAATAAAAAGTTTTCTTTTTTCATAAATATTGAATTACACCATTCAGAACGGGCACAAAAATGAGATATTTTAGGATAAAGAAAAAGGACAATAAAATCCCAAAGAAAAAAATGATAATCTGATGAATCATTTCAATAGATGTAGAGTGTGAGAAAAATAGACAAATACTGCAAATAAAAAAAGACAACAATTTGCTTTCAAAGTTTTTCATAGTTAAGGCGGAAAAGAAATTATAGTGATGATATTAATACGTAAAGAAAATAAAAAGAGGTAAAACCAATACAGTTAAATTAAACAACTGAAAAACTACACACAATTATGCAAGTAAATTTTTCGACTGTACATGAAAGTATGAACATTGTTTATCATGGGAATACATCATTATTTCATTTATTTTTCCAATTATTATAATTATTCTCTATATCACTATGGATTAAAGTAAAGATACAATAAGAATAAATCAGAAGATTTCCTATCATGTCTACATTGCATGGTATAAACATCATGTAAAGACCCGTAAATTTGTATTAACACTGAAGTTTGGCCAGTTATTATCACGGTGATTGTTTTAGTAGGTCTGGTATCACTTTGACAATGGGTCACTGTTTTTTGTTTTTTTTTAATGAAAGAAAGTATAGACACATTAAACATTATGAAAGGGCCACTGTCCTATAGATAATTTCAGTTATTTGTTATAATGTTTTTTGTGTCAAAAATTCAATATATAACATCGTCTGGCAGAGTTCTTGCAATCTGTTTAGAAGCATTTTCTATGGACGATTCCGGGGCCACTTTCATCGTACTCCTGCTTGCTGATCCACATCTGTTGGAAGGTGGAGAGAGAAGCTAAGATGGATCCACCGATCCAGACGGAGTACTTCCTCTCAGGAGGAGCTATGACTTTGATCTTCATGGAGGGAGGAGCTAAGGCGGTCAGCTCCTTGTGCATCCTGTCGGCGATTCCTGGAAACATGGTGGAACCACCGGACATGACAGTATTGGAGTAAAGGTCTTTGCGGATATCCAGATCGCATTTCATCACACTGTTGTAGACTGTCTCATGGATGCCAGCCATCTCGTTGCCGAGGAAAGATGGTTGGAAGAGACATTCAGGAGCACGGAATCGCTCGTTGCCGATGGTGATGACCTGACCGTCAGGAAGTTCGTAGCTCTTTTCGATGGTTGATGATGAAGCAGCAGTTTGCATCTCCTGGTCGAAGTCGAGGGCGACATAGCACAGCTTTTCTTTGATGTCACGGACTATTTCTCGTTCAGCTGTTGGATGAGAGAGAGAGAGGGGGGGGGGCGGATGGAGAGAGAGAGAAAACATTGTTTAGTATCATTGGATTAAACATTTTGTGGCTATTGTTATACCTTTACAGTTCATGACTAATTATGGTGACTATTTTTTAAATTAAAATTCACAACTTCGAAACATACCACATGTAGTTGTAATAAATAAAGGACTGGAATTTACATTTTAGATAAGCTTAACCTTAACCATATCAAATAAAGCGTTACAGTTTTGAATTATCAACATGAACAAGGATTTATATTTCAGCGAATTCAATCATTTTTTTTTTCATTAATGTGAACTCGTTCATGTGATTGTTATCCTAAATGCAATGACAAAAGTTCTGTTGGAAATAAACAAAGTGAACATTCAGTTTGTTTGTTTATTTTTTAAGATTCTGTTTGTTTGTTTGTTTGTTTGTTTGTTTGTTGTTTTTTGTATAATTTACCTGAACTGACGAAATTGTATCCTCGTTCACTGAGAATTCTCATCAGATACTCGGTAAGATCACGCCCAGCAAGATCAAGACGAAGAATGGCATGAGGGAGGGAGTACCCTTCGTAGATCGGCACTACATGGGAAACGCCATCACCGGCATCAAAGACGATTCCGGTTGTCCTACCTGAAGCGTAGAGGGACATGACGGCTTGAATGGCGACGTAGAAAGCTGGAGAGTTGAATGTCTCGAACATTATCTGTAGATAGAAAAATTATGAAAATGATTTAACTACACATACTTTTTCAAATAGATCTTTACAAATGCTACGAATTACAAAAGAAGACAATTAGCTAATTTTTAAAGGGAAAAAATGTTCACTAATTGTTTTCGCCAGACAAGAACATTAATTATATACAGCCACATAAACAGACCAAAATGACAGCGAGGGAGAGAGATAGATAAAGAAGGAGAGGGGGAGAAAAGAAGAACAGGGAGTGGAAGGGAAATGAAAGATACCGAGAGACGAGAGAGCTCGGAAAAACTGCCAAATTTAACATTGAGCAAAAGAACGAGAAAGAGACAAAATTAACATAATTAGGAGAGTAAAAAGAGAGCAAGGAAACTGATTTTAAGAGCCCCCAGAGAGAGGAATTGTTTATTCAACAATGAGTTTGTAGAAAACTAAGAGAATAAAATAAAATGCTTTAAAAATCAGTATTCCATACCTGTGTCATCTTTTCTCTGTTGGCCTTTGGGTTCATGGGAGCTTCAGTGAGGAGTATCGGGTGTTCTTCGGGAGCGACACGGAGCTCATTGTAGAAGGTATGATGCCAGATCTTCTCCATGTCATCCCAGTTAGTAACGATACCGTGTTCGATGGGGTATTTGAGAGCTAGAATTCCTCTCTTGCTCTGAGCCTCGTCACCAACATAACTGTCCTTCGATCCCATACCAGACATGATTATCTAATAAAGTAATGATGATAATAATAATGATAACAATTTTTTCATTTAATTTAATTTATTTTCCATTATCAACTTTAAATAACGTACATATATAAAAACTAATATATATCTCAACAGAATGCACAAAATAAGAATAATTTTCAAACAATGGAATTTTCAAATTAAGTATGATAATAAATGTTGAAAATGGAGGGGAATGCTTAAAAGCCAAGCTTGTATCTTGCGAACCCCTCAAAAGAAACAAAAAATCGCAAGTCATTTATACAGTTTATCATAAAAAATGATTCATTAATAATAATAACAATAATGATAATGACGATAATGAAATAAAATAATAACATTTTATGGAGTTATTCTTATTATAAGAAGTTTTCTAGTAAACATGGTAGGGGTAGTTTTTACCTTCTACCATGTCTACGGGGTATAACGATATTTCTTTTTAATAAATTGAATTATTTCGAATATCTAATGGGAAGACTCCCCCTTAATTATAAAAATTAACACAATGCATTATAATCATACATTTCAGTCGAATCAAATAACATCGAATCGAATTGAATCAAATTGACTCAAATCAAATCAAATCAAATCTAATATCGAATCAAATCAAATCAAATGAATATCATAAACTTGAAATCAAAAGAAATTAATATGCTCTCTAATCTTACCTGATGTTTTGGCCTACCGACGACGGATGGGAAGACTGCTCGAGGTGCATCATCCCCGCCGAAACCGGCTTTACACATACCGGACCCGTTGTCGATGACCAGGGGTGATACATCATCTTCAAAGTTTGCCATCTTTCGTTTTGAGCTTTTTTGGTATACGTCTGTTCAAAGTACGATTGTACAACAAGCCTGCATATGAATAAAGAGGGAGAAAATGTATTAGTCGTGTTTAAATATCTCCATAATCATAATCATAATAATGGTCGCGCTAAAGCTTACCAACATTTTTTCTTTTTGTTCATTTATTTTATT
Organism: Echinometra lucunter; assembly: GCA_029962745.1. NCBI lineage: Eukaryota > Metazoa > Echinodermata > Echinoidea > Camarodonta > Echinometridae > Echinometra > Echinometra lucunter. Next base: position 23,213,887 of record CM057164.1, read on the forward strand.
CGTTCATTATCAAGCTTTGTCTCTCCACCGCCAAATTTCTTTCAGTGAAATTTTACGATTTATAAAATTTAGATAAAAAAAAAACGAATAATGAATATCCTCCCTCCTTTCCCTAAATTAAGAGAATCGTAAGAAAACAAACTAATTAAGCTCCATAATTAGCAGTAAGCGCTAAAACAAACTTATAAAAGTAAAAAAAATTAAAATTAAAAAAACCTAAAAAACATCGCCCAAATCATAAATGGGAATTAATGAGATGATCTCACCTGTCAATGGCTAGTAGATTAAAGATCTGTAAATTTATCGAAATTCGAGATGATTTCTGTTATGCGAAATACAACGCAGGTTTCTTGTAGATGGTAGTAGAAAGCGTCGATTGAGGAGCTGATATTAATATACCTTCTCAGCTTGTCAGAGAATGCAGAGCCACCTGTAAATTGGTATCGCAGTTTCTTTAAAAAGATTGATCGTCGAGATCTAATGAAAAGCTGGACTTTTCGAGCCCTTTTATACAATTTGGAACAATTTCACTATCCTGGGAGATATTACTTAATTGTCCAAATAAGGGATGGAGTATTACTCATGCAAGAGGCGGTCAATTTGTATTGTGATAAACAGCTAAGATCGTTGAATAAACATGAGGCGATGCGCGCGCATGAAGTTAGCCTGCTACCTCTTATTGACACACCACGGTTGCGCAAAGTCTAAAGATTGAGGAGCATATTATATAGGCCTATATGTCTAGTTGCAGTCACCGATACGATTATGCAGACAAATTATTTTGTTTTCCATTAATTATTCATATAATTCACTTGTCCACTATTTGTTCATTTCAATATCAAGGCGGCTTCATCAAAATATAACTTCCATTTATGGAAATGGAAATGAGAGAAAATTATCGAAGGTAAATGACTGAATTCGAAAATCAGACCTTTGGCTTTGTTGACCATGACTGTGTAAATCACCTCCTCCCTCCCCCCCCCCCCCCCCCCCCCCCCCTTAGTACGCCAGTGGTCATCATGATCATGATCATGATGATCTTCATCCTAATAATGATGGTGATGGTGATCATCATCGTTAGGATGAAGATTAATCACGATCATCATCATCAAAATCTTCCTCCTCTCTCTTCTTTTTTTTTTTTGGTATTAATATCATCATTTTAATTATTAACCAATCAACCAAGTAATTCGGTAATTCAATTATTCCGAAATCATGAAACTGTGTTTCATTCTTCACTTACGAAAATTATTCAAGATAAATAATACGATATGAAGATTTCTTAATTGGAAAGAAGAAAAAAGAATGGAAATCTGCTGGGGGAAAAAAAACTGGTCAAGGGCTTATCATCACCCTGATCATGTAATTTGCATTTGTTCATTTTGCAACTGCATTGACAAAGAACATAAATATCTTGTTAACATGACAAAAGTCCACAGGACATAACAATCATAAAAATATATTACACTTTGTGTTAACTCTTTTGAAACATTATAAAAGGGGAACAAAATGAAACTGAAACTGTACACTGAATCAACATGATTAAGAAGGGGGTATTAATGATTAAAAAAAATCTGAAAGCATTATCATGATTATGCGGATATCATTATGACTTGCACATATTTCAAAGATCTTTTTTGGGGGGGATAATGTTAAAAAACAGAAAGCCCTAGCTTAAAAGAATAAAAAAAAAGGAAGGAATAATAACTTTCGGTTAAATGACCGGAAGTATACTTCCTTATCATTTCCATTAGTAGATTTGGGTTATCAGATTTCATCAACTATAATGGTTTGATTTGACTGTTTGATGACACACGATGAGTAACTTTAAAGCTTGGGCCTAGCATTTCGATCGATAAAAGATTTATTTGCAAAGTAGGATAGTCATGCAATATTTCGTAAGTTAAAACCAATCACAAACAATCAAGAGAAACAACACAAACATGTTCAAAATCGTACCATGTGGTATAATGTCCAGTTTGATTTGTTTGTGTTTCAGGAGAAAAAAGTTTGAATGACTCACTAAAGGTAGCAAAAGAGAGTAAAAAAAAAAATAACGCTCAAAGAGTCTCAACCGTCATCAGTCATTTTGATAACTAATTTTCTTATGTAATAGTCCGTTTATTAGTGGGCAAAGAAAGTGTTTGACCGTCCGAGTGATTAATCATCATTCAAAAGGGGAATACCCTAAACTCTATGCATCGTAATCGTTTCTGTCCGGAGTGGTGTGGAGTTAGTCTCAATCTACAGACCCACTATGGAGTTATCATTATTCTGTTTCAAAGAAGTAAGGGTTTCGATTCGTAAGAAAGGCCTGAATAAATTCCGATAAAATATGTATAAGACTATATCAACAAAGATTATTTCTGAAATATATTTTCTTGAAAGAAATGATCAGTAAACATCAGTGCCATTTTCAAAATTTTCCTATACATGTAAGTTTTTGATGTAACTCTTTTTCTTTCTGGCCACAAGAAAGGTATTCCCCATGACACCAAGGTGACCAAGCCTCTAATCCTTACTTCTATCTTTGCTATAGCCTATTGCCACTAATGTTTTCACCTCAGTCTTGTATATTTTCAGAGTATATACCCATGTATATACGGTATTACAGGAATATACTCGTGATAATGTTTTTATCTCTAAGTTATCAAAATCAAACAAATCAATTAAAGCAGAAGTAATACCTATTAACAGTTAAAATGTATTGCATGTGTAGAGATAAATCCGAAGAATTTGCATGTCATCTTCGTGCATAGGTTTAGTGACATAGTCATGAAGTTGATTGCATTGGAGTCTGTTGCAAAGACTAGTGATAGTACATGTGTTTTGTGTACATTGAGGTTCATTGCGCAGGGCAGTGGGGCGATGAATGAACAATTATTTTGTTTAATATGCTTTTTTTTTAAATTTCGATTGAGCTTGCCAAAGTAAAAACAAGCGCAAACTGAGGTTCGATCATCGAATATGATTAATCATTTTATCCACAATGATCTAATGAAGAAAACGTTAGATAAAACTTTACTTTCATTTTTTTTAAATGTTTTGTTTTGTTGTTGTTCTTGATATATTTTTATTTCAGATAACGGGTAGTATCTCTCTCTCTCTCTCTTTCTCTTTCTCTCTCTCTCTCTCTCTCTCCCTCTCTGTATTTTTTCCCCTTTGCCATCTCTTTGTATATTTCACCCTAACCAGGTTATCATCATTTTCTGTGATTATTAAACTTACAACACACTTAAACTGCTCCCGCCCCCGTTAACCGTTTCATTAACTGTTCGGCAGTATTTCTCAGAGAAGTCTCACCAGCAGAACTCTGCCTTTTAAAAAGTTACTAGAGCTACGGCGTTTGAAATTTTGACATTGCATTCTGACTATATTATCATTAGTATATAAAACAAAGCTGGTTGTTAGTTCACTGTGTGAATGATGACAGAGCCACGCCCACGCTCTTCGACCCAAGGGCCGTGTCTTCGTTTCTTACGCATGCGCGATTATCGGTGTTCCACTGAATTAAGGGAGCTAAATTTGGTCATTATGGTGTTGAGATCTTCTCTGGTTGGCTAATAGTTTTGAGTCACCAAGCAAGTGTGACCTATATTGTAGAATGCATGTATATGGATCACCTATACTGCTATTGGTTATTGGTTTGGTTTGGTTTACCTGACTGCTATTAAAGGAAACATGCATGCTTGTAAATATTAGCATTCAGAGGAAATGTTGTGCAAATTGAAAGTCGTTATTCGTAGATGAATATCCAAGCAATTTTTATTTTAATGCAAGAAATACAAAATAGTTATGACATATTGAATGTTCCCAATATGTCAAACATGTCAAAAGAAGAAAAATCATCCACTAATAAGAGAGGCACTGTTTCTCTTCGAATTACTTTCTTTGATTATTATCATTTTTAACAATTAGGCTGTGTATCAGGTTCATTGTTTATTCTGATCCTCAGTATGTCTTAAAATGTTTTATTTTCTTCTATTTACCCCTTCCCCCTTTTTTGTGCTTTCATGAAGCCATATCATCTCATTTCCTCCTCCTCCTCCTCCCCCCCCCCCCTCTTTCTCTCTCTCTAGATGAGAATGTTCTAGTGTTTGACTTGCCCTGTAAATCCCAAGATTCCTAAATTGATAAAATGCATGCAGTGAAATCATAAAATGAGGATTTATTATCTTAAGATTTATAGATCGACGTCATGATTCTAGTCCTCAACTTAAATCCCTCCAGTGGCCTCTATAATTTTTTTCTCCTTCAAATTGCATTATTTTTTCTTTCGAGCTTTTCATCACAGGATGCCAACATCAAAGATTGTCTTACATCTATGACCCATCTCGTCCTAATCTGCACTCTTCTCGAGACACGTTTTCGCTTAGCATTTTACATGCTGGTGATCGCATATTCACTGTATTCACTGTCTCTGCGTCCAAATAATGGAACGGTATGCCCCTTTTTCATCCAAGCAGCAAACTCCACAGTCCACATTGTCAAATTCAAGAATTTTTTTGAAAAAATACCCCTTCTCTGCTACAAGTCACCTTTATAACCCCTTTTATATGGAAATGAGCAAAATGCTTTATAACTATGCACATTTTCATCATGCCGTTGAAAACTATGATGTAAATCATCCGAGTCCAAGAAATCATTGTAGAAATTAACCCGGTATACCATATTTGGACATCCATTTGATAAGCGCCTTGCACGTTATTACAATATTCAAATAGAACACCACTGATGTGTAGCCTTATATGGAGTGTAGTATATCCTGCGCAATAGAGTGATATTCATTACCGTTTTATTGTTGTTCATTTTTATTCATTTACTTGTTCTTCTATTTTCAAATAGTACATGTAGATTATGATGATATTTTTTATTCATATGCCAACAACAAAAAGGGGGCCTCAAAATAGTTTCGGTCGCCCCATTTGAAGAATACACATCTTTGTAGAGTAACACTCCCCCCCCCCCCCTCCATCCCTCCCCCGCCATTCGTATGTGAAGCTACAAGTGGCCAGATGGGTTCCTTTATTTGGGAGGGTCGGGGGGAATAAATTTCCCAAACAACTTTTACAATTATTAAGGACAGGTGGGATTTTCGAAATGATGAACATGAGAAAAATTTCTTTGCGGGGATTAATTTGATTCTCACAGTTGTGGAACACTGCCACTACAATGGGATTCGTAGACTCCTTTGCAAACTCTGACGGCTTTATCAAAATACACATGTATTAATATAAACATGCTTTGCGTGAAGTTTGAATACAGCCTTATGCGGTAGAAAAGTCAACTGCACTGCACACGAGCAGTGAGGTCGTGCTTCAACGCTAGCTGCCCATATTTGGTATAAGGGGTCCGTTATGAGTAGATCCATAGGTTAGATCAATATGATTTGCATAACAAATGAACAGACTCACAGAGTCACACCGAAGCACAGGGCACACAATTGAAATGGAACTCTCTTCGGCAAACAGGTAACAAGGATTAGTCTTAATTGTAGACCCAAATAATCATTACCAGTGCAGTTGATTTCGCATACTGGACTGATATGATACTGAATCTATTCGAAATTTATTATTAGATAACATGAAGTAAATATGAAAAAAAAAAAAAACAGATTAAAAGGGGAGATACTAAATTACTAAATTATGCTGATGAAATGTAAATAAAATGAAGGGGAAAAGAAATAGTGTTCATCGTTTTATTTTTATTCTTCTTTAAATTTGCTCTTTGTCAGTCATTGTGCCTTTGCGTCTAGTAGGCTCACAATTCCCACGATACATGTGTAGGCCTAGATGACTTTTTTTTTTAAAATTATTTTTTAATTTTCTACAAACCACCAATGTAGTTTTCTTTACATCTGTATGTGAGGGGGTGTGTGTGGGCGGGGGTGTATTTTTAAGGGGGTATTCGTTTTTTATTCGCCAGGCACAGGATACTGGATAAATTACACATAAACGAATCAGGAAGTAAAGACTATACACTGTAAACGCTATCACGCATGCGCAGTTTTTAGGGGAATCCCTCGATTCGGTGATGACTAATTAAACCCTAAAGAAAACTGCTACCATGGGCTGTTATGTAAAGTAGTTAATCATCAAAAGTGGGGATTCCCCATCTTATGATGATGTTGAAGGCTGATTCTTTAAAATGAAGTTTGTTTGATCGTGTTACTGACTCACTTAAACTACCTACTTAGAAGCAAATGCTAGACTAGGTTTGGATCGAAAGATCATCGGACCATTTGAGGGTTAGCCTCTTCCTTTTCTTGAATCTTTCATCAAAATTTCAAAATACGTGGTGACAACACTGAAACGATTTCAAGAATCAATCAACTCTATCAATTGTAAATTTAGATGTAAATTTAAATGACACATTATGCGTCATATAAAA
>CM057164.1:23220776-23278276 GCA_029962745.1 Echinometra lucunter
GGTGGTGGTGGTGGTGGTGGTGATGCACGAGATTTTCTATTTATTGTAACATTCTATAGATGATTTAAACGAGAGGCCGATTTTCATCTTATTTGAATATTTCCATAAAAGGAATCACGGGAAAGGAAGTTACTCTTTTTTTTTTCTTCATAACTTCCATTATAATAGTGTAAATAGACGCCCGCCTGATTATACCCCTTCCCCATTGAGCGCATAATAAGCGTTGGGTCTCCAATTCCAAATTTGGATGTTAAAAATATGAATAAGTGCATTTGGTGGTTGCTTTTCATAATCAACGAGGTAGTGTAATGCATAAGCTGTCACTATCATCTGTATGTCATTATCTTTAGACTTTGCGCAATCGTGTGTCATACAAAATAAGTAGCAGCTAGGTCTGTTTGTTTGATGTATGCGTGCGCATCGCCTTATGTTTATTCAAGGACTTAACTGTTCATCACAATACAAAGTGACCGCCCCGTGAGTAATATTTCACCCCTTATTATTGGACAATTACCTGATATCTCCTACGAGAGTGACATTGTTCAAAATTGCATAAAAGGGCTCGACAACTCCAGCTTTTCAAGAGATCTCGACGATCCAACTCCACAGAGAAACTGCGATACCAACAGGTGCCTCTGCATTTTTCTATCATTCTTGACAAGCCAGGAAAGTATATTACCAGCTAGCCACTCCTCAATCGACGCATTCTACTACTATCTACAAGAAACCTACATTATATTTCGCATAACAGAAATCATCTCGCATTTATGCAACTCCTTTCAAAATAATACATGTAACTGCAAGCTGCGAGTAGGTAAGAGTACTACTAGGGTAAGATTATTCCCATTTGATATTTAGATATTTTTTTCCATAATAGATTTGCCATGCTCTATATCTTAATTAGTTCTTTCAAAATATTCCTGATATAGTGTTGTTTAAGTAAGTTTTATTCGCTCGAAGTTCGTTATGGTTTGAAAAAAAAAATGGTTAAATGTTTCACTTCCAGAAGATTTTGCGAGGAATGCTAATCATGTGCAACTTGATTTGATTTGATTTGATTTATTTATTTTCTTCTGCATTGATATATGTACAAAATTTTTCGGATAACATACATGAAAGAAAATACAACAGAATTTTTACAATGAATCATAACACAAAGTATTTGTAATAATCATTTGCAAAACAAATGATAAATTATCAATTCTTTTGTGTGTGTGTGTGTGTGTAATTCAGTTAAACATTAAATTTAATTAGAAATAAGATTATTTGCAGAAGAAGGACTGCCATTATAAGCAATGTGCTTGAAAATATGGCAGCCCCAAATATTATGAAATAGATAACCATATCAAATAAGCAGAATGGAAAAATAACTAAATCCTGTTGGCAGAGTAAACATGGTATTAAAGAAGACAAAAGCTTGTTACATTTTGAAATCTATCGTTTGGAGGAAGGCATAGCATGCAATCGGGAGGGATAAAAGAAGAAATGTTTTGAAAATAAAATGAAGACCAAACTCTGAATAAACACAATGTGAAAGAAGCATCGTCGAAATGAACATGGAAATCTTTTTTTTTTTTTAACAAACGCCATTAATATATTTTCTATCTTGATATCTGTGTGTAGGTTCGGGATATAATTTAGACTCGTATCCAACGATAATAAAATCAATAACAAAGATGGCAAACTTTGAAGATGACCTTTCAGCCCTCGTCATCGACAACGGGTCCGGTATGTGTAAGGCTGGTTTCGCCGGGGAAGATGCACCTCGTGCTGTCTTCCCATCCGTCGTCGGGAGACCAAAACATCAGGTGAGGCTGAAAATGATGGTAAAATATTACTGTTATAAGTCTTAATTTAATTTGTTCCGGCTTGATTTGATTGTAGTTGATTTGATTTGAGTTGTTTGAAAGGTTTGATATTGAATGTAGACAAGAACTCTCAAGTATTAGAAATGCACTTTCGCTAACGATTGCCATGTTTAGTATGTTTAGTTTTAACCGTATCTCTAATTTTAATTCCTTCGTAGACAACAAGGAGGACTTTTAATTACAATTCTGAAACAAAAATCTATTGCTAGAATATTGCCTTGTAATAAGTTAAATGCATTTTGTGATGTAAGTTTTCTCCTAGACCATTCTTTTCGTATACTTTTCATTAGATAATCATGGCCGGCATGGGCCCGAGGGACAGTTATGTTGGTGACGAGGCTCAAAACAAGAGAGGTATTCTAGGTCTCAAATACCCCATCGAACACGGTATCGTTACTAATTGGGATGACATGGAGAAGATCTGGCATCATACCTTCTACAATGAGCTCCGTGTCGCCCCAGAAGAACACCCGATACTCCTCACTGAAGCTCCCATGAACCCAAAGGCCAACAGAGAAAAGATGACACAAGTATGTAGTATTTATTTTTAAAGCATTTTATTTTCTTCTCTTAGTTTTCTACAAACTCATTGTTGAATAAATAATTCTCCTCTCTGGGCGTTAAAATCAGTTTCCTTGCTCTCTCTCTCTCTCTCTCTCTCTCTCTCTCTCTCTCTCTCCTAATCTCTTTTTCGTTCATTTGCTCAATATCAATTTTGACAATCTCTGGGAGCCCTCTCGACTCTTGTTATCTTATTTTCCATTCCATTTTTCCCCCTCTCTGCTTCTATCTCTCTCTCTCTCTCTCTCTCTCTCTCTCTCTCTCTCTCTCTCTCTCTCTCCCCTCGCTTCATATGCCTAGATCTTTTAATATGACTGTGTACATTTTTTCTTTAAAAATAGCTAATTTTTCTGATTACTTTTGTAATTCTTAGCATTAATTCTTTTTTTTTTTACAAAAAATTATTTGAAAAAAGTGGGTGATGTTAAATCATTTCAGTACATTTTCTATTAATATCTACAGATAATGTTCGAGACATTCAACTCTCCAGCCTTCTACGTCGCCATTCAAGCCGTCATGTCCCTCTACGCTTCAGGTCGGACAACCGGAATCGTCTTTGATGCCGGTGATGGCGTCTCCCATGTAGTGCCGATCTACGAAGGGTACTCCCTCCCTCACGCTATTCTTCGTCTTGATCTTGCTGGACGTGATCTTACGGAGTATCTGATGAGAATTCTCAGTGAACGAGGATACAATTTTGTCAGTTCAGGTAAATGATGATTAAAAAAAAGTATTTTTGTACATTAAAAAAAAAATCAAATTGATAACTCTGCAACGACTGGCCGCTGTAAAAACGACATCATTTTGCATAATTTATCTGGAAAATGATGAGCTAAACAAAGATGAGAATTAGATGTTATTACATTCATGATCTATTATGTTCGGTTTGTGTGTTTTACGTATTTGTTAATCTCTGACTTTATCTATATTCTTAACTGAATAAGTCAATTGCTTAAGAATGTTGTGACAATTTTGGAGTCATATTCATGTGTTGTGTACAGTCGTTCCTTGATTGATAATCAGAATATTTAAAGTAATAAGATAGCCTCAAAGTGCTTATTTTCTTGTTTATTAAAACATTTTTCCCGTCTTGTTTCGTCTATAGCTGAACGAGAAATAGTCCGTGACATCAAAGAGAAGCTGTGTTATGTCGCCCTGGACTTCGACCAGGAGATGCAAACTGCTGCCTCATCATCAACTATCGAAAAGAGCTACGAACTTCCTGATGGTCAGGTCATCACCATCGGCAACGAGCGATTCCGTGCTCCTGAATGTCTCTTCCAACCATCTTTCCTCGGCGACGAGGTGGCTGGCATCCATGAGACAGTCTACAACAGTGTGATGAAATGCGATCTGGATATCCGCAAAGACCTTTACGCCAATACTGTCATGTCCGGTGGCTCCACCATGTTTCCAGGAATCGCCGACAGGATGCACAAGGAGCTGACTGCCTTAGCTCCTCCCTCCATGAAGATCAAAGTCATAGCTCCTCCTGAGAGGAAATATTCCGTCTGGATGGGTGCTTCCATCTTAGCTTCTCTCTCTTCCTTCCAACAGATGTGGATCAGCAAGCAGGAGTATGATGAATGCGGACCAGGAATCGTCCATAGAAAATGCTTCTAAACCATGTAAACGGATTGTAAAAACTTTGCTAAATCACCTCATATTTTTCTAAAGGCCTTTTTAACTTACGAAAGAAACAATAGTTTGCCCTCATGAACCACATCTCATTACCATAATTCCTGAAACAAGCAGTAAATATTTAAAACTAGTCCCAAATTGCTCCACTCAGGCAATGTCAAGATATATAGTTTAAACAACTGCAACATCAGAAACTGCCATGTCTATTGAATTACAGATATCCTCATCATGCTTAAAGCTCGCCGCACACTGACTATACGATCCGTCTGCGATCCGATTTCGGAAACATTTGTTATAGCATTTGATATGAACATTCAAACATGTAAAATCTTAATGATCAAAGTTTCGAAAAGTCGTATGAATACAAAAATCGAAATTCCGGGCTATTGCGAGCCTCCCTGTAGGAATAAAAGCGAACTCAATCCCGAATGATCGTAGTGACGTCATAGTAATCTTACGATCGGCTACGATTTGGCCTTTACTCTGACCACAAGGCTTGCAGTTAACCAAAATTTCAATTTTAGTTTCCCTATCATTATTCTGAAGTTCAAATAAGATAATTTTACTTGTTTAAACTTTCATATTTAATGCTAAATGCGATGTGCTCGAAAATCGGGTCGCAGTCGGATCTTATAGTGTGCGGTTCCATATAGCTTCGACAAATCTTCTACGACAAAAAAGAAATGTACAGCCAAAATTTTACTCGCATTTTTGTATGTATATAATATGTAAAATACATCTATTTATTTTTTTGATACCGAGTTATAATGCGATTTCTATCATGTCTATTTATTTATTTCTATTTATTAATACAATATTTGAATAGGGTGCCCTTTATGTGCTGGTATGTTTTTGAAATACATGCAATAGGCAAAAAAGAGTGCAGGTATATCTGTAAAATGATTCTTTCCAAGCTATTCTAAAGAAATTCAAAATAAGTATTTGTATATGAAATAAATATGTATAAAAGTAACTCCAAGCTACAAAGACTATTATGTGCCATCGACTGCTGAGATAGAGAGAGAGAGAGAGAGAGAGAGAGAGAGAGAGAGAGAGAGAAGGGGGGTGGGAGGGTATATAGAGAGGAAAGAGTGAGGAAGAAAGATTTAGGATGTGAGCATGGAATGGAAGACGTTACAAAGAATGTAGAGAAGAGAGACTGAAAGACAAGGAAGAGAAAATAAGGAGAGAGAGGGAGAGAAAGAGAGAGAGAGAAGGAGAGACAGATGAACAGAAATATTGTTGTTGTGGTTGTATCATTATCAACATCATTCCGCCTGTCGCCGATCATGTCCATTTTCCTTCTATAGCGAGTCAGTTTTTTTTTTTTACTTTTCCGAATCTGCCCCCTCTTTCTCTGTCTCACTGTCTCTCTCTCTCTCTCTCTTCTCTCTCTCTCTCTCTCTCTTCATTTATCATTTTCCTCCTCCTTCTCCTCCTCACCATTCTGCCTGTTCTTGATCATCTTATCCATTTTCCTTGTTTTTTACCTTGCCCCTCTCCGTTCTCTCTCCCTCCCCACTCTCTCTCTCTCTCTCTCTCTCCTTCTCTGCCTGTCCCCCTCTTTCTTTCTTTTTTTCTTTCGTTCTTTCTTTCTTACTGTTTTTACTTCTTTATTTCCTTCTTTCTTTTTCCCATACCTTCTTAACTCAATCATATCCTTTCTCCTCAACATCAAAATCTTTTGCCTTCGAAAAGGAATCAATAATTATACCATAGCCCTCTCCGAATGATCCACAAGAGACGGCATAGAAATGAATTTCGTTCTATATATATTTTAGTCACTGGAAGAAACAAGTTATGTTCGAAATGTGTACATTGTGTAGGCACAAAGACTTGTGAATTCTAAAGATATTTCGCAAAAATAGTGAAATTAAATTTTCAACGGTGTTACGTATGAATATAGAATTGATACATTTTGTGTATATGGGGCAGTGTCAGTCACGGCAACACTGAACACACATTGATAAATCCATAAACATAGATTCAGAAAATGAACATGATATTGTCGTTCACTAAAGAAACGTACATTATTATCTAAAGCTAAAAGTTGAAGCTAAATGCAACAATCTTTATTAACACATCACTGCGTATACTCATCTTAATGTTACATTTTGTACAATTTATCATCCCTTTTCTTCTTACTCTGGGTTTATAAGAAAATACAAAAAAACGATAATTTATACATTTTCCACAATATATGTTTAACATGTTATTGTATACGCACATAGTTAAATCATAAGGAAATCAATAAAATACATTAAAATCAGTTACAAACCCTCAAAGTTATGTACAGAAACATACAAATGACACAGGTGAAATGGAATGAGCTGATTCAGATAATGCCAGTGAAACGATATATTACATTACTTTACAGACAACATGGACAAAGCCACAAAATAAAACTAAAATCAATATCATACAATACACGTCTATGTGATACAGAATTATATTTGAACAATTTCTTAAAAGGACACTTGCCAATTTAATGAACTGGACACCCGTATGTTCTTGTCGGCATCATCACTACTGTCATTATCATCATTAATTTAATCTACAGCTGCACAGATGCCGACTGGATGTAGTAATGTAAGATATATTCTATTAAAAACTATAAGAACTTTATATTAAAGATAATCACTACCTTCTTAGTCTGTCGATTGTCATTACTGATTGCCCAAAGCGAAATAACTAATACAATTTCCCTTATTCCGAAATAACTTTATAACTGTTAGAAAGTGGTAAGTATACCCAAGCATCATTAACTAAGAGACTATCATTTTGTAACTACATCATTGCAAAATCGGGAAATTCCCTTCAGAGTTAAACCCAACCATTGTTTTTGCATTGATTTGCTAATATTAATGACATTTAAAAAACAAAACCCTAGAGAATGTTACAGTGATCATTAAAATATATATACATGTCTGAGCTTTCGTGGAAAAAAATACGACAAAAATATAAATTACAGCGATATTCAGAGTTTGTACAGAAAGAAGAATGAGATGAAGTTTCCCCAAAATTAATTTCCATTATACACATCCTTTGTGTTTTGCATGCATGAAACTTATGTGCAGTTTTATTAACACAGGGTAGCATTGAGTTACAGAACTGATTTTAAATAATTGATAAGTATGGATGAGAAAATGACAAAAATACTCTTTCCGATTTGTTTTCATTATGTACACATGATGCTACCTTATTTCAAGAACTTGTCCACGCGCACACACACAATAATCAAGATTATGTAATAAATGTTAAATACATGCAAAATAAATTCAAGGTAATTACTGTTGTTAAAAGTCATAGATTTGTTGAAAATTTGTTTGCCTGGTCATGGTGATCATGGTGATACATTTGGCTTGCAGCTTGCAACAAATCATTCACTTATCAATAAAATCTGCACTATAATGCTTAGGTGCGTATGGGACTGTTTTCCAGAATGTACATTAGGGAATTCTCAATATTCTGAGAATTCCCAAAGTATTAGAATGTACATTGAGCCATTCGTGACAGGAATTATTTAAAGCTTAATTTGATCAGCTTGTATTCTTCAAATTGGCAACAACAACATTTTTATTTTATTGCTACATTTTCTTATAAAACGTCATGTATCTGAAATGAATATAAATTGACGGAAATTACGACGAGAAGTCAAAAAGTTGCCAATTTGCAGGGGAAAATGGTGATTTTAAACTTTCTATCACATTGCCAATTTAAGGATTTTAATGCTTATTTTCCTTTTTTAAAAAAATCAGCATTAAACAACGAATATTGACGCAACCGAAATGGGCACAGTATGTGTAGAATTTTTTGCTCTTTCTGCTCATGTATTTGGTATGATTTTTAGGGCTTTGCATCAAAAGATATTAGGCCAAACAACTAAATTTGGACCTCTGTCATGAATGGGTTAGGCGTATTATACGTATTTTGATATACTTCATCATTAATAAAGGTGCATATTCAGAAAAATAGTATTTTTCTGATGATTTCCTTTGCAGGATATTCCTAAATGAATGAATCAAGAGTAACACGAAAACATGAAATGGGTTTTAATCACGAATCAACATTCAACACGCGCTTCCTTTGAAAATCAATGAAGACTCTATAATATTTGACCATTTGGATTAGTTCTAAGTAGAGAAAATTGTATACCAGAAAAATGTACATTGGACATCTCTGACATATTACCCACACTGTCCACCATCTTGAAGTTCTCTCGGTTTTCTTTTTCTTTTCTTTTTTTCCAGAAAAAAAATATCCGGAATTCTATTTTATTCTGGTTATTCTGTTTATTCTGGTTAGAGCCTTATTTCTTTTTGTGAGTGAGCATGAAGTCGTTCTGGTAAAAGTACTCGACTCCCCACGATCGCGTCCAGTCATTCATTGCGTCCACGTGCTCGAGCTGCTCGATGTCGAACGAAGCTGTGGTCGATAATGAAGAGAAAGAGAGAGGGGGGATAGCGTGAGAAATAGAGACGGAGAGGGATGGAGAGCATTAAAACAGAATGTCATTTGCATAATGGCGGGGATGAATATGTAATCTTTAACTATGGCGTGATCAAGGTCGTACGCAGGAATTTTTTTAAAGGGGGGGGGGGGGGGGGGGAGAATACGTCAAATGTTCGAGGAAACACGTTAGCGAGGGAGCGAGGCGACCAAGCTGGTCACGAAGGCGTTTAAGCATTTTAAAAAATTGAAACTGAAAGATCTGGTGCACACTAGCTTGGGTGAATTTGGAAAATTTTCAATGAAACAAAGTAAGACTTGAAATTCATAGGGGGCAACTGCTCCCCTGCCCCCCCCCCCCCCCTGCGTACGGCCAATAATGGGCGTGACTAATCACTTTGAAGAAATGAAATTTGTAGTTTATGATTTAGAATAAAAGGACATGGTGGTCGAGTTTATAGCCGAAGTGAAATGGATTGAAATCAATTGAAAAGTATATGACTCCTCCACTTCACCCTCGGTATTTTCCACTAGTTTTCAACCTCCCATGATTTTATGAAAGATATGTACATATTTTATTTATTCCAGGGAACAAAAAAAAAAAAAAACACACACACACACACACAAGCTGTGCTTTCCAGTAGATCCCATTTCATTTCATAATTTTTTTTTTACTTTGTAAATTTTAATTTTTTGTTTTAGGGAAACCTTAAAAATGAAATGGAAATAACTTTGCATCAATGAAAAAATTATAAACGAAATTCAGTATACTCCCGAAATATAATCGTTGAATATAAAGAGTGTTTGGTTACTTTTACAAAGAAATACTAGTTTTTTTCACATTACATCATTTTCACTTACCAAAATATGTATCCAAGTCTTTAGGGTCTGTGGTGTGTGGGGGACCAGCGAAAACGGAATGTTCTAGTTCAAAGCAATCTAGCAGATACCGGCCATCTTCTCTGAGTAACTTTGATATGACGTCACAGTACCTGGAACCCGAGAGGAAAAAAAAGAAAGAAAAAATATGAAGTGTTTTCAAGCTTGCACAGCAAAGGCGTAACGATCGGTGTCCTTAAATCAGTGTGCTAAGTTGATGGCTTAACAAAGGTATGATCGTCATCATAACCATCATCATCTTCTTCTTCTTCTTCTCCTCCTAATCCTCTCCTTATTTCTTCTTCCTCTTCTTCTTCTTCTTCTCCTCCTCCTCTCCTTATTTCTTCTTCCTCTTCTTCTTCTTCTTCTCCTCCTCTTCCTTCCTCCTCTCCTTCTTCTTCTTCTTCTTCTCCTCCTCTTCCTCCTCCTCCTCCTTCTTCTTCTTTCTTCTTCTTCATCTCCTTCTCCCTTATCATCACTACTGTTAATATTAATAACAAATGCTGATACGTAATTCTTTCAGAACACGGGGTTAAGTTAAAGTTGTATAAATATAAGCCAAACTGAATAATTTATTTTCAATTACATCTACTTACCTTTGCCTATCCGAGGGATTCATCGCCGCATAGGATCCGCGGTCCCAAATACAGTCAAACTGACCTACGAGGGCGCTTGTCACTTGGAAGAAATCACAGGAGTAGATTTTTATGTCACAGTCAACTCCCTGTTGGTAAAATATCGTAAATAAAGGGATTATTGTTAGAGTGGAAGAGGAAGAAATATCAGTTTCTGCTATTATGAGTAAGAAGAATGGATGAAAAACAAAGAAACTTCCGAAATAGTACAAAATGAAGTCGATGAGGAGAGGCTACAAGAAATATTTATAAAGGCAATAATATTTTTAACTATACATTTAAATTCTGTCAATGGACATGGGAATGTATATTTTAAAAAAAAAACTACTGCAAATGACTCTGAATCGTATTAGAAATGCACTGGGTCCAATAGACATTTCAAAATGTATACTTTAGATTAAAGTAGAAGAGCGCCAACAGTTGACGAATTAAAACTTTGAGGGCAAACGACCTTCTACCAAAAACGATGAGAAAGTAGCTCTGTAGCAAGAGTCTCCTTATTCGGGTGAAGTGGGTCGGTTGGCAGGGTACAAGCTGAATATATCGAAATGTTAATGAAAAAAAAAATCATCTGGTGACGAATAGTGTACGGCTCAATATGTTAACAGAGTACCGAGTGAGAAAAAAATCCAGTGGGTGGGGAGATGTTGCATTGAGACCCCCACCCCTCATCCTTTTGTCTACGGCAACAAAGGGAAAAGGAGAGCTAGGAATCACAACCCTTAACAAAAAAATGATGCATTGTTATTTCCTACAAAAAATGTTTTCAAAAGGAATTAATGGTTTATTCATAACCATTAATAACCATTAATAACCATTAATAACCATTAATAATAATGACATTTTGGGTGTGTCTGATCGTCAGCCAATATAGACGCCCTTGAAACTCTACATTGTTATAACAAATTACCCTATTTGGGGATTTTGCAGTCATGTCCCAAGTGCAATTAGTGCAATTTCTGATCTCATCCATCGAGTGGCAGAGGGTGTGTTTGTGGGAATGAGGCCATAATAACCCTTTTTCACATCGGCATATCATCTCCCCGTCCTTACCCTATTTCATCCCCTCCCCCTGTTCCGACACCACTGCTAATCCCGTCGCTCAACTCTACTATCAGCCGAACTATAGACACAAAACTTGTCTGTCACCACTCGCGGTAATTATCCTCGGACACTTTTGTCCTAAATTTAGCGAAAGGTCTTCGCAGAATCCATTCTGGGTTAGGCGAATTAGGCTTTGTAATCACCCACGTCCATTGTCATTTTTAATCCAATTACGCTTCATTTTCAACAAGCGGTGTCTAACGTCTGTGATAGCGCACGAGGTCATTATAAAGGAAATCCAATGTTTTAAAGGCAGACTATGAACATTATATATGTCGGTCAAGCTCATCTCCACCCAACATTGTTTTAAAAGGGAGTCACCGGTTTAAAAAAGAAATCATCTCAACAAAATATGATCACGGGAAGTCGGGAACTATGTCTGGCCAACGGGAGTTTGGGAAGCTTTTTCTTTCACAGGCCGCTCTGCAATTACTATGTACTTTGACCTGAATCAGATGGCCACTTTATCGGGTCTGAGGACCGGTTGACATATGGGTTGAGCATGGCATTAATCGGGGCGGACAAGGGGACACGTCCCCCGACCCTCAAAGGTTTTTTTTTTCATGGGGGAGGGGAGATAAAAAGGGATACCTGAAAAGCCAAGGGCCTTTTTTTCGCATTACTTTTCAGCGAATTTCCGCCTTTTAGTGTCCGACAAAAATATAAAAAGGCTTGACGACACAGGGGTTGAGTGATTATGAGCTGGTCACATCAAAATCTAGCTCTTCCAAATTTTAGTTCCAGACAGCCCCTGTCCATTTGATGTTAGTATATATTTAACCAATTTTCGACGATCTGCGCTACTTCATGTTCATATAATTATGTCTATGAAATTGAATTATGCCTATAATTAATAAAAAGAGCCTAATTTCAACAAATCTAATTGAATCTTTTTCTTATTTTAATGATCAGCTTTGCATATCATTACCACAGTAAGGTGATGCTATGACCCCCCCCCCCCCCCACACACACACACATATTCATACTCAAACAAGTTCCTCCATAAGAATAACACTCCCACTTGAACTTACCAAGAATCACTAACATAATGCCAAAACTCCATAACTCCAAAACTCTACTGGACCACGGAAATAAAGCGGAGGTGCCGTGGCCAAGTGGTTTAAGGCGCTTGACTGGAGACGCGAGAATCGGGGTTCGATTCCGGCAAAGCACTTTTGCCCTTGAGCAAGGCATTTTACCCACATTACTTTTTTATCGTACATGAAATAAAAACAAAAACAAAAAACGTGTGCATGTGTGTTTATATACATAAATCCTCTCCATTTTGAAAAGGCCTTCCTGCTGCCCCCCCCCCCCCACACCTCTTCCCATAGCACACTGAAGATCAGTATTAATATTTGTAAATAACTTTGCATACAAACTGTGTGATAATATCCTGGCTTCACATGAGTGTCGAGAGAATTGCGGGAATGTCAACGGAACGAATATATCATATTTCAGCGGGGAATATCAGCAGGGGCTATCAATGTAATTAATTTTTCCTGTCGCGTAAGCCTGTTACCAGAGATGACTCATAGAAAGGTTATCATCTGATTTTTGTCAAAATCCGCAGGAGAGGGGCAGAACAGACCCCCTTGATCATGCCCAGGAGGCTGACGGTACTGTAAGAAGGGGTGGGGCTGAGAGAAGTTGGGAGGGGGCAGCATGGATGGGGCAATACAGGAAAGGGCCTTAGAGAAGAAGAAGAAAAAGCAAATGGGGACAGAAAGAAAAAGTAGGTTTGATATGTTTATAGATATATCAGTGTTTATTAGACGTATGCAGCAGGGGTATCCGGGATGCACGTTGAGAATAAAATATAAGGAAGGGTACAAAGTACTAAGTATGCCTGAAAAGATATGGGTATTTTAAGTCCGTTGCGGCGGGGGGGGGGGGGGTGTTACTAGAGAGTAAGAATTTTAGGCCAAGAATAAATGACCAGCTGAAAACATCTAGTTAACAGGTTAAGCATATAATAAGGAGAGAAGGAGAAAGAGAGGAAAAACTAAAGAGAGGGGATAGATTTAGGGATAGGGGAAGAGCAGAGGAAGAGAGGGAGAAATGATACAATTTGGTCGAGGGAGAGGGGTGAGCAGGTAAGGGGTAGGCACAGATGTGACAGGGTAGCGGGGGAAGGGGATTTTGATGGTGAGGGAAGGATAGAGCTGATAGATTGTTCATAATACTTCAATTACATCCTACTGCTTAGTGAAAACGCTTCTGTCAGATCAGGGCCCCGTTTCATAAAACTTGTTGTCAATCAGAAGTTGCAATTGACTGTTATAAGCTACTGAAATCCTTGCATCTGATTGGCTGAGAGCAAATTTGTCGTAGAAATGTGGCAGTTGTTACCGATAACAAGTTTTATGAAACGGGGCCCAGGTGTTGCCACGCTGAATGTACTATGAGCAGGCTGGCTGAATTCTATCTTCATAATGATAAGACCATAATCATCACACGTTATAGTACATGCACTGAAGTGAGTATAATGTCTTTCGTATTCTCAAATTGGTATTCTTCACACTATTAAAGGTTCAATTTTGCACCCTTCAAATGCAACAATGGTAGCTCCTTTAGGGGTACAACTTTGCACCCTAAGAAACATTTTGCACCCTTAAGGGTGCAAAGTTGTACCCTTAAATGAAGGTGCAAATTTGCATCCTTTTGAATGCAAAACATTACGCATCCTTAAAGGTACAAAGTTGCACCTTTAAGGGCGCAGAACGGCATTTCCGGGTGCAAACAAGTACAAAACGGTGCATCTGTGCACCTTTTCATATAGGGTGCAAGATGCATTTAGAGTGCAAAATTGAACCTTTTTTTCTTAGTATGTTGTCTTGTTTAGTTAATCAATTATACTGAACAAGTTATGCAAAGGGAATACGAATGTTGCCAATTAGAAGAAGAAAATCTGCTCACTCTCGACTCTTCAGCATCCTTGTCATTAATGGGTTAATCACTGTTAATGCAACATGACTGCTTTAACGACCATTTGTAGACAAAGATTACCTATCTATATACACAATTTGGTTGTTGATGTTGTTAACCGTTTGTCTGTTCCTGTGTTGATGTTGTTTTGTTTCCTTCCCAAAGTGAATTACATTGACACATGTGAAGGTGCATGCATACGGAGACCATCTCCCCGTAAAGACCATTCTTCTTATCTTGGTTTCAATGACCTTTATACCGAGGTTTCACTGTACCTTAAACAGTTTTCCTTTGGGTCCATCTTTGATATCTTCTTCTGTATACTTCAGTTCATGACCATCAAAAAACTGTCTGCAAGCCATCTCTGCGATCTCGACGCCGACCACCGAATGGCCTTTATCGGCTAACCTTCGGACAGAATAGATCAACAACGTTTGAGTCAAACACCGTTAGAAACACTATATAAAACATGAAATCCAAATAATTTATGACTCAGACGATAACATGCCATGCTTAACTGATATTTTCATAGCTAATTGACCATAAATTACAATCGAGCTGGATAATAGGTATTTTTCCTATAGATTTTGTTAGTAACATTACACAAACATATCTCAAAATTATCAAAAGTTAATTACGAGTTGCTACAATGGAATTGGAAATAAAACCTGTTTGTAATTTTATCGATAGATCATTTACATCAGTCTTTCATTTAATTTGGCCTACTCATTCCAAAATTTCATGCTCAAGCTAAAGTATTCCCGAAACATGCAATACGTTTGAAAATAATCCTGAATTGTCCGCTATTTCCACACCTCATGGTGCGCATGCGCCATCTGTTGACATGCTTGATACAATGGCCACAAAACGCGTTTGCTGGTGATAGTGGGAAGTCGCAACTTACCATTTAATGTCAAGTGATTTTCCACAGCAGGGTAAGAAGAATACTGGGTTGGTCTTTTCTTCAACCAGCTTATCATGGTGCTTCACTAACATTCTAAACACACAAACAATCGTGATTCGTTGATTAACAGTTTTATCAACAACTATATGGCAACGGAAATGTAAATGATAAAAATACGTTATAAAAGTAATCAGTGTTTTTAAGCTTTAAAAGAAAGGTGTAAAAACAAAGGGTGTTGTTTATATTTAAGCCTAGAATACACCCACAGACTGCATGGACAAAGCAGTTTCTGAAAAAATATCAGTTAGGGGAAAATGAAATTTTATGGCGTTATATTCATATCGTTATTATGTTATCGCGTTGACGATACACCGTAATTTTTGATAGTTTGAGAAATTTCTTCTATTTTCCGAAAACAATAAATTGTGAATCTGATATTTCAAAGGATTAATAATTGTGCTTAAACAAAGTAGATCCGATTTTGAACTCTTACCTGTGTGGAACTTTCATGGTAAACCTTGTTTTTCCCTTCCTCCACTGTTCCAACCAATCCTCTAACGACATGTGTCCGTCTGACACCTCCCCAAACTGATTCCGCCTCAGTGATTGGCCCTTCTTCTCCACACCTGGCTGTCCATTGGCTGATTGTGACTCCGCCCCCTCCTCATCTGCATTTCCTGTTCTCTCGTCGGGGGCGCCGTTCATAAGTGTAGTCCCAGATACTGATATTTGTGTTTCTTCTCTTGACGAATCTCCTTCTGTAGATTTACCCGATGTGCTTATGGTAGTTGTGGTGGCTGATGATGACGAGGCAATGGTGCCGTTGTCGACAATCTGCACAACCGTAGTTGTTGTAGCGACTGGGCATGTTTTAGGAAGGCTAGATATTGACTCGCTGTTGCTGCTGTTGTCGCAGCCATTTTCTTGCGACTTTGTCGACGAGCCTTTCCGCCTTTTCGGGATTGGTTGCGTATCCTCCCCGACTCTCGAAATGGAATTCGTCGCCGCAGACGATGCGCTCATACTTACTGAATAGTCCGTTTGCAGAAAGCAGGAAAATAGGATCTACTGGTCCTCTTTAACTTCAGCAAAAACCTGCGGAATTTAAAAATGGCAATCGAGTTAAAAACGTTGACAACCAGACCACAATACAAACAAGAATTCTAACGAGTTCCTTTTCAGCACTCGGAACATTAACTCAATTGAAATGCTGCTCCCCAATGTGTGTTCACAATGAGGAAACTACACATAATTGTCCATCGTAACATTTCGTAAACTCTTTGCGTTGATCATTTACCTTTAAGCCAGTCCAACCTCTAAGCCTTTGATGATGCATTAGCCAAACAAAATGAAAAGCTAAAGGATCACAACGAATAGAAATTTAATTGATACCAATAAATGCAAACGATGAAACCTTTGAAATGTCCATTTTCCTCCTTAGCCGTTTAAAAGCGGTCTCTTTTTTAAGTGAAGAAGAAAATGGTTAGGACATTCTTATAATCATTGAATTTTTTTTTCAGACTGGCGGTGGGGCTGAGGTCTTTTTGGAAAGCTACGAGACCCCCCCCCCCCCGTCTCTCTGTTACATAATTCTCTATTTTCTGTAATTCTTGTCTCAATGTATGGTTTCTCTTTTACATTTAAATCTCTCTCTCTCTCTCTTCTCTCTCTCTCTCTCTCTCTCTCTCTCTCTCTCTCCTCTCTCTCTCTTCTCTCTCTCTCTCTCTCTCTCTCTCTCTCTCTCTCTCTCTCTTCATTCCTCTAAAATCAATAACAAATGACACTAAGTAAAAATCCACATAGACTTTCCTGCTGGATGAGAAATGTTTAAATCTACAGCGGATATCATTAATAAAATGGACTATTTTAACAGCGTGTATATTCCCCAACTAGGTTCTGAAAGTTAAACGGAGGGAAGCGATCCCCAGATCAGACACTAATTAATAGCAGTGCACATCACTCATTAGGCTCTAGATTGAAATAGAGGGAAACCAACTTAATTAACACCAAATCAGACTGGAAATTTTTACGAATTAAAAAAGGGTTATTTCTCCGAAAATGATTTGTTATTAATAATTTGATAAAATTGCGTTTCTACTGCGTGCTAATCTTGACGGTGTATAGAAATCCGTGTCTAAATTATTCCATGATCATTGGAAAATAGTTATTGGAAAACATTGGTTTTTCTGTTGTTTTGTTTTTTTCCTTTTTTCTCTCTTTATTTCTTGATTCCTTTCTTCTTCTTTTTTTCTTTGTTTCTTGCTGTTTATTATCATGATTTTCTTTAATCCTTCTTCTCTTTGCCCAGTTGATGTTAATAAATAGATGTAAGCATTTGTTCAGTGATATATAATTTATTTTATATCATTATCCGGACTTATTATTGTACGTCATACAGTCGTGCAAAACATTGCCCCTTAGTAGTACCCCCCCCCCCCCTCCAGCGTGCTTAGTAAAGTTATGCCTCTCCTACCCCCACCTCTCCCCCATTATAGAAGGCCAATTTCGAAAACGAAAAGGCAATACATTTTCAGGTGTTTTGGTATCGCGGGGGGGGGGGGGGGGGAGGGGGTCGCAGAAAATATCCCCGGTCCGGAGAAGCCGATTATTTTTGATACGCTATATTATATCGATTTATTTCATTTCAATTTTATTTCTAGAACGCAGCAATAGAAGATAATACGAGAAATGAAATGTGCGATCATAAAAAAAAAGAAAACAAACAACAGAAAATAATAATAAAGAAAATGAGAAACTGAAAACACATCAACTAATGGCTGGGGATCGCCCAAAGAAAAACAGTTCACGTATGAGGCTCTCCTCATATTGATGGTGGAAATGCATGAATTAGTACAATATTGATCATGGAACCATTAAAAACGTGACGATTATAGATATAAAGACATAATTTAAAAATAATATAAACAAACAAACGCAAGAGAGGGCACATTACATAATCAGATAACACATTATACTGTATAGGATTTTTAAAAATTAAGTAGCGGACATCCTTAATAAAGAATTTCTTCGAATTTGCATGTCTGACGTACTGACACGAGTCGCACGTACGATTGAAAACATTCTAAGAAGAAAGAAAAACCAAAGAGGTATGGGGGCGGCCCCCAGAAGGGGAAGTGGAAATGAGATGAAGATAGTGGTAGAGGTAGGAGAGTCAGCCTGGAAATAAAGCGTGAATGCGTGGAAGATAGCGAGATGGAGAAAGACGGAGGGAGAGGCAGAGAAAAATGGTGAAGATGAAAAGGGAGAGAGGGGGAAGAGAGCATGGAAAGATAGAAAAGGAGAGAGAAAAAGGGGAGAGAGGGGCGAGAGAGGGGTGGGGCAGAGAGTGGGGTAAGACAAGTCATACAAAGAGTGAACAAAATGGAAACATATAACCTAGGGAAAACTTAGGGAAAAGGGGGGGGGGGAAGGAGGCGGCAAAAATGATGGAGAAAGAGGGTACGGGGGGGGGGGGGTCAGTGTGAAGGGGGAAGGGATGGGGGGGGGGGGTAAGAATGGGGGAGAGAGTTTGACAGAAAAAGCGGGAGAGAGGGAGACTGGTTGGAAGATAAGATTTAAAGAAAGAGGTGAAAAAAGGATATGAAAATTGGGTCTCCTCTTTTGACAATTCCATGCGCCTTACAGGAAAATGTCAATTTGACGACGAGCCCACACGTGCCAGAATATCACCGCAAATTGATCGTCTAGCCTTCTAAAAAGACCAAACCCTATCGCATCATTCAGGCTAAATCGGTCCCTAAATTAGCAATTTCTAACAAGTTGTCAATTTTTTAATTTGTGCTCACCCCGGATAATGGGAAAACGGGATCGGAATATGATGACAAATTTTATGATGACAGAGTGAAAATACCACCTTGCCGGCAAACCAGCGATGATGGTAAGCTATTCTTTCATGTATTACCCATTGAATGCATTTGTTGAAAAAAAAAATTCTTCTGCGCAATTATCACCTTGTATATACTGTCATTATTGCAATCGGCAGACCGATACTTTACCCAAAAAAAAGGCAAATTGAGAAAAAAGAGAACATCAGAACGAACAAACGAATGAAACAGACAGGGATGAGATGAAGGAGTTAATGACTTTGGCACAGGGCCTTTTGTCCCAATAAAAGGAGATGGAGGATAACAGAAGATGATACCAAAAGTTCTGAACAAAAACTTTTAAAAAATTATTAGTTAACTGAAAGTGTTAATCTTCTAGCCGATTAAAACTTATCAAATTCAGCAGAGATACTTGCTAAAAGCAATAGTCACCTTTAGCTGAATGGGAAGGAAGACAAACAAACAAAAATGACAAAAGACAAAAAAAGGGGCAAAGGTCGACCTTAGGCGCCTTTCTTTTGTCGTTTTGTCATTTTTTTTTTCCGTCGGTTTTTTTTTTTCTTGTTTAAGTGCCATTTATAATAGGGGCGTAGTATAGGGGCGTAAGCCCCAGGCCTGTGCTCCCCCTGGTAAGCTGTTGACTTTTCTCAGATGGCTTATTCTGTTCAGAAATCATTATAGAAATCTTAGAGTAGAAATAACATGAATAACAAATTTTATTTTCCTCATTATTTAATTTTCGGGGGATTTCGGACGTGATGCTGAGAGGAGACTAGGAAGACGTAGTCATGGTAGTTGATGTTGATGATGTAGATGGTTCACGGTTTGTGGTTCGCGAGTCACCTCACATGTGTCTTGCGCAAAATACGTGGGTGTCAGCTTCCGATATCATAATCATCCGTTTATGAATATGAAATGTCATGAGAAATATGAACCAAAATATTGATGATTATGAAGGGGAAGTGAGATGAAGGGATAGAGAGAGAGAGGGAAAAAATGAGGATGAGGAAGAGAGGGAGAAAGAGAGAGACATGGGAGGGAAGGAGGGAGAAGGAGGATGAGAGTTAGACAGGGAAAATGGAAAGAGAGAAGAAGAGGAAGATGCAGAAGAAGAAGAAGAAGAAGAAGAAGAGGAGGAGGAGGAGGAGGATGAAGGAGGATGAAGGAGAAGAAGCAGATGATGATCATTATCATGATGGTAATGAAGAAGAAGAAGAAGAAGAAGAAGAAGAAGAAGGAGAAACATTGATAGTGAAAGAGAACGAAATGGAAAAGATAAAGATAAATAAGTCACACATTTAAGAAAGCAGAGAGAGGGAGAAAGAGAATGAGATGAGAGCGAGCTTAGCGGGAAGAGAGATGGATGGAGAGGGGGATAGGGGAAAGAGATAGCCTAGACAAGGGGGTAAAGAAAAGGAAGAGACAGAGAGAAGAGAATAAAGAGTTTTGTAATATCATTTTGCTCTAAACAGGCGAAACTTAATCAATGGATGATAGATTTTAATGAACGACTGTCCAAGTCTGATGCCGCCGCCTTCACAGCAGGAGCTCTGACGTCACTACTATGCAAATCTAATGAAGCATGATGGGAGAAGTAGATGAAATGAGTATCTTCGACACAGGAAGGTGACATAGTTACGAATGGCTTATGATAAACTACAGCTTGGCCAACAGACAATCTTTAAAGGTCATGAGCTTTTCATGGAAAGACATTCGAAAACACAAAATATGACAACGTTCGTATGTTGGGATATGAATGCTTTCTTAATTTTTCTTACTCACAATTCACTACTTTGCAACACTACAAAACAAAAACAAAAAACCCAACAACAAGAACAACAACAACAAAAACAGAAACGATTCATAATACCACATTTGTATAAAGCAAAAATGAACACTGTAGAAGAAATGTGTCTTTCCGCATATTTGCATGACGAAAATTTGTAATACAATTCGAAACACACTTTTGAAAAGGATTTACCCACAAGGATATTCAACTAAACGAAAAGGGTTTTACATATCCAAAATACTTTTAAATGTCAAAGAAAGATAACAAATTACAAACTCAATGACAGATACAAATATGATGCATCGCTTTCAGGGTGCTGCCATAGGGTGTGTCCTTCGTAACTTATCTTCGTAATCTTCTCCATCTCTTTCCTTTTTTTTTTCATGAGTAACTCTTTTCTTCCTGATCAAGTTGAGCCATCCAAGACGGCACAAATATCATTTGTTTTAAAATGGAGGAGGAAAATGTGAAAAAATTGCCCCTTCCTAAAAGTAAAGCGAAATAAGTCCCTAAACGCTGACCTCCTTTTCCGCGTACGCCAGCTATCGTGTTACATTTATCGGCTGCCAATTTGGCTATACGGGTAAGGCTACAGATTTAAGCGTAAATCTCTCTTCGAGGGTAAGGTCTGTAGATCGTTTCATTTGAGCAAAAAGTGCAATCAACTTGACTAATAACGTTGGATCTAATCAATAAATTGCATTTGTAATATAAGCTTAAATTTATATACGATAACACGATAGCTAAATAGAAAATAAGCGGGAGACACAGGAAGGTAGGGAATAGCAAAATGGTGGAGGGGAGAACTTCGTAAATTACAACTATTTTGCAAATGTGTTTTTTTTAATGTTTTTTTTTTTTTTGCTTGTTTGTTATTTATTTCTTCTTCTCTTTTGTCGGTTTGTGTGTCACAGTGTGTCTTATGCATGTCGGTTTGCTCGTTTGGGACGTGTTTTGCATTTCAGTTTCTTTTCCTATACAGAAAACAAGTTCACAAATTTACAAATTGATAACAGTTATGAAAACGATACGGGAATTAAAAATATGACTTACATTTTCATGGGCAAGCCCTACACTCCCGAAATAAAAATCTGGATTACTCTCAGCTGTCAAATTCAGACCCCATCCAACGTCCTTTCCATCAGTTTTTACCCATTTCTCTTTTGTTCACACCTTCCTAAAATCACCGTTCATCCTTCCCCTTTGCCCCCCCCCCTCTCTCTCTCTCTCTCTATCATCCCCCCCCCCCCCTCTCTCTCTCTCTCTCTTTCACTCCCTTCCTCCCTTCCAATGTCATCTCTTTGATAACAGGTTGATGATTATATACCTTGTTCCTTTACTTAATATACTTACTTAATTTTGTGTTGAAAGTTTGTGGGGGGGGAGGGACTGCCCCTTGCCTGGAGTATTTCCCTCTATCTTGCCAAACTTATCCATTCTTATCCATTTCTCTCTCATACACCTCTTCTTCTTTTCTCTTTCCTTCTTCTTCTTCTTCTTCTTCTTCTTCTTCTTCTTCTTCTTCTTCTTCTTCTTCTTCTTCTTCTCCTCCTCCTCCTCCTCTTCGTCTTCTTCGTTTTCTTCTTCTTCTTCTTCTTTCCAACTCTCTTTTTTTTCTCTTTTCTCTCCCTCCCCCTCCCTCTCCCTCTGCGTTCACTCCCTCTCCTCTTCCCCTTGCACCCCTACTATTATTAGGTGTGGTCGTGGATATCCCCAATCTCTTGGATATTTGGCTGTTCAACAATAATGTCGGATTATCCTCTTGCTTGAGGTCAACCCAGCAAGGGTTGATCCTATTGTAAAGCCCTCATCTATTATTCATCATGACGTCGGCCAATATTCACTTTCCCAGAAATATGGATTGCGACCGATTCTGTAACCCCTATTTCTTTCCAATGCCCAACCCCATCCTTAACCCCTTCCCAGATGTAATCACAAAGACCCGGGGTGTTTCACAAAGCTTTGCGTAAAGTTGCGCATGACTTTAGAAACGATTTAATCATGTTAACTATGAACAGCCAAATGGACCGCCCAAAGTTAAAGGCATTGGCTAACTTTGTGAGTAGCTGATTTAAAAAATTCTCAAACTAAGATGAAACATGTGTATGAGTACTTGTATTTATACTCAAAAACCCTGAAACCAACCATAATTTGGAAGGAAAAGCTGTAAATTAGACGCAAACCGCGATTTTATTAGCTTTCGTCTCGAGAGACACTGAACTAAGAGGACCGTTTGGACGAATTCAAAAATACCGTTACTTGCCTTCCGCCGCGTGATACGTCAATACACACAGTGCGGTCCGTTGAGTCATGTGCGCATGCGCACTCTTTACGTTGGGTCTATGCAACCGGCCCTCGTATATTTTTCAAACATTGGTTCACATTTCTAATATTTAAAAATACTTCCCGTGGATATTATGCTCTGAAACTTTCACACTGGTATTTTTACACTATAACCCTAATGTTTATCCCATTTTTAAGTAACAAAATGAGATTTTTTTTAAAATCATAACAATGTTAGCCAATGCCTTTAAGATCTTTTTTTTAAAAAAAGCGTGAGTGTATTTCCTATAAAAATCTCAATTAAATTGTTGGCAAAACCATACTTCACATTTAAAATATTTTGTTGATAATAATAATGGCAGCCTTGTGAAACACCCCCCCCCCCCCGTATATTTATAGAACAGGAGCTATCGTGGCGCATCCATTGACATAATCATAATTTAAAACGTGCTGTCGAGAAAAGAAAAGCGTTGAATAAGTGGTATATATATCAAGGGGGACAAATAAACAATCTGAGAATATTTGGGAAAATGGTCATTATTTGATTTGATGAGTTTGACCAGCATGACCAGGACGTTACTATAAAATACGAGGGCATGATTTACCGCAATCAAATAAGTGTGTCAACCAAATCTTTCATTTTCCATTCGTCATTTACCAAAATCCTTGTCTGACAAATACGAATCAATGACAAGTTGTTATTAAGCAGTAAACAAGAATAAACAAACAAATGGCAATGAATTAATCAATATTGTTTATGAAAAAAATACGGTCTAGTTGAGGATATGAATATGAATAATTGCGTTTCCACAGGCGCGTATCTATACAAAAAAAAACAACATTTATTCCCAGCCATGCTAGGTGCCAAACCTTTAATCGGATTCAAACCGAGGTCGGTCTGAGCCGATCTACAGTCGTAAAAGGCAAAAAGCTGACCAGAACACCAACATTTCTCTCAGCTGTATCTTCACAATGAACATGATGAATATCAAGTAGTGCCCTTTTGCATCTTCCCCTCCCTTCTTCTCTGCTGGGGGTGGGGGGGGGGGGGTATAGGGGCAATGGAACCATTGCAATCGACCTTGAAACATTACCATCCGAAAGCCGAAAAACGGACTCGAAATCGAACAGGGGTCCACCTGAGTCCTTTAAAGTTCCAAGACCCAGAAATATGACCACCAGGTCAGCTAGCAGCCGCCTATAAATATCATAATAATTATACAATTACTATAATCATATACATCAGGTATAAGACAAGCAGCAGAATATAGGCAATCCCATTTTGGGGAGTGGCAAGACCTTCTCTGTTCCGATGACAGATGGTTATTAGCACTCGACAGGCACGGTTGATATTCGAGCTTCCGGCTACCCGGAGAACTGTTGGCCGACATGATGATGATAGATCAATGATGATCTCCCCCCCCCCCCCCCCCCTCTCTCTCTCTCTCTATCTCTCTCTCTCTCTCTCTCTCTCTCTCTCTCTCTCTCTCTCTCTCCCCCTCCTTCTCTTTTTCTCTCCATCTCCCCCTCTTTCTTTTTCTTTCTCTCTTCCTGTCCTTCTCTCTCCTCGCCAAATAAATTTCTTTTTGCTATCTCTCTGTTCTGTAAGTTTCTCTCCAGATTTCTCGTACTCACTCCCTATCCGTTTCTTTTTCCATTGCAACATTTAGATGTCTGTTTATCTCATTTCCATTTTTATTTCATCACATAACACTTCTTCTTATCCTTTCCAATTGGTTGAAAATTTATACTGTGATTATACTTTATTTAACTTAAATTCAAATATGAATTTACAAACACAATGCAATAGGTTTCAACCGAGACATAAAGTGCACACATTACGATACTTATACACGCGGTACGAATCATGTTTAACGTGTTTGATACAATCACCATGATCACTTCAAATAATTTTGTTTTCCCGGGCATTTGGATGTTTTAGCAGGGATAAGGTGCTGCATTAATGCTGACAATTATAATTCATCGTCATCATTATCATCATTTTATGAGTCATTCCGATATCCTGTTTTTCTTATCTGATTTTGCCATATACATATAAGGAAGCATAATATCAAACGATACGAAAGCGGATTGAAAACGACGTACACTATAATTCATCATCCATAATTTTCCAGACAAATAGTACTTTATTTGTCTTTGGTCAACTCGCTTTGTCTTTCTCTATTTATTCACCTGCCTTCAAGATCGGCATGATCGGTATATAATAATTCTGTCATTGTTCTTTACTGCTTCATTTGAGTGCACTACAATGATTCCAAACAATATACTTGCAACTTGCTTTGTGTATTATGATCATTGTTCTATAGAACTGCGGTTTTGTGATACTTGTGACTTGTTGCTGGGACTTTAATGATGGGTATAAGAGGACTATAGTATGCATGCTTTAATTGAGCGTTGGTTCGACACCATTTTGTTTTTCATGAACTCTCTTTCTGCCATATCTCCTGTTCGTTTTTGTCGAAGTACTGGAGTAGTATTTCAAAGCCCCTGCTTTCAAGTGATCAGTAATGCCCATGCACTCACTTCAATCATAAAACGGTCCCACTTGAGCCTCTGCTCCCCCTACATTCAAGTTAATCTAATTTTCTTCTACTTTCAAGACCATATAAGATGATTGATTAAAATTAAAAAAAAAAAAAAACACGCTCACACACACAAGGTGCAATGGGAGTTCTCAAGACTGTAACGTGACTATAGTCACATGATTGATTGATTGGCTGAAACAAACATACGTTAAAAACTATATGCAAAGGCGTAGCCCCCTCCCATGGAATAAGGGGGGGGGGGTGTTAGAGAGAAAATGAGGAGATATGGATTCGTGCAAAACTTTAAAGGACCTCATAGCTCCGACACCGAGCCCATCAAATGGTGACCCTGTTAACATGGTTAAATTATATCTAATTTATAGTAAGACATCACCAGTGCCGCCTCTCCCCCAATGGCTGAGCCCAGGCTAGCCATGGCCTATTACGTGTAGAATTCCTAACAATCAAACCGTGCTTTCACGCTCAAAAATAGATTAGCTGTTACGTAATTCGGGAACATTCGTGCAAAATACACACGATTAGACAGACAGCAAAAGATTACAACGTGTTCATGCACTCTAGTCATGAACAGATAAAATATCTATCCATTGTGTCCCGTTCATCTTTTTTTCCTGATTGTCGTTTACAAAATGTGAAATTTGAGAACAATCGTACTGGCAAAATAGGATTAAAGAGTCAGTGAGGGGAATGAAATGCGTTTATAACATCTCGATGGCCATATTCTCAATCTTTTTTTTTTCATTCACAGACTCACAGACTGGGATCAGCTCCCCCCCCCCCCCCCCCCGCCCCCGATCGGTGACTGGATTGTTGTCAGTTGATTGTTAGTTGATATTACGCAACAATTTCAAAAAAATTCGTGCAAAGGGAAGTCAAGATCGTTTGAAAAAAATGTGTGCGTACTTTCAAATGAATACTGGGTAATCAGTCTATAGATAACACACAAATCATAGCCCCCCCCCCCCCTCCCCGGTCCATTGTTCAATATTCGCTGGGCGTTTTTCGACGGCATTATCACAATAATCATGGAACATTCGTGCAAAGAATGAACAAGGAATTATAAAAAAATGATGTGCCGGGTGATGTGCAGCCTGTGCTTCATCTTTTACTTATGAAAAGAATGACCTTTGGAGGTGCACGTTGAAAAATCATTCCACATTTTAAGAAAGATTACGTCAAGAAAGGAACATCGTATTTCTGTTCGAAAATCAACATCCCCATATATATCCCGTTATATTCCTAGATTATTTTCTTCCTGAACAAAAAAAACGGCAAATGCTTGGAGTGATCAATACCAAGCAGGAAAGTAATGATTATTATCAAATGACATCATAAATCATAACGACAAACCTGAAATACCAACAACAATAGCAACTTTAACAACAATAACAGTAATAGCAGCAACAGCAACAAAGCACAACAGCAACAGCAACAAAATACAACATCAACAGCAACAAGCAGCAAGAACAACATCAATATAAAGGACAAGAACAACAACTACAACAACAACCACATTACTCCCAAATGTTGGGCACAACCGAGAATGTGTAACAGCGTGGCCTTCAAAATGAGACGGTCTGGCCGAAAAATATTCAGAAACTCACTATTATTACTTTTTTCTTCTCAAATTGGGCCCAAACGAGCACAATTACACTGGTCAAGCTCTTTATAGCCTTTTATAGCACACTTTCAGCTCATGGTCACTCTCCTTTCATGATCGGCCTTTTTGTAACACGAATGTTTAAAATGTGCCCTGGAGGGAGACAGAGGAAAAGAAACAGAGACACAGAGATGAGAGAGGGGAGAGAGGGAGAGAGAGGGAGAGGAGAGAGAGAGAGAGAAGAGAGAGGAGAGGAGAAGAGAGGGAAGGAGGAGCGAGAGAGCGAGAGAGAGAGGAGAGAGAGAGAGAGAGAGAGAGAGAGAGGGGGGGGGGGGGGGTGTGATGAAGGAGAGAGGTCATATGAACGTGAGGGAGGGGGCACCTTTTATGCGCATATCAGGCATGCGATACGCGAAGTACCCAAATCTATAGGTTACATGAATGTTATGCTGTAATCAAATCTTATTATTGTTAAGAAAAAGATTCCAAAAGTAGGCCCGATCCGATTCTAAGAAAGTAAAACAGATGATAGATGTTTGGTAAAAGTATGTGTACCACAGTTGCTGTATTTTTTAAACCTTGAAAGTTGAATGTTATTACAAACCCACATCGGCTGTCCGAAAGGAAGAGAACCACGGCAACACACTATCAACTACTCATGCATTTTTTAAAATCATTTTTTATTTTTGTATAACCCATCTTGTGATTAATCTAATACAAGAAATATACGTGGGACTCTGGGTATGGGCCACCAAATGATCCTTCGCTATGAACGTAATGGGTCCATAGTATGGGCCCATTACGTTTGCTACCGGCCAGTTGGTCGTGGTGGTCTTACTCCCATATAAACTGGGTGGACCTATTGATAGAAAAGGCAAATGAATACTACACCACTTCGGTCATCCACTTCTTAATTACAGAATTTCAAGCTGCATGGAAAAAGACCATGGAAAGATTTGGCAGGGGATCAAAAATGACAATTGACCATACCATTAATCATTCGATTAAAGGACTCGGCATGTCTGAACTCTGAACGAATAATAAAAAAAAATGTCAACATCTACACGAAATTCTTTGGTCGAAAGGTGCGTTGAGATCATGTGCAAGCGCAAACCAGTATAAATGACAGTTTCTTCCCCCTCTCTCAGTCAGCGCCATGTCCTGAAATGCACCAATTCTGCAAAACGAATAGTCCCTAGCTATGCCCGCCCCTCCCCCCCCCCCCCCCAGCCCATCCACTTCCTCTTTACACTATGTTTGAGCCAGGTGCTGATTCTACTTCTAGGGAACAAATGCCGTGAGCGTCGCCAAGAACATGAAGAATGTATTGTAGGGATCATGTTCGGATTATAGAACAAGAAGTACATTTATTGTGTTAAATCTCTAACTGACCGAACAAACGCTCAACGGGACCGAGAAACTTATACCAGACAGATAATAACATAGACGACCTTGAGACGGTTGTTACGTAATACGTGAGAAACAGAGCGAAAGGGGAGAGAGGGGGATGGAGGAAGAATGAGAGTGTGTAAGGGAGTGAGAAAGAGAGTGAATGATGAAGGGAAACAGAGGGCGAGAGGGGGGAGGGGGGCTTGAGGGAGGGGCAGAGGGAGGGGCAAAGAGAGAGAGAGAGAGAGATGGAGAGAGGGGGAGGATGGATAGAGAAAAAGAATACAATTCCTCCGACCATGCCCAGTCCCTTGGACAGGCACTGCGGCTGCGCTGAGCCACAGGTCATCTGAGGTCACAGACTCACCTTGCTTGTCTCTGTCTAGTGTTTACGTAAGTGTTTCTTGCAAGTCATGCTACCGTACCGGTCACTGCTACTCGTACCCATAGTCCATGGATGGATCTGTGAGCTGGGGTGCGATATGGGCTGTTAGCATCCCCGGATATTTTCGAGGAGGTGGGGTGGGGGTAATGCCGAAAAATCCTCAACACCTTTTATTGTTTTTAATTTTTTATTGACTGCTTGTCAGTGAAGGAAAAAAGACGCACTACCAGTGTGATGACCTTTGCCTTCAAAAACGTATTCATTTAATGGGGTGGGGGGATTTTCGGATTGGCCTTTCCTCCCAACCCAACCCCCTTGTCCCAAACTTCTGAACCCGCTCCCGGATTTGCAGAAGTTTCTACTTTATAGTACCTCACGTGAAAAAAATAAGGAACATTTTCTTGCCCCATGGAACATGTGGAAGAAAGAAGAAATTAGTGACATAGTTTTTCTTCTTTTTTTCCCCCTTTGGTACTCGCCACGGATTTTTCGTAGCTGTGCTCCACCACCTCCAATTCTAGATCAACCTCAGACAGATTGGCATTCCCAAAATGATAGGTGAGATACCTAATTAGTTCTGGAGCGATTATAGGCTCTTTAGGGTATAGGTAAAGGAACAAAAAAATCGTTTTAATCCCAGGACACATGGAGGAATCCTTAGAAGTAGATTGGAATGCTTAAACCTTTGTTCGAAAGGCCTTGATTCGACATAATATTTAGGCCAAGTAAAATCGATTTCTAGTTTCTCGTCCAGATTTTTCGAAAACAAGGAGGAGGGGGCATGGCCGTACGCAGCAGGGCGGGGGGCAGGGGAAGTTGCACCCCCCCACTCCCAAAATTTTGAAAACTCACATTTTTTTTTACTGAAAATTTCCATAAAATCCACCCAAAACTGCACCAAATCCTTCAATTTCACTTTTTAAAATGCAAAACCGCCCTCGTGACCAGCTCGGTCGTTTCGCTCCCTCGCTTTCAAGCTTCTTCGAAAATTTTTACGTGTCTTGCCCCCCCCAGGAAAAAGTTTTTAGTTTTAGTTTTCTCATTGTCTAGATGCCCTTACATTCTCATTCATTTCATTTCAGATCAAAAATATCAAATAACAGAAAAAATAATATAAAATGAAAATTTGAGGCGACCCGAAAGAAAGGGGAGGAGGAGGGGACGAGAAACTAGGAATTATTTTCATTTCGCCATATCAGAATGGCCTTATCAGAAGTGGTGCCCCTCCCTTCTTCCCTCTCCTTCTCTCCCCCCCCCCCCCCCCCCCCCCCCCCCCCCTCTCTCTCTCTCTTAGGAGACAACTATCGCTTTAACCCATTCATGACAGAGGGTCCACATTTTGTGGTTTGGTCTAATAACTGTTGATGCAGAGCCCTAAAAATAATACT
The DNA here is from genome assembly GCA_029962745.1 of Echinometra lucunter. Lineage (NCBI taxonomy): Eukaryota > Metazoa > Echinodermata > Echinoidea > Camarodonta > Echinometridae > Echinometra > Echinometra lucunter. The sequence goes on from CM057164.1 coordinate 23,250,992, forward strand.
AAATACATCAATAGAAAGAGCAAAAAATTCTACATATACTGTGCCTGTCTTCATTGCATCAATATTTGTTGTTTGATGCTGAAATTTTTAAAAAGGAAAATAAGCATTAAAATCCTTAAATTGGCAATGCGATGAAAATGTTAAAATCACCGTTTTCCCCTGCAAATTGGCAACTTTATGACTTCTCATCTTACAGTCTGTCAATTTATATTTATTTCAGATACATGATGTTTTATAAGAAAAATGTAGCAATAAAAGAAAAATGTTGGTGTTGCCAATTTGAAGAATAAAGCTGATCAAATTAGGCTTTCAATCATTCCTGTCACGAATGGGCTAAGGGCATACAGATGTAACAAAACCCTTATTTCTGAATATGGGGTTCATTTTCATCTGTACTACTAACGTAATGTAATTCAGCACATTAACGATAAGCCCTTTCCTACTGGAACCCGGTAGTCCCTGAATTAAACCTATGGGAAATAGAGAATTCAGTTGTCAACGGGTTAACAATTTCATGATTCTTGTTCATGTATATCTCCCGTGTGAAAGAATTTCATCTCTAGCACTAATTATCGCATAACTGGTATGGATCTTGAACTAGAGATACTATATAAAGTAGATGATATATATATATATAGGGTTTCGGGACAATATCCTGTAACACCCCCCCCCCCCCCTTCCCAAGATCGCTAGATCCTCCCCCTTTTGTAACGCATTCAGACATTTTAAAAATCACCTATTTCGTCCATAAATCAGTCAATAAAACAACTAATAAATCACTGTTATATTCACTTCCGTATAATCTTCACATTTGCCATATTTTTTTTTTCAAAGATCTCACTCTTCTAACGAGGTACCGCATGATTTATATCTTGATGAAAGGCACATGCATGGTCAGTGGAGTATGACATAACGTCCGCTTAATCATCAACTCAACCTATATGAATAATATTTTGGGGCAATATCTTTATCAGAACCTGTTTCATACATACTTTCCAGCGTAAAAATGATTCATCATAATTATTGGATTTTTGTGTGCTGTTTAAAGGTAAAATAAGTGCGAATTGTGATTGTCAAACGTCATTAACGTATTTGATGAACCAATTAATTGATTGATTTTTTTTTGCTTGCTTGCGTTGTTTAATCGGTGGATTACTGATTGATTGATTGATTGACTGACTGACTGACCGATTGATTGATTGATTGATTGCTTGATTGCTTGATTGACTGATTGCTTGCTTGACTGATTGCTTGCTTGCTTGCTTGCTTGATTGATTGATTGATTGATTGACTGATTGGTTGGTTGGTTGATTGATTGATTGATTGATTGATTGATTGATCATTTCTTTGTCTGTTTGATTGCTTGATGATTGGTTTATTGGATGCTTGCTGAATTAGTGGTTTACCGATTGATTGATCGATCGTTTATTTGTTGGACGTTGGTTTTTTTTTGTGTGTGTTTTTATTGTTCAGTATTGACTGTTTTATTGTTGTTGAGGTTTCATTTCTTAATAAACTGATGTTGATTGTTTGTTCGATTGATTGATAGACTGAATGACTGATTTCTTGATCGAATGATTTGATTGATTAATAGATCTTTGATGGTGATTGGTTTGTTATCCATGACTGAATGAATGAATGAATGAAATCATTTTCTTTTGATCGGTTGTCTGGTCATGCTGGTTGATGGAATAATTGGATTTTGAGTGTCCGTGTAAATAAAAGGAAGAATATGGATTGAGACTGATCGAATAGATCATGGTCATATACAATACTATGGTTCAGGTCTGTGTATTAGGGAAGAGGAACATTTGCCGACCTTAACTTTTTTGGCAACAAATCTTTTAATCACAATATCTCAAATTAACCATTGATTCTTTAATCCAGTATCCCATTGCTTCATTTCAATATACACCTACATGAACGTTCATCCCACATGTTCCACTTAACATTAAAATAACAGAAACATATTCCACTTTTGAAGCGGAAGACTAAAAACACAGTAATAAATCATTTTCATCCAACTGATAGTGAAAACAATTAATTTGTTGCCATTTCAAGAAGTGGTTCATTTCTCCAGTACAAAAGAAGAGAAACAAAAGAAATGCAATGAAGCGCATGGCACCCTATCCTCCTACTTGCGAATCGGCAACGCAAAACAACCGCCACAAACTAAACAATAAAGAAAAAAAGTGTATTGTTATTTGGAGGGAAAACAAATAAAGTGAAGGTCACGAAATAAAAAAGGCTGATGGTGGACGTCATTGAGAAATATGATCGTTGTAGGTTAAACTGTGTATATTGAAGCTCTGTTATTCGGAATAAGATGCGGAATGTTGATGAAATAAGAGATAGATTGGTTTATCAAGTTTATTGTCATTTCCCCGACTTAATGGCCTTGCAGGGAGAGAAGAGAGGGAGCTGAACAGCGGGAGGGGAGAAGATGGAAAGGTGATTGAAGGATAAGCATGAGGAGAGGAAAGATACAGAGAGGTGATAAAATACAGTACAGAATGACGAGGAGAAAGAGAGACAGGGAGAATGATAGGTTAAAGAGGAAGTGAATACAGATGAAATGCTGAGCTTGAGCAGAACGAAAGAGCGAAGTTAGAGAAAGAGATACGAAATGAGCAATGAGTTAAGTGATTGTCCATTATCATCATTGCATCGTCATCCTCGTCGTCATCGCCATCCTCATCTTACCATCAACATCACTACATCAGCACCCCCCCCCCCCCTTCCTGCATCAGGAGGACGATCATGATTAAAATGAAAATTACAGAAGCTTATCCAAGAGAGCCACGAGTGGACCGGCTCATGCTCTTTTCGCTTTAGGACCCCCCCCCCCCTTTTTTTTTTTATTTTTTTTTTTAAATTTTAGTTAGGTCCATGCACGCTGGACTGTCCCTAGCAAAATGATATAACTGAAGTGCACTATCACATCTGTTATGTATATGTTTGTATGTTATGTTGCACTTTTAACGAAAATAAAACTTAATAAACATATCTTTAAAAAGCAAGAATATGTGAGAAAAGGCTGGAAGGGGAAATTAATCTATTTCATATAACTTAAAGCAGATCCACTAAGGCATTTTTACTCATCAGACCCTCTTTTTCACTTGCTGGGTTTCTAGGTATTTCAAACGCATTCTCAACGCATCAATAGAAGACGAGAAAAATCCGCATGAAATCCTTTTTGAAGTCCGATGTCCATGGAACGTCATTGTCCATAGTTTGGACACTAGGCTTGAATTTGACCTTCTCTTGTAGATGGTATTATGTCACTGGCACACATTATTGCGCAGGTCATCCGATTTACCAGGTACGTGTTTTTTGTGTTTTTTTTCCAAGAATTACCAAGCCAGCTAGACCAGCAGAAAACCTACAATGAAATGTCCTGTGACTTTTCTGATCATTTTACTTGATGCAATTAAGTTTTATAAATACTTTTATTTTTTTTACAGAGTCATAATATTATACTTAAACTTTTATATTCTAGCAGACAACCCTGGTCCAAATTAATGAATGGTTCAGATTTCCATCACTGATAAGTGAAGTATAGTTTATGTTTAGTTAAAACATATATTTTAGGCTTGACATTCAATAACGATCACACTGTTTGATAATTTTTTTTTAATGTTTCCACGAAAATGAGAAGTTGTAAATTCACTGGGGAGGGGGGAGGGGGGGAGGGGGAGGGGGGAGGGAGGGTTGCTCCAGCCACTGCCCACAACAAAATGAATAAAGAATATATGACGTAAATCAACAATGCACTTTGTCACTAATTCATCGTATCAAACGTTCCCAAAATGAAACATTCGCGTCACTGCCGACGATTACTTTTGTTCCTCTGATATCTATGCCTTTGATTATTGACAATGATACTAACGATGAAGGCTGTATTGCCTCCTGAATGTTTAGATGTTTTCTGATAACATAAAAGTGTAACCTGAGAAAGTAGATAACAAAGATAATTCTTGTACTTGATCTTTTTATAATCTTAATAGCGTTGGAGGTCTCGCGAAAAATCACCAGTGTAAAAACTAGATCACTTTGGGCATGCGGGCACCCTTGCCCGAATATCAACTCTTCAATTTTTGAATTTGTCATATTTGGACATTTTTTGTGAAAAGTAATATTTGAATATACTGCTGGTGGTTGTCCGAATATCGGAACTTTACAAATTCCCAAGGAAGGGGGCTTAATACCCCGGCCCCCGCCTGCCTAGTGCGCCTATGTAGGCCTATAGCTTACACACATGCAACTTAAATGCATAATCCCTTCGTAATTTAGCTTCACCTTGTTTATAGTGTATCTTGATTGAAAAACATGGTGGAACGAATTGTCTATCCCGAGACACTAATGTTATCGCTTGGCTGTCTTGATATGACATGTATATGGAAGTAAATCACAGCGATCTAGTTTTAATGCAACAAAACAAATCTAATTGGCTCGAATGTTCTTTGGAAGGTCCAACCAATTTGACTGACCACTGCCCACTATCAGATTATTGACCATGTTGACCACATAGTAAGTTAAGGAGGTAGGGGTAAAGAAAATGACCTAAGAGCGCATAGAGAAATACCTTGGGAGTTATAACTCGCGTAATGATCAGACGCACACAACGGCGAATTCATTTCTTACAGCATGCATTGTAAAAAAAAAAAGGGGGGGGGAATGTGTATCAAAGGATAAATATCGGTTTAAAATCTAAACTTCTAGCTACTCAAAGTTGCCATGCTCTCTATCCTCTGATAACACTAATGTGAATATGGCTGAAATAGGATAAATGTAGCTCCATTCCTTCCTAATTGTCCATCATCCTACTCGCCCTGTCGCCGCTCCCCCCTCTCTCTCTCTCTCTCTCTCTCTCTCTCTCTCTCTTCTATATGTTTCTCTCTTATATCCACTCCTCTCACTATCTTTTGCTGTTCTTCCTCCTCTCCTCATGCATGCCATGACCCCTTGCTCTTCTGTGGAGCTGTCGCTCCGGTACTACCATTGAGGAAATTTTCTTCATCTAATATTCTAAATGAATAACGAATTTCGTTTCATTTTTTTTTTCATTTCTATTTTATACATGGAAAAATAAGTCTAAAATGAGGTTAGACATATAATACTAGGGGGAAGTGGAAAAATGTAAAGTGACTGACATAAAGTGAAGAAACAAGTATAAGAATTGTCATTTTCGTTGAAAGAATTAGAAGAACGACGCGAAGCCCATGCATGCACTCGATAACTTTACTTTTTCTTACTCTTTGATATCAAGCTTTCTGTAATAAATTAAATTTTGATAATTATCCTCCTCCATGTATATTCATGCTTTTAATGAGTTATTATTCATTTTTACATGCTTCTATGTGACAATATATTGTTAACTTGTGCAATGAATCTTGTGGCAAATTAACTTTACATGTTGAACAAATTGAAAAGTTATCCAATAAAATATATTACTACTATTACTACTAAACTAATATATACCACTACGTTTATCATGTTTATATGATTTCACTAGCATTCAAACGTCTCCTCATAGGTGTAGGTCTATAATAATAATAATAATGATAATAATAATAATAATAATAATAATAATAATAAAAATAATAATATTAATAATAATAATAATATGCAACATTTATATAGCGCTTAATTTAAAAGTTTCTAAGCGCTGCATATCATATTGTTTGTGGATTCTTTTTTTTTTTTCTTTCTTTTTTTCGTAATGGTACATTAGAAACATTTTTCTTTTCAAAATATAATAATGTTACCTATATCTAATCTTTTTTTATTCATAATGATGTCAATTTGAGTTGAATTATTGTATATGCCATGTTTTGAATTCATGTTTTATGTACATATTTTTATGTGAATGCAGGGCTCTCTGGGAGAGCAGGTCCAGAAATGGACTTGCAATGAGACTACCCTGTTGAAATAATACTGAAATAAATAAATAAAAATCCGATGCGATTTGTACACTCAAGGCTTAGCCATGGGATATTGACCTGTGACTCTTTGCTTTCGTCTATGATGGTAAGAAATTGTGAGTTATCGAAATAATTATAATGTCTTTCCCATAACTAAATTTACTTCTGTTGAAATATAACTTAGTAAAAAGAGAAACAACAAACAACAGTGATATCAAAAATAACAATGATGATGGTGATGACGACAACGACTACTACTACTACTACTACTACTACTACTACTACTACTACTACTACTGCTACTACTGCTACTACTGCTGCTACTACTACTACTACTACTACTACTACTACTACTACTACTACTACTGCTGCTGCTACTACTACAACAAATACTACTACTACTACTACTACTACTGCAACAAATACTACTACTATACTACTACTACTACTACTACTACTACTGCTACTACTACTGCTACTACTACTACTACTACAAATAATACTACTACTACTACTACTGCTACTACTACTACTACTACTACTACTACTACTACTATCGATACTAATGATGATGATAATGATAATGATAATTAAAAGGCATAATTTTAAAGAGAAGTTTGTTTTGAAAAAAAAAAAGAATATTAAATTATGCAAAAATAACATTTTTTTTAAAAAGAGAGATATAACTGAAGTGAAGTTTTATTTTTAAAAAAATGAAGAAATGATCTTTCAGTTGTTGTTCCTTTATTAAGAACATTGTCTTCGAGGTGGGACTTTTTCCAGATGGTATACGGGTATGTTCCCGGCCGTCGACCTGTAGGCGCCTCAAGGGTTAAGTTTAAATCTCTAATATTACTCATATCAAGAAACGCGAAAATTCCTTCAACAGAGGCAGAATCCAGTATTCTGGGCCGACTGATGAAAATGTCTATATGCTTTGATTCAATAACACAGAAATGTGCACACCAAAATTGTCAAACTATGTGAAATCAAACAAAATAAACAGAGACGACAATTATAGTACCACAATTAACTGACTAGTCTCTAAAATGTCTGGAAATCAAAACACTTGGTATAACTTACCGTCAAATCAAATGGCTTTGCAGTCTATCCTTTCGAAGTTCAGAAGTGTTTTCTTGATTCTTATAATATCCAGCGAAGCGCTCTGTCAGTGCCTCCGAACGAAGTGTTATTAATCTTAGCTCTCACAAAAATTATGACTCTCAAATTTCCGACTGCGGATAAACCGGGTATTAGTTTCCCCTCAACGCGCCTGCGAGAGACTGATGGGTTACTGGTCTAACACCGCGATGTATATGCACCCTTGTTACATTTAAATACAACACTTCACAGTGAACGCTGACAAAAAAAAAAATCCTTTAACAGGCGGCCAACAACACGCCAAATCACCAGACTGACAGAGAGAGAGAGAGAGAGAGAGAGAGAGAGAGAGGGGGGGGGGGGGGGGGGAGAAATTGTGAGTGAGTGTATGGAATGATTTCAAGTGAGGGGTATGGGTTGTTCCGCAGTCCTCGTTATACTAAAATTATGTGATGACTGATTAAGGGAAAAAAATAATAAATGACAGAAGGATAACAAGAAAGAAAAGAGAAGTGTCATTGGCATCATTTCAACAATAGAGGACGGCAGAGGAACTACGGATTTCCACACATTATAGCATGGAAAGATAAATATAACGCACTACCTTTTCCATCTATCTCTTTTAAAGATAAACCAGTGGGATTTATCAAAATTATCTCCTTGTGTATAAACATGTTTTCCTTTCCCCTTCCCTTTTGTATCAGACCTTTGCGATTCGCACAAAAGATTGCTCATTGCTATCTTGTATGTACAAAACGGGGCGCCGTTGACGAAATTATATCCAATGCATCGAACAGTCGAAAATTAGGAATAATGATATTTTAATCCTTACCATTATCACAAACAGAACTTCGTAAGACTGTTGAACTGCGGAACCAATGAGGTATCCACAAAACATTTGGAAATGGGGGGGGGGGGGGGGGGGGGGGCTACTGTCTTCCCATGGACATGGTCTTTCCCAGTGCACTTTTGTTGAGCTAATAACTTCATTAAAATGATAGCCACTTTATTAGTGTTTATCATGTGCGTGCATGACTACTTTTCAACACTGTAATGATTTTTTTCCCATTAAAATATATTACAAATATACCGATACATTTTCAATCATTTGCTCTTGTGGCAATTTTCATCCCTCCCCCCCCCCCCCCCCCCCCGAAAGGCGGTTAACAAAAATCGCAGTGTATTGCGAACTGCATTATGTCCGCACAAAAACCTTCGACTTAATATTCTTTTAACATCTTTTTAAAAAATAGTTGGCGGGGCGTGGGAGTTGCTCGCATTTTCTGTCAAGTAAAATTCATCCAAACTGCGCCGTAAACAGCCCCCAGGAGATTGAACCCCGAATTATTTCCGACTCTGTAAGTTTACTGACTGCCAAAATCTAAAGTTCACAGAGTTCGCGTCGTTAGAATGACGATGCCAAAATTTCAAATTGGTTGCAGTGACAACGCGAACTATAAGACATCATGTGCATGTGTTTATCATAGGTTGCCATGGTGAATAAGAAGATGAAGATGTTGTTCTTATCGCTATTCCTCTCTCTCTCTTGTAAAGTTTACAGCCTTTCCCTTCGAAGGGTGTACAATGCATCCTCTCACCCCATTCAAACAAAATACAGTTTTATGAACGCATTTTTAAAAAAATCCTTGTGATAACGACGTTTCTGTTCTGCCCTTCTTTGACAAAAGGAAGCAAGTGACAAAAGTGACATTTCCTGTAAAAGAGCAAAATGTGTCTTCCGTTTACACTGATGTAAATGGAAGACTGCGATGTCTTTTTTAACATATCTCTTAGCATCATGAGTGTTCATGCATAAAATTTGGCCCAGAGGAAGAGAACATTACAGACAATATGAAAATATAAAAAAAACTCAAATTTGGTTGATGTGTCATTTGCTTCCCTTTGTCAAAGTAGGGCAGTGTTGCTCTGTCTAATCACTAAAACCTTCTGAAACTGAGAGCACATTATTTTCATGTGTATTTGGTGTGTACTTATAGGACATGCCTCATTGGGTTTTGGGCGGGAAGGGAGGGGGAAGGAAGTAGGCCTACCGGCCCCCCCCCCCCCCTCCCCTGATCCGCGTCTGAAGTAGTGATTGAAATTATAATGCAATTAATCTTGGGACAGACTTGTATCGAAGGAGTTCACATTCGAGCAGAATAATTCAAAAGCAGTAATAAAATGTTCTGTTTTGTTTTTCAAATAATAAGTTAATCAATCATCAGTTGTTGCAAAGTTGATATTTTAAGCCGCCATGATTTTTTTATTCGAATAGTTTATGACGATAAGAAAATGACTTGATGTCAAAGAGTGACTATGAATGCATTCGAAGTACATGTACCCTAATTTTTCTTTCCTCCTCTGATTTGAAACATCTGTGCACGCCCCATTTTACGGATTATAGGAAGCAAAATATTTTGAACCAATCATTTTGCATGCGTCAAGTGATAATTCGAAATGTTCCCTTTCAGAGAATCACGATGGAATTACAACGGCATGTGATGTGCAGATACGATCACCATCAACATGATAAATGTGTACAGGAATACAATGTTATAATGAATTTAGATTCTTTGCGTCCGTTCATTTCGTTACAGAATTAATTTGTTTTTCTTTGCATGTGTGTGGTGGGTTTTTTTTTTTTTTTTTGCAAATAAAGATGGATATTTTGGGCTCCCAAAAGAGATCATTCAGTGAACTTGGTCACTTGATTATGAGGGTGAACTAAACTATGAATATGAGGCTACACTGCTTTAACACAGCATGAAGCCCCATCGGGTCTATTACAAAAAGCTGTACAAGAATTTAATTTGGCCAGAAGTACTCTGGCGAATTTATGGGGGCGGGGGGGGGGGGGGCGCACATCCGCCCTATACCGAAAGTCCTGACCGCGACCCTCTTTAACAAAAATCTGGTGTTCGCCCCTGCCAAACACATGCCAAACAGCCTGCCTGCTCTCTGAGAAAATGAAGGGAAATACCGATTATGGCATCTTCCAATTTTACCTTGGGAATAACCTTGAGGCACCATCCTGTAATTGGTGGAAACCAACTTTGAAGGTCAGCGGAAGGGAGCGGTACCAAGTGAGGTGCAGTCCCTAATTCCTCTGCGTCTCTCGTGAATTCACGATAAAGATTTTCCCCTTAGTTCGAATTATTTTGTTTCTTGTTTTTTAACAGTTTGATAAGAAGGAAATGATCCACTATTTGGGAATTTGGGATTTTCGTATTTTGTTAAACGAAGGGAGAATATGAAATGATTCAAGATAGAAGCCAAGGATAATTTCAAGGTTGTGGGTGGTGTTCAAAGCGAACAATCACACAAAGGTGTCACCATTTATTCACTTATTATTATTTGTTCATCTATTTAGGCCTGTTTATTTACTTAGTTAGGCCTGTTTATTTATTTATTCATTTATCTGTTCATTTATTTTATTCACTTATTTATTTTTTGTTTTTTCATTTGTTTATTCCTTTATTCATTTATTCATTCATCATGTCCATTTATTTATTTGTTTATTTATTCATTCATTCATTTATCATTGTATTTGTTTGTTTATTTATTGATCTATTCGTTAATTCATTCCTTTATTAACCTGGAGTAACCACTGTGTAATTGGTGAAAACCAACTTGGAAGGTCAGTGGAAGGGAAGGGTGTACATTTATTTGTTGTTTATTTATACATTTGTTTATTCATGTACTTATTTATTTATATATGTATTAATTTATCTTTCAATTCATTTATTCATTCATGTATTTGCTAATCTATTCATATATTTTCAACTTATTCATTAATCATATCTTTATAATGTGTTCATTTATTCATTCATTCACGCATTTATTCATTTATTTGTTTATTCACTCATGTATCTGTCTTTTTATTTAATCATCTAATTACTTTCACCTAAAGAATAACCTTGAGCCACCATCTTGTATAATCGATGGAAACCAACTCTGAAGGTCAGCGGAAGGGAGTGGTCCAAAGAGAGGTATATGTCTCTGCGACGCTTGCGAATTCAAGATAAACATTTTCCCTCTTGGTTTGTATTATTTTGTTTCTTGTTTTTAACTGATCCACCTACATGGGAGTTACTGAAGAGAAATAAGAAATGAAGTATGATTGGAAAATGGGTATGGTTCAGGACAGAAGCCAAGGCGAACTCTAAGAGTGAGGATGGCATTGTGACGTTCAAAGGGAACAATCACTGAAGGTACACCATTCATTAATTTATATATTTATATTTGTTTATTTATTCGCTTATTTATGTATGCATTTATTTGCTTATTCATTTATTTATTTATTCATTCATTTATTCGTTTATTTATTTATCTATGTATGCATTGATTGATTGATTGATTGATTGATTGATTGATTGATTGATTGATTGATTGATTGATTGATTGATTGATCACATTCATTCATTATTCATGTTTATCTTTTTCATTTCATCCATCTATCTGTCTATCTACTCATCTATCTATCTATCTATCTATCTATCTATCTATCTATTTATTTATCTGCCTATCTGCCTATCTATCTATCTATTTATCTGTCTGTCTGTCTATCTATCTGTCTATCTATCCATCCATCTGGGAGCTCCTGTGATTAACTAGTCTGCAATCAAGAGTTTTGTGAGTAATTGCTTTCAGTGCACTAGATATAATGCAAAAACTCTATATAATTTACAGTAAAAGTCTTTTTTCATTGAGCATATTATTGACTTACTCTTTAAAAACCTTTTTGTTCCTTTTTTATCATTTCATAATCCCACTTTGTCGATCGCGTCGTCGAGATTGAATTTCTTGATCAAAGACCACAGTGAATTGTCAGCTGGTTTATGCTTCGGAAGCAAAAATGGCTGTGAACACAAAAATTGTCAGTGTTGAGGTTAAAGATATTCGCTTCCCGACCTCACTGGAAGGCCATGGATCTGATGCGATGGTAAGATAAACCGAAATTAATTGTTTAACGTAACTGATTTACCATGAAAACTTACATTTCGGACTGAATTCATATTTTAAATTGAGCTAATGAATCTGGCAGTGCCGATGTGAGAAGTCATCGGAAAGGTTTGTGTCGGCGCGCCTGGAGTGTCGGGCTGAAAGCGACACAAGTTTGACCTTTCGGAGACGGTCTTGTGCACATTAGTTTACATGTAGCTACGCGCTTGCGATGGGGGCGTTTCCGGGGGCGTGAGTTTGAGTTCACAGACTTTATGAACTTGCACATGTTTTGGCAATTTCTTCGAATGAGCAGCCACTAATTTCATTTCCAAACAAATTCTTCTTCACTAAGTCTACTGGGCCTTATCCTGAAATAGGTCTCCTCTCGATCTCATTTAGTGTGTACGCACAAACTCGGCTAACGTGTACTGTAATTGAGATTGAAAGAAATGACTTGCTAGTAATAAACTGCTACTGTGTGGAGTGAATGAGAGATGGCTTAAATCATGATAATACTGTCTACTGTCATGTTTGTTGGAGGTGGAAAAATTACAGTGGATTTCGAATTTAAAGTTTGGGTGCACAGATTAAAGCTGCAGTCAAACCAGTTGGCTCGGGTATTGTTGCTGTGTGTGTCTTGGGTCGACTCGACTCTGGAACTAAATTAATAAAGCTTGGCATGTTTGCCATTGAAATTCACAAGAAATATGTATTTTATCCCCCCCCCCAAAAAAAAAAAAAAAAAACAACAAACAAATTGGAATGTATATTTCAAAGAAATTCTTCAAGAGTGAAATGCAAGTCACTCTCAGATTTTGACATCATCCCAAGGTTTTTCACCACTGTTATTTAAAACCAAAATAGTCTGGTGTGTATTCTCTTTTTAATAGTCATCTTTTGTGTGTGTGTTAACTCTATGACAGCCTGAAATGAATTAACCAGCAACTTCAGGCTGATTTTGGTCAAATTGCTCTCCGTCTCATCCCCCTTTTTTTTTCTTGTGCTAGCACACTGATCCAGACTATTCTTGTGCCTATGTCATAATCAGAACTGATGCAGGAGATGGGCTGGAGGGTCACGGACCAACATTCACCATAGGCAGGGGCACAGAAGTTGGTTAGTAATGCTAGGTTCCAACTGCCAATCCGATCAACTCGATTGTCCCAATCTCTCAAAACCTAGTCTGCAAAAACAGACATAATTTTGACACCTGAAGATATTAATTCCATGAAGCCTTGAATGAGCCTACCCATGGCAAGTCTGTTGTACAGTCAAATAATTTGAAACTGCAAGTGACTGGCCATGACAAGGCTCATTCAGGGCTTCATGGAATTATTGTATGCAAGTGTGAAAATAATGTCTGTTTTTGCAGACTAAGTTTTAAGAGATCGTGACAATCGATTTGATTGGATCAGCAGTGGGAACCCAGCATAAAGGAACAAAGACTTCTTATTTGTATGTCTTTGGTTGGTATTCTATTAATTTGATTAAATTTGACACGATGTCTGAAGTTACATGTGCCTACGAAAGAAAAAATTAGACCTCATTCTAGCATCCTGTGTGGAAATTTGACTTTCGATCAAGGGACATATTCTAAAAAATAGATGGGGGAGGGGCACAATTATGAAAAAAATTTGCACCATGCAGAAAAGTTCATTTTCAAATGTAATTGACTAAAGTAAATCAACCATAAAACAAAACTCCTCAAACAAGCACAACCACCCCCCCCCCCCCCCAAAGATGCCAACTCAACATGTTTTTGTTGTTTGTCATATGTTGGCAAGAAAGTAAGAATGGCCCATTTTTATGATTTTTTTTTTCTTTTCATTTTTGGGGGCAGTTGTAGCAGGAGTCAAGGCTCTCATCCCCTTTGTGGTTGGTGTCAAGGTGGCCGATATCTTCAGCGATTTTGCAACATTCTGGCGGAAGCTGACAAGTGAATCACAGCTGAGATGGGTAAGTATTACATCTTATTTATTTCTCACAAGAAGAAACAGTTTTGTAAAACATTTTGCATGCTTATTCATTTTTTTGCATGGTACTATTCTTTTTTTTTTTCCTATTGCGTGTAGATCATTTCCAATACAGTATTAGATTGAAGAATTATTGAAGATTTACATGTATAACACTTCAGAACACTGAAAAATTTATAACTGTTGCTGCTTTTAAATACATATTTACTGTATTGAAGGAGCTCACAACTGAGTACTCGTGCTACTTGGAGTTGAAAAAGATTTACAAAAGGCTTGTGAACATTAGATGAATGCCAGAGACCAAATGATGATGAATATTCTTTTAAAGTCTGTGCGATACTACATTTAGAGGGCATTATTCAGAAATCCAAGCACAGACAGATGGGGCATGTTACCTCATCAAGTGGTACGCACATGCATTTGCCATGTTTCTGAAAACCGCAAGATTACCTATATTGATGGAAGTTTGGTTTGGTTTGTTCGGCAACTATGTGACTGAAGTCTGTTCTAGTATGTCTTGCAATGCTAGTATTGCATTGTGGGATCTTTCTTTGGTCACTCAAGCTAGCGATATGTGGGGCAGATGGCATCTTGTTATTGTAGGGGTACTGTCGTCAATCTTTGAATCACCCCGTCTGTAATTTTGAATAGCGCCCTCAAAGGTTTGTGTCGCAGAGACTTTAAGTAATTATCGCACATACTTTAGGGAAATAATCCCACAGACTTTAAGAAATTATCGCACCGACTTTTAGTAATTATTACACAGACTTTAAGTAATTATCACACAGATTTTATGAAATTATCGCACAGACTTTAAGTAATTATTACACAGACTTTAAGTAATTATCGCACAGACTTTAAGTAATTATCGCACAGACTTTAAGTAATTATTGCACAGACTTTAAATAATCATCGCACAGACTTTAACCTGTTGACTACTGAATTCTTTCAGTTCCATTTGCTTAATACAGGGGTCACCTGGCTTCAGTAGCCAATAGGTTAGGTAATTTCCAATACCAAATGCCATGTTTATGAAATGTATCTCCTTATCATAATCTGTCCCTATTGTGTATTTCAGGTGGGACCTGAGAAAGGGGTCATCCATCTTGCCACAGCTGCTGTACTTAATGCACTCTGGGATCTATGGGCTAAGATGGCTGGAAAGGTAATTTGCTGAATGCAAGGGCTGGTCGATTGTGTTAAATCAAGTAGTGAAAAAAAACCCCAGCTACCTGTGCTGTGTACTAATTTTAATAATGATAATAAGAATGATGATGGTGATTATGATTGATAATAATAATAATTATAACACCATCTGTGGATTAAAGGGGAATTGTCCAAAACTGTAGCTTCAGGAGAAAATTCATGGTGGTCACTCAGATGACCCAAGTACTTCATTTTTCGTTTAATTGATATCAATTTGAAATAAAATAATGGTCTATGTATGACTTAAAATCTAAATTAGAAGATGAACTGAAGACAAAAATATTATATTACTATATAATATCATATTGCCATTTCCCCTCAGAATCCACTTTTTTCACGACACGTGATATAATGATGTAAAATTATCTCAAGGATTTAACACCCCTATCATGGAGAGGTAATGGTTCATTCCGTCTTCAAATGTGAAGCGTCCTTTTGCTTGATTAGTCATATGACTTCACTAAATTCTGATAAAGTTTTATGAGGTCATGAAGTCAGAAGCATTAAAGATAAATGATATTCATTCTAAAGGTCACATGATCCAAGACTATCCAAGAATATTAGATTATTGGTCCCAAGATTACCATATTTAATTCCTTTCTAGAAAATACAGTTTAATCAAATCATGTTGGCCCACATGAACATGGAATTGCTTATTAAAAGTAAATGTCTATTCTACAAGATTTGCATGATTTCATTTTAAAACATTTAAAAGACTGACTATAAATTGTTAGTACTTTGATCATTCAAATAACTACAGATATTCAGTGGCGGCACCAAGGGGGGGCATGGGGGGGCATTTGCCCCCCCACTCAGAAGCTTTGCCCCCCCAGTTGCCCCCCCAGAAATTTTGAGGACTGAAAAGAAAAATCATACAGTAATTTGTAAATAAGTAGATGTTGTCATAAGCAGCATATTCAAGCTGTGAAGTGCTCTAAAATACCATTTTCCGCTCTTCAAAACTTCGATTGAAAACCAAAAAAGTGGTTATTTTTGGCTCGCTCGCTTCGCTCACTCGTCATATCTTTAAAGTTCTTTTCTAAAATGCGATTAAAAACAAGAAAAGTAGCCATTTTTGGCTCGCTCGCTTCGTTCGTTCGTTATATTTCAGGATATTTATTCGAAAATGCGATTAAAAACCAAAAAAGTGGTTATTTTTTGTTCGCTCGCGAAATTGATACCATTTTCCGCTCTTCAAAACTTCGATTGAAAACCAAAAAAGTGGTTATTTTTGGCTCGCTCGCTTCGCTCGCTCGTCATATCTTGAAAGTTCTTTTCTAAAATGCGATTAAAAAGGAGAAAAGTAGCCATTTTTGGCTCGCTCACTTCGCTCGTCGTCATATTTCAGAATATTTATTTGAAGATGCAATTAAAAACAAAAAAAGCGGTTATTTTTGGCTCGCTCGCTTCGCTCGCTCATCATATCTATAAAGTTCTCTTCTAAAATGCGATTAAAAACAAGAAAAGTGGTTATTTTTGGCTCGCTCGCTTCGCTCGCTCGTCATATTTCAGGATATTTATTCGAAAATGCGATTAAAAACAAAAAAAAAGTGGTTATTTTTTGTTCGCTCGCTTGGCTCGCTCGCAAAATTGATATTAGAATGTGTGTAAGAGGAAAAAAAAAACCTTTCGCTTCACGCTCAATTTCTCCGTACACGCAAAAAAAAATTGACTGCCGGTGCCCCCCCAACATTTTCTTTTGCCCTCCATTTTCCCCCCCACTTTAACAATCCTGGTGCCGCCACTGCAGATATTTATGTATACTCTGAACTTTTTATCTCATATAATCATGCCTTGCTTCATAACCAAATTTACTTTGTTTGTGATTTTACAGCCTCTTTGGAAATTGCTTGTAGATATGGTAAGATTCTTTTTTTTTTTTATTCCTTTTGAATCCAAGTCATTTGAGCAAAATCTTCCACTGATTTGGTCGTTATTTGGGTAAATTATGTAAAAAATTGTATTCTTTCCAAAGTACAATGTAGCTTCATATTATGTCTTAGCCTGTAGAGTACTAAGCCAGCGATAACTCAGGCTAGGGTGTGTGGAAAGTGAGTGTTATACTGCAATGAAATCCTGCTCAGCTATTTAACTGAGCAAAATTTGTTATAAAGGAATAATAGAAATAGCTATATGTACATGTAGATGATGACTTTAGTAAAATGAATAGGTTCCTGATTAAAATGTTTAAGAAAGAAGAAAGATCAGATGCATGTGGTAAAATGGTATATTAGATATTAAGGGATATAAGTTTTCTTTTTACAGACTCCAGAACAACTTGTAAGGGTGATAGACTTTCGATACATGTAAGTTCATAGATATTTATGATATACCATCCTTTCCCTGCCAAAAGAGTAATACAGGGGCATTATACTTTACTTACACATTGTCTCAAGAATAAAATTTAAAAAAAGGATACCAAAATGTAGTTGGAAGAAAATATCAATGCACATTCTTATTCATTTGTTGTGCTTTTATTTCACTTTTGAAGAAATTACCCCTGAGATATGTTTTTAGATGTTTTATAATATTTCATAAAATTTTATAAGATTTACTGCATGTAGTGTATGCAGTTTGAGAAAGGGATTAGAAGTATTAGCCTTTAAAACTTCTTCTTGTAAACATCTTTGAATATGATAAGAATAAAGATATAGTTGCCTTTTATTACTTTAACCCATAGAAGTACAGAGCTTTTAGAGGTCTAAATTAATCATCTTCATTCCTCAAATTAGCAACAAATATCATTTTTTTCCACTCTTACATAATTTGAAAAAAATAAACAGAGATATAACATGAACCCAAATGAATTATGATTGCAAAATTTAAGCTGAAACTGCCATTTTGAACACGGAAATAATGATTATATAATATTCACTGCATAGCCTATTTAAAGAGTTTAATGATTAGTTACATTTAAACAGCTCTAATTCGAAAACGCAACAACATACTGCATTGGGAATGGACTCAAAACTTTTAGTGAATTTTTCTCTTTCTGCTCATGTATGATATATATTGCCCAGCATTCTGGACCATCAGATACTGCCAAAGCGTCTCCTAAAGGAGACGCTGTACCTCTATGGGTTAATACATGGAGAGGTGCAGTGGTCTAGTGGATAGCTCGCCAGACAGTAGATCACACGGTAACCAGTTCGAGTCCTGCCGTGTCACTAATGTCTTTTGGCAAGACATTAATCTATAATTGCCCCTCTCTACCCAGGTGTAGTAAATGAGTACCCTCACTACCCTGTAGGCAGAATTTCCTTAAAATGTTTGAGCACCGTAATGGCAGCTATGATAGAGCCAGGGTAATAACAGTAGATCGCCAGGAGTGTCAGAGTGACAGGTACGAGCGCCTTTATTATTATTGTTATTATAATCATTATGCATAGAACTGATGCATTGACAGAAGAAGAGGCCTTGCAGATTCTAAAAGCCAATGAAGCAACAAAGGCTGAAAGAGGTACAGTAAAGAGCTCAAAACAGGCCTTTCTAACTTAACTAGCAGGGTTTTTTTTTAAAATTGAAAAAGAAATTACAATTTATTTCGTACTTGCTTAAAACCATTGTTGATACAGGAATTGTATATGAGTTGTAGGTATTTTGAGCAGTGTAATGTATGGTCAGATAACTCTCCCTTCTGCTTTTTCTTGCATAATGACTGTATATGGCGGAGCAAGATCTTTATGTCTATGTGAATAATGACATAGGTTCATGGCGTCCCATTGCGGATTTGCCAGTTTGTAAAAAGGACAACGATAACATATCTAAGGTATTTTATCTTTATGTCATTGTGCGAAAGAACGCGTCCAGAACGCAAAATACAAAAGAGACATTTTGACATATTGCAATATAATTTTAGCAAAGATCATATCACAAATATCAATTTAGAAGGTCTACATGTAATCTGTGAAATGTCAATCATTGTTTGAAAAATTTAATTTTCAGTAATTTTCCATTTTGCATTCTGGATGTGTTCTTTCGCACGATGACAAAAAGATAAGAGGCCTGACACATACATATATAACTCTTTTTCAAAATATTATGGATTAATAGATCTCATGGTAAATCTCATTTGTCTTGAAGTACTTTATAGATGTTATCATAGACATCAACTCTACAAATTTTTCACTAATTATTATTGTAAAAACAGAAGCAGAGCTGATGAAGAATGGCTTTCCTGCATACACTACATCAACCGCATGGCTGGGATACTCGGACGAAACATTGAAAGCGGTAATTTGGTTCTCTTTCAATTGTTATTATAATTAGTATTTGATAAAAATCTATGTAGATCTGATACATGAAGAATGGATGAAACCCTTAAATGCTAAAAAAATTACAGAAACATAACATGCTCTTGTTTAACCCATAGCAGTGCAGAGCTTTCTTGAGGTCTAAATTAATCATCGTCAATCCTCAAATTGGCAATACAGATTATTTTTTTCCCACATTTACATAGCTTGAAGAAAATAAATATGGATATAATATAAACCAAAATGAAATATAATTGTAAAATTGAATCAGAAATTGCCAATTTGAACACAGAAAAAGTGATTTTATATTATTCACTGTGTTGCCAATTTAAAGAGTTTAATGATTAGTTACACTTAAACTGCTCTATTTCGAGAACGCCACACCATACAGCGATGGGAGTGGGCTCAAATTTGTCAGTGCATTTTTCTCTTTCTGCTCATGTATGATATGTACTGCCCAACATTCTGGACCAACAGATACTGCAAAAGCGTCTCCTAAAGGTGACACTGGGTTAATTGCAGCTCATGTTCTGATTGTCTTTGTGACCCTCAAAACTACCACATAGAATAGTACAGTACTAAAAAATGAAAACAAAATACTTTCTAGAATCTGGTTACCCTTAAAACCCAACACATAATGTGTACACATTTCATGTAGATAATGCATGTGGCCTGGACATAATCCTACATGTACCTTTCTGTTCAATCCCTTGTATGTTTTCAATTTTGATGATTTGATTTTTGATTTGATCTGATTTGAATCGGTTTATTGCAGTGATAAACATCGAGAGAGCAGCCCAAGGGCCGAAAAGATTCAATTTACAATGTAAATTCAAATAGTACATGCAAGAACATACAAATGACATATAGAATTTACTAAATACCAATTGAAAATAATCAAATCTATAGCAGAAAATGAATCTAAAAACAATGTTATTTTATTTATTCATATTCATATACATATACATCATCATCATCATCACATATAGAGATCATCAATTCCATGGTATAATCATTTAGATTGGGTATACATACTTGAATGGAGCATTTTAACCTCTGTTGAGTGCTTGATGAAGACTTCCCCAAAAATATCAATTATAGATAAACTACATTCAAATATACAATGATGCAAATTTTTCAATCCATTGTCTACTTAATTCTCTCCTTCACATAGGCTTAAAGTGATTACACAATGGTAAAAAATTTTGATATATGATCGAGAATAGAATTCCAAGAAGAATAACATTAAAAATTTGATGATTTTTAATCGAAATCAATGCATTTTGGCTAATTTTCTCATAGAAAGTCAAGAGTTGACCAAAAAATTTGAGTATGAGGTATGACGTCAAAGTGGGTACCCAGCTTCGCGCATTGCAGTTGTGCTGCGAGCTAGACTGTACAATATGTATTATACCTTGCGCGCATTTTGCTAGAAGGTACCCACTTTGATGTCATTTTGACGTCAAAGTGGGTACCCAGTTGAAAGTGGGACACAGCTGAGGGGTCAAAAATATCCTGAGATCTTACCATATTTGGGGATTTCCTTGGCAACATGTCTTTTAAAACAAATTTAGGCAGATGATTTTCTGCTAATAAAATCATGCTCTTTTAAATGAACTAACATTGTTTCAGCATTGGGTATCCCCTTTAAAGCTGTCGGTCCACCGGCCACTTTGTGTACATGCAAGCATCTACTTGCTTTCATAGCAGTCATGTAAATTACCATCTTACCAAAACTCAAGAATACTATTAATATTGCAACACATACCTTCATGTTTGTTTTTTTGGCTTTAATATTTTTCCTTTTCCAGAGGTGCAAGGCTGCCTTGAAAGATGGCTGGACATGGTTCAAGATGAAGATAGGAGCCGATCTTGAAGATGACATCAGACGAGCTAAGATCATCAGATCAGAGATTGGTGATGACAAAGTGCTGGTGAGGATTCCCCGTTCTTCTTCCGCTTTAGTTACACATGAAATGTATTTTTCTTGTTATGATTATTTTGTATTTCTTTTGCTGTGTGGCAGTTTTAGACATATTGGTAGCTCAACTTGACATAAACTGTCCAAATCGATTTCGATTTTCTGACAAAAATATCAGTTTAGGTCAGACGCTAGTTAAATTTTTTAGTTTATCAATCCTGGGGGGTGTTTCATAAAGCTGTTCGTAAAGGTAAGCATGACTTTACCAACAACTGGAATATGATTATGAAGTGCCAAATGGGTTGCCCAAAGTTTTTACTGACGTTTTAACAGTGTGTGGCTGCATTTCCTATAATCTCAATTAAATTGTGGCAAAAAAATATACTTGGCAATAAAAATACTTATAGTAATGTTAATCTACATCTGCCCATTTCACCTTTAGCTGATGCGATTTATATTGATTGAAAATCCCATTTGGCTTGTCATATTCAAGTCGTTTGTAAAGTCATTTGTAACTTTACGAACAGCTTTATGAAACGCCTCCCACGTTTTGCAGTTAATGTATTAAACATGGATTTAGAAAGCCTTATATATTCCAATCTGCACAAGTAAGTCTCTTCTTGTTCACCTGATGAAAAAGTTGTTCATAATATCAAATCACCAAATTTGGTCATGGCAGGATGACTGCAATTTGTTATAGGCTTTTCATATGTTTTTGTAGGTGAATTTGGGAGAGTTGAAATAGTAGCAAAGTTAATCAGTTTGTATTCAAACATTCTTTGTTGGAAATCTCTCTTTGCATAAGACAATGAACTGTTTGGTATGTATTGGTCTTTACATTTGCCTTGTAAATCACCTGTGATGTTATTTTCATGTTCAACCTCATTTTCCAGTCACTTTATCCATTTTCTCATGCACCTAGATAATGGCCTGTAGTGAGAGATTACAGATTCATGTATCTAAAGCTATTGACTGGGTGAAAAGACTATCGGTAGCTGAATTCAATACCTACTTTATAAAGGAACTTCTGCTTTTGTCTTGTGAATAATTATTGCTTGTGATGATCTCCTTTGACTACATGTTCATGTCTAGCCTCACTTTCCAGTCACTTTGTCCATTTTCCCTCTTAAACCCAGATGATGGACTGTAATCAGAGATGGGAGGTATCCCAAGCTATTGACTGGATGAAGAGACTAGCTGAATTCAAACCGTACTGGATTGAGGAACCTATCTCACCCGATGATGTCTTGGGCCATGCTGCTATCTCCAAGGTAAATGACGTTGACCCAGTGAGGACAATTTGATTTGCTATACCGTGCATTTCCCATAGACTTTGAAATTTTTGTTAGTGAACCGGGGAGCGTTTCATGAAGAGTTTTGTCGGTGATTTTCACTGACTAATTTGCTTTCAGCCAATCAGATGCGAGGATTTTCAGTAGCTTATAAGATTTGTCGGTGATTTTCACCGACAAAACTCTTCATGAAACGCTCCCCAGATTGAGAGCATCCGGAGCATCAGAAAGCATGATCTGGGTGCCGTTGCATAAAGACTTGCTATTATAGTAACTTTACCATCAATGGTAACTACCATGGTAATGTTGCTCAATAGCCAATCAAAATCCAGTATTCCATGAAAGTTACCATTGATGGCAAAGTTACTATAATAGCAAATTTTATGGAATGGCACCCAGAACTTTTCTTCTCTTTTGATACTTGCTTATCTAATTCTTTTCTTCTTTTTATGCCTCCGCCCACCGAAGGTGGGTGCCAGAGGCATTATGTTTTCGGGTCGTCCGTTCGTACGTCCGTCCGTCCCGTTTCCGTTCTCGCCATAACTTAAAAACCATTTGATGGATCAACTTCAAACTTGGCTCATGTATGCATATGGGAGGGACGATGATCTGAGTAGATTTTGAGGTCAAAGGTCAAAGGTCATAGAGGTCATTATATACACAAAAATGGCTCGTTCTCGTGATAACTTATGAACCATTAGATGGATCAATTTCAAACTTGGCTCATGTATGCATATGGGAGGGCCGATGATCTGATTAGATTTTGAGGTCACAAGGTCAAAGGTCAAAGGTCATAGAGGTCATTATATACATAAAAATGGCTAATTCTCGCAATAACTTATGAACCATTGGACAGATCAGCTGCAAGCTTGGCTCATGTATGCATATGGGAGGGCCGATGATCTGATTAGACTTTGAGGTCACAAGGTCAAAGATCAAAGGTCATAGAGGTTATTATATATATAAAAGTGGCTTGTTCTTGCAATAACTTATGAACCATTTGACGGATCGGCTTCAGATGTGGCTGACACAGTGTCATTTGAATAAACCTACTCCTAATACATGTCCCATATTATTTAGAGTGATATATTTCTGATCTGGCAAAGGCGGAGGCATAAATTTTGACCGCGCATGGTCGAGGATTCATCTAGTTTTTTTGGGGGGGGATCTTACAGGCCCCTATTCCACTGGGGCTCAGGAAGCATTGGAAAGCATGATCGGGGGGGCATTTTATCCAATGTCTTAATTTTTTTTTACTGACAGAGTTTGTTTGAACCAACAATTTCTGACTCACTTTTTTCTGGTATCATTTATCAGCCACTTATAAAGTTGTCGGTGGATAAATGTTGATGAAATGCCCCCTAGAACCCATCATCTCTTCTGTTTCTTGCCTATCTATTCATTTTCTTCCTTTTTTTCTTTTACAGGCCCTTAACCCATTAGGCATCAAGGTTGCTACAGGCGAGCAGTGTCAGAATCGAGTCATGTTCAAACAGTTTCTCCAAGCCAAGGCCCTGCAGATCCTACAGATCGATAGCTGCAGGATTGGAGGGGTCAATGAGCTGCTTGCTGTCATCCTCATGGCCAAGAAATTTGGAGGTTTGTGGTAGCATTGTTTAGACTAGTATGCCATGTACTAGAACTGCATGTACGTTATATATATTTACATATTACAAAGAACAGATGATGTTTGAAGGTTTGCATGGTGGTACGGATATTCGTAGAAAGGGTTTACGGTTCACCATGTGGTAAGTCCTAAAGGACTATAGATAAAGTGGATAGAGATGGAGGTGAAATAGAGAGGCGAGAAAGCAGGAAAGTTGGAGGGTAGAGTATCTTTCTGAAAACTGGGTAAAGTCCTAAAAAGGACTGTAAACCAGAAGAGGTGGGAGGATTGAGTTGGTGAAGAGATAAGGAGGCTTGAGTCGGCGAGAGGTAAGAAGACTTGAGGCGGGCGGAGAAGGAGAGAAGACTCGACGTTCCGGGCAGCTTGACTGTCTCCTGAAGACGGACAGTCAAGCTGCCCGGAACGTCGAGTCTTCTCTCCTTCTCCGCCCGCCTCAAGTCTTCTTACCTCTCGCCGACTCAAGCCTCCTCATCTCTTCACCAACTCAATCCTCCCACCTCTTCTGGTTTACAGTCCTTTTTAGGACTTCACCCAGTTTTCAGAAAGATACTCTGCTCTCCAACTATCCTGCTTTCTCGCCTCTCTATTTCACCTCCATCTCTATCTACTTTATCTATAGTCCTTTAAGACTTAATATATGGTGAACCATAAACCCTTTCTACGAGTAAAAAGAACAGATATGTATGGGCCAGCATCGCGTAAAATAAGGGTACATACGTGTACGTGCTCAGATGCAGAGCAACTCTGAAGGAGAAGTGCGTTTCAATACCGGGGAGTGTTTCATGAAGTGTATCGTTATTGATTTTTACTGACAAATTTGCTCTCAGCCAATCAGATGCAAGGATTTCAGTAGCTTATAACAGCTCTGTCAGTAAAAATCACTGACAAGACACTTCATGAAATGCTCCCCTGTAGTGATTTTTAGGAAGGGCAGAATGTTGGAGAAAACATGCCCAGGCCTTTGTCAGTAAGGAAAAGAAAAACAATAATTTTTAAGGTTATTTGTTTTTTTTATAACAAATGGAGGGTGTTTACGAAACCAGGGTTTGAGAAATAATAAAACTAGAACAGTGTATATTATTAAAAGAAGTTAGTTTCTGATAAGTGGTTCACACTTTGATTTGAAAGTGGAACTAATTTTAGAAAGATGAAAAGTCCCATTGTTTTCTTTTCCATTTTTTCTTTGCAGTACCTGTATGTCCTCATGCAGGTGGAGTCTTACTCTGTGAGCTGGTACATCATCTTAGTATGTTCGACTATGTGTGTGTATCAGGAACAAAGGAGGGAAGGTGGGTAACAGTCTTATATTCAGGAAGGAATAGATTAACCTGTTCACTACAATGACTGTTAGGTACCGACACTCCCCTCAAACAAGATTAATTCAATGAAGTGCGAAAGCTCCTTTGTTCCGTTGTTCCATGTACAAGCATGTGAGGGGCTTGATTACCCAAGCATGTCTGGCTGTGCGCTGCTACCAGCATTTTCAGTGAGCTTACAGTAAATGTACGAAGTACATGGATCCGCAAACCTGAAAATCTGTAAAATCTTTGCTGATCCTGTATGAGCCTACCATACACAAATCTCGTCAATTGAAAGAATGATATGTTTGTTTAAAATGCTTTAAAAAAGAAAGAAAAGAAAAGTAAATGACAGTTAACTTCCCAGAATGTGTAGTTGATTTAATAACCTTCTAATGGTACCACACAAATTACACAAAAGCTATGGAAAATGGCGTATGAGTTTTACGGAGATGTGTACAATTTGAAACAAACCTATCATTCTTTCAATCAACAAGATTTGAGTATTCCAGGCTCATACAGGATCGGCGAAGAGTTTATAAATTCCCATTTTCACAGATCCATGTAAAACATTTTACAGTGATAGGATGATGATCGTCAGCATTTCAAATATCATAACTAGTCATTCCGGAATAAGAATGTTGAAAGCCACCTATTTAGATGACAAAGGTGTGTTCAGATATGAAGCGACTTTGTGCCGCCACATTGTGCCAGCACATTTTTTGTGTTCAGATATGATGCGACTTTGTGCCCCCACTTATGCTTATGAACGCCCATTAACGTGCCAACTCTCAAATAAGAGAGAATTGTGTCGAACCTTGTGCAAACAATCTCATGACAACAATTTTTGCGCTACCTTTTTAGGAATTAGATTGTTGTGCCTGTTTTTGCAGCCAGGCAGCAAACCGAAATGTGTCCTGCCTCGGCAACATTTTTTTTGTCGCCTCATAACCCATAGACCTGTACACAAAAAAAGTGGCAGCACAAAGTCACATCGTATCTGAACGCACCTTTAGTTGATGTGACAATTTCTAGTTGCATCTGAATCTGAATCTGAAAGGATAATCTTGAAGTAAAATGAGGTATGCCCAGTTAAAGAGAAGCTTGAGTTCTGGGAAAGGTGAAAAATAATTCGTGAACTTCCTCCTTCTTTCCATGTCAGGTAGGAAGAATATCATAGTAAAAATGTCCCCCAGAAAGGATTGCTCTTCAAATGCCCTCATATTGGAAATGTAACAAGAAAAGGCTGAAAAGTTCGGGGGTAACATTCACGCCAGATTCATGTGTAATCCCATGTAATCTCATTTCTTTGTGCAGTGCAAGTACCTTTCGGGGAAAGTAAGTGAATTTCTAATCAATTCAATAATCTCCAAATCTCACACTAGACACCTGTGTTTATATACAACTAATCTAACTCTCCCAGTTGCTTCAGAACAGTTTCTTTCACCTTACGATCACATGACCAGAAGTCCCGTTTCTCTTCAGCTGTGAAATAATTCTATCGACAGTACTGATGAAAGAGAAGTTTGAATACCTTAGGAACCTGAATGTTAACTAACTTTAGTTAGTTAACATTTGATGTGGAAATTTGCTGTGAAAGAACCTTACAGATGTGATGCAATAGATGCATTTTTTTTGTTTCTCTTTCGCTTATTTTCTTGACAGAGTGATTGAGTACGTGGATCATTTGAGAGAGCACTTCAAGTATCCCTCTATCATCAAGAATGCTTCATACATGCCACAAAA
>CM057164.1:23280776-23287404 GCA_029962745.1 Echinometra lucunter
TTCTTCAAATTGGCAACACCAACATTTTTATTTTATTGCTACATTTTTCTTATAAAACGTCATGTATCTGAAATGAATATAAATTGACAGAAATTATGATGAGAAGTCAAAAAGTTGCCAATTTGCAGGGGAAAATGGTGATTTTAAACTTTCTATCTCATTGCCAATTTAAAGATTTTAATGCTTATTTTCCTGTAAAGCATTTTCAGCATCAAACAATGAATATTGACGCAACCAAAATGGGCACAGTTTGTGTAGATTTTTTTGCTCTTTCTGCTCATGTATATGGTATGATTTTTAGGGCTTTGCATCAAAAGATATTAGGCCAAACCACAAAATGTGGACCTCTGTCACGAAAGGGTTAAACATATTATGAGTGAGAAAATTTGATTGTGCTTGTCCTTTGTTTTATATATTGTATAATTATATAAATTTATATTCCTCATTAAAGGAGGAAGAGTATTTGAAATAAATTTGAAAATTGCATTATATGTCAACATACATGTTCATGTAATATTTACATATAAACATATATTACAAAGAATGATTCAACATGTTGGATACCATTTTGATTATGGGATAAAAGAAATTTTCTTAGACTCCAGCCCACGTTATCTCAGGCTGAAACCATTCTGAATGAAATTTGTAATATAAGAGTGTCTTCAAAAAAGTCATTTTCATTTTGCATTCCTATAACAGGAATGATGTATTCTAATAATATGAGAAAGCTCACCAAAATAGTTTTTGCCCTCACCAAAGCTGATTCTTCTGTTTAAAGCAATTTTTTGGTTATATTTCTCATACTCGAAAAGGGGTCAACAGAAGTAAAGTTCAAAGTTCAATGCTCAAATCAACTTTGATCAAACTTTAACTTTAACCTTCCCTTATGTATAGGGCTTGCCATCAGTCAACAATTTCACTTGCCCTATCTATAGATCTAGTTAAGTATCTTTCTCTTTAAAACTACTTTAGTTGCTCCATGTAAAGAGCTAGTGATCTCTCTTTCTCTTTAAAAGTACTTTACTTGCCGCTATGCATGGAACGAGTCGACTCTCTCTTTAAAGCTACTTAACTTAGCACTTTTTGTAGAGCTTTCTCATCTCATTCACTTTAACCCGTTGAGCAGGATTTGATTGCAGATTTGCAGTATAACATGCATTTTCCACAGACCCTAGCCCAAGTTATCTTTGGCTTAGAATTCAATGGGTTAAAACTATTTTACTTGCCCTCGTATGTAGAGATAATCAACTGAACCTTCCTATCAGTACTAGTGTACTTGCCCCTATGTTCAACCCAAATCAAATTAACCTTCTTCTAAGAACTATTTTACTTGCCTCTCTCTCTCTCTATATATATATAAAGTTTCCATTCTCTTTCCAAATTCTAAAATTAAAATTTAGTTAACCCTCCCCCTTTGTACATGTATACATGTAGAAAATAGAGTCAATTTATACACTACTTCTGGGGAAAAACATGTTAGATGCATTCCAGTGTTGTATTATGTGTATGGTGTGTGTGGTTAAAAAAAAAAAAATAAATAACCAATTATATCCGAGAGTTTTATTGTGCTATTGGAGAGTAAGATTAGGCATCTTATCTTTATGTCGTTGTGTGAAAGAACGCGTCCAGAATGCAAAATGGAAAATTATTGCAAATCAAATTTTTTAAACAATGATTGATAATTTCATAGGTAGCATGTAGGCCTTGTAAATTGATATACGATCTTCTTGTGGCATGATCTTTGCTAAAATTCCATTCTAATATGAATATGTCAAAATAGACATTTTAATTTTTGCATTTTTGTATTTTGCATTCCAGACACATTCTTTCGCACAGCGACATAAAGATAAAATGCCTTATACAAATGCACAGCATTTTACAGTTGTTTTTCTTTGTTTGTTTGTTTTTTAAATTGTATAAGGTCTACACTGCATTATTATGACTGATATTCTGACAACTTAAAAAGTGTAGACTGAGGGCATAGCTAAACTTTTCAAATTTCTTTCCATTTTTATCATGCTTACTGCATCTACAATTCAGTACTAGTTACCCTTATGGGTGGTGAATGGGGGAGGGGACACACCCCCTTTTAGTGTGTACAAAACTGGAAATTTAGCAGATAGTTTGGAGATGAAGGGGGCTGGAGTATGGGCTCTTGTTCACCCCTGGTTGTTATGCTCAGTGATATGAAATGTAATCAGTGATTTGAAAGGAATCAATTTTTACTAAGCTGCAGGAACTCGTACTCTGCATCTTGTGCAGAAAGGATCATGTTCTATACTATTTTGTTTAAGTTTTCATATTTCAATTTTTTATTTTCAGTACCGATTTTTTCAATTTTCACTTTTCAATTTTCAATACCGATTTTTTTTAATTTTCAATTTTCAATATTGAATTTTTCAGTTTTCAATGTCCAATATTGCACTTTTTAGTTGTTCAATTTTCAAATTTTCAAATTTTCAAATTTGCAAATTTGCACTTTTTAATTTTCAATGTTTCATTGTTTCAGTGTTTCATTGTTTCAATATTGAGTTTACAATTTTCATTTCCAGTTTGATTTTCACTCGTCCTTATATGAATTGAAGTTTGAATTCTCATATTCCATTATATTTGTAGTTAAGATAGTCAAGAGGAGGTACATTTGAATTTAAGGCAAATCAGCGAGGATAGATATACACAAATAATTTGTGTATTAATTTGTAGTGATGTGAATGTTGTGTCGTTTCTTTATATGAAATTCAAATTATTAATGCGTTTGTATTTTAGCATTTGTTGTGAAGAGAGAACGTATATTTGTTATTGTTGCTTGTTTTTATATCTGTTTTATCATATTTTTTAAACTGGTCTGGAGGCAATACAGATTTTATATGATGCAAACATATTTTACAAAGTTTTATACATTTTTGATGAAAAATATATGAGTTATATCTGAGGGATAGTTCTTCTGATTGTATGTTGTTTTATTGTTGTCTTATGTGTAAAACTGTGAAATACAAAGAGACAATTTATATTTTAGCTCAGTATACATGCTAAAACACTTCAAGCCATCTATATATGGTCAGGATATATTTTTGCCTGTTTTAATTGTTGGTATAACCTCAAATATCAAAACCTTGAGCTCATGGATATTTGTGATAACGTATCTTCGCCAGTTGTAGGCCAATTCCTTTTTTTAAATCATATTTTGTATATAAATTTTTAATATCAATATTTTTTTCTTCATTTAAATGTATAGGCAAGCCTTATTCCCCAAAGGTCGCCAAATTTAAAAAGGTCATATACCTGAGCCGCTGTCATGGCTGTTGTTGACTTTTGCACAGATAGATGTGCATACGCAGCATGTTGGACAAAAAGAAAATTATAATTATTTAGATGCATTTCCACATGCAAAATGATTTCAGCTGGTGGTTTTTGCTTTTATTCGTGCCTTGTATAGTGCAAAACAACTTAGACTAACATTTTATTATTTTGTTAGAAATATTTAAGCAATACTTTCTATGCCTGAGAAAATACATGAATTTTTAAAGGAAGAAATAGGAAACGGTTATTTTCATGGAAAAACTAAGTAGTTTGGGGGGTTTAAAGAGGTTGGATATATGAAACCAGAATACAAATTGCCATAAGCATAGATTTTGTCTTTAAAATTGATATTGTTCTTTATCTGCAGTCGGCATTTTCCCTTTCTTGAGTTTCAAAATCAAAATTCATCTGATGATGTCGTGTTTTCGATATGATATATTGCCATAGCCCAAGTGCTGGGGGTAGATTGGGGGAAAAAAATGCCCTGGCTTATATGATATTGAGAGAAACATATTGGGGTGCTTTATGAAAAGTGACGTTTGGCTGTACAAATCTCCCATTTTCGAAAGAGAAAATTTGTGCCAGGTAATTCATTCCCCGCTCCCTGCATGTTATTGCAATATAGGTTCCATGAAAATACATGGGAATCTGCGAGAGAGATGGAGAGTGAGGGAGAGGGAGGGAGAGTTCGGGAGAGAGATAGAGAGTGGCGTGAAATATAGAGAGTGAGAGAGAGAGAGAGAGATAGAGGGGGCATGTACTGTATGTACGTCTGACCTTTCAAATGTCTCGCGCGATTGATTTGGACCATCTTCTTTAGCAATACATTCCCGTAAATTGCGTTTTCGAAGTACATGTAATTTCATATCAATTTCGCCAAATGCACCGAGACCCTCCAAGTATAATACCAACGCATGATAATGCATTCGCGAGAAATAACGTGAGGAAAATACTGTAGAATGGCCTTCTCCAGATGCGAAAAGCTAAAGGCATTGGCTTGTATTTCGGGAAGAAGGTTCTTTCGATTCGATAAAATCCTGTAACAGAAGTAGCCTATTTAATATTATTCAGACCTTTTCTCGTCGATGCTTGATCCATAAAACGTCTTGACATTTTGCAATGATATTGTTTTTCCCTCCCACAATATTGGGGCCATCAAACTGTATTTTGATGCTCGATCTGCGCTGCATGCCACAACTCCCGTCTTTTAGTCTACAATATCCTTTAGCCTATTGATATTTTTGACAAGCGTATACTAGTACTTTATTTTTTTTTTTTTACATCATAGGCCTCTCTCAATCATAACTCTGTATTTGTTAATATCTGTCTACCTTGTTTCTCTGATTAACTCCTTCTGTATACGTACCGTTTATTTTATCCAAACTTCAATAGATTATTTTTCCGCCCCACGTTTTCTTTTTCTTTTCTTTTTTTTTTTTTTTGGGGGGGGGGGGTCATCACATATTCACTGTTCTTCATCATCTTCAAAGTTCATAGCATTAAGCCAATTTTCTCTTTTATATGCCCTTTCATTTGTTTGTTTTTTTTTTTTTCAAATTCCAAATTCGGGAAAGACACATTGTAGAAACACACTGTCATTTGGAAGTGAATAGCTCCATCTACGGCGATTATGCATGAGCAGCTACTAGAAGAACAGGGGAAAAAAGGAGAAATTTTCGAAAGGTTGTTGGGGGGGGGGGGGGGGGTGGCATGATCATAGGAAAAAAAAAAACTCTCGGCGTATATCTAGTTTACAATCACCTCTAAGTACTGCCCTTAGTCTTTGTACCCCAAAGGATTAAAATTCAAGGCAGAAGTAGATCAGTTGAAATCTATGTTACCCAGCCTTTGGCCCCCATCCCGCTCAGTATAAACAGTTTGCAGTTTGCAGTTTGCAGTGGGTTTTTTTAAAAAAATTCTTTTTTACTGTGTCCCTGCAGTATTTACAAACCCTTTTATGAATGGATTTCAGAACGTAGTCCCTGTACATCGTCCCTCGTATTAAACGCGAACATTTTTTTTCATCCCCAAATAAGGCACAACCCCCAAACATCAAGAACATTATAACACACCTCTTTTTTTTTTTTTTTAATCATGATACACATGTGCGCTAACGCAAGGGAGAAAGGAAAAAATCGTCCCTTGTTTCGGTTTTTTTTCTTTTTATTCCGTCTTGCTTAGTTTCGAGCGTTTATATTAGCTTGGTTTAATTTTGTTTTGACACTGAATAGCCCTTGGGGTAAAGACGAATGATCGTGGTTATAACCCTTCCAACACGTGTGCGGGACCCCCCTTGCGATGAGATTGGGGTCGAAATCTTCTTCTCAGTCCCACTTATTCAAACCCCCCGTCGGCTATGACTATGCTAGAATACGTGAGGGACAGCTAGGTAGATTTGCGGGTCTTTTTTTTTTTTTCCTCTCGGTTCATCTGGGATATCTTGAAATGAACTAAAATGAGTCAAGCATACATTGATCTACTTACATTTGATATGTTATTATTGGAGACATGTTGATGGACTGTGCTTTTTACAGGCCTACGACTTTTTGCCTGTGCGCCTCAGACTACTGGTAATAACAGAAGAAAAAAAGTTGGTAGAAAACATGATTTGCAGTGACATATACGACTATCGACTGCCGACTAACTTTGAAATTAATAGTTCTACAAAGATTCTATTTATTCATTTATTGATTTTATTCCATCTTACCAAATCCCGAGGGAAATATTAGATGGGTTCCCCTGTTTGGGGTATCAAAACCACTCCTATACTTCAATCCTCGTTTAGGGTGCTTTTCAGAAAGCGATGTATGCGGATGATGTACAGGCCCTCAATGAGACATATCCCTCCCCCCCCCCCCCCCCTCCTACCACCAGATACAATGGTGCCTTGCTCTTTCGTGTTGTTAATTCATGCCAAGTGAGGGCGTCGCCTTTCTCACCCCTCTCTCTCCCCTCTCTCTTTCTTTCTTTCTCTCTTTCTCTCTCTCTCTCTCTCTCTCTCGCTCACTCGCTTTCACACCTCTCATTCTTCCTTCCTGTCACCCCAAACAATTTTTTTTTCGAAAAAAGTGGTGTTTTTTTAAAATTTGTATTCTTATATTGTCTTATTTTCGTTCGTAAAACATGTTAGCATCTCACTTAGATCATTGTTACGGATGATGATGTTGGAGATTTTGAATGATGGTGATGCTGGTGTTGGTTGGGATTTTGATGATGAAGAAAAATAAGAAGAAGATGGTAATGATAACAGTGAATAATGAAGATGACGATGGTGGTGGTGGTGGTGGTGATGGTGGTGATATTAATGATGATGAAGATAGTATGACGA
>CM057164.1:23290404-23314223 GCA_029962745.1 Echinometra lucunter
CACTCCTATCATGCATATTGTGTGGCTATTCCCCCATACCTACCCCCCCCCTTCCCTCCACATCTATGTTCCTTTCTGTGTTTGGCTGCTTGTAACTGTCAAATGATTTAATCTATTCCCTAAAGTCTTAATCTGTAATTGTACCACTGAACCACATCTAAACTCACATTGCGTCCATCTTTAACCCACACATTCCTCCTTGGCCTCCCCCTCCTTGTCAACCTCAACTCCGCACCCTCGCCCCCGCCCGAAGTGAAACGTCCACATACACCCTCAGCAACCTGCTTGCCCAAGTTGTGGAAGATTTAGTGTCCAAATCCCTGTAGTCTAACTAATCATCGTGCCACCAAGTTGGACCCGCAGCCATGAATTAAATTGATTGATTTTTCTTAGCATCGCAGCATCCGAATATTAATGGCGACACCCGAGCCCGTTGTCCGTGTGTGCCTTGCATATCAACGAAGACAACGCTGCGAGCAGCACGGGCGCGACCGGGCACAGTGTAGTGTCAGTCTCCGTACACCGAGGGTGGCAGAAGTAACCAAATTTCTAAAAATTATCGTCCGCATTGTATATTCTCCATGCCTTTGTTTCGCGGTATGAAATCTTAAATCCACTATCACTGTGAGAAATAAAAATCTCTTCATCATGGATGGAAAATCAATCTGTGGAAATGCCCTTCTTCATCAGGGTTGTTCAACCTCTATTTCAGAAAAAATATCAGCGTTACAGAAAACATGGAAAGTAGGGTGTGTGTGTGTGTGTGGGGGGGGGGGGGTTATCATGCTGTTTTTATTCATCTTATCATTCAAAAGGAAATCAAAGATTAAGGTTTTGCAGAACGTGCAATGCTTTTAAAATCCATTACACATGATAAACTAGGACAAAATTTTAGTGCTATTAATCTCTCATATAAAAGCGCAAATCTCAGCCCAATATTTTAACATTCAGAATAAGTTTTCCCTTTTTTTCGATCTATGACAGTTGAGATTTATGGCTTTAGCAATACAGACACATCAATTCCCATCGTGGCCGAACTTTGCATGATCTGAAACATTCGATGAAAATGTCAAATGCGTTTATTCGACATGATGGAGTAGCCATGGTACCTGAATAGGGGGAGGGGGCAAGGGGCACATACCCCCCCCCCCCCTCCCTTCGAATGACGAAGGATATGAAATAAAAAGGTTGAGATTAAAAAAAAAAAAACAACTGCGATAGATCCCTCTTTTCCGTTCCCTGACCCTTACCTGCATAAGCATATCTCTTTCCAAGCAGGACGGGTGCAGGTCCCCCCCCCCCCCCCCCCTCGCCGAATGATGCAAGTTCTACTTTAATGGCCGACTTTACGATAGGTCACTGCTCGTATAGCCTTTGTTCGGTTTATGTTCCCTGCGCATTTATAAGACGGATGTGTTTTCTATAGTTCATGCCTTCCGAGGCTTCTTCACCCTGATATAATTTTGCTTTGATTCATGTTAGTTATCAAACAATTCCCTAAACATATTTCTAGACTTATAATTCCTAGAAAGAAATGTTATCAAGGACAAAGAAAGATAAACCGCCTTATAGGGATAATTTCAGAGAATCGTGTTCGAAATTATGTTTCCCTTCCGGTAAATCGCGGGATTTCATCGGGCTGCAGGGAGATGGGGGGGACTAAGGAAGAGAAAGAAGAAGAAGAAGAAGAAGAAGAAGAAGAAGAAGAAGAAGAAGAAGAAGAAGAAGAAGAAGAAGAAGAAGAAGAAGAAGAAGGAAATTTACCCTTTTTAAGGTGGACGTCTTAATGTGCATTCTCAAGAATTATCGCCATTGCCATGATTGACAGTACAAGAAAAGAAAAAGAAATTAAACAAGTGTGAAGCAAAAATGAGAAAGGGGAAAACAGAGAAAAATGAAAGAAAGTATCTTGCCCCTTGTTACCTCCTCAATCTCCTATAAATTAAGACATAAAGCTAAGGAAAACAATTTTTTCGAAATTTTGAAAGAAATATTTCTTATTTATCTATTTTTTAAAGGGGGTCATTGTTAGGTTGGTTATGTGATATAGTATAAACTTTGTATGTTTGATGTTGAATTGCTAATATTCTGAGAAAATAAAACCTCTCAAGATTGAAAAAATTCAAAGCGTTTTTTTTTTTTTTTTATCTTATTGGTTATTCATTATCAGTTATGTATTTGCTTTTTTATTCATTGCTTGTAGTTTGGAGTTGACATGCAATATCGTCGCCAAAAGAGAAGTATTTTGAAAAAAAAAATGTTATATGCTTTTTACATGTGTCTCTTTTTAAAAATCTATTCCAGGTTCCGATGTAGGACTGTTCTCTCTATGAATAAAAGGGGGGAAAAGGAAAAAAAAAGGGGGGAATGAGTTTTATTTGGAACGCTGGTTTGCTGGAAGCATTATGACGTCATAATAACGGAACCTGCCATCCATCTTGTACATCCTGGCTTAGTTGTGACACCGGAACCAAATTACGCTTTCCATATCATGCCCGTGTCCCAGTTACATTTAGATACCCTTCCCATGACATCCATATACTCTAGATCTCATTCCGGCGTAGACAGTGGAAATTGGACAGGGGCGGGGTAGAATGGGGTGGAGGGAGGCGGAGGCGTCGATCCATTTTTAGGATCGGGGGTAAATGACAAACACAAAGTGGAGATGAGCCAGCGACGATATACGGTTGTTGTTGTTGGGTTTTTACAGCTTGGAAATTAATGGGGGGGGGGGGGGGAGAGAATGATATCTTTGCCCCCCCCCCCCAAAAAAAAATCTTTTGGGGAAACTCCGCCCCCCCCCCCCCCGGATTGACTGGAGGAAGGGGGATGGAGAGGTTAAGAGAGGGATGGAATGGGGGAAAGGAGATGATACATGCAGGGAGGGGGAAGATGGATGGAAAAAATATAGCTTTCCTTTCCTAAAAGGAAGAGACGGAGAAAGAAAGAGAAATGAAGAGAAAGGAGAAGGATGAGGGGAGTGAGAATAAGGGGATACAGGGATAGAGGGATAAGAGGCAGAGATGGAGACGATAAAATTTTGTAAAGTGAATAAACTATAATAGAAAAAGAATAGAAGGGAATGAATTAGTTCGATCACAATGATAGAAAAAGAGAGGGAGAGGAAGGAGGGGCGGCATCGGGGGGGGGGGGGAGAAGAGAGGTACAGAATAGTGATAAGATGGAGTAAGATAAAAACCCATCTCTTTCATCGGTAGTAGAGTTTAAGGAAATTGGTGGGAGTGAGGAAAGACTTCGAGCACTAGAATGAGAGAACGAGAGAGAGAGAGAGAAGGGGGAGGGAGGGAGGGAGTAGAAGACACGGAAGATACCCATGAATGGAAAGAACCTTAAAGGAAGCATACATGAAATAAGAGGTGGAGAGAGGGAAGAGGGGAACGAAGTACACCGAGAGGTAGAAACAGGTGGAGACATACATGACATATAAATGTTTAACATGTCAAATGAGCCAGTCCGAGATGAGAGAGAGAGAGAGAGAGAGGGGGGGGGGATCGTGAGGAAGGATCAGAGTGAAGGTGGTGAGTGGGCGGGGTTGGGGGTGAGGAATTAAAGACAGTCGCACAATCTTACCCTTTAATTGAAAAGGAAAGACAGAAAAAAAAATAGGCACCATTGCAATTTTTGCCCGAGGATGATCGATGTGATGCATTGCAGGTGGATGTGTGTTAATCGATATGTCGCGAATGAATGATCAGTAATGTACCACAGTGCTACCTGTTTTACTGGAGTGTAGTAATGCACCCATGATGCAATGAATGGTAACGTAAAAATCGAGAAAGGGTGATGATATAATGGTAACGTTAGATCGAAAAGATTAACTCACTAATTCGTTCTTTATTTATTTCATAGATAGATTTATGAATTAAAAATTGAGAAAAGGTATAATGATATGAGATAATCAGACTATGGTCCTAATCATAATTATCCACTTATTTTCACCCCCCCCCCCCCCGAGAGAGAGAGAGAGAGAGTGGGGGAGGGGGGGGGGTCATGCAGTAATATTCTGAAACGCGCCAAAGTTGTAAGTGCACAGCTTCTAACCTATGCCTTCGAGATCACAGAGAGCACACACGTACACCACCCCCCCCCCCCCCCCCTCACGTACGCAACGCCTTCCTCCTTCACCGTCTGATTGTCCAGTGGTTATGTGTAATAATTCAAAATCATTTTGATATTATCTCTGCTAATTACGAGCAAGCGTTTCTCCCTCTCCTTTCCCAATAAAGAGGTACCTTTTTTGTTTTCGTAGAAAATATTGATGGTATAATGATACAACCAGAAGTGATTTATCGGGCTTTGAGAATATGCTTACAGTTTACGCCGATGATAATCAAAGTTATGACGTATTAACGATGCGGTCATTTAGATTAGAACCATTGTGACCCATTGTTTACGACTGTCCGTTTTTTTTAAACACTACAAAATCTGACTTTGTCTGTAATTCGTGATTTACTGTACCCTGCAAGCGAACGAAGGGATCTCGTAATTTTCAATATAGATGCATCGCTTAGATATGAAATGCAGTTTTCCTCCAGGCTTTATCAAACATAGTCATGATTTATTTCACTTCAAATGTTATTTTTGTTCGAGGTGAACTTTGGAGGCGAATATATAAGACAATAGGCCAACGGCCCGAAAAGAACCTCATGCCCTGTGACGTCAGTATACACCGAGCAATGACGTCATGGGCATGGATTAGTAATTGAAATTAAGAAAGCATTAGCTACCGATCCTCATTTTTCTGTTCTCTCTAGGATGGCTTATATACCCTTAGGAATAAGAGTGGGCTTAAAATGACGATCCTCTAATCATCACTGCTTAATTGCTGGGGGATTAAAGATAAGAAAATTTGAAAAATGTTAAATCAATGCGCGTAATTCATATTAACATCTATCTGAGGGGGCGGTTTTATTTTCTTTTAATTTTCGCAATTTTGTGCTTTATTGCTCATTCCTGGGTTTTTGATCGTCTAAACATCCTTGCTTAATGGGGAAGATCGTATAAACATACCTGCTTTAACAGTGCGAAATTATTTTTACGCAATTCAAATTGATCATAATCTGGATCAATCTCTATTTTCAGATTTTCCCCAATTTTATGCATAGTTCAATCCTCTTTATCCCATTCTTGTCATGCTTGTGGTAAATGTTAAATGTGCACATCTTTTATATTAAAATACGGTCTCAAAAATATTGAATTTCACTTTCCAACCAATTTCGTTTTCTATTTATAACAATCTGACATTTTCTGTGACCTTTTTACTTGCTTGATATCAATGCAATGTCTACTGTCATTTAAAGTGACATGAGCTCGACAAAGTGGGAGTAAAAATTTATGTAGAAGGAAAATTTTGAAGATCTGCAAAATAGGTGCAGAACTTTATTTATTCGGGAAAAGACAACAAGCAAAGCAAAAACATAATATGGAAACTGCATGTTTTCCCCTTTCTGCCATAATTTCATACACATAAGCCTTTAATACCGAATTCTTTCACCCTGTTTATTTTGGTAAATTTCCATTTAATGTCGTTCACTATAACACTTATCTTCGTAACTCGTAAAATATCTCTATATGACTCGGGAAGCCTTCTGCGTCCATTTTACTAAAGGGTCATCCTTGCTGTTCTGTTTGTTTGTTTGTTTGTTTGTTTGTTTGTTTTTTGTTTACATCTGACATTAAATGAACTACTATAGGTCTAATTCATTTGTTCTTCCTATTACCGTTCTTCTAATTTTATTCGGAAAACATAGGGAATGGAAGCAATTTGCATTAGTTCATTTACTTATTTAATCAGTGAATGCTGCTAAGAACTAAAACACACACACACAAAAGTTAAAAGCAAAGCAATATAATATACCAACGCTGAATTGTAGTAAAAGAAAGAAGATTTAACCGTATCCCGAGAATTCGAACCCACTCAATTTATACGGATTATTTAGGGAGCTACAGAGAAGTAATGCAAATCGCCGAGGCTTTACTTCCTTCTGAATGAAATATCTTTATTCTTCTTAATTTGTCGAAATCGCAAACGAAATTATTCGACTCTGCGGTTGGAAAACGAGGCCAAAATTTCTTAAGGAAGGCTCTATTTGGCGTCGGTGAACCGTTATTCCATCGCTTGAATGAGCAAAATTACGTTTTTCATTACAACAGGGGATATGAAGGCAAGGAACCTGAAACGCTGTTATTTCTCGCTCTAACGAATTGATTAAAGATTGAATCATTTTCATCCCAATCCTTTTCTGTTTTTGGTCCCTCGGCCCTGCAAATTGTTCCGCATCGTATCTTTCCCTTTTACGGTTGTCTATATTAGTTGCTCATTTCAACAAATAGACACATTTTGGTACGATTGAGTGGCGCTATTTCATTGTTGATTTTGATTAGGAGTTTTATGGATTTTGATGCTGATAATTTGGTCAGTGAAGCCCAGCTGCAATATCTTATTTTTATCTGTTTAAAACGCAATATCAAACTGAGTAATGGATTACCCCAGAACTTTGTTTGTTGAGATAATGTTTTTTCTTTTTCCCCAACTTTTTTTCTTCTCGAGTATTGCGTCGACATAACGATCGCTCGCTCTCTCTCTCTCTCTACTCTCTCTCTCTCTCTCGTCTCTTCATTCTCTCTTTCTCTCTCTCTTCTCTCTCCTCTATCTTCTCTCTCTCTCTCTCTCTCTCTCTCTCTCTCTCTCTCTCTCTCTCTTTCTCTGCCTCTCATATTCTTCCATTGCTACTTTTCCCCCCTTCTTTGTTCCCTTTTCATTTTGGTCAATTCATCCTCTTCTCCATAATTTTTCATTTCCTTCATTTTTCAGTTCTTGTTATCTCAACCACCATCTCAAATAATAATTATTATGCAAAGCAACCTTAATAATATCAATATTTATTTTGATAATAGTAATGGTATATCAATACATTGATAAAGAATATTAAACATTTTTTCTCAAACAATTCTATGCTGTTTGTTGAATGTATATGTAGACCTATACTATAAGTTATCCATCATTATCATGATTATACATCTGTTTGTCTTTGTGTTTTCATTGTGTACGTATTTCCTCTTCTGCTTTGCATGTAAACAAAACAAATATCCATATATTATGAACGATAAACGAATATAAATACAGCGCATGCACAATTAAATGTAGAAAGATTGTAGATGTGCTGTAGTATGGTTAAAAAAATCATAGGATAGTGGATTACTATATACATGTATGAGGCATTTTGATTATTCGCCGGTTTGGCTGAATTTTATTTCTGCGTTCAATAAACATGCTGCAAAGTAATCTAATATTATAGAAATATATAAAGACATTTTCAAATATTAACTATAAATTCAAAGAAACTATTTACATGTAAATGAAAATTAGCATTCAACAATTAGCAGAATTCGTGAACATAGGAGATCGTCATCATGGGCGAGTTGTTTGATGTCGATGGTGGCCTCAAAGTAAAAAAAAAAGGGCGACATAGAAATTATCTGAAATAAAGGAGGTCGTGAGGGCATGGAGGGTGCAGTGCTAATGCAATCGCAGTGGATTAGCAATTGGATCGAAATGTATTCATGAGTTTTTG
Organism: Echinometra lucunter; assembly: GCA_029962745.1. Lineage (NCBI taxonomy): Eukaryota > Metazoa > Echinodermata > Echinoidea > Camarodonta > Echinometridae > Echinometra > Echinometra lucunter. Next base: position 23,298,000 of record CM057164.1, read on the forward strand.
TGTGGATGAAATGAATAATCGATAAATAGATAGTCATTGTGGATTCCAGTAGTCAAGTTTCAAATTCAAATTCAAATTCAAATTCAAATTTGTATTTATTCTTACCAACAGAAATAAAAGAAATACAATGGCATTATGATATTCATATGATATGATGATGACATTAGATCATCATCGTCGTCGTTATCATAGCTTCCATAATGACCATGATGATGATCGTTACAACTGCCATCATCCTCATCAGCATCAACATCGTCGTCGTTGTTGTCATCACCAATGAACGTGTTTACCAATTTCATCATCGTCACTATGTTATACGTTACTTTTGCTCTAAGCAACATATCAATTACCCTCATTAAAACTGACTTGTCATTACTCAACCCCAACCCCACCCCTCCACCATACATCCTCATTATAGTCATCATCGTTTTCTTTTCGTCTTCACTACTTCACTATCATTGCCACCGCAATGGCCATCAACGTCACCATGTTCTTCATGAATATATAGCATTATCAGTAGCATTTCAGTTATTCTGATCACACTCTTGATACTCACCCCAATCATACCTCCACCACCCCATCCCAGACTTCCTCCTATACCCCTCATTAGCACCATCATCACTATCATCGTCGTCGTCATCATCATCATCATCAACTTACGTAAACATCATCATCATCGTCCTCGTCCTCGTCCTCGTCATCAACATCATCATCATCATCACCATCATCGTCATCATCATCAACTTACGTAATCAAAATCATCATCATCGTCGTCGTCCTCGTGCTCGTCATCAACATCATCATCATCATCATCATCATCATCAACAACAACAACAGCATCATTAATCATAATCATCATCATCATCAACAGAAACATCAATATCATCGTCAGAAACGTCGTCATTTACAATCATCATTATCATAATTTCATTATGCATCATTATCATCATACTCCTTTCCTCTCCTCGTTCAGTGCCACCGCAGGGAATGAGCATCCTTCAGTCCGCGCTTGTCATGATGGTCCTCTCAGTATAGCTTCTCGTCGCACATGGTATTCCCCATTTGATTTGACTTGATTTTATTTTAATTTGGTTTGATTTGTTTTCAATTTCGATTTGCATAGTTAATTCAACAATGAGATACAAATCAAATGAAAAGTACAAAGAATAATCATGCTAATAGAGCAAAGTTCAATGTAACAAATAATTTCAAGTAATCAAGAAGCATAAAATAGTAGACACGTATGTAAGAACGTGGGAAAACATCATTGGACGGCATTTGTCAAGTTAGGTCGCCATTTAGCGTAAGAAAGACAACACCCCCCCCCCCCTTCATCACCCAACCATCAGCAACCCCCCCCCCCCCCTTCCTCATCACCATCTCCATCGACATCAATGGCAAACACCTATCCCATCTCCTCTTCATGTTTGCCCCGATCCCTGAGAACACATTGCCACCCTCTCCTGCGATGCGCCGATTAAACCCTCCAAACGCTTGACGAACCACTCCATCCGTCCAACTCCTACGCTACTTCGGGTGGAAGGTGGGTAAATAATATCATGTTCTCACTCACTGGTCTTTAGCTTTGTTTATAGCCTCATTCCTAGTCAGTTTGACGCTTTAAAATGATACCAGACGTTTGGTATATAGAGATTGCGTTGTCTTTTGCATGTGTTAGCGGACTGTGAATCATGACTTGAGGTTCCCGGTTCGAGACCAATGCAGTCGCTGCATTTATGGCATTTGTGCACCTAAGCTTAATCTAACACTGCAACTCTATGATATACCCGGATGTGTAAAAAAAAAAAAAAGGGGGGGGGGGGGTAGGCCCACCTGGTGGGATGTTTGACTCTTGTCTGTGGATCGTTATGATTCGCGGTTCGAGTCCCATTGGCAGCACTGATGTAGTTGGCCAGGCATTTATCTACATTTTGCCACTCTCGACCCATGCATGTACCAAGTATTTTCGCCACTTTCGGGGGAAGGTGTGATAACTGATCATGTTCCTTTTCTTCAGTCTTTAGCCTTCATTGTTCATGGTCTTCTTTCCAGTCATTTTGATACTTCAAAAATATAGTTAACGTTTGGTAGAGGGAGAGTTGTCTAGTGGTTACGTGGCTGAACTGTTGATCGAAATAAGATTCGCTGTTCTAGTCCCATCCATGGCAATTATGTGATTTTACAATAACCTATAATATTGCCTCGCTGTACACAGGTGTGGAAACGGGTACCATTTGGAAGATCAAGTTGACGTATTGCTCCAATCAGCATACTACTACGCCATATTCATTGCCATAGAGAGGTGGATAGTACCGTTTCCTTGTTTCCGGGAAGGGAGGGGGGTGGGGGGGGGGGGGGGTCATACAACGAACAACTCAAAGCAACCGAAACATTTTGAAATGTACATCACAAACGATTTGATCTCATGTTTGACGGTTCCATTGCATCATAGGGAAACAGATATAGTTTCCAAATAAAAATTGGATCGGTTATTTTATTTTTAGATTTGTGTCTGTTTTTAACTGCATTTTATTACCACTTTGATGAGAACGTCTGAAATAGACGCTAAGAGATCCTCATGCTATAGGGCCTATTACCATTAATATGCACTCGTAGTCAAGAAATTCGATAGCATTATAACGGCAAGATGAGCTTCGCTTGTAGTTTTAAGTTCACACCCCTCCTAAGTGGTTCAACATCGGGGAACTTAAGGCCACAAAGGGCAGACATTATCGCTGGGGTTTTTTTTCCGGATGCCAACCTCTTTGACCTAGGTGACCCCTTGCGAATGCGAGGATCGAAAGCAATTGACCTATCGATTGACGGAATAAATATTGATTCACTATGAAATTATTGTTTATATTTGCAGACATTAAAGGTATATGCTATCTACATGATCTAGCTTTATAGGGGAAAAAAAATCCCATTGAACACGGCACAGGAAGGGAGATTTTGGGAGTGGTGACAACGGAAGCAGAAAAGTTGTGACCAGGAGGTCGTTGCTACAGCCCGCAAGTCCAGCTATCCATGAGACCGACCACAGGCGTACTGATGGGGGGGGGGGGGGGTGGCTTGGGGCAGTTGCCCCCAATAAAATTGAAACGTGGTTTATTTCTAATTCGATACCGGTGATTTACACAATGGTGCCGAATTTTTGACATGATTTTCCCGGTTTTTTCCTCACTTTTTTGTAAGTTATATTTTTCTCTCCCCCCAGAAAGTTTTTGCTCACTACGCCATTGAGACCGACAACCCACAAGGCTCACGCACAGCTATAGCGAGACCGACATCGTCAACATCATGATTGACATTGACAACGTTAATTTTTGGAGGATTCATTTCCGGACGGTTCATGTGACAGTACTCATTTCAATACTGACAACGTATTGTGTCATCAAAATGCATGCATGGATACTAAAATGCTGATCATGATTTAATAAATGTTTTCATTTCCTAACTTCTGAGAAATGCAATGAAATAATGATAACAATAATGAACCTCTTCTACAGCGGCTAACTGAGAGGTAGAGCAGTGATGTACCGGGCATCATGGTGTGCATTAAAAAAAATCAGAGAGAAAAAGAAAAGGAAAAGGAGAAGAGAAAAATAAAGAGAGAAGGAGGAGAACAACATAAAAATGGTGACTTCCTTCTGCACATTATAGTGGCCTAATTTCCATTCAAGGAAACGAGTGCAACCAATGGCTCCCTCCTCTCCCCCCCCCCCCCATTATACCAGCACCTTTCTCTCCCTCCCCCCCCCCCCCCCATTTTTTTTTTCTCCGTGGCTGGACTCACTAAGACTGGATAAGCCTTGGCGGCCTATAGTTTCGTATCTACCGTAGATCGTACGGGTGATGCCATTCTATAAGCAGTGGCTGGTCGTCTATATGTCGTGTAAGTCAAGAGCTTGCATGGTATGAATTCTTGGTGTTTTGTTTTTTTTTTGTAAAATAAAAAGGGCGGCTTTAGATTCGAGTTGCGAGCATCCAAGGTTAGTGCAGTCGTATCGAATGAAGTAGGCTAATTTTATAAAGGTAGCTCTCCCCTGCAGGGAGAAAGAAAGAGAGAGAGAGAGAGAGATAAGGGAGGAGAGGGGGAGTAGAGAGAGGAAACGGATTTAGAGAGGGGAGAGAGAAAGAGAAAGAGAAGGGGTAAACAGAGATATATATGAGGAAAGAGATGTGTGTATAGGGTTGAGAAGGTTGGAGTATTGAAACAAAGGGCAGACTTGAAGAGAGAGAGGAAGGTGTACTTGTTACGTTTATAGGTGTTGTTTCCGTTTTCGCGGGGGGGGGGGGGCAAGATTGTTTGATTAAGAAAACAATAGAGGGAGAGAGAGAGAGAGTGAAAGTTAAGTTCAAACGTTATCATAAATTTAGAGAGCAATCCAGCTGGATTAATGTTAATGTTGGAAGAGTGAGATATTTCAAGATGGTTGGAAGGGGAGAAAACGAGAGAGTCTGAAGAACGGTGCGAGAGATGAATAGAGACATGCAGGGACAGACAGAGAATGGTAGATTTGTTCTTCTCTTTTATTCAAACGAATTATGAAAACCCAATTCAATTCTACTGTATCCTACATGTCCTTCCCCTGTTACTTAAAGCATCAAGTCTTTGCTTTAGTTTTCACCATAATATTCCTTTTACAGAAGACACAACATCATGTCTCCCCCGTGCTAGAGGCGCTACTTGCAACTCAAGCGGGTTGTCGACACCCGAGTAGCGCCGGAGCAGCGGCGGTGCTATCCGATAGACGACCGTTCGCTCGCGGCGGAAAACGTGGGTCCTCGGCCTTCTCTCCCTTCGAAACTTAATTTGGGCCTGTTTATTAGTGCGCGCAATTTGTAGGAGCTGGGTTTTTATCGAATTAAAAGGTGTGATCGTAGATGGGCGATATGATGTTATTGTTTAAGGTGTTTTCATTTGTATACTGTCTGGTTAAGGGAAGATGAGACGAAGGGAAATGTAGGCTAAGCGAACGAGTTCCAGGGTTAGGGGGAAAATGTTTCTTTCTTATTGCAAAGGATTAGTTTAAATACATCATTTGTCTTGAGGATAAACGCTGGCTCTCTACCGTAATAAGATTATTACATGAAGGTAAAACACATTCAAGTTCCATTCTGATTTTGGCGTCGCGGTGTACACGGTTGGCTTTCAGCATGTTCAGGAACAATAGTAGTAATAATATTGTTATGATTGTGGATTGTAAAAGCTGTGTTAATACAGCCGTATTTTTTCCAACATAGGGTTATTGTTTTTCATCAAAATTCAGACGAGGCCATCATTTTATGTGCTGTTTCTTATTTGTTCCGTTTATTTGTCAATTTATTTATTGATTATTTTATTATGAATACTTGTATTTGAACCTATAAAAAAAACATTCATGATACGAGGTCAGTAATATGATCAGGTGATGTTTATTTTTTAAAAAAAGACAAACTAGAATAAAGAAGGAACATACTCTCCTCGCACATGGTATAAAGGTAACAAAAATAAAATCATATAGTCATAATTATAACTAAAGGAGGATTTAAAGGAATTCGACCAAGGGCCCCTAGGTAATCTTCTATATCCACAATCTCTTGGACCCTTTTTTCATCAGGCATTCTCAAAGTTTATTTTACCTTTAAAAAATAAAACGAACACGCAAATCGCAATCGTCATGCATCCATAAAATAATAAACGGGTATATACACTGTATATTTTGACGTATATTTTGAGGGTGAATCGTGTAGTGACATAAATCCATAACCGTTTAGAAAGAACAGACTGTCATTGCCTGTCGCTAATAAACAGACACTGTCGATACAGGTTATGAAATCGGGGTCGAATTTACTGTCAACGTGTTACACTTATGTCGTCGTAACTATCACTCACACATCTCAGCGATTCGCTGTATTGGGGGCGGCCTATACGAATGAAGAGAACGGATGAAAAGGGAGCGGGGTATTTAATTGGCGGATGAATATCAAGAACTCTTTATCTTTGATGACACATTAATTTTGCTCCTGTGACAATTGCTCCTGTCTTAATTTCTCCAAAAACAAAGGGCTGGGGTTGGGATTGTGATAGGGGTTTTGGTTTGGAATATGGGGATTAAGGTTTGTGTTAAGGTTTGGAGTTAGGTTTTATGTTTGACTTATCACATGCAAATTTTCCTATGGGACCAATAACTGTCGCCATAGGAAATGTCACGGAACCTCCTTTTTACGTTCTATGTCAGTTTTCTTTCCTCTTTCCTATAAGCAAGCATAATCATTAGCAATGCTAGCAGAGCCAAGTTTTCTGCAAAAAATACCCATCCTTCCGTTTCAAAACGTTGGTGGTAAGCGAATATGATTTATGGAACTAAATATAATTTCCTCATCAAAATATTCTCTACAAAATTTGACAGTAATTTACACCATCGTAAATGCTTAGCTCACTCTGGTAATGAACAATACGGTGTTAGGCCATGCATAGTCATGATAGTACAGAGGGAGAAAGAGAATCTGTCTTTGCTTACATGCGTAAGGCAATAACGATTGATAAAAGCTACTGATAGGCATCAGGAGTAATGATTTTGATGATGATGATTTTGTTTTTCAGTTGTCCATATGCAGTGGTATATCAATATTTTACAAGTATTGGTATATCATGTATATGACATGGTTGCTTGCTAAATCTGGTTACAGCGGGATGAGTTTTGAATATCAGGGCTTTATCCAAGTTCCTATAAATGCTCATTTCATCGCTCTTCATCTTGACGTATACTGTATAAGGGATTTGGGTCTTCTCTCTCCTTCTCTCTCTCTCTCTCTCTCTCTCTCTCTCTCTTTATCTATCTATCTATCTATCTCTATCTCTCTCTCTTGCCGGCCTCTTGTTTTCTCTCCCCTACCTTTTCCCTATCGTTACTATACACACAGAAACACCAGATTATAGATAGGGGTGTCGAGATCTATCATGGTGGCTCAATTGATAGAGCGTCCGCCTCATGAACGGGAGGTCGTGGGTTCGATCCCCGGCCGAGTCATACCAAAGACTTACAAAAATGGGACCTTCTGCCTTCTAGCCAGGCGCTCGGCATAATAGAATGGAGAAGGGTAATAATAACATATTATGTTATGCAGGGCCCGCTGGAAGATCAGCTCATAGCTGAAGTGGCTACCCTGGGTAAATAAGAGTTATTATTATTATTATTATTATTACGTCACCCAACTGTGGATTACAGGGTTCGCAGTTCGAGTCCCACCGTGACACTTATGTCTTTTGGGAAAAAACACCCATTTATTTCCGTTTGCCACTCGTCACCCAGGTGTATGGCTACCCGGTAGGACGAAATTTATTGAAATGCCTGCCATGGCAGCGGCAGCTTGGCTAAAGACGGGGTAATGATACTAAAGCACCAGGAATATGGCAAACATGCCAGATTATGAATGCAAAGAATCTACCATTATTGTTATGAAACTCTATATAACTTTCCCCATTCTCTAATCTCTCTCTTCCTCTCTCCCCACCCTATATATCTCTCTCTCTTTCCCTCCCTCCATCTCTCTCTTTCTTTTTCTCTCTCTCCCCTCCTGTCATCCCCTCTCTCCATTCCTTACCTATAGCTGTTTCAATATTAAGACTGTGTCCGTGGAATGCCGTGGGCGACAATAACTCATTCAATTACACTGCCGCGATATCGCACAAACTAATATTTGAAACGTTAAATGAAAGACAATATTTACCTAGCCCGGTTGCGATGCGGCTGTTTATAGATTCTCCAACCCGTTATCTTTTTTCAGGTGCCAACTATTTCCATTACGAAACACAAGACGACGAAGAAAACATCGATATAATCGTTATGGATTTTGTTTAAAACGATAGAGATGCAATTTGAGCTATTATAATTTTTGCCCCGCGTCCATTCATATCTCCTATAACAAATAACAAAGTAAGGCAATACGGGTAATGATGAGAAAATAGGTTTTCGATCGTTGCGATTTCGTCTGTTATCTTATATTGGTAATCAAAGACGAATCCAATAGAAATAATGAACCATGGAGTACTTCATCACGATTAGAAGATTTGTTGAATTAAGGTGAAGTTGATCAAAAGTGTTCGTAGTCAGCTGAGGTGTAGTTAGTATTAGCTTATTGGTATACGCAACTTGAAAGTGATAATACTATAGTAGCGGTGAAGGTACTTTCTTGCCTCTCATGATTATGTAAGAGAGGTGCTGTTTTCGATCCTTCCTCGGCGCTTACATCTTTGGACGAGGTATTTTTGCACATTATGCCTCTCTCAACCCAGGTGTAATGTCAATGGCAAACAAGTGTTTTTCCACATGATGCCTCTCTAAACGCATGTGAAATGGCAATGGCAAACAAGGTGTTTGTCCACATTATGCCTCTCTCAACCCAGATGATTAAATCATAGCAATGGCAAACAAGGCGTTTTCCACATTTTGCCTCTCGCAAACCAGGTGTAATGGCAATAGCAAACAAGGTGGGTTTTTTTCCACATCATGCCTCTTTCAACCCAGTGTAAGAGCAAATGCAAACAAGATATTTTTTCCATATTATGTCTCTCTTAACCCAGGTGTAAAAGCAGTAGTAAATAAGATGTTTTTCCACATTATGCCTCTTTCAACCCAGATGATAAATTATAGCACTGGCAAACAGGGTGTTTTCCACATCATGCCTCTCTCAACCCAGGTGTAATATCAATGGCAAACAAGGTGTTTTCCACATTATGCCTCTCTCAACCCAGGTGTAATATCAATGGCAAACAAGGTGTCTGTCCACATTATGCCTCTCTCAACCCAGGTGTATAAATCATAGCAATGGCAAACAAGGTGTTTTCCACATTATGCCTCTCTCAACCCAGGTATAAATTATAGCAATGGCAAACAAGGTGTTTTCCACATTATGTCTCTCTCAACCCAGGTGTAATAGCAATGGTAAACAAGAGATTTTTTCCGCATTATGCCTCTCTCAACCCAGGTGTAAAAGCAAATACAAACAAGATATTTTTCCACATTATGCCTCTCTCAACCCAGGTGTAATAGCAATGGCAAACAAGGTGTTTTTCCACATTATGCCTCCCTCAACCCAGGTGTAATGGCAATGGTAAACAAGAGATTTTTTCCACATTATGCCTCTCTCAACCCAGGTGTAATGGCAATGGCAAACAAGGTGTTTGTCCACATTATGCCTCTCTCAACCCAGGTGTAATAGCAATGGCAAACAAGGTGTTTTTCCACATTATGCCTCTCTCAACCCAGGTGTAAAAGCAATGGTAAACAAGGTGTTTTCCCACACTATGCCTCTCTCAACCCAGGTATAAAAGCAATGGTAAACAAGATGTTTTTTCACATTATGCCACTCTCAACCCAGGTTTAATAGCAATGGCAAACAAGGTGTTTTTTCACATTATGCCTCTCTCAACCCAGGTGTAATAGCAATGGCAAACAAGGTGTTTTCCCACATTATGCCTCTCACAACCCAGGTGTAAAAGCAAATGCAAACAAGATATTTTTCCATATTATGCCTCTCTCAACCCAGGTGTAAAAGCAATAGTAAATAAGATGTTTTTCCACATCATGCCTCTCTCAACCCAGATGATAAATTATAGCACTGGCAAACAGGGTGTTTTCCACATTATGCCTCTCTCAACCCAGGTGTAATGGCAATGGCAAACAAGGTGTTTTCCACATTATGCCTCTCTCAACCCAGGTGTAATAGCAATGGCAAACAAGGTGTTTTCCACATTATGCCTCCCTCAACCCAGGTGTAATAGCAATGGCAAACAAGATGTTTTCCACATTATGCCTCCCTCAACCCAGGTTTAATAACAATGGCAAACAACGTGTTTATTCACATTATGCCTCCCTCAACCCAGGTGTAAAAGCAAATGCATACAAGATATTTTTCCACATTATGCCTCTCTCAACCCAGGTGTAATAGCAATGGCAAACAAGGTGTTTTTCCACATTATGCCTCTCTCAACCCAGGTGTAATAGCAATGGCAAACAAGGTGTTTTTCCACATTATGCCTCTCTCAACCCAGGTGTAATAGCAATGGCAAACAAGGTGTTTGTCCACATTATGCCTCCCTCAACCCATGTGTAATGGCAATGGCAAACTTGGCATTGCTAGGGTATTACAAGGCCCGCAGGAAGAGCAGTGGTAAACTGATGTGGCTACCCTGGGTAAATAAACCCAGTCCTAATTATTACTGTTATAAAACCTTTCACAGATATTGGCGTTGATATTATTCATGTATTATCTAACTACTTTTATCATCATCATGATTACAATCATAATTGATCATCGGTACTGTAGCTATAACTATCATCATCGTAATCATAAATGCAATCTTAATTATCATTATATGCTTTATAATCATTTCTAAAGATCGTGCCATGAATTCTATATGATATCAGCCTATAACACCAAATCAAAGATGTCTGTAACAATATTCCTCGATCATGTCGATGGGAACTTTTACTAACCTACCACCAATATTTCTGCCGTCCTTCAACCATCAATAACAATGTTTCATTCCAAAGTTTTATTTGCGTTGCATCATTATTGATAGAACCTTCACTATGAACATGACGGACAAAGAAAGCGGACAAAATAAACAACCCTTCATTCTACCCTTCACAATGGTTCTGGTAGTCAAAAGAACATCCCTTCACTGCTATTGTCTAAAATATGTGGAACAGGTGTCACATGCATATTCACCTGGAACTACATGATTAAACATAATAGCTGTGAAGGATGTTCTTTTGACTACCAGAACCATTGTGAAGGGTAGAATGAGAGGTTGTTTATTTTGTCCGCTTTCTTTGTCCGCCATTTTCATAGTGCTTCTTATCTAAGCGGTTTGAAACTCTGACCTACTGTAAGAATTGTTATCATCGCACACTGGCCTTGTTTATCATTACCTAGAATACCATAACAAATGATAGGAATTACTGGGGATTTCCCTATTGAATAGGTCCACCTGTCGGCTTGGTTAACCGTCCCATTTTCGAATTAATCTTCTTTCAAATATTCATGCTAATTTATGCAGTTATAAGTGTTTTTTTCAAAGCGACCACTCAATAAATCATAGAGTAATCCATAGCCGGTTGAAAGTCAGAGATATCGTTTGTGTTGTATAAATCTGAGAAAATTATTATGGAGATATGAAGACGAGATATTTAGACATTATGGAAATCAAGATTTGCCGTGGCGGTTTTCTCGTATATTGGTAGGTATCAGTTGCAAGGTAAACTAATTTCTCAATTCATGTGTATCGGTATGCAATATACATGATATAGATGCGAATGCTGCAAATCGCAAAGAATAACAAACACGGACATTTTACTCGCCTGCAAAATGATAATAGGTTCCTTTAGTAATGGAAATAAATGCAGCATTCGCTTCAAGTACCAGATGCAAATAAAAATGCGAGTACAAATATGGCTAGAAATATAAACACAATGTAGTGCCCATATACGAATACAAAATTATACGAATAGTTTCACTTTGCCGAAACAAAATAATAATAATAATAAAAAATGTTAAATATAGATCATGCTCATTTTCTCTAGAAGGTTCATAGAACTTTATAACATGTATTCGGAATTTATATGACCACGATTACAACAAATGTAGACCTATTTAACACCATTTCCAAATTATGAAATAAATTTAGGGTACTTATTTTCCACGGTGGCGCGCTTAAAATAGTCATGACCCGAGTTCACGAAAGAGGTTGATCTTAAACCATGATTAAACCTCCGTAATAAGCATAGTACGCCCAAGTCCTCTTTATCAGTGTTTATTGGCATGACTGGCGGGCGGTAATCATGCGCTTATATACATTTTAAAGACCACCGCACACTATACGATCCGACTGTGACTAGATTTTGCAAAAATTGGCAATTTGCTATAAATGTTGTTGTTGTTGTTTTTGTTTTTGTTTAACGGCGCTTGTCATTCAATATTGAATATTTACGCCAAGTACAATTTTCTTATTTGAGGCTCGGAATAAATATAGGAATACTAAGATCTAAATTTCGGTTAACTGCAAGCCTCTAGTTCCGAGTAAAGGCCAAATCGGCTTCAAATCGTAGCCGATCGCAAGATGGCTATGACGTCACTACGATTCGGAATTGACTTCGCTTTTATACCTACAAGGAGGCTCGCAGTATCCCGGAGTTATAACTTAAGCATTCGTATGACCATTTAGAACTTTGGAGAGTATGATTTTCCATGTATGAATCTCTTATCATAATTATAACAATCTTTCTTTTTTTTCTTCCAAAATTGGATCGCACACAGATCGACGTGTGCGGTGGGCTTTACGCTTATAGTCCAAGACGGATGGAGATAAGCCCATGATTTAAACCAAGGTTTAAAATAAACCTCTTTCGTAAATTTGGGCCGTCTATAGTAGCAAGGGGCCATTGCGCAAGTGGAGATGTTCCCGAATGGAGTGTGTGAAAAAATGTCTCGTCCACATAACTCTCATCACTTGTTCATTTTCATACCAGGCATGATTTATGTTCCAGTACATGATGCTATGTTTATAGCAAACGTCGAAGCCATCTACAGAGCGGGATTTTTTGTATACAGAAACAGAAGGTGAAATGTATAAACGAAAATAGATATGCACGTTTCCCGGGTCTATAAGTTTCGGAAGCATGAGAACATGAAATGAAGAAGCTTGCATAATGATGCACCCATCTGCCGTCATGTTATAATGGAACCGTGACAGCATGAGAGAGGGAGAGGATGCTGAGAGAGAGAGAGAGAGAGAGAGAGAGGAGAGATAAGAGCAAAGGAACAAATAACTAAGAATATGAGAGACAAAGAAATAAAAAGGAAAGAGAAAAACAGTGACAAATAAAAACAGACGACAAGAATCGGAAAGAATGTCCATAGTAACAAAGGCTGTGCTATAATTACTCGGTCATTACCGATTCCATCACGTATGATCAAAATGATATTTATATCCCTTAGAATGCAATCAGTATACTTTCGTTCATCTTTGCAACGGGGAACCAAAGGTCCTTTCGCTGTGGCCAAGTCTTGGATAAGGCGGCAGGTGTTTCACCGTAGAAAGAGACGATGCCCGAGTAATTCACCAGCATGCTTATCGATCGCGCACGGGAGCGCGCTTGGGCGACGCTTCTACACTTCTCCGTTCCTCATCTCGCGTTTCTCCCCGAGCGCTCCCCGAATCTCTCATTTAAAGATTTTTTTTTCCTCTCTCCACTCTTGGTGTTCATCATCTTTTTTCTTCTTCTTTCTATCTATCTTCTTTTCTTTCTTCTTCCCTTGTGCTTAGGTTTGATAATGACTCTGCGCTGATTGAGAATTTTGTCCGTGCCCAACATTATTTGCACCGGAATCACTATCAAACCCGCTATCGGTATCCAGCTCAGAATTCCTCTGTGCGGTGTTGGTTATGCGGAAAGGAGGAACAGCTACCACGCAGGTTTGGTTACCTGTCAGTTTCAGTCTGAGCTATAAGAACATAAATTTCTTTTGAAAGATATGAATTCATAACCTTTTCTTCCTCAAAATAATAACTGACACTATTAATTATTATTATATTATTATTTTGATTTTCTCAAGGAAAGAACATGTTCAAAATGATTAAAATGATAGTAACCATGGTAATATAAACCAATGCTTTTAAAATGCGAATTAATATATGGACTCAGTTTTTAAATTACTGCCAATTTAAGGATTTTAACGATTTTCCCCCTTTGATAATTCATGACCTTTAAAACCAAAATGGTGGCTACTTGCAACAAAATAAAGATCGAATATGCAGTTATCATTTTCCTCTTTCTATAGATGCAGCAGATATCTTTAAAAGTGTGAAAACTTTAAATTATTTTAGGACTTAGAAAGAGCAAATTGGTCGAAAAGATGAAATATATTATTATACTATCCTGCTGAACAGACAGAATAGCCTGGAACCATCATTTGATCATAATGTTCACGAATTTGTTTACCTCGTCAAACTGAATCAACCGATGTTTGCTTCTTAGAATTGAAACTGCTCTCTCTATTTCTTTTTTTTTTTCATTGGGGCACAATGAAATGGCCCCTCTTGAAGTAAGACAAACGACAAGCCTGAAGTTAAGGTGGAATGGAAATTGGAAGAGAGATTGCGCTTTCCGTTTGAATTTCCCCTCGCTCCAGAAATTCTATATCCTCATTTAGCGATTTCAGCCTCTTCTCTGCTCGTCACCTTGATCACTTTGCTTGTGAACAGCACCAAAAGGCATGAATGGGACTGTACCAAGAATTTCTTGAGCAAAACGAAATTGCTTCGCAGTTTTACCGGGAAGATTTGACGAGAGGGGCCCTTATCTTTTGATTTGTTGTATTGGCGACAATGTGACGATTCTGATGAAGTGATTGTTGCTGCTGATATTAATGCCGATGCCAATATTGTCTTCGATTTCGTTGCCTTCATCATGGTTCTTGTATTCCATATTCTGGGGTTGTTTGTCTTGCTTGGGCTCGGGGCTGCATCAATACTATTGAACTTGAAGCCCCAATTTTGAATCTAATCTTCTTACTTCTTCCCTTTCGTGGATCGTCTTTCTTCAAAGTTATTTCTTCAAGTAATTCCCTTCCATGTACCTTGCAAACATGCTCCAAATTACGTTGAATGTACACACGACCTACGAGCAAAATAAGTAACACGAGGATTAACGGGTAAGGTAACAGCCTGCAGTACTTTCGTTCGGGAATGTGTATTTGCATCTTTTTGAAATTCGGCATTGGTTGTTGCATCAATATTTGGGTGCAGCTTTAGATACAGATAAAAACAACAGCAGCATTCTAAGTAGGACTATACTCGCAAAGGACACGATGGAAGCTAGAAAATGTATTCGTGATGGAAAGAATTCTCTTGAAATATGGAAAGGTCGACTCCGAGAGGATATCGACTGGATGTCCACTAGTTTCCTTGCCAGTCCTTTTCATTAGTTTTACCTTACGAATTGATTACACTTTCGTATATGCCTCAAACTCACTTTGCAATTCGTGTGCCCTCTCTCTCTCCCTTCATCTATCTTTCTTTTCCATCCTCTCTCTGTCTCTGTATTTCTCTCTCTCCTCCCCCCCCCCTCTCTCTCTCTCTCTTGCTTTCTTTCTGTCTCTATCGAAACTTCCCATGTCCCATCTCTTTCTTGTCATCTCTCCCTCCTCTCTCTCTCCCTCTCTTCTCCAGTCTATTCCTTCTCTCTCACCCTCTCACACCCGATGCATGTATCATCCTTTGTTATCGATCACAAATTACGTTGACCCCTCTGCGATCTTTAGGACAGGGAAGTCGCCACTGCCAACTTTTTCATGTAAACACTGGACACTTTTTAAATTCTCATGGGTATCTCTATGCTCCAAACTACTTTTTGAAGGTAAATCGATATCAAAAATGACAACAGTATTATTAATTATCAACCACTTATTACACAAATTTCGGAGATAAACTTGCATGTAAAAGTAACAATCGTCAAAATTTATTATTGTCACTTTAAGCCGTCCAAAACGGATAAGCTTTTTATTTTAATTGCCTTAAAATATCTAAATGAGAACTATCCAGTCAATAGCGCCAAAGCTTCAACAGAGGAAACAATGGCAGTTGAAACAATCCCTCTTACGCAAATATATAACGCAGCTTTCTCATTATTTGCGATTATGCGAAAGACAGCGCATCTTACGATGTAGTCACATCACTTGTGTTCCACAGCTAAAGATACCCACTGCACCACTGACATTTTACATGTTTTAAGAGAAGAATGCGATGTAAAAGTGAATGGGATGCGAAAAATTGCAGTGTCTATCAGCGTCCATGTCCATTTCAACCGATCCAGCTGCGATCGGCTGCCGGTACTCGTTCGACCACCTGTGCTCGTTAACCTGCGACGTGCATCAATGTTTCGCGCCGAATTTACTTTCCAATCTGTCCCGTCATGCAACGCCGGGTCGTCTGCCAGCGATGATGCAAAAAGTGATGCCATCCCCCGCGTCTTGAAGAAGATTGAGTGGAGTGGATACGATGGATGAAAGAGTTTCGCAGGGGCATGATGAACATGTTATCCTGAACAGCCAAAGAGTGGAGAAAGGAAGGAAAAGAAGAAATTGTTTAAGAGAGAATGAATGTAGAAGTAATAGATGAAAGAATATGGAGTGAAATGGATGTATGGGTGAAAGAGGTTACAGTCTAAAAAATAA
>CM057164.1:23314723-23339723 GCA_029962745.1 Echinometra lucunter
AGCCGGGGTAATATTGGGAGCGCCTTGAGCACCTTGGTGGATACGTGCGCTATATAGATATCCAATATTATTATTATCATTATTAATTGAAAATTGAATTGAATTGAATGAAACATATTAGCACCATACAAGTAACTGAGGCCTATCTTTTGCCCATAAGCTGATAATGGTAAAATGGAGTTAACTGGCCAATCACAATCTTCCTACTGTAAAGGAAATGAGTTTAAATGCATTTATATGTCGCTTAATATGACTGGCCGGAGCGGTGACACCTCCAATTTAAGGGAAGCACTTGAAACACCAATATCATGTGCACTCACCAACTGCACACTCGTACTAACCACTTCTGTTTGCCGCTGAGGACGTTGCTACATCGAAGACTCATTCATACCCCCCCCCCCTTTTCCCTTCTTCCTTCCTCCTGTATTTCATCTCAAATAAAGAGACATTTAATCCCATTATCGAAGTACCCCCTTAATCAGGTGAGCATGTTTCATGGTTTGGATTTCGCACCCCCCTCAGGGGGGCTGATTCGAACCTCCAGCTGGGGTGAAGAACTCATCCCCAAAATAAATACAATCGGAAGCGGAAAGGGGTGATGGGTGTACACTGCTGATCTTGTTACGACACACATATATTGGATTTTGGCGACACATATTGAGAAAAGGGGGAACGAGGAGGAAAGAATACGATAAACAGAGCCGGAGAGAGAGGGGGAGGGAGAGAAGAGAGACAGAGTGAGAGAGAGAGAGAGAGAGAGAGAGAGAGAGAGAGAGAGAGAGAGAGAAAGAGGGAGGGAGGGGGCATTGAAGAGCGGTGTACCGTTGGTGTACGAATATAGGTATACCAAAGAAATAGATAATGTAGAATAAGTTGTTGTACAGTCTCTGACTGTGCTTTATGCAGATTATGCAAGTAGGATAGAAATAGAGAGCGGTCATTTTGAGTGACACAAACATGTCGAAGGAAAGTTTTTTTGTAGACAGGTTATGTCTACGATAGAGAGCGCTCGAGATAGCCAGAGAGACGAGAAGAGAGACACAGTGGAAGAGAGAGAGACGGCTGTAAAGAACTAAATAGAAAAGAACGACTGGAAGAGAGAGGGGGAGGGAGGGAGAGAGAGAGAGAGAAAGAGAGAAAAACTGACACAGAACGAAGATGACGGAAGAGAGATAAGGTGCTGCGAGAAAACGGAGAAGGTGAATGAAGGCGATATTTTGGTGGGCGAGTGCTCTGAGGGCATAAGGTTAAAGACTTGAGATGCACTGATACGAGTAAATGGATTTAACTCGGGCATTTCGCAATAAAGGAGGGTAAACTGAGAGAGGATATTGCAGGTCAGCGCTCAGAAAGACAAGATGGTACAAGCTTCTTTCCTAACGGATATTTGAGATAGCCTTTTGGGCTTAAAAAGGCCGCTTCCAGCTCTGCACACCCCTTACCTAGTATCTCAGTACACGGCATCCTCCCCAAGTGAAAACAAATATTAGTTGAATGGCAGAAAGTAATATGGGCCGTGGTTTCAGGTTTATTGACGGAGGAGGCGCCCTTTTCCAGCCTTATTCCTGTGGGCTTATCATGTTTATTGCAATGTTTTAACAGCCGGGTTTAGATATTTACACCTCTGGGCTGTTCGGTGTTTTTGTGTAATGAGTGTTCATTAATGAAAGGAGCGGCCCATAACCCTCTTACAACAACAGCAACAACAGCACTTTATCCCGTTAAAGTGGTGACGATTCGTGCATGCCTCGCGTTAGGGTGCAGCGCGCTATGTGACGTGTGGGTAGAATTCCGCAGCTAGCAGCACTCGTGTTTTGTTATGTTTGTTTGTTTGTTTGTTTGTTTGTTTGTTTGTTTGTTTGTTTTTCGTTTTCAAAAAGAAAGGAAGATCAGGCCAACCCCTTTTCCCTTCGATCACGTAAAATTGGTAGGGTTGGGGATGTCCATTATCTACAAAGCTATTATAGCAATCATTATGATTATGTGATTTCAGTATTTCTCAATCAGTTTTACCGTTTTCAATGTTGATACTATTATCGTCTTGTAATTTTGTTTGACCAATACTGAGCATAGTACGGTCATAAGGCTTGACACGCTTACGACCCAGTGCGAAATTGTTGAGATGGGGTTACACAGTGGTCAAAATCTCAAACTGGTGGTGACCCCATCATCATGTAACTGTGATTGGAACGAATCCCAATTGACCATGGTGATGGTTGAAGTTTAATTTACGCAAGCTAGCAGACGACTTTTGCACCGTCACGATTATATCGGTCTGGATTAACTTTAGCAATCGATACTCGCAAAAACACAAGAAGAATCGTGGCGTCACCTGAAAGGGTTTGTATATTAGAACACCACTGTCTAATCTCTCACCCCCCCTTTCTCTCTCTCTCTCTCTCTCTCTCTCTCTCTCTCTCTCTCTCTCTCTCTTCTCTTCTCTCTCTCTCTCATCTCTCTATCATCTTTCCCCTTCTTTCTATATTTCGTCTCATTTCTCCCTTCTCTTTCAAACTTTTTCTCTTTCTTTATCTCTCAGCTGATGCAGCGATATGCCTAGCAACTGTATAATATCCACGGTGTTTCGCCCTTTTCTATGTCACTCTCACTGATTCGCCCTTCCCCCTTCTTATTTTTATCTTTTTCTTTTTACTTAAATTTTTTTTTTCTCTTTCTACTTACTCTCTCTCCCTTTGGTTATTCCTGTCTTCTATAGAATGGATACAACCTATATAATTATGGCTTTGTTATAATTATGAAATTTGTACCCCCATGCCCCCCATCTCCGATTAAATCAAGTGTCATGATATTGAGGGAGGGGGGGGGGGGACCTTGTTGGTATAAAGTCATTAAATACCGTATGTGTATACATACTGTATATGATCTTGCGTAGATGTGAAGTGATTTTAAAGCACATCACGCTACATTCAGTACTATGCATGGAACAATCTTGGGATTCCACTATCGCAAAAATAGCGTTTTCTCGCTGCCAAAACGGGGTGCATCATCAGTACTCACCACTACCATGAGTTGTGACAGAAGGAAAATTGCGTAAAAATGAACCAAATTTTTTTATTATCTTTTACAAGTAAGTTATTGCAAGATTATCCTACTATTTAAATTATCATAGAATAATACTCGCGATCTGGCATTTGCTTAAATAAATAAATTGTGAACCCTCTTTTTTTTCATTTCAAATAAAATGTAACGCGACATGCGTAGCATGACGGATCATATAATAACATAAATTTTTATTGTTAACAACATTGCACGTATAGTCTGTGTATTAATTGATCATGATTTACCAAACGTATACCGCGCATACACCGTAAGTGCCTGCTTTAATTTGTTTGTTTGTTTGTCTGTTGTTTTTAAAGTCAACACAGGTAAATAAAAGAAAAATTCTAGAAGCCTGAAAATAGTGTGAACAAAACAAAAAAAAAGCAAAATCAAACAAACACAAAGAAAAAGAAGAAGAAGAAGAAGAAAAAGAAGAAGAAGGAAGAGAAAAGTTTTCTTCCCTTGTCCTGCATTGCTTAAGTTTAAGGAATCGCTGTAAAGTATGAATGTGGTATGGATTATGATTTAGGCATATCTCAAACGAATGAAACAAGTGACATGAAACTGAATACAACCCTCGGGGGACAGAAACCGGAAACACTTGAAAGTCCTTTCCAAGTTCTTTCATACCATAACAAGAACAATCTTACCCCCACGCGTTTCACAGATTGAAGAGAAAGAAACAGAAAGACTCGTTTCAAGAGAGATACAAGACACTTCACAGAAGATCGTATGTATAGCCGCGAGGTAGGGGTTGGTTGACCTTCGACCTTGAAGCGACGCATGACGCCATCAGTGTAGACTGCTTCGGGCCACCAAGTTGCTCGGAAAGTACGGGTGCGTTTACCGCTCGATTGCGAAGCCATAAATAGCGTTTTTTAAAATACTTTTTATGAAATAATTTTTTTTTCAAGTTTTTCCATAATGCCAGCCTCTTCATATCCATTGTATCTATGCAAATTGGAGCTCTTTCTTTTGTGAGTTCGGTATTGTTATTTGGAGCCGTATTTCTGCAAAACAAAGAGCTCCAGACACAATTATTTATTGAACTAAACGCGACTATATCAAAACTCTGATTGTTGCCTGAAAACTGGAGCTATAAACGCACCCTGAGAAATGTCTCTTCATATGAGCTTTCTTCATGTTTCTCGTCGTGTTTCTCCTATCGGGTTTCCCAGTCAAAGAGGAGATTACTGTTTCCTGAATAGGGAGAACATAAAGGACTAATCGTATTTACAAGGATTTCACCTTGAAATCACTCAGTATAACACAAAATTGATGCTGATTGCTTAATATTACATAATGATATCGCTTAATGGGATCAGTGAAAAAACGAAGCAAATCAAAACAAAATGAAATAAAACAAAAGTGGACATTCTCCAGTTTTTAATTTGAGAAAAGTCTATCAGTTTACTATGATAGGAAATTTAACAATAATTTGATTTTCGACATTGTTTACGACACAAAATTAGCCTTTCACTTTGCTTATCATTACTTGATTGTAATGATTTATTGATATCGTTTAATGTGTCCTGTGAAATATACAAAACAAAACAAATAAAACATGAAATGACATAAAACAAAAGAAGGACGAAGAGGATTCTCATGTTTTTAATTTTAAGTAAGAGATGATGTGTTTACTGCAGTCATAGAAAATTTCCAAATAATTTGATTTCAGACATTGTTTACGACATGAAATCGGCATTTCCTTTTTGTTTATTTATTCTTGATTGTAATAAAACCAGTTCCTGACAGATATCATATATCATTAGTCGTGGACAGTCATTGTCTGATTTGTTGGATATGAACTCAATGTGACCTCTTTTGTCCTGTATCTATTCTATGTGTTTATGTCTTATGTCATTCTTCGTTGTGTCTCTTCGTTGCTTTTGGATTTAATATTACGTTATGATTGTTTGTTACAACAAATCTGAAATGAAATGGTTACCTTTGTTATGATTGCTTTGTGTATTTTCTTCATTTTTAGTGCAACAAAACCGAAATGAAAAAGGTAACCTTTGCTTTTTTTTCAATATTAATTTTTTTCCCTCCGCAGGGATTTCATTATTATAATTTTTATTATTGCTTTATGTATTTTCATAATTTTAAGTACAACGAAAACTGAAATGAAATGGTTACTTGTTTTATAATTATGTATGTTCATTTTTAGTACAACAAAACTGAAGTGAAATGCTTACCTTTGTTATTACTGCTTTATGTATTTTCCTTTTTGTCCAAAAAAAAAACTGAAATGAAATGGCAACCTTTGTTATTACTGCTTTATGTATTTTCATTTTTATTTCCGTACAACAAAACTGATACGAAAATGACAACCTTTGTTATTACTGCTTTATGTATTTTCTCTTTTATCTAGTTTTATTCATATCCCTCATAATACTAGCTATGTTTGCAATGAGTGATCCACATTCTACATGTTCTACAAGCCTTGCTTTTTAGTCCCTCCATTTCAATACGTTTTCTTTAAAAATAAACCAAATATACCAGTTATACCGTATTTTGTTGCATATTTAGGTATATCCTTTGTTTTATAATTTAAGTATTGTAAAATGTATCACATTATTGCACAATGATTTATATGTTTAGTTTCTTTCAATATGGTTATAATTTTTTTTTTTTTTTTTGGGGGGGGGGGGGTGTTTTGTTGGAAATGGAAATAAATTGGACTAACTGAACTCAGTGAACCTCAAACAAACATCCTATGCATCAAAGCAGTGTGGAAACAGACGACAAAAAGAGGAAAACAGACTAAATGTTACAACATTCAGTTGAAAAATTGTCAAACCATTTTGTTCTATAAGTTATAGGGGCCAAGTCTAAGACAATTATTATAAGTGATAATTGTGTTTAGAAAACAATCTTACTGCATTAAAGCTGAAAGCTCCATGAAATATTAAGTAAAATCATAAATTCGATGTAAATATTCGTTCACAACGCTACACTACTTTGTTAAATAATGGATCAACAAAAGAATCAAATACCTTAGTTTGGCCAATTATCAGCTAACAGCTAAAATTACTCAGATAACATTAAAAATTTCAAAGAAATTCTGCTACACAATATTTTTCAGATTTGTTATATCATTTCAAACAAAATGTTTAAACGTCACCTCCATTATGACCAACACTTTGCAAATGACACTAATTTGAAGGAATAAAAAATTGAGGATTTTTATAAAACAGTTCATTGCTTATTCATTTTGTTCCACGAGTTAGAAAGCGGATAAAAAATGGAAATGACATTGATGAAAGTTCCTTTATCTCGAGAAATTACTTTTCCATTTAGCAAATAGCAAAAAGACAGGGATTCCATAATTTCCGCTAAAATTACTCAAATCACTTCCACATCAATGTTACCTCATGCCGTTCAACTCGAATTGTCTCCCTCTTTTCTGATGCGTGGGGGAAAAAGTACCGATAAATTGAAATCTAAAACTGATAACGCATCTCCGTTATGAATTTTCGTTGATTAATTGTGACACTGTGATGCATTTTCATTATGCGTGCTGAATATGATTTGCTTCAATATATCTCCTTATCGAATACACATTTCAATGTAAAAACCTGCAATTTTGTGATATAATTTTAGCCAACGCAAATCTGGAAGTTAGACATGACGCACCAATTTCCATTATAAAAGACTTGCAGATCCATTTTAATGCTTATATTATTTTTAGTCATCTATCAACCACCCCCTTTTTTATTATTATTTTTAGAATTAAGTTCATTAGAAACTGGTTTGGAACTCTTTTATATAACTGATAAAGGGAAAGCGTCAGCATTTCTGGGATCAAATCTGCGAAGGCAATCAGTCCACAGTGTTAGCACTGTTCATTGTACTGTCACTTTGTGTACTATGTTATGTTCACATAGCCCCTTAAAGCATTAAAACTCGGCCTAAAAGAGGCGTCATTTGTGACGTCATAGGACTACGTCAGCAACTGGTACCGTCTCTTGCAAAGAGTGTTATCACTTTAAAAAATTGAGTGCAAAAACGAACAGCGCACAACAATACTTTTAACAATTGGCATGCAAATACCTCCATATGCTCGACAAGCACTGATACTGACGCAAGCGAAATGACGCAACGAGTAAGCCGGGCTGAGAAAACGGACGCATTCATCATACTTACAAAATAATGCCTCTAGTGCAGCGTGCATGGCACTGTGTTCTTGTGGCGCCGCCGACTTCATTCGCAATCTGTCTATGCATAAATGCTTAGGTATGTACACACCTCATGCATTAACTAAGCCCTAAGAATATTTTTGTTTCATTGTGTAATGACGCAGAACTCTGCTTGCTAGCGGGATAAAGACACATGCTAACCTTTCCAACCGGAAATGCGTAGTTTTCAAGATAATACAGCCATCGACTGTAATGTCACTCCAAAACAAAGATGGGAATAATGCCTACAATTTATCTTGTTTTGAGCTTATCTTTCGATCTAGCTTTTTTTGTCCATATCCTTTCACCTTCCTCCCTCTCTCTCTCTCTCTCTCTCTTTCTCTCTCTCTTTCTCTCTCTTTCTCTCTCTTCCTCTCTCTCTTTCTCCCTACTCTTCTCTCTTTACCTCCTCCTGCCATCTCCATAAGTGACATTTCCCTTGCCCATTTCCTCATACGATTTTGCTCATTTGTAACAACGTCTGTTTGTTTTGTGCTTTTTTATCATTTTCATGAAAGGAAGAATTGATAGGATATTGAACTGAAGTGGTCGTCACTCCCCGAAATATCGTTTCTCAATTTCAGTAGAGGGTCTCTTATTCTCACTGTATCATTTCAGAAAAAATGCGACTGCAAACGATGGCCAGAAGCTGCCCTTTTCTTCATTCGTCATTAACTCTCCGCGTACTTTGTTCTTGGTCTTTTAATGTTCTTTAAAAAGATAACATGTTAACTACCCCCCATCTATCATTTCTCTCTTTCAGCGTCTAAGCCCCCCCCCCCCTTCTCTCTCTTTTTCTCTCTGTCCATCCTAAACCTTAAATCTTTATTACTCTCTCTCTTCTTTTGAATCAATTTCACAGGAATTGTTTCAATGAATAACTTCATCACTGACCCCCCCACCCCCCCCCCCCCCCCCCCCCCCCCCTGCTCCGCTCGTTATACCCAAAATGTTTCCTGGTAAAATCTTTAGCAAATTAACTTCCTCCTCCATGTCCTCTCTTTCTCTTCACATCAGCATGATCAGGATCTTGCTCTTGTTGCTTCTTATACCCTGCTATCTCTCGTGCTTGTTTTCACCAACTACACCCCTCTTCCTTATCTTTCCATCTTCTAATCTCACGTTCCCTCTCTCCCCAGCATCTTTCCTACTCTCTCGTGTTTCATCAATGACCTATCAATAGACTTAATGAATGGGTGCAATCTCGCCCTAAATCACCGATTCGCCATGACAGGCTACCGCCTCGCAAGATATCATCACCCACTACCAAAATTCATCCCCTTCATGTCATCGTCGCATCGGCCAAATTTCTTTGCCCCTTCTTCAATCGACCTCCAACGGGCCTCATCTAATCTCATCGATGATCGATACCCTCCTATATCGCTCCCATGAAATCGAAGTTGAATTGGATTATCGCGGTAATGCGATAGCTCTGATATCGGTCAAATGAATGAAGGTACTTGCTCGGTACCTATCTATTCTTCCAATTTCATTCTTTTGTCTAGATTCTCTTTCCTCCTGTTTTGAGAGGGATTATTTATCAATGGATTGCGATCTCCGCTGCCTTTTCAACAACCAACCCGCCTAAACGGCACCGCGAGATCTAGAACACTTCGTTTTGGCACTTGTAAAATTGGGTGAGGTAGAAGAAGTAAAAGGCGGAAATCACTCACTCAGTTCTATTTATCTTGTTTATCTTGGAAACCGAGTAAGATCAGTGAGGAAGGCTCGAGTCCTACATCGTGGAAATAAAATTGTAGCCCCCCGCGCCCCCACCCCTGGGTGAACTTTGATCCTGCTCTATTTCTTAATTATCCAAATGCGTTGGCAACTTGGCGTTCAGTCTTGAAAAACAGGGAAATCTAGAGCAACAACTTGAAAAATTGCTCTCATCTGCATCACAGATAAAAAAGTGTATGGTAACAGTGCGTTCAATCATGTTGTGTTATTAGACAGCCAAATGCCTAATGTTGAGTTCGCGATTAAATTTCCATTTCATTATAACCACGATCATGATGATATCGATTTTGATGAGGAGAGACTCATATCGTTTTGAATTTTGATTTGCCAAACAGGAAATATCCATACAGATGAAGGAAATTTTTCATACATGTTCATGTCGATCCATACCTTAACTATATTGCCAGCGGCGTCGCAAGAAAAACTCTGGTTTCGAAGTTCTGTAGGTTACTCACGACACTGCTTCCTTTGTTTTACGACTGTTATCTTTTACTTTCCCTTTTCTTTTCCTGTCTAAAAGTTCGACACGTTTTTATGGTTAAAAATGCACTCTTGTCATAAAATGCACTTTTAAAAATATATATATAAGAAGTTAAATCCTCCCTGCCCAAATTAAAGTCAACGTGGCTGGCTGGCGGCTGCCAAAACAGTTTGATTTCACTTCTTTTTTTTTTTTAGGGAAGCTTGCTGTTCGCCCCCCCCCCCTCCAAGCATTTTGTAGTTCTACTGGCATCCGTAATCCTCATTATGCCATCCCAGAAAGTCCATCACACGCTTTTATTTTCCTCTTTGTTATTTCGTCTATTTTAAGAAACGAACTACTCACACAACATGACTTGGCAATTATTGGCCGATTCGAAACAGAAAAGAACTTCGTGCCAACCCACTTGTCGGCTAGATTTAGACGAATACATTAACCCAATTGTGGCGCATTTATTCGGGCCGAGCTCAATTCCTACATTAGACAATTGATTAATCAAAGCGGGATGCACGTATCACTAAAACTGGCAAGTACCGCAACGCGAACTGACAACACAAGTTCATCAAGAAGGCCCGTCCAGTCCCACGCGTCGGTTTTCATGTCATGAGCGCTCCCACAGGACACGGTATCCTATCTCGCGAACACTTTATTAGTAAAGGGACGAAAGGGGAGACAAAAGCGAGGACGATATCAGAATTTGAGAGGAATGAGAGAAGCCGATAGGTCGATATGCTGACGACACCAAGCGTGATTTTAGAGCATCGAGGGAGACAAATAGAAGCGAGGTGATCTAGCACCATATACCATGCATGCCATGAATATATATTTTTATGAGGAAGGGAAATCGCAAAGAGCGCGTGTTACTTTAATGTCTTGTGATGATGAAAGTTTGAGAATGTCGAATGAGAAATCCCCATCATCATCCTTCAACCGGTGGTGGTGATTGCCATTGCTGACGTCTTCGTCACACCACTCCAACATTCCAATAAAACATGGCAATTGAAAGTATGCACCAGTCATGTTATCCTAGTATTTTCTCATATCCTAGCGCAAGGGAGTTCACACGAACCGCCTTCTGCTGACGCAGGACTGACAGGACAGGACTACGCCAGTAATTCTAACGTTCTTTGGCACACCACGTGAGATTGACTTCGTACACTGGTACAGAAACTGATTTTCAAATAAACAATGCAGACAGGTCACTGAATTGCTGCCGCATGCCGTAGCGTATTTCTCCCACAGGTTTGATAAGGTCTCTAATAACGAAATTGAAAAAACGCTACGGTTGCAACATTAGGTGTGAATGATGGCATGGGGTAGGTTACTATTTTATTTGAATTTTTAAGCATTGCCCACCGGGCGTCATTTCCCTGCGGCAGCCGTCAATATATATTTGGTGGATCACTGCAGGACAGGTACAGGCGCAATGTGAACTTCACTCGCACGTAACTCTGTCTGTCTATGATGCATGAGTGTGATGGCCTAACGCAAGATTTCAGATGAGGGATGAAGAAAAATGTGAGGAAAAAAAAATGATTTAACAAAAAAAAAAGGCTGACAAGGAAAATCTGGCATCTGACACTCTTTCAGAAGCATGAATGTGTGTCAGAAACCTTGGACATGTTGGAAAAATTAACAAAATAAAACAAACGAAAACAAAAACAAACACACCCTTAATTTTTCCTTGGTTCGGGTACATGCCCCCTTCCTTCCCCCTTTCCCTGCTTTCCATCCGTGGAAAAAAAAGTCCGAGGTGTTAAATTGATTGACAGGGTTTAGCCATGGGGTGTCCCCTACTCGCCATTCAAACACTCGTGATACAAACGGCCCTGCGTGACCCGAAGCATAAATTGAGACAAGAGTGTAGTCATCTTGAGGGGAAATAATAAAACGATTGGGGGCTCGGCTAGGGGGAACACTATGACTAAATTTCTGTGAGGAAAGAATATGAATACGAAAGAAAGAGATGGGGCGTTTGCACAGATGAAAGTAAATTTGCAACTATTTACTGTTACATGGTGTCGCATAATGATACTATGTCTCCTCACACTGAAACAACAACAAAAAAAGAACAAAACATAACACACAAACGAACTAAACAAGTCAAGGCAAATAGAGAAAAGGGGGAATAATGGCGGTAAATTCAGTAATGTATTTTCGGCAATGATACTAAGAAAAGGAGAAAGAGAGAGAGAGAGAGATATTATTCGACTTCCAAAGTCGCTTAATTCTGTCCATTGATTTCAATTGTTCTGAATTTACGATTACAATAATATACTTCCCATGGAGTGGAGATGGCGTTCACTTGTGTTGGAGATTCTTATCATCACCATTGTCATTGTCATCATCCTTACACGTCTTTTTAAAGCAACATTTTAGATATACAGGAAAATTATCTTTCCTGTTTGTGTGTGTTATCTTTCAATTAGTTTTCATAGTATGAACGCGGTGTGCAGCAAATATGTAATCACATTATTCTTCCCAATGAAAGCTGTCTTCATTTGATATGAACATACTTTCACTTTTCCTTAAGAACCTGACGAGTGAATTTTAGCGATTGCAAATCATGAAGTATCTGTCACATTATATCAGTATTAAAAGAATTTAAGGTGAGGCCACACGAGTTAATGAAGAGTGGGACTGGAAAGGCACAGGAAGATTGCAAAATGGTTTTTAGTAAAGGATAAGCACTGGGCAACATGTTGAAAGACGGGAGATGGATCTGAAATGAATTTCAAGGATAAGGAAGGAGAGAAGAAAATTATGATGAAAGTATTGAGATTGTAGATTGTATATAAAAACAAACAAGAAACGATTCAGTAATTAAAGAATAACAACAAGTAAAGAATTGCGTCTGAAAAAGAAAGAAGAAAAGAGAGAGAGGTTACAAAATATATTGTTAATAGGAGACCATTGTAGAAGGCTGGATATCATAAGTCACTACTATGTCAACAAACTGCTATCAACCATATGTTTAGTGGTTGAATAAATATAGATACAAAAGTCCCTAGGGTTCTGTTCCTTTTTAATATGCTTCATCGCCTTACAAACCTTCCTCAGTCACAAGATCACTGCACTTTTCGCTCGGAGACAGCGAACCCCCTCCTCCGCCGTCGTCCTCCTCTTCCTTGGGTGAGCTTAAAGATGCGCGCCAGTAATTTTCATCATCAAATATTTATTTTGTTTTTCCGAGAGAGAGAGCGCAGTGATTCTGAGCTCATCTCGCTCCGGTGCTCCACTGTTTCTAAGAGCAATCCAGGAGCTATTAAAACGAATGAGGTGGTGAGTGAAAAAAGGGAGAAGAAGAGAGAAGGTTGAAGATGATGATGGAGAGAAGGAGAGAAAGAGAGAGAGATGCAGAGACAGGCAGACAGTGATAGAGAAATTTCGAGAAATTAATAGATAAAAAGAAAGTGGAAATGTAGGAAATACGCTGGATAGGTAATGAACAAAATAGAGAAAAAGAATTAATATAACCCAAAATAAAACAGAGATGTAGATGGGAAAACATGTAGAGAATGCGAAATTTGGTGAGAGATAGAAGAAAGACGAGAGAGACAGACGGAAATAGACAGAGACAGACAAAAAGAAAGAGAAAGGGGGAGAGGGGAGGGAAACAGGCAGACAGACAGAGCGAAAGAGAGAAAGAGAGAGAGAGAGAGAAAGAGACGGAGAGATAGAGAGCGGCTGAGAGAGAGAGGGTGTGAAGAAGAAGGGAGAGGAGAGACGCCGAAAAAAAACCATATGTCTCTAATGTAACCTGTTGGAAGTAAATTAAGCCTTTGTCTTCAAATGCTATACATGCTACATTTATGAAACAAAACTGACAGGGAAGTAAAGGAAGAATCAAATAAGAATAACAGGGAAATACAAAGTATAAAGAACAAGAAGGAGAAGCTGGATATTGATAGTAAGAATAGTAATTAAAAGAAAACAAGACGAGAACAGGGAGAATGAAATGGAAGACGGCCAAACAATAAAAAATACTGGGAATATTGAACGGCAGAAAGAGCGAGCATAAATATGACTTTGACCGGTGATATACTGCTCATGAAATGAAATATTATTGGCAACATGAAGCATTAAAATAAGAAAGATACCTTCTCATTTTTTCTTTCTTTATTTTTTTTTCCATATTTCCATCTCTCTGACGATATATGCTTGACGCACATTAGATCATATACACGAACTTTGATATTCTTTTGAGGATTATACACTTGGGAAGGAGAAGAAACAAATTGGACGAGAAAGTGCAACGACCGTAGCACAAATAAACAGGAACAAATTTAATTAATTTGATTATTAATCCTTAAACCGGCAGTCGCTTGAACAGAATATATCCAATTTTGGATTGGGACGTATATCCAGAGTAAACATGGTAAACAGACATTAATCAAACAATTGCATTTTCATGATAACATCCACAAATTAAAGTCTATATTGAAGAAATTATTTCCTCATGCTCCTATAACAAGGTGAAGTATTATTCAGAGCTATAAGCGTTGGAAAGAGAGAGAGGGGGGGGGGGGGGGGAGCGCTACATGGTCAAAAGGAAATGAAATTCAAAGAAAAGAAACACATTAACTAAAAGAAAGGTATTTCATTCATAGTGAGACTGAAAATAGGAACAATAATAAACGGACTTATAAGTATTTACAAATACCGCCAATGACCATGATGAGACAAACAAGACATTTTCAAAAGAGATAAAAAGCTGAAAAGAAATACGATTGTTGGTCGGAGGTTGTAGGTGAAAAGGAAGATAGTTTCAACAAGAAAGGAAAATATTCATGGTATTCTGTGGAAAAAAGACTCACAAACCAGCCATATTAAATGAAGATGGGAAAGGGGGAATAGAGGGGGGGGGGGGGGCTGCTGCTGCTGCGATGAGAGCTTAAAAGCAAATGGGGATGCTCTTGTGCGTGCATCACAGCGTCAAATTGCCAGATGGAAGGGGCTGGTTAAAAGGCGTTTCGTGCTTGTTTTAGGGTTAATGGGCGAACATGATTTCGTGCTTAAAAGCCGCAAGTGTGTATACCCAACGTGTCTCTTTTTCCAGAGCGCTATTTGCTTTAAAGTCACACATCTCCCCCAGGCTTGTTTTCCTCTTTCCCCATCTCTACTTTCCTTCTTTTATTCTTCTGCCTTTTACATCATACTTTTAAAACATGGTAAGCGTGGCAAGACAGAGAAAATTCTCAAAATACTTGAGCGATTGCAGCCCAACATTTAACAATATACTAATATTTCTTAATCTTTCATAATTGTACTAATCTTGTTTGTAAGTTTATTTGAAGTTAATTTTGAATGAAGCCTTGTACATCTGGTTCCTATTACTTGTTTGTATGTTCCACTCTGTCATGCTCTTGCATCTGTCTTTTTCAAACATTTTGTCTTGTATTTTTAGTCATGTATTATGTTATATTTCTAAGTGTTTGTATGTGCAGAGCCCTAAAGAATAATAACTAAGTTACCTGGTCAAAATGCGAATTTAAAAAGAAGCTTGAGTTTTAGGAAAGGTGAAAAATATTTTGTGAGCTTTCTTATTCTTTCCATGTCAGGAAGAATATCGTAGCAAAAAATGTCCCCTAGAAAGGATCGCTCTTCGAATGCCCTCATACTGGAAATACGAAAAGAAAAAGCTGAAAAGTTAGGGGGTAACATTCATGGCAGATTTGCATGTGGTCCCATAAATTCATTTCTTTGTGCAGTACAAGTACCTTTTGGGGAAAGTAAGTGAATTTCTTACCAATTCGATAATCTCCCAGTCAATTCATAGACTCCCGTGTTTATATACAATAAATTTAACTCGCCCAGTTGCTTTGGAACAGTATTTTTCACATTATGATCGCATGACCAGAAAGAAAAGAATTTAAAAAATATTGTGTGTAATCTAGTCTTGCTTGTTAATTCCCTATATTTGCTCGTTATCAATTTACCATATTTCTTTGGATCATGTTGATAGGTGATTAAAAATTGACAAATGAGCTATATATAAGCCCCCTACCCCCCCCCCCCTAGATGGTTCTCCAAAACATGGGATAGTATGTCATTTGAAGTGTTATAGTCATGACAGTGGGATGCCAAAGAAAAGCTTGATTACGCTGTGTGCTAATGTCGCATGATTTGTAACGTAGCTCTACATGACCCGAAATGACATCGCTTATCGCCATGATCAAAAGGTGGTTCACTTTGACAGTCTGTGAGGTGGAGGGATTTGAGCTCGACATCGATTTTCGCCGACAACGCCATCGATTTGCCCCGTTTTGTTGGCACATGACAAGACCAGAAAAAGACAATGTTGTCTTCATTTTTCGGCTTGAATACCAGAGACATAAACAACAACCTGGCAACATGGAGAAGACTGTAAATTTTGTTCTCAGCTAACTGCATGAGAAAAGAAAATAGTTTCACATCTAAAAACTTGTTCAGCACTACATAGGAAACAATACTGTGTACAGTCTATAGAATTTAGTGCAAAAGGGGAAAAGATTTGCTCCAAATAATGGTATTTTCTTTTGATATTTCAAAACTTTCTTAGTAACTCATCAACCAATTCATCATTGTTTCTTATTTCACCATTCTTGCATGCTTTCACCATAGTTGCATGCTTTCCGCCCCTGTCACTCTCCTTCTCTTTCTCAACCAATTCCTCTCCTCCCCTCCCCTTCCGCTCTCTCTCTCTCTCTCTCTCTCTCTCTCTCTCTCTCTCTCTCTCTCCCTCTCTCTCTCTCTCTCTCTCTTTCTCTCTCGGGATATTCCTCAATTTGATTTTCAAGGTAGCTTCTTTGTTCAGGTTGACTGGTGGATCTCGATGAGAACGCCATCACAATATCAATCAGTGTTTTCTGCCTAGGATGCTATGACACCCGAATAAAAGTAATCTGGAACCGCGCTCCCATGTCCCACGTCAACGTCTGCAGAGGAGTCAGGTTATGAATGTAAACTTTAAAATGTTTATGATCTATCCTTATAGTTCTCATATGAAGAAAAAAAAAATCAATGATTCGAAATTTCAAATCTCCTCTTGTATGTATTCATCCCTAACCGCGATCCATTCAACACCTCTTTTCGTTATTCGATGGGGATGGAAGGGCACGTGCCCCATGCGCCCCATTAGCTTCAACACCGACTGTAACATAACTTTCAAGTCAGTAGAAATGTCTGATTTCTACTCAATTAATAACTTTTTTTTAATAATTGTGTGTTTATTGAAGGATCAACAACTAATTATCAGATTTACAAATAATCAGAGTAATTGTGAGCAAAACAAAACAAATTACAACATTTACAACAGATTGGGTAAAATTAGAAGAAAAAAAAAGGGGGGCAGAAACAGGACTCAGAACATATATCGCATAGTTAATAGTAGTACCATATTTGGAAATTAGTGCTACCATTAACCAAAACAAAGGAGACAATAGTAGAATACTGATCATGGTACTCAATTAATATCTTAGAAAAGTGGCTCATGTAATGGCTGACATGGTTAAATAATAGTCAGTGATTCATTCTTTTGGAGGGGCGGGGGGGGGGGTAAGTAAGGCAAACAGATCCCATCTTCAGCACAAGACCACAGCTCTAGTTTGAAAAGCTGTACGTTATCTGTCAAATGAGGACAGTCACCTGTCACTTTGTCTCTCTTGATGTGTGTTGTTTTTGCTCTTATTGTACTTCTTGATTGTTACAAACACGAAGAGCTGATCTTCCTTTGACAATTTTTCTTTTTTCCTGTGTGTTTTTGCAGTCTTTCAATCACTTATTTTTTCTCATTTTTCCCCTCAAATATAAATGCGTGGTTGTCTCTTTTTTTCCGATATAAGATTCTTTTGTATTCCCGTTTTCTATTTTAGTCTCCATTTCTATAATTATAATTGTTATTATTGTAATTACTGTATCATTATGATTATGATATAACAACGACAATGATAATGATTATAATAATAATGAACATAAAAATAGGAATAAGAATAATCATGATAATAACAGTAATAATAATGATGATGATTATTATGATAATAATAATGATGATGATGACGACGACGACGATGATGATGATGATGATGACGATGATGATGATGATGATGATGATGACGATGATGATGATGATGATGATGATAATGATATTAGTGGCTGACACTCCTGGCGCAATTTTAGCATTACTGCCATTACGACGCTCTAGGATTACTCCTACCATGCCTACGGCGGGCACCCATTTGCTACACTTGGGTAGAGAGTGGCAAACGCAGATAAATGTCTTGCCAGAAGACATTAGTGCCGTTGCTGGACGCGAACAGAGAACCGTGTTATCCACTGTTTTTTTTTTCTTCTTCTTCTTTTTACTCCATTTTCTAAAATGTTATGAAAATTAACAGTTCCCTATATGCACGCGAACGTTTTCATTGTTATTGCGCTTGATTTTTTTCTCACTCGTCGGAATTCTTTACGCATGCCTTCTGATTACTAGTATTTCCATTTTTATCACCTTCTTTGTCTGTGTGGATGTGTTGTGGCAAAGTTGGTAAGAGCGCACGCTCTTAATCAAAAGGTCGTTAGTTCGATTCCCACGGATGCCTGCCTTCTTATGTCCTTCAGCAAGACATTTAATCCACCTTTGCTGCACTCTACCCAGGTGTGCAAGTGGTTACGTGGCACTGCAGGGGTAATAATAATGTTTATGATAATTTATTGTAAGCGCCTTGAGCACCCTTTCGGGTGGATATGTTGAGCAGTATAAGTGTATTCATTATTAGTAGTCATGGTGGTAGTCAGGATACATTTCCCAGATATTCCATTTCTGCTTGTATGATGTCATCCATAGTGAAAAACTAACTTCATGAATGTGTTCCTTCGGCATGTCTTTCCACTGTGCGTTTCTTCAATACTCCGGGCATCTTTTTATTTTATGTTTTTTTTTTCACATACAACACTAAATTGTCTTTATTAAATCATTACAGAGCTTGTTCTCTGGACTCTCTTATCATTTTACGATTCCGTCCCTTTTAAAGGGATCCGGTAAATTTGTGGAGGCTTGACTGAATAAATTGTTGGATTTTGATACCTGTTGATGCATAGGGATGTTCAGGAGGATAAATAAACAGCCAGGAATATAAAGTTTTTGATCTATGAAATGTTATTATCGATATGTCAATGAATTTTGTCATTTGCAAAAACCAACCTGGGTATGCTTTTGTCTAACATTGCAGTCAATGGGGTAAATAAAGTCTGGCATTTTATATGTTCGCTGTTTGTGAAGCACTTGATGATGATTCTTTTGAAGCGCTTTTTTCGGGGCTTCATATTTACACAATATTACATACACTGATAGCATGTAGATTATTTAAAGTTAATCAATGGCTTTAAGCTGACATGGTGTTATGTTAATCACGACCATTTGAAGACACCGCTTCTGATCCCGCATCATTTCCTGAATGACCCAATCTTAAGTCAAAGTCCACACAGTGTATTCACTGATTTATCATTCATTACTCTCTTCATCATTTCCCAGATGATCCCTTTTGTCCTCCATCCCCCTTCTTCCTTTGTCCGATGTTTATTAATTAATCTGGCAATCAGCGTCTAGCTTGCTTTGTAATTGAAATCCCTTAATTATCCCGCACGCGACACCCTCCTTAATGAATTATTTTACCATGCGCCCGCCAACTATAAGTATAACATGTATACATGGTGTACTCTAATTCATACACCCAAGACTGTTTAAGTACGCCATCGGCTTAACATTGCTTTGAATGTTAATGTATTTCCGTCTTACGCGTTCGTCCGAGCATCTTTGCAAAGCGAAACCAAAGTCTCTTTGTCTTGGGCCTTTGATTGCGCGAGAATGCCGGTAAATAAGGAGAAGGGAATTAACCGGGCTTAACCAGAGAATTAAAGCAGGAGCAGGAGGAGGAATTGGGAGATAGGGATACGATATTTGCATAGATTTAATCAAATAGACCACCCGATGCATTATGTAGTTCTTACCTCTTCTCCTCATCCTTCTGCAAACTTCATCCCACGCCATTTCTCTCCTTCTCTCTCTCTCTCTCTCCCTCTCTCTCTCCTCTCTCTCTCTCTTTCTCTCTCTTATATCTGGTCTGTATTAGAGAGCTTTTAGCACAAGTCGATGGCTCGTGAAGAGAAAGGGCAATTCGATATTGAGTTGGGATGTCGTAAAGAGGGGAAAAAGTGCTTTACATAACGGCGACAAAAGCAGGCGTTGAGCGTATTGGTCAATATACAGACACAAGTGGGAAAGAACTCATGAATACATTGCGATAATTTTCTCAACCACTTTTTTTTTCCTTTTCTTTCAGAACAATTTCCATTTTAAAGAGATGTTTAATTTCTGCTCAAAAATTGCACCTGATTCCTACAATTCGCGTTTGAAGAAATATCTTTTAAACGTTGGATTGTTATTGATTAACACTGAAATACACTCACGATTTGCATAGCGGAACAGACATGATTTACAGTTCTGGATCCGTCATTTCTGCTTTGTTTGTTTGTTTGTTTTTCGTTTATGTGTTCGTTTGTTTTAAAGTTCTAACATTTTCATCTTAAAACACGTAGTTACCAAGTGATGTTGGTACTGCTTAGAGCAACGAAAAAAAAAATGGGTGCGATAAAATGAAATGGAAGAGAGTTTGTTGACCCATATGGTCTGCCTTTCACTCTAAAATCTAAAATGTTGAATCGTCATTTATAAGGGTGAAGGAGTGACTACATTTTCAAAATGTCAGATCAATAATTTGAACATGTTGGATTCCAACCTTTATGCTGTTGAATCCAGCATGTCCGAAGTGTTATTTTGAAAATACAGTCACTCCTCCACCATGTCCACCACCGGCGTAAATCCAACTTTGAGGAGTGGGGGGATGATTGACTTTTGCCGATTTTTTTTTTCTGTCGAACTCACACTCAAGTATAAACACACACCCTCACCCACTCGCACAGACCCCTCACACACGTTTTAATTTTTATTTTGCGAGCGAGCCAAAAAATAACCATTTTCTGGTTTTTGATCACAGTTTCAAATAGAAATTCTAAAATATGACGAGCGAGCGAAGCAAGTGAGTAAAAAAAAAACACTTTTCCGTTTTTTAATCGCATTTTTCTAAAATATGACGAGTGAGCGAAGCGAGCGAGCTAAAAAAGTAACCACTTTTTTTGTTTTCAATTGCATTTTCAAATAGAAATTCTAAAATAAGATGGTTATTTACGTCAGATTATTAAAAGTTTTATTGATAAATTCGAATATAATTTCTTCCTTAAAAAGTGGGGGGGGGGATATTTGTACACTCCATCCCCCCCCCCCTCTCGAAAAAGTGGGGGGATATATCCCCCATCCCCCCGGGATTTACGCCAATGATGTCCACCCTTATAAATTGTTGATTCAACATTTTAAATTTTAGAGTGATAGGTTGAATAATCTTGGCTGGGCATGCAGCCTATTATGCATCAAAACTTTTCTAAATTAAGTGCAATAGCAACACATCTCCGTTATAAGCGCTTTACAAAAATATTATTGCATCGCATTCAGGCATGTCCCACACCTACTACTGTATGTATGCATGCACCTGCACCACTTTCTGCAGAGCATGCTAGCCAAGCGCGCTCACATACCACAAACAAATCACTTTAACCCATTCGTGACAGGAATTATTTAAAGCCTAATTTGATCAGCTTTTATTCTTCAAATTGGCAACACCAACATTTTTCTTTTATTGCTACATTTTTCTTATAAAACATCATGTATCTGAAATAAATATAAATTGACAGAATGTATGATGAGAAGTCATGAAGTTGCCAATTTGCAGGGAAAAACAGTCATTTTAACATTTTCATCGCATTGCCAATTTAAGGATTTTAATGCTTATTTTCCTTTTTGAAAAATTTCAGCATCAAACAACAAATATTGATGCAACAAAAATGGGCACAGTAAGTGTAGAATTTTTTGCTCTTTCTGCTCATGTATTTGGTATGATTTTTAGAGCTTTGCATCAAAAGTTATTAGACCAAACCACTTAATGTGGACCCTCTGTCACGAATGGGTTAACACTTGCGTAGCTATACACCTGGGTGGAGGATGTCTTGTCAAAGGACTCTAGTTTCACGCCAGGGTTCGAACCATGGTTCGAGCCCAAGGCCTTCGCATCTCAATTCAGGTGTTTAAACCACTCGACTGCGAAACCTCTGTAATCATCATCACTTCATTGTCTCACCCATTATTGGTCTTATGGCTCACAATGGTTCGTTATTAAGAGTTCCTTTCATGGATAAGCCGAATAAGCTCAACGAAACCTTCTAGTAAAGGCATAAAGGCATTATTTTGTTTTTCAACAAAGGGTTGTTTGCCACGTGATCTACCACGTGTTAAAGTTTGTATGACAATTAGGGATTTCCCCTAGCTTTGGCAAACTGCTCTCAGTTGTTGAGAAGGGATCCTTTTTTTATTATTTTTATTTTTTGCTTTTAAATCCAGTCTTCTAATCTTACCTTATTTTACTTATCCTCATAGGAAAGCTTTCCCAGGAATCAACAATCCATACCTCGATAAAACATTTTATTTGCTTTGGTTTTTTTTTTTATTTGATTGCATTTGTTTCCATGTTCGATTTACATGTATTCACTCGCATAATGCAAAACATAAGCATATAAATCAAAGAAACACGATACAGACAAAAATACAATACAGCTCAACTTCCAATTGCCAATAAATAGTAAGCGCATGCATGAATTACATACGAATTAGGGGAACCTGTAAAAAGCGGAGCTTTTCGAGTTAGGTCCCCAGTTAACCTAGAATAGGTTGAAGAAAACAGCTGAAATGATAAAAAAAAAAAACAAGGAAAAACGGCGAACGAAAAATAATCTGCCAAATGACTGAAATAGTGTGGAGAGGGTAAGAGAGGGAGAG
This sequence comes from Echinometra lucunter, assembly GCA_029962745.1. Taxonomy (NCBI): domain Eukaryota; kingdom Metazoa; phylum Echinodermata; class Echinoidea; order Camarodonta; family Echinometridae; genus Echinometra; species Echinometra lucunter. Next base: position 23,337,105 of record CM057164.1, read on the forward strand.
AGAGAGAGAGAGGGGGGGGGGGGGGGGTGGAGAGAAAGGGGAGAGAGAAAGAAATGATAAAGTTGGTTCTTGCAATAGCGTTCATGTCTGTCAGAATTAACCCTCCTGGCGCTCCACTGTTATTACCCTGGCTTCAGCATGGTTGCCATTAAGGCGCTCTAGCATTTCAAGGGAATTTTTCCTACCGGGTACACATTTGCTTCACATGGGTCACGAATGCAAATTTGGATTAATGTCTTGCCAATAGGCATTTGTGCCACGGCGGGATTAGAACAGCCAACCTTGTGATCTACAGTCCGGCGACGTAACCACTAGACCACGACACTCTATGGAGAGGAGAGGGGATAAGAGAAGCAAAGTGAAGAAATCTGCGACAAAGAGGCAGAGGCAACCCCATGGCCGTACGCAGCGGGGGGGGGGGGGGGGGGGGGCAGGGGGCAGTTGCCCCCCCCCCCCGAAATTTTATATTTCTTTTTAATGAAAATTTTCACAAAATCCACGAAAAATGTGCACCAAATCCTTCAATTTCTCTTTTAAAAATGCAAAAGCGCCCTCGTGACCAGCTCGGTCGCTTTGCTCTCTCGCTTTTGAGCTTCTTCGAATATTTTTATGCCCCGGAAAAAAAAATCTGCGTACGGCCCTGGGTAGCCCTGCAGCACATTGTAATGAGAGAACAGAGACTTGCATATATATATATATATATATATATATAAAGCATATGATGAATTATGGAGTAATTTGTGTTGCCCTCTCCCTCCGAAATATGTCATTTAGTTTTATGAATCAGAAAATGATCTGAGGACTTAAACATGCCAAAGGGATTGCATGCATGCATGCATGCATAATTCTATGCTTCTGCGCACAAGTGGAATGCGACAAATCAAAGTTGGATTTGTTAGGTGTTAAAATAAATGACCAATTATTAACAATTTCCCAACAAGACCAAAGTTGGCAGCATTGTGGTGAAACAGTGCGGAGAGGGTGCACTGGAGAAACTTTGATTAATCGGGCCACCAATGATACGCCTGCAAATTTGCATCCTATACGTGTTGGCGCTTCACAGTCTTCAAAAACTTTATCATGGCTTCTGTTATGTTGGTGTTGGTGGTGCTGCTGTTGTTGTTTTGCTTATACATTCATGCTTAAAACTAAACAAAATTAAGAACTGCAGAATGCCTTACAGACTCTTCTAAGTGGAATTTTATTCATACCAATGCTCTTTAAAAGAAAGATTGAGAACAGTATCGACAGTGCAATGCAGAAGATAGCCGGGCCTAAATGTGTTGACAGTCGGAGGATAAATGTCGTTTGTTTCGTAAATATTACCCCGCGGTGCACATCGCTCAGCAAATACGAAAACCGATCACCATCAACTCCAAAAAGGCATCATAATCGTGTCCAGATCAAATATGCTGAAGCAAATAGAACAGCCATCGCAAACAAGAGTCGAGAGGCTGACGCCATTTTGCGGAGCCATCTTACATTTTTCTTCCCGGCGTATACCCGTCGTATATTAGTTACCTTACGTAGTCAATCCGCTCTTTTGTTTGTACGCACTCGAAATGTACACATATGATATTGTCATATGAGTGAGATTACCGTGTAATACTCATTCAGATGAATGTTTTATTGCTATATTTTCGTTCGTTCCGCATGTACTTTGTGTATTTATGTTTTCCTTGCTACTTTAGGAGTATGTAAGAAAGAAAATAAAGGATAAGGTGCAATATTGCTGCGATGATAGGGATGAAACATTTTGAATTATGTTCTTTACCAAATAGTTCCGTGTAATAAAACAGTTCTCGTGGATACACCATAATTATACTGTAACGATATCAAAGTTTGTTAAAAGTTTGCTGAATACTTTCTAGCTGCCTTTTGAAGGTGTTTTTGAACATCATTATATTAAGTTTTGGTCTACGAAGAAAAATGATAATGAATATATGAATTTTCGGAAATCTGGCCATAGAAAAAAACACACCTGCAAAGATATATATTCAATTATTTGTTTATTTGTTTATTTGTCTATCTATCTAATCATTTCCTTACTTATTATTTATTAATTTATTTATCTATCTATCTATCTATCTATCTATCTATCTGTATATTTATTCATTCATTTATTTATTTATATTATTTATTCATTTGTTTATTTATTCATTTTATTCATATCTAGATGAATTTAAGACGTGAAGCATTGACATTCATTTCTCTAGACGCTTTAATTTGTGTTCCCATTATTTTCACAGTTCTTTTTCTAATCAACTTCCTTCCACCACAAAATGTCGAATAAATTATATGCCCTGCTCTGTTTTCTTAATTCAACCCAACATGGTGACGTTTTCGGTAATTACTTAATCAGGTATACACATCGCTTGTGCTTAATTAATATCCCATGCTAAACATACTCATATGGATGTGAATATTTACAGGGCACAAAACTAAACACTTGGTCTGTTTAATTTACTTTTTTGTTTGATCAATTAACTATCTTTGTATTGCACACATCCTTCCAACACAATGAGGAAAAAAGGGTTCAATTTTGCACCCTTCAAATGCAACACTGGGAGCTCCTTTTCGGGTGCAACTTTGCACCTTAAGAAGCTTTTTGAACCCTAA
>CM057164.1:23344723-23432223 GCA_029962745.1 Echinometra lucunter
CAGGAAACCCCTACTCACGGGCGACACTTGACCGGGGCACCCCCGGGCGATTCAAAATGGTGATCGAATATCAAAATACCAAACCCCCGGTACTCCAAAACAGAGAAGAAGAAAAAAAAAATAAAATGGGATAAAAACAAAATCTAACAAACTGACACGGCGCTGTATTATGGAGGAACTTGGAATGAAGGTGATGAAGATGATGATAAGTCGAAGTATTTTATTTTACTTTAATTTTTTTTTAAATCCTTCTTTCTATCCCCGGCAATACATCAGACGAATATGACAGGTTACACCTTAAGGCTAATGGCCGTTCATAATTCAAACGCGGTAGGTTTATTGAGTGTTGTGTGACAGTATCTATATCGTCGTGTTCATTCTCAAAATTCATCAAATATTGTCGACTGGCGATGAAAAATAATCTGGTCCCTACGTGAAGCGTTTTATAGGCGGAAAATACTGAATGATACGACTTCATGGCGACGGAAAATGAGGGATGAAGTTTCATTTTTAAATAAAAAAAGAATACCTCGGCCTGTTTTGAGTCTGTTCTAATGTTTCATTCATATCTGTTACTTTTTTATGAAAATGTCAGGAAATCTAGCATTACCAAGTTCTGAGATTGACTATGTATCCCCTTAGGAATGGATGACCCCCGGGAACTTGTCAGTGTAGATTGGAAAAGAGCGACGACGAAAAAACTACACTAGTAGTCATATTCAGATAAATATACATGCCATCCATGCAGATAAACTGGAAAAGACATTGCATTCAGACAGAAGAGTGATATTGAATTCTTTTGAATAAAAAGGAAGAGAGAAGAAAGAAGGGATAAACTAGGGCGAAAAAGATTTTGATCGGATGAGGAAAACGGGAAAATATGTAGATGAGGAAGAGGCGACAGAGAGACAAATTGTCTGATCATGATTACGAATGTGATGACTGTGATCACGGTTACACAGATTGTGAAATTAAGACGACGTTGATGATAATGACAGCAGTAAGTTATGAAATTTAAAGTTATGAGATGCGAGGCATATTTTATACATCTTGCCATAATTAAACGATATTATAAGGTCTGCGAAATACGCTCCATGCATGGTCAGTGACCTGCACTAATTGGTTTAAGCCCCTGGACTAAAAGCTATACCAAATCATAACCCTAAACCTAAAACAAACTCTTAATAACTCTGGTTCTCATAAAACGTTCTACCTTTTATGAAAAAAAGGCCGGACCCTTTTTCTTTTGTTGTTGTTATTACAGGAGCAAGGGTCGGGTCATCTAATATCGATCTTAGTCCCATACAAGACTGTTCTTGATTAACTTTCTTTTATGTTGTTGTTTTGGATGTCCATGGGTCGAGCGGCTCATATCGCAATTGATCTGGTCAGGTGACCTCAACTAGAAGCCGTCAGACGCTAAATTTCCATGATCATCCGAAAAAAGGAACAAAATACAAAGGGGGTATGAATGAAGGAAAGAAAAAAGAACAAATGAACAGATAAAAGGTGTATTCGTGATAATATTGGATAAGATTTCTGCATTATCATCACGATGGTGGTAATTTTAGTTTTGTTTTGTCTTCGAGACTCAACGAAACGTTCAAAAGTAAAACGATCCGACGATGAGAACAAAATTGAGCGGCATTTAGAGTATCTAATTTACCTATACGTTTGACTCATTTTCCTGTTTCATTTTCTTTCCTTATTTATTTATTTATTTATTTATTTATTTATTTATTTATTTATTTATTTATTATTTATTTATTTATTTATTTATTCATCTATTGAGTAGGGGTGTTCCTATACCAGTATTTAAAAACAAAAATGTCATAGAGACTAGTTACTTCAATGACACCTAGTTTGCCAGTATTATCATCTGATTTTCTAAATCTAATTACCTAATCTTCAGTTGAGTTTCTGATGATATACACTGCCTTATGACATCATGATTCCTGATCTCCCCCCTTCTCTCTCTCTCTCTCTCTCTCTCTCTCTCCATTCTCCTTTGGCAAAGGGCAGAGAAGACGCTCCTACACGACATCATTATTTTATTTCTTCGTTTGGTCAATGAGTTGTTATCGTCAACAGATCGCTTGAGTTAAATCAATTTCATACCCCCTCTCACGGCGTGAAAAGGCATAATTACCTCTGGGCTTTCCACCAATTCCGTTTCAGGCGAAAAACTGTCTGTCTTCTCCTTTTCCTTTTTATTGTAGTATTCCTAGCTATCGTACTCCCCAACTTCCATCCACCAAAAATTAAGCGGCTGAAATAATTACTTCTCACGTACGCTTTGCTGTGGGTTGAATCAATAACGGCTATGTATCCCCGGGGTTGCCAACAGTTCCATGACGTGAGTCTAAAAGTGAGCTTAGATGTTTTCTTTATTTTCCAGAAGTGCGATATAAATAACAGTGATTATACTGGCGCTAGAGTGAAGGATTCGTGACGGAGGGTTGTATTTTGGGTGAAGGTTTAATCTCAGTTTCCTACCCCATGTACACGGCAATCAGTTCTGTGGCGTTTTAACTCTTCTTGTGCCAAGGGGTTTGCTTGTTTCCAGGTTTTACCAAAGTGCGAACTGTGCTTACTTTTCAAAATTCTGTATTAAATTTTAAATATGTTTTCCCTTTCTAATAAATAAAATGATCATCCTATCCTACTTACATTTCTGTTTTTCATTTGTTTGCCATCTTTAAGAGTTAAGCTGAATATGAATCCTGTCAAAAATATGCAAGTTTTTCAAGAATGTCTAGAGTAATAACATATTTTTTAGAAGCTCTTAAAATCGATATAGATATTGTCGCCATACACATAATTCTCGGTGGTGTAATATGTGCTTAAAAATATCAAGTACTTTTGGCTCATATACGTGACATCGACACAACGTGAGTTAAACGTTACTGGGTTAATAATATGCCAGCTGACATGCTAAAGTACTGCCAATTTCCTTGCTCATTCGGTAGAGTCATATTTTGTCGAAGTTGCTTATACATATCTTTTTTCCTCAATTTGAAGCCCAATTTTCATTTGGTGCTTATTGATATTTTTGTCTCCCTTTTTTCTTTTTCATCTTTTTAATTTTTTTCGTTTTTATTTTTCTTTTTTTTTGGGGGGGGGGGGGAGGGGGGCTGTAGCTGACCACAGGTGTTGACTCATTGAAGGGATTTTCTACCAGTTATCAGTCTGCTACACCCGGATCGAGAGAGGCAAAATAGTTCGCTATTTTGGGTTCACAAAATATCCTGTTGGTTCATTGGAACATTGACAATAAAATACCAAATGCTAATATTAACTCCAAGAAAACTATGCCAAAAGTGAACATGCGCCCTCTGTGCTTCATACACGTATTTAGCAAACTACAGATTATTCTAGCATTGGTGTTAGGATCCATTTCATCATAGGATAAGAATAATGCTCTGTAACTTCAAACACAAACTTCATTGTATTATCCGTATTCAATGATTATGATAATTCGAGATCCTCGTATAGCGCTCATATCTGGCGCTCCATTATTATCACCCCGGGTTTGGCCAAGCTGCTATTAGCATTTCAAGGAATTCCTTCCTACCGGTTACCCATTTACTACACCTGGGGGTGTTTCATAAAGCTGCTCGTAAGTTACGCACGATTTTACGCACGACTGGAACATGTTCTTGGGTGCTAATCAGATTCTCAATCATTTACATGTAGCACAAGAACATATCACCAGTCGTACGTAAAGTCGTACGTAACTTACGAACAGCTTTATTAAACACCCCCTGGGTGGAGAGAGGCAAACATAGGTAAATGTCTTACCAAAAGACATTAGTGCCGTGGAGGGACTCGAACCGCGAACCATGTGATTAACAGTCCGGTGCCTTATCCACCAGACCACGTCATCCCTTTACTTCTTTTTCAGAATCATGCACCCCATCTCAATGAAGCCGTGGCAGCTCAGTTTCATCTTTAATGGACTTTTTGGCGTCATATTTTGATCTTAAGTTCTACATAATCATGTAAACAATGCATGAACAGAAATACGAAGAAGACGAATAAGACCACGACGACGACAACGAAGAAAAAGGAGGTGAAGAAGAAAAAGAAGAAGAAGAAGAAGAAGAAGAAGAAGAAGAAGAAGAAGAAAAAAACGAAGAAGAGGAGGTGGAAGAAGTCTCCAGATTGGCAAAGCATAGGGGTTTGTCATTATTAGTTTCAGTGTCAATAGCAATTGACTTATTCGCATTTTTGTTTTTGTTTTTATATGTAGACATACAATTTGTACATGGTCCCCGTGGCTGCATAAAACTATACCATTAATGGTAACTCTGCCATCGATGGTAACTACTGTGGTAACAGTGCTCAACAGCCAATCAAATTCAAGGTTTCCATGGAAGTTACCATTGATAGCAATACATTTTGCTTTGTGAAAGTTTGTCTTAACCAAGCCAATAGGAAGCAAAGTTTATACTCACAATAAGCAGTGTTGAATTGTCGTCTGAATTGAAGCACACATTTTCCCACCCAAAAATGCATGGTTCGAGTTCATCGACGTTCTTCTGCTTCTGGGGATCTTAACACTGGATATATATTTTGTGTGATAGGTAGGCAGTTGTCCAAACATAGGGGCACACTTTTAGGTCCTATGCCCTTCCTTCTCCCAGAAAGGTGCTGAGTGGAGAGAAAAGGGGGGGGGGTGGGATGGGTAACAGAGACAGATTTAAGATACGGAAGACATGAAGAGCAATAAAGAGACAGGATAAGAGGGAGAGAGAGAGAGAGAGAGAGAGAGAGAGAGAGGGGAGAACGCATTGCATAAGGCAAGGGATCTTTTCATTAATGTTGATCTAAACTCTGAATTAATCTCCCCCCCCCCGCTCTCTCTGTCTGTCTGTCTGTCTCTCTCTCTCTCTCTCCCTCTCTCTCTCTCTCTCTCTCTCTTTGCCGTCTTTCTCTATGACTCTATGAATGACCAATCAACGCATCAAAATCATTTCCATAAAATAATTACCACAATAATTTCCATCAAATTTCTCTTATAATGTGAAAATCGCAACCTTTTATTCAAACATGTCAAACAGAAGAGCGAAAAATGAACTCCTACATTTTTAAACAGAGCCCTGTTTTCACAGCTTTCTTTGTCTGTCGTATTTCATTCAGAGTCACCCTGATTTTTTCTCACAGAGGCAAATGCGAGGAACATAAATGCAAATTGAGTTTATAACACGTGACTAGCATGAAGTGACAATAATGCTAATGAAACAGTAGTTCATGAAACAGAAGCTCAATGTACAACTGTCAAAGCAATGTTGTTACAGGCACATTGCATTCCCGCTGAAAACACCCTTTCATTCATAAAAACAAGAAATACATCATCGGTCTTCTTTTTTCAGCATACTACTCCTTTATATTACCAGCTTTAACAGCAAAGAGGGTATGACGAGTGAGGTGTCGTGGTCTAGTTGAATATTTACCTGGTCGTGGGTTAAAAAGTCCATGGTTCGAGTCCCTGTCCTAGCTGGCACTAACGTTCTTTGGCAAAACGTCAAGGATAAAACAACTTTGCGCCTCTTAGATTTTCTGAACATGCTCAAAGTACTTATAAAGGAAATTCAGAGTGAAAAAAAAAGATTTTCTTCGGAAATGTGGTACACCCCCCCCCCCCCCTACCACCACCACCACCACCACCACCACCGCCACGACAGGAATAGGGACAACAAGTAGCAACTTTTCTGAAAGAATGGTTCTTCAAATCACAAGTGAATAGAAAATTAGATAAGTCGAGAATTTTTTTTTTAAAATCAACTTCCTGTCAGCACTGTCTTATCAAGAATAATGTCTGAGCAGTTACAATCTTCTCCTTTTCTTTTTCTTTCTTTCATTTTTTTTCTGTTTTTCTTCTTTTTTTTTTTATTGTTGTTGTTGGTGAGAGGGGGGGGGGGGGGTAGGGCGGCATCCATCGGCAGATCAAGGTGCCGATTTCCCCGAAGTACTTTGATTCCGGCAACTCTTCCTCACAAATAACGTGTAAATGTCCATGTGAAATTCTAACCATCCTTAAAATGGGTTAAGTAGAGGTTCTCGACTTTCTCAACCAAAAATAAAGGCGCAAAATATACCCTCTTTGTGCTTGATACCAGACGATAAGTGGTCGTGGAGAAGTGCCATTCCGATATCAACACCTGTACAATAGTCATTGAAACTGGAAGAGAGCTTTAATACCTGAAATTGTGCCATGTGCTTCGGAAGTAATGTATTATTATCTAAAAACAAAATTAATCTTGAATGTCTTCTTGTGCTCTTTCCTCGGGCAATAATTTGTCCTACATGCCCATTTTTAATTATTTTCCTCATCCCATCATTCCATTCATGATATTCCTATGTTTCAAAACTCTCTTTACATGTAGGTTATTTTATATCGTTATCATTACTTCGTTTTACCAAGCATATCACATCTGTTTGTCTCTCTCTCTCTCTCTCTCTCTCTCACCCTCTCCCTCTCTCTCTTCCCCCTCCCCTTTACCCTGCCTTTCTCAGCACACGCTCTCTAAATGTCCTCTTCCCCCCACACCTTTCTCTCTCCCTCTCTCTCTCTCTCTCTCACACACACACACACACACACCCATTTTCTTAACGTGAAAATCTTTCGCATTTTTTTTATTTCGTTCGTCTCCCAGCCCAACTGCCAAACTTTGTACAACTTTTATCGAGAAAAATACATACTTCATAATTCCTTTTCATGTCATGACATTTCAAAAGATATTTTTTGCCTAAAACCTAGCGGATAAGAATTCGGTAGTCAACGGGTTAAGTTCTTTATTTCGCTGTTGTATTATCATACCAATTTCCTTTTGTTCTCCCCCTTCTCTCTCTCTCTCTCTCTTCAAAAATAAAACCTAGAGTCTTTGTTCGATTCCACCTTTCTCTCTCTCTATAACCTTTTAGCATATATCATCTTTAAAGTATTATATTTTCTTCTTTGTTGCCTCTAAGCCAGCACTCGTGCAAGGCATTAGGTCTGGGGTCATATGCCGGTCAGCACACTGACCATACCATCATGCTACCACTTTGTAGAGTCGATGTCTCTGCGACACATTTTGAATACCCAAGTCGATTTTTTTTCCAAGAAAACATGCATTTCTTTTGAACATATATTTGAACACAAATCAAAATAAATAGCAATAATAATGCGCTTAACTGTATTCAGATGGTTGTAGAGGAGAAATATTTTCAGCCAAATTTCGAAATCAATTACCTTCGTTTGACACAATTTTATCAGCTATAAAACGTTATTATGAAACGGAAAAATATATAACCAAACAGATCTTAGAGAGAATAAATTTATAAAGAAATGGTTTCGCTTTGTGAATTTTTTTTTTTTTTTAATGTTGGCAATGTCCCAACACAAATATGAATATACATTTTATGTTTAGTATTATTTTATTCTAAAATACTAATTTTGCCATTTTTTGCTTTTATTTTATCTGCTACAACTATGTTTTCGGTCGTGGTGATTATGACTTTTGTCTAGCCATTATGTATGGAAGTTATCTGTTCAACTATTTGTATAAAATTTATGGATATACTATATATAAGATTGAATTTGTTTTGATAATAAAGATTCCGTGGAAGGAAAAAATAAATAATATTTTAGAGTTTAGCCAGCAGTATATTTTTAATCTTTAAGAAGTAGGATATGAAAAAAATTGCAATAATATAAATCCCTAGCATTAAGCATTCTTATTTCAACAAAAACAGGCATTCATACATGCATGGATCATGATACATGGGACTAAAGATTAATACTTAGTGAAATTAGACATGCTCCCACTTGTCTACAATTAATCTACAAGTAAATTGCATTTTCCATGATTATCTGCTTTAAAAAGGGGGACATTTCATTACTTCAGAAACACAACTGGAAAAAAAGTCCCACGATAGATTTGTCTACTTCTACTACTGAATTTCTGTTTTAATACAGTAGTATGTTATCAAGATTAATATAGACTCAACTTTATTCATTATCACCATCTTGATATCAAAATGTGAATTTACTGTTTCCAATCTTTATCGTCTCTTTAGCGAGACAGCTATTCAATAAAATCATGAGCTTTCTAATAATCAACGGAAACAGCCAGTGTGTGTTTGGTTGTAACGCTTTCTAATTCATCTGAACATCAATAATAAGAAAAATGTAAACTACGGCGTTCCATAGAATTCCCTCATAATACCTCTCTCTCTCTCCATCTCTCTTCCTCACTCTCTTTCTCTCTCTTCCTCTATCTCTCTCTCTCTCTCTCTCTCTCTCTCTCTCTCTACCATATTTCTCTCTCTTTCTCTTTTTTTTTCTATGCTCTTCCTCTCCCTGAATTTGTTCGCGTGCCTGCTTATTCACAGAAGCGTGTCAGGGATTAAAAATGCTCAGCGGCGCACGCTGCCATTCCCATACCACTCTCTCTGTATAAATGAAAAAGCAGCATTGCAGGCCTGGTACAGGCGGCGGGTGATGAGAAAAGCCCCTTGCTTGTTGGAAGCTAGCAACCGACCCGCTTTCTACTCACTCACTCGCTCACTCACTCAATTTGTTTTCTCTCTCTTCTTCTTTTTTTTTTTTAATGGGCGTGTGCCACGCATGCGCACTGCGTCCAATGTCGCGTTGTTCTGCGAATTCAAGGCCCTGATGCATGCAGCGACGAACAATGCGAAGAGAAAGAGGGAGAAAGAGGGAGAAAGATAGGGAGAGAGAAGGGAAGAGAGGGAGGGCGCAAAATGGGCAGGGCTTGTCGAGATGATTATCCCAGTCTTACTCTCCATCTCTCCTTTAACCTGCATCCTTTTCTATGCTGCCGTATATACATCCTGCCATAGACTTTTCTTTGCCTTCATCTTCCATAGAAGAGCGTGGCCCCGTATATAAAGCTTAATGCCACCTTTCTCGCGAGCCATTTGGATGAGTTGCGTCAATCGAGATATCTGGGGCTCACGTTATTTTCATCGTCACCTCGGCAACATTTTCCCAGCGAGAGAGTGAATCTACCCTTCTCCGACCATTCCTCATCCTTCTCCTCGCTCTAAACCGAGTTAATTTCTCCGCAACATCACCTATACCACCATCACAACTAGCATCATCTCCATCATCACCATCATCACCATCATTTTCATCTTGTTCATCATCATCACCGCGATCATTCTCATCCACATTGTTCGAATGAAACTAGTGAGTTTCCTTATCTTTTTTCAACGTACGAAGCAACCACCTTGCGACACTCGACAGAGGATCGAGGACAGTCGAATATTTTGTGCATTACCGAAGATCGAGAGACTCGTAATTCCTGCGACAAGTCCGAAGACTGCCCTAAAATCAGAAACATCATGACTCTGCCAAAGAAAAATTTGAAGGATGGATGGATGAATGGACGAGGAAGATGTCCTCGTCCGATTTTATGTGAACGATCGTGAAAGACGTCATCGGAAAAGAGGAGATGAAAAACGGAAGGTAAGAATCAATTTTCATCTTTAAGAATAAGGAGAAAAAAATATGGCTTCAAATATTATGTCTCCTCTCCCCTCCCTCGCCTTTCTTTCTTTATCTGTATCTCTCCCACTTGTTCTATTTAAATCTTTACGTTAAGTATCACGTAAATGACTATTCAGCCTTTCAGAATATTACGTAAATCTTTCAACATTTTAAACATCCCCCTTAAAAAAATAAAGAATTGATCACTTTATGACCATGTATACTTTTTACAACTCTGTAATCTAGATTTGTCAACCACGATTTTTATCCTTTGACGTTTATTGACTGCTTATACGAGGAGAACGGTTATTGTATTATCTCAGGAAATTTCCAAGTTGGTTGGCAACGCGTAAATCCATCAAACTTTTCCGTGGAGACAAACGCGTCGACAAAACATTATAGTGATTATGCTAAAGATGGTTCATTTTTAAAGATGATCAAATTTTAAACTAAAACTGGGTGGATTTTGCTGAGAAAGGTGAACTCTAAGAAGGGGAAATCCTTGAAGCAATTATTCATATATATTCAATGACCTTTTTGAGTTGACAATTCTTACGCATCGTGCCCATGCAAAATGAAATGCGACTAATTCATCAATGCGTCAGTAGGTCGATTATTACGCTACTCTCTCGTCTCCACGAAAAAGAATATCAGAAAACCCTATTTTGCCCCCTTTTTCTTCCCCTGATCTTTCTTACAAATATCACAAGATAACTTTAAGAAAGTTGAAGAAATCATTCGTTGATCACCACGATGTTACCATAAGGGAGTTTGAAACCCTTAATCATTTTAATCGCAAATCGACAACCATCTTTTTACTATACTAATTTCAAATTTTTCCCCATTTCTCATTTTTCATTCAATTTTGCTGAGTACTTCTTCTCTTTTAATGATTTTTTTTTTTTTTTTTTTTTGGGGGGGGGGGGGGACTCGACTCTAAGTGCTGAAGCTGTAGTATTATTCAGATACTGTATATTTCGATGATTGCAATTCCATATTGTGATGTGAAATGTTATACCAATATAGTTTTTGTATTTTTCTCACAGAAATTATCTTCAGATTAATATTAAACATGCTAAAGACCTATGCTTACAACACGAAGGATATAAGGAATTGCTGTAGTGCATGTGACATTGATTCTACCATTGTAGAGTGTGGTGGTCATTATAATGGGTTCGAGTTGGCTTTGATCGCAGGTTTTGGGGCGGGTTCTACGGCGATCATTCGACAATCGACCAATCAGCACTGACAGTCAAGACCCCACCCAACATCCTTTTCGCATTGTTTCAGAGTAAAGTTTGAATATGGCATGTACACCCATCAAAAAGATAACATGTGAATAGTTTAGGGGTTCGGGAGCTATCCCAAGAAAGACAACCGAGATCAATGAGGTGTGAATTCTATTTTCTGGACTTAAAAGCCAAACAACACGAATTAATATAAGCTCTTATGATTATGATAACTACCCGGTAGGTTTTCAATATGCAACAAAATATATTGACTCTGACAGGTATGAACAATATTTCAACTAAACAATCCCATCACAATAATTGGAGTATAATGTAATTAAATTGCGATTGCTAAATCCATTTCGACATGACACAATCGCGTCCATTCTCGTTGATTTCACTAATGTCTTGCTGTGTCACAGACACCATTATTTGCGCCCATGTGCGTCACGAACGCGTTTCGACGCCATTAATTTGTGCTCTTCTAACGAGTTGTACAAGTAGCGAGTATGTATTGAATATTGGAATTAAAATTTGCGCTCGTCAAACACTCTGCCAGGATATTGTAATCATTAACGCGATGGCGAGAGCAGATGATATGAATGCATAAAGTCCATCTCGATCTGACCAAATGCGGAGATAGAAAGAGAAGGGGAAAAAATGATACAATAGCTCTCACGGACGCCGGTAAAATCTGTTAATTAAAAGAATGTTCCCCGCTTCTTGTTAGCTGGCTTATTGGAGAAAAAACAAATACGTGTGTGGATATTGATTGTTATATATTTGGTTCGAAGCGAGTTGATATTTCACAAAGGGCTAAAGTTGATTTTATGGTATGGGGAAAAAAGAGAAAACTATTCTAAAACTGAAAAGGGATTTGATTTCTTTGGAATAGCCCACTGTTTATGCCTGATTCCGTTATCCCCTAGAAAGTAATGGAAAACGTTACACTCAAATTAAATATTAAAAAAGGCATAAAAAGCTAAAAACTTGTTAATCTTAACGAAATGGATAAAGAAAAAAATTATTAGATCTAAAAAGGCAAGCGGACTTGTATAAATTTAATGGTACAACAAAGGAGAAATCGTTGTTTGGAAAATGATATTGCATATACTCCCAGTTTAAAAGCTTTATATTTTCCTCATTTGGCCCTGCATTTACAATCAAGAAGCAAACTTCACCCTCTTTCTCTTTTGTGCACGCTCACACTGCAACGCACATCGCACGCGCACAGTACACACGAAAGCAACCCCGCGCGCGCGCTACCTGGCAAACACAAAATTTCAATCTTTAATCTGATAGCCCTAGCATGCCTAGCGAGCGCGCTCGCCCGCGCTTCGCAAGCCATCACCTTCACACTACACCATGTGCACTATGTGGTGGTAAAGAGAATGCGAAAAAAAAAGCGTGAATATGGAATGAGGTGGTATGAAAAGAGGTAGCGGAAAAGCCCTTTTTTATTGTTCAGTACGAATAGAACTCACATCACCTGCCGGGCATGGCGGACAAAGAATATTTGTGACTTTGAGAGGAGCTCTAATTTCTAATAAAAAAGAACGAAACACACGCGTTTCCATAGTGATGCTATTGCATAAAGAAGACCGCAATGCCATGTATCTTTTCATCATCTATTCATCAGTACATCTAACTCGTTGTGTCTCTATTATACTCTCTCTCTCTTCCTATATCCATGACCATAAACAGGAACCTTCCTCTCTCCTCCCTCTCTCGCTCTCTCTCTATCTCTCTCTCTATCTCTCTCTCTCTCTCTCTCTCTCTGGGTATGCGTCTATCTAATTTTAGGGCATTGCATGCATTCAACGGGAATAAATGTTCACCGAACGCCAAAAACTATATGCGATTTTGTTGTTGTTGTTGTTGTAAAGAGGGCACTGTCCACTGGATGCCATTTTTATTGGTGGTGGTTACTACAAGCACTTAGAAAATAGCAAAATTAATCATTTTAACAGTGTAAAAAGTGATTATCCCGTTTCCCTCCCTCTCCTCTACATCTCCTTCTCTCTCTCTCTCTCTCTATCTATCTATCTCTCTCTTTCTGTCTTTCTTTCTCTCGTTCTCTCTCTTTCTCTCCCCTCTCTCTATTTCTTCCTCTGCTCTGTACATGTACACTACATAAAATATGTTAGCGATACTTAACATTTGAAAACCATAAATAGCAAGAAAGAAAGTACTTTCATATCGTTAAGCACACTACGTTAACGCATGCAATACCGGTTACAGACCAGCTTGCTTATGCCTGGAGAGGAAAGTACATTATGCACTCTTTGACTGTTTGAATAAAATACTGAATGAGTCTCCTGGCCAAAGTACGCCATGTACAGAAAATAATGAATGGACGAAATTATTAATTACTTTTTTTCCCATGCCTAAATTGATCTCGTCGCGACGGAGCTGAAGTGCAGTGGGGACAAAAGGCAGGCTTAGAGTTAGAAGACAAAAAAAAAAAAACATGCAAAAAAAAAGGAATAAGAAAAAGACAGAAAAAAACGATAAGGGGGAATTTCTCGCTCTGTGCCTGTAGTTTCATTTGCAAATTATTATGAAACTGACTGTGCAAACGTTTTGTCATTATTTTTTTTTCATCTTGTAGTCCCATTGTTTCTTTTCTTCATGTCTTGAGAAATACAACATTAACAATAAAGCTTACTCTCTCTCTCGCTGTTTCTCCATTTCTCTTTGTTTTTCTCCCTTTCTCGCCGTCCTCTCTTTCATTATGAACACATTTAGAACTTATTTCTTAAAGAAATAAAAATAAACGAATCTTTTGTTCCTTCTTTCGACGTCAGTAGACATATTAATGGTATACAGCAACCAATCTTAAGTGCAAACACGTTATATCATACAAGCGTGCTCGATGCATTTGTATTAGGTTTAGTGCTTTATTAATCTCTCTCTCTCTCTCTCTCTCTCTCCCTCTCTCTCTCTTTACTTGTTTGCTTTACTGGGTTTTAAAAAAATATATTCCTCTTCCCTTTTGCCCCACTGTCATCACCTGTCTCTTTTTCATACCTTCCCTCGCTTTGTTTTTCTCTCATCACTAATGCATTTCATCATAGGTTTATGCATATTTGAAAACATAGAATTAAATGCATATATAACATCAAAATTTAATAGTGCCAGGCAAACACTCAGGCCTAAAGCGGCGTACTTGACGCTAAATATTGATACTCATTAATATAAAGAATGTTCTATTATACCAAATGGGGTTCATTTCCCTTGAAATAATTGTCAATTGCAAATCATTATTCTGATCACTTTGTAGTGTTCATAAGTGAAGAATCGTAGCAACTTAAAAAGTAATGACAAAAAACCCAAAACTGAGAGTGGAAAATACTTTAGTAGACAAAAAAAAAACACAACTTAATAATAAAACGGAATAAATGTCCTTTCCCAATCAAAGAGGATAGCCTCAGTAAGCTGATTACGATAATTTGATGTGGAACACCAAATCGTGCATTTCTCACCATTTTTGGCGACCACAGAACAAGAAGTCAAAGCGAAACAAAGCGAAAGTCTACCAGAGGAGAACAAGGGTTTAGATACGTCCCTTTGTTCCGGAGGTGAGCCCTTTGCTCTAAGAAGGACGAAGACATGGGAAAAAAATAAAATAAGAGGGAAAGCGCCAGGCGTAAATGTTTATCCATCAAGTGCGAAATGGTGAACACACAAGGAAAATGTCTTGTGATATTTTTCTTGTGGTTGTATTAGCTATACGCACGTCTGTTGGGGTAATGCTAGCGCACGAGTTTGGCGTGTGGCGAGGTCGCGTGCCGCGGCCACAAGCCCGTGACATGCCCCACTGCGTCGGTCACAAAGTTCCACTTAGGCTTGGAACGAGGTCAATATTATGATCGTCGACTGCCAAGCGCTTTGTCTTGCGTTCTCTTTTCCCATACCTCTTTTCCCTTTCGTTTTCTTCTCTTCATTTGTAACTTATTATTTCTTTCTTCCTCAATCGGATCTCTCTTCATCTCTTCATGTGATATTTCTTTCTATCGCGATTATTTCATACAATCATACAACTTCACTCCACTCCCCTCCCCTTTTTTTGAGTGCAACCATTTTCACACTCCCTTTGTCTATACCCCCCTCTCTTTCATCCCTCTCCAACATCCCAACTCTTCTAAATGTCCATAACTCCATTAGTCTCGTAACTGATATCACCATATGGTCTTTCCATTCTGTACCAAATTTTCCATCTCGACCTACATCCAACATATAATTTCCATGAAATATTATGCACAATATTGTAGAGAAGGGGGTTTGCAGAAAAGAAGAAGAAGAAGAAGAAGAAGAAGAAGAAGAAGAAAGAAGAAGAAGAAGAAGAAGAAGAAGAAGAAGGGGAAAGAGGAGGAGGAGGGAGTACAAATTAGCAAATGGCTGCCTATGCCAATGAGAGCCATGATGGGTCACGATATGACATGAATTTGAGAGAGGACTTGGGTCCGACGTGAACAAAGACCATTTTGTAAGACGATCTTTGAAGTAAGAGAGCGATAAAGAGAAAGAGGGAGGGAGAGAGGGGGAGAGATACAGGGGTGTGGGGAGAAAGGGGTAGGGCAAAATAATGGACGATTACGGAAAACCAATTTCTGCAATTTCGCATGCTTTCAATTAGTTTTGCAAATGGCACGGATCGTATTACTTTCATTTCCCCCTTATTTTTCCGCCGGATTCGACCAACAAAAGGATTCGGGCTTCCCCTAGGAAGAAATTTGGGGCATAATCGGGAGCCAGAGATTGAGAAAGCAAGATAGATAAAGGCTCTTTTGCAAAGTCATTATTCAGCCTTAAGTTAGAGAGTCGGCCTGACGCGCCGAGATAAGAAAGCGTAATAGCAATTGAAAATGACATTATTACAAATAAAAAGAAGCATAAAAACGGAAAATAATCCACACATACCCTCCTGCCCCTTCTTATCACGACCCTTTTTGTGCCATTAATGTCAATATGATATCGCTATCTTTTTTCCCAAAGATTGCATGTTATTACCTTCTGCCATTAAGCTTCTGGTAACTTACGAGTCGTGTATAAACCTCTGACATGTGCCCAACGAGGCGTAGCCAATACCAGAGTGGGGCACAGCTGTCAAAAAAAAAAAAAAATGATGGAGGTAATTCACACAGTGCCACAGGGTCAAAGTCATATTAGACTCAAAATACACATGATGATAGTCATTATCATAAAGTATTGGAAAAACGAAAGATAGAATGAACAAGTAATAAATGAAGGAAGGAAGAAAGGAAGGTGTGTTTAAAAAAAAAAACTAAACATTGCACTGAGACTGTCATAGCGATATATTATATTTTCTTGAACGTTTTTTTTTTCTCTCTCTCATTTCTGAAAATCCATCCTATGTTGGAAAAACAACTTTAACATTTCATTTCCTTTTATGGATAAATGACATTTTCATGAAATGCAAAACTTAAGTAGTATTTTTACAAAATAATGCTGTCTCAAGTGTGAATTTCCCAGAGCATTTGGTTTAATTGACCTGAATACTAGTAATGTGATTCTGGTTATACATTTGAAATATACGATAGACATTCATAATCCCATTCAAATTATAACAAATAGAACTGATGATGATCCCTAGGATGGAAGAATTCTTGGAATCCCGTTATTAAAATTTATGGTAATGGTAGAAGAAGCAAATAAATATGAAAACATACCGGCAATGTTGAAAGGCAGGGGGCCAATTTCTCCAGGAGTTATCTTTTTCTTTGCTATTTCTTTCTTTCGTGTCCACCATAGTAATAATGCAATATCCAGATGAAACAACGATTGCGGCGCTTGCTCGTTGTTATTGCCAATCAAAGTGGATCGGTGGATTTTGGTCGAGTTTTAGCGGGCAATTTCAGGGGGAATCCGAACAAGTGCAACTCAGGGTTCACGGGAGGGAGATATGAAGAGAGAGAGAGAGAGTTAAAAAAAGAAGAATTAATAATGAATAAGAGAGAGAGGGGGGCGATGAAAAGGAATAGAAATTGATGCATAGAGATGTAGAGAGGAGCAGAAACAATCAATTTAGGGAGACGCGCAGGGAGAGGGGACTGAGAGACAGACAATGAGAAAAAGAGATCATTATTATAAGGAAAGACATGCAGAAATATATATATATATATATATATATATATATATATATATACATATATATATATGTGTGTGTGTGTGTGTGTGTGTGTATAGAGAGAGAGAGGGAGAGAGAGGATAGATAAAGATTGGATTAATGGAAAATAAAAAAAGGGCACATGCTGAAGCAACCATACGGCATACGCATGCGCAGTCATCTTTCTGCGGCTAACATGATCATCACAGAAAGTTCTCATTTCTGCCTTTCTTTGAAATAAAAATGTAGGTCGTTTAATAAACCAAGGAATTTATTCAGGATTTACCAAACCCATTAAGCTGACCAACGCCTTCGCTTTCAAAATCTTACTATGTAGGCCTACACTTTCTATTTTTTGACGATTTTCGTTCATAAATATTCCTCTCTGTGGTTAGCTAGCTTCAACCGCAGCGGCAAATAATATAGGCGTGTAATGAAATAACAAGCTAACTGGCAATAAGAAGGTAATGAAGTTGAAGAATTCTAGCTTTTAATGCCATTTCGGTTTGATGTCATGAAGCTATCTTCTTCGATTATGCGAAGTATGAGCTTTTCTGATTTGGAGAAAATTTATTTTTCGCAGCTCCATTCTAATTTTGAAAGAATAGGCGCAGAACATTGATACACGTTTACTCTTTCCTTTTGCGTAATTACTTCTTCTTTCTTCTTTTTCTCTTTCTTTTAAAATTAATGATTTACATTATTTTACAAAAGAGTGGTTTTAGGAGAAGTAAGTTGAAGAGTAAATGCCTATATCTGAGAGATGCTAATCCAGATGGTTTCTCAGTCATTGTTGCAAATTAAACTTCCATCGCTATACATGGCTCACATTTTGCAAGATCATGCAATTTTCAATCACAAAATGAACAGAATATACGACAAAACGATAAGCATCGCGTTTACCACAGTACATGATATAGTTTCATTATTTCTTAATCTTGCTATTTTTCCCAAAAGCGGCTGATTATACAAGAGCGTGGCGTAGCAGATACGCCCTAGTGGGCAACCAAAATACACGTATCAGAAATCATTAATGAAAGTAGTGGCTTTGTGTTTTCACGAATGAAAAAAACAGGATTAACTAAAAAAAAAAAAATGAAACGAATTTATAATTCAGTGGGGTTTTTTTCTCTCATTTTATCCATTTTTATCTGGACCAGAAGCCAATTAGCCATGTTAGCTTATAAACAAAAGATGTCGATCGTTCTATAGGAGATGGATCCAGGCACTGCTTTTTTATGCTTTGCAATCATGGCAGGAGATGCAATGCAACCTTAAAGCTTGCGCACATGTGAATAGGATTTGCGAATCATGCAGAGTCACAGTTACAGAGCTGAGCAAGATACTGATCTTGTTTATCCACATTTTCATCAAAGTCTTTGTTCCTTTGTCATGGGGCGTATTTTTGCTAATAAACCCCAAATTTCATGAATGTACTGATGCCATCATTATGAAGGCCTTACAAAGGACATGTCGGATGCGATACCATATTCTTTCTAAAGACAGAACACGAAGAAAAAGCAAGGTATCAAACCCGTTGACTACTGAATTCTCTAGTTTCCATGTAGGTTTAATACCGATTAGGTTCTAAAGACAGAACACGAAGAAAAAGCAAGGTATCAAACCCGTTGACTACTGAATTCTCTAGTTTCCATGTAGGTTTAATACAGGGGCCACCAGGTTCCAATGAATAACAGGTTGATTATTATCAGGTACATGGGATGACGATATTTTGGCCGGATAGCTATAAGAAAAATGAAGGAAACTCCATCAAAACACGATATAGAAAACATTTTCCTATTTGAAATAATAACAGTATCAAAGTAAACCGTACCTATGCCTTCCTGGAAACATAATACATACATGGCCCTATAATCCACAAAGTTATGGGCTGAATACAAACGTGGATTCTGCTGCTAGTACTTATTGTATTAGGTTCATATCGATCGATCGTATTATTATGAAGGCTTGATTTTATCGGTTCGCTGCATAATTCCTTTCGGTAAACATGGATAATAATCACCGAAGCAAATACAATCCATTTACTTATTAACCATGGCATAGAATTATTGCAAGACTGGTAGAGATATTCAAGGTCGTGGTGAGTAACCAATCAAATCAATTAGTCATGATAGTCCTCCCCGAGAATGCAATGTCGAGATAAAAACAGGTTTTAATACTCTCTCTCTCTCTCTCTCTCTCTCTTCATGATATCATCCATGCATGTTACCTCGTCTCTCTTTTCCTTTCTTGATATTTCTTTCTCTATCCCTCTCTATCTTTCATATATTATCTCTTATCGTTTCCTTTCATCCTCCCTCCCTGGTAACACATTTTGTGAGCACAGTATGGAACGCGAAACGTGCGCATACAAACTCTGGGAAAAATCTGAATACTCCTTTCGCGATACATGGATAGTTGTATCATTAGACATTACATTCTGATAATTGATATCCGTCTCCGGTATACCTACACGCAAGAAGATGTAAACAAGGCATAAATAATAGAACCCTCTAGATTTATCTGGAATTTCAAGAAAAGGTGCTTTTCTCAAGCTCTGGATTTGCAGCCTTGCTCGCACAAACGAGCTATATACTCGCATGGGTGCAATTAGACAAATTGCTCGCGAAATCGCAGTCAAAAGCGATAAACACGCTCCGGTTGTGTTCTCTGTTTATTTGTCGTTTTCTTTGCTGAAGATGAGAGATAAAAGAAAGTCGATATCCGCCATTTCATGGCCCGATAGAAACCGGATCCGATATCTCTGGAAATCAGATCCGAGATAAGAAGCTGGTCGCGAGCTAGCAGTGTCCCGGTTGGGGGCTTTACTGGGATAGCAGCTTGTGGGCACGGTTTATCGTGCGATCTCATGGGCTTTGAGATGCAAGATTGGACGAAGTCTAAATCCGATCCACCCTCAATCTCTCTTTGTCCCAGCCTTTTCCTTCGGTTTTAACCTCTTCTGTGACAACTTAATCAGTGCAGGCAGGATAAGAGGATAGTTACGGAGAGGAAAAATCAGCGTAAGACATCTCTTTTTACCTTTTCTCAATTCTTTTGTGTGGATTTAAGCATCCCTTCCACCCGATATGTTTTTGTTTTCGCTGAGGTCCTTTATTCGGCAGGTAGTGATTTCATTACTGTAATGAGCGCTGCAAGAGTTGAGCTGCAATAACAAGCACACGTGCGCTGATCGAACAGACAGATCACTCCGCATGGTGATAATCCCACTAAGCTACTGCGTCACTCCAGTAAGCTTCCGCGAGCGTCAAGACGGTAAACTCCGCCCATATGACTCCGCCCTTTCCCATCTCAATCGTTGACATTCTCCCCTACCCCCTCGGTCTAAAGTGAGCTCTTTATTCCTCTTGTAAACTTCCAATAAGACTATCTCCTCCATCTCCTCTTTTATTTCTCATCTCCACCTCATCCTACCTCTTTCTCCTCTTCTTCGTCCTCCTCTTCCTCCTGTCCTTCTCCTCTCTTTATTCATTCTTCCGTCGTCTCCTCATCCAGACTCTTCAGCATGTCCAGTGAAAAGGTCTCGTCATGTCACTTGATAGAAGATTACTTCCCATCCTTCAACCGAGTCAAACCTTGAGTAATTTGAAAGAGACGACAAAACTAGGTGCTGATTAGAGGACGTCAGTCCAAAGCACGTTCCCTCTGCCCTTCGATCTATTCCTTAACAAAGTTCTCGTAAACGAGCATACTGATACCTAACATGAAGAGCCGTTGCGTCGCGCACTTTGATTGCAATTCTACGTAGTCGCGCATGTGGGAACAACCCTCATGGGTGTGATTAACTAAATGATTGAGGCGATCTGTGACGTCATATATCGAGAGGCACGTTGGGAAGACTCCCTTGATTAAGATTAATATGGACTGAATGATGGGTTCTTGAATCATATGATCTATTCTGACATATCCCCAAAGTATCCCCTTCACGTTCTTAAGTAGAGTCCACGCTAGAGGTGATGGACTTGGCATTTTATAAGGCAAGACCTTGAGCAATATTGTTTCGATATCACCTTCTTTACCCCCTCTCTTTTACACTCTTTTTTTTTTTTTTTTTTTTCGTTTTCTTATTTCTCCCTCTTGTTCGCTCTTTCTCTGTCATGTTTGTTTATTCTGCAAGGCCTCTTAAGACGGAGTACATAAAGAATGACAGATATTAGACTGGGCGTAAGACTTAAAACTGAGGACTAAATTTTCAAGTCAGCAGCACCGACTGCGAATCTCAAGAACAATATCTCAGCCAAGATGCGTATCTCGAACATGGCTTTGTGCCATCCAAAGATGTATCCCTCAAATTTGTGCGCCAGTACTCAGAATTTGATAGCATGATCAAATACAGAAACGCATCGTCAAGGCAGAATTAGGTGCGCTTTGTTTGATCTGCACTGGCTTTAAATAAGCCCAAATGAAGACATATCAGAGTGATCCAAGACGATCTCTTTTATCTTTTCCGCTATACGAAGAAGCAGAACATTCGATGTAATCTATTTTTCTTCTTCTTTGGTACAGAAGATTTGCGATTTCTACTGAATCACCTTATTAGTTACGACAATCGATCAATCCCATGGCGTATTATCTCTTTGCAAAATAAACCATGCACTTTGCTAGTCGACAAGTTTTGTTTCGTACAAATTACATGAATTGAGAGTGGAGGAGGTGAATTTTGTAAATAAACTCGAGAGAATATGTCGGATTAGTGCACTTGGACTTTAGCGTCTAACTTCAAAGTGTGCAACGATAACCGGCGAAGCAGTCAAATATGAATATTACAATGCGTTACTCCATGTCAGCAAATCACATAGATATTCATAAGCGTTTTAATGCTACCATTTTTAATAGATGTGAAATGCTATAAAGTACTATTTATTTTCAAAACATCTTAGAGTAGACGTCAGCACTTTCTGTCTTTTATGCCTCATCTCTCTCTCTCTCTCTCTCTCTCTCACTCTCTCTTCCTGTCTCTTTTTTCTTTGTTCCCCTTCATTATTCTCCTTGCCTATCATCCACTCAATAACCATCCTACAAGTGACATTTTGGCGATTGCCAATCCTCCTCCCTCTTAAATCACCAATTTCCCCCTCGTCCATGCGATAAATCTGACAAAGGATTTCTCCCCTGAGGAGAATTGGAAGAATAAATCGTGACAGCAGGGACATTATTTCCAATCTATCACAATTCTTTTCCTGACAAACGGATAAAAATAGAAGATTTCTCTGAAGACAGTTGTAGGACAACTGGGATAAGGGTTCGAATTTGAAGTGACAGGTTTGCTACATACTTAGAGCTCAGTACAGCAAAGAATCGTCACACAATGACAAAGTCTGAACAAAGAAAGTTACACATGAAAAATGGAACTTTTCAAAGGTGGGCGTTTATCTCAAAAAGAAATATCGTTTATCTCAATAAAAAAATTACTCAAGTAGTAGTCTTTGAAAGGTTGCACTTAATTTGATGTATTACATTGCCTCTAGCTCTTGCAAATTATCATATCTAAGTAGAGCCCATGTTCGAAGAAAACACTAATGGCTCTTTTTATTTGTTCTCATTACAGAAGCTGAAAACGCCCTCCATCCCCACTATGACCGCCTTCAGATGAGGAGAGGAAACAAGGATGAAGTTTATTTTCAGAGTTTCTTTACTTGCAAGTACGAAAGGAGCGAGTTTCTTGCATTTTATTTCTATGAAAATATATCAAACCAGTGTAAGTATTACGTGTAAGTATACTGTCTTGTCTGTGTGTCAATATTGTCCATTTGGTTGGTTTCCTTTGTCTGCTGCCTGTTGGACCTGATTTCAAGAGCTACTGCCGAATTAAAACGGAAAATAATGTTCCACGTTTTTTCTCCTTCATCTTCTTTTAGCAAGTTATGGGTAATGATACCAAAATGGAATATGTTTTTATTCTCTATATACCATTTAAAAAGTGATACTGAAAAAAATTCTGACTTTCATCCTTATTGGGATGATTTAAGTGAATAATGAGACATGTCACGCTTACGAAAGAGACAATTTCAAAATATGTCCATTATATTCTCCAAAGATAAGATCAGCTAATTATCCGAAACCTGCTTTTTTGCATCAATGGATACTTTCATGAAAAATTCAAGTATCCTGTATATTTATATTACAATTTCATTTATTTAAAAGAAATTCTTAGATGGTTGCTGCGAGCTTCATCTGTCTTCTGTCTAGTGTTCTTGAGTAAGGTAATGCACTCACCTCTTTTAAAGAAAAATATACCTCTGTCTAATATATTCTAAACGACATTTGATTGGTTTCTCACCTGATATCTAAGATAACGACGACTAGCATTTCTCCTACGGTAATATCGTTGCATTGTAACAAATTCAGGTACTTCTTCAAACTAATGAAAATAAAACGATGCCCTGGTTTTATTCCGATATGAAACTCCAGATGCAAATCGCATAATAGTCATTTGCCTGAAGGAATTCTAATAATAGAAACGTAATTCATTATGAAAATTGATTGGCATAGATAACACGTGAGGAGTCCCTTGTTCAGCAACTGTGATTAAATAATCATAGGTTATGTAATTATAAGAGATGTGCAATATATTGTAGGGTAAAATATTCATACAGCTATAAAGATAAAAAAGTTAAAAAGAACATATTAAAAGGAAGAAAGACACACACACACGCGCGCCCGCACACATACATGTCATATATAATTTAAGGAAATCATTTTGCGACAGATTTACTAAATGCATATAAATTCTCTGAATGGGGATGTAATGAGGTGACGATGACGTATTGCATTTTGCGATATTAAACGCTATATTTCAAATAGCATGTTTTCATTTCATTTCATTTCATTCATTCATTATGTCCATAAAGGATAATTGTTTTTGTTTACATTGACAATCTTGCTTCACAACCATAAGTACAATACACGAAAAATTAATAAATCCGATGAAAGTAGATAAAAGGTAGACCTATAGACATTTATCTTAGAATACAGTCAATACTGTCTGTCTGATATGTTTAACACTGCGTAGATGCTTTCTCCAGGCAACGTATCATGCATTATAATCACGAACATTATGCGTGTAGATATATGAGGTGGACTGGTTTTGAATGCACCGTAGCATCCCTGTGGCTTGAATAAATTGACATTTAAAACGTATTTCAGTTACGTCTGAAAGCCCCAGAATTTCTTTCTTTTTTCTTTTTTTTTTTTTTCACTTTTATACATCTCTCTGCTTGCCCTCCTCTCTGTTACTCTTCGTATTTTGATAAGCGTGATTGTGGAATAACATGCCACTTCTCTGCTTATTTGGGCCGTTTTAATGCATACAAAGTAACTCCTTGTGCATACTAATTGCGACTGCTCGGTTTATTGTCTGGCCGCATTTCCTATTCTAGCGCCAGCCATGCGCGTTCATCATTATGACAGTCGCTAATTTCAGGCGCTCTCCTAATGGTCATCCTTTTGTTCATGAAGATTGAAACTAGCGACCTATTGTCACGCTCCTGCGGAAAATAATGCACAAATCCAATATTGACCTTGTTGCTCCAATAACGTAATTCATCCTGCAAACGCCTTGAATTCGCTGACCTTGCACCGCGTATTCATTATGACTATTACTTGAAAACAAGCCTGTAAGGGAAATATCTCTCGCATTTTAATGACATCGTATGGTAGTTAGGAAAAAATTGTTAATGAGCAATGACATTTTTATTTTTAAGAGAAAGGAATCTGGCATTACCACTGTCACTTCAATTTCCGAATGAACGTCTACCATAAAAAAAATGGATTGTAATGATTCGTTGTCATAGGGACAGTCATGGCTTAATCACTGAATGTACCCTCTGTGAAAGCCATATTGCGCCCTCAATATTTTGTCATTTGTCCGCTTATCCAAGCCTGCATGGCGCTTCATACAATCTGTTTAATTCATGACCTCGATCATTATGATTGGCAATGAGAGAAGGGATTAAGGGGAATGAATTCATAATTCAGTGCCCTTGACAATGGGGGGAAAAGCACTAAATTAAATTTTAGCGTGAGTATATAATGAATTTGGACAGGCCTGTCCAGAAAAGATGCCTGAAAAAATAAGAAACACGACAAATTAATGCATGTGAACAAGCGTGGACATGCATTCAAAATTTTAGATCTCTCTCTCTCTCTCCCTCTCTCTCTCTCTCTCTCTCTCTTTCATTTTCTCTTTATTGCGACCCTCTCTGTCTGTCTGTCTCTCTCTATCTTGTTTCCCTTTCCTCTCTGTCTCTTTTTTTGTCTCTTTCCCGTCCGTTTCTCCACCCCTTTGTTGACTAATCTGCATCCATCTTACATGCTGGTAACGTGGCGGAATTGGCTGCACACTACAACGTTAATGGTGTTTATTCTGTGCAGATTCGGGTGCTCGCTTAGCGCAGGAGTTGTTTGTTCACCTTTGCCGGCGCAGGAGAAGGACGAATCTCATCTCAATCTTTCCTTTAGAGAAAGAAAATGGAAAAGCATGAAGAAAGAAACGGAAAAGCTTGGAGAACGAAGCAAGAGACGAAGCCCAAAGCAGGCAAATTTTCAGGGATCTTCCCTTTGCGCACGGTGCGATCGCGGGACTGATTTGCATAACTTAAAGTATTCCCTCGGCGGATCCGCCGCGAGGAAATAAAAATGCAGCACGCGGACAGCTTGTCACGGGAGGCCTTTTAAAGAGAGACGACAATAATTGAATGAAAAGTGGAAAACGTCCGAATTGAGGAGCTGCACTGCATTGTAAGTTCAGGTTTGCCATCTAAAGAACTTACAAGAGTCTTGAAAAGCAATCTGAGTTGGAGAGACAGAGAAGGAAAGGAAGAGGAGAAGAATCTTGTCCTCTTTCGACATGAAGTTGTTGAATTACTTTTTTCTCGGGTACAGGACACTTTACATTCAAAGGATGCCACTTTAAGCGACCACCTTTTTCCTCAAGAGCCCCCAATTTCTCCTCACCGTCATGCCAACAAAATCCATTTAAATGATTAATTTCAGAGAGCATTTTTATGTTTGCTTGTCGTCTACTTCATATTGCCACATTTTGCCTTCAGCTTTCTGTATTTGTGCATTTCTATCTCGACACGGTTAGCTTCTTTTCTGTGCCAACACGATGGAAATGTCACAGTGTTTTAGCACGCGATGTATCAAAACGCGATCAGTATCAAACCCTATTGCATATTATAGTTGAAATGTAAACATTGTTAATTTTCGATTATCCAATTCGAAAGTCTTCCGACATGACCAAAGAGTCATTGCCAAAATGATTGTGTCATCGCATTTTCTAGGAGGTAATAAACAGTACTCTACATAAAGTTTTCAGAGCATCAAACATCGATTCACAGGAGCTGTGGGGCATGCTAAACGTGCCTACTTCAACATGACAAACACGCTCAAAAAATATGATAATTAGCATACGACATGGTCCCATAGTTCTTACTCGCGAGAAGCTGTTCTTGCGGAGTAATAAATTAACACGACAGATGTGATTGGGTTCCAGATGCGACGGCGTGAAACAGGGACTCATATTACAAGTATTCGGCGACATCTTGGAGATAGGGCCGAATTATACATCATTCAGGAGGAATAGCAGGGATATCATTTTTTTTTCACACTTTAAACATGTTAAATACATCGAAGTAACCTGACACTAGACAAAAAATTGAACATTATGCAAAATACATTGCATTAAGTTCAGGCGAATGGTCGTAGACTGATAGTTGTTCATTTCATTGTGGAAAAATGAGGGTTTTGTTGTAATCTCTCTAATGAACGTCGCTGGGTAGTGATTTTTTGCATCCTAAGAATCCAGTAAATTGCAAGATGACATTGTTATTGCTTTAATCTATTTTACCTTTTATCACTTCCCGCTGAACTGTAGGTCTCAGAATAAAGAATCCTGTGTGCGTTGGGCATGCTGGACTCTCAGTCAAGCCAAAGAAAAATAATTGTTGCTATAACTCTCGCCAGGTTATATTTCATCATGTATGGTACCCATAAGACTAATCTAAGGCAGTGATGTTCTGTACGAGTAGGACGATTGTCAAAGTGCGTGTCTCGTTGAGACAACTCAGTCCAGAAGATATCTAAGGATGGCTCACACAAAGATGTCACCTCTTTGCTACCCTTACATGCTTAGCATCCATCTATCTAACTTCAGTTTGACATGCACACATCCGCTATCTATTCTTGTCAGTCTGTCTCTCTGTCTTTACACTTCTCTCCCATCTTTTACCTCTTCTCCTTCGGCTTTGACAAGGACATGAATATAACAGCAGCAGGGCCCGGCCGGGACGCGCTCAAAAACAGCAATAAATATTCAATTACTTTTCACACGGTCTCCTACTCCCCGGTCGAATCGGCGCGCGCTCACTCATCCGGCTGGTGTCGGTGCCAATTTGCAACGCTTACTGATTACGTGAACACCTGCCCCTGTATTTCACAGTCCTCCTTTATACAAATCAGATTAAAAGATGACAGAATAGAATGGAAAGTGCGGTCACAAGCATATATAATTTCATCAGACATCGCTTCCGTTTTTTTCGGAAAACACAAACAAATTTGAATAAATACATTTATCACTCACCCGGCTGCTTAGCCAGGTACTGGTTTAGAATCTGCATTTTGCCTCTGTATGGCAAGATTAGAGATTCACTTCGGTTAAACTTTTCAAATATCTCTTAATTCATTAAAGGTTATCATGGTTATAGGCCCGAATGGAAATCTATTGACATACGTACACTACGTCCCCATTCCCAACCAGTTTTAGCAGTTTAGGCAAGAAACTACTTCATTAAAAAATAAAAATAGAAAAATAAAAACCTCCTACACGTTAAGCGTTCCATACAGCATGACGCCTCGTATCACGTGCAAACAAGATGGCCGCTTCAAATCTCTCCTGACCTGGCTCAATAGGTGAGGCGTAACATGAGCAGCGTTTGGTAGATGAGGAAAATTTCTCACTTAAGTTTCAAAATGGATCCTGTCATCCTGGCTTGCTAGGTATCGCTGTCAGGAGACGGAAATTACTGGCCACATTCTGTCCGATGATATCGGATCACTTTTATAGATGCAATGCTGCTACCTTGTCTCCCAGAAGACTGTCCAGAATTAGAAAGCGAAAATTGGATTTACGGCAAAATTTTTGTCTTTCTACATTTTCCTGTAATGGCGCCACGCGTCCGAACGTCATCTTACAAACACATAAGCCCTTTTGAACAATAATTTGTAGTATCTCATGCGTGGGTTTTGTTGAAGGACACACAAGTATCTTATTCTCCCCAGAAAAAAAAATATTACTAGATTTTGAATATTTTCGATCCTCTAACGAAGTTGCAAACGTCATTGCGTTATGAATATCAATACTAGGATAGCAATTCTAAAAGCATATCATTGCCCATCTCGGCAATATGATACCAGTGCTTACGAAACTCGGACGTAAAATCCCTCCGCTAGAATGCACGCCTTTTTAATATCGAAGTCACCGGAACCTGCACATAACAGGTTAAAAGCTTTTGTAAATTGACCGTGAACTGTGCACTGGAAGCCGAGAGCGTACAGAGAGCTCGCCTTTTTTTTTTCCATTTTTAAAATAAGTTTGATATAACCGTTCTAAAAATGAGGTTAACGTAGCGAACATGATTCGGCATTCTTCCATCTATACACTCGAGATAACACTATGAAAGGAATGATGAATCGTGGTGGCAAAACACAAAGGAAATTTAAACAAAATTTTGTGATTTGAAAGCTCCCCCTCCCCCACGATGACGAAGTCCGCGCATAAGCATATTAAGTAAAGGCTATTCTGGTATTATGCATGCACATTCACTGCTACCCGTTTTTTTTTTTTTCTTTTTTCTTTTTTAATACAGGATTTCTTATGTAATTGGAGCTCATATTGCTTTCTTTGTTGTGAAAATAAAATTCCGAAGAGTCCTTATAAACAGCTGAAATATAAGGGATAATGAATAACGAGGTATGCTTAATAACTTTTGAAAATTTGTCCTACCTCGTCAGAAGACGCTTTTACATTGACTAATACACACAATCATCTGGGTTCCTTCTCTTTCTCTCTTCGTAAAAATCTGAAGTTATTTGATTTTGATAATCTCCCTTTCTTAGAATGAATATCATAATTTTTATTGTATGCAAGCATACACAAGCAATCACAGCTTAGGCTATGTGGTATTACCTTCTAAATGGGTTTATTTAGACTGTAGATTAGATTCCTAGTAATCATTACACTTAATGTTCGGTTGGAACATCATGGTGGCGTGAGAAAGCATTTTTATGAACATCACAGCGTACATTGTATGCACTGTCACAGGCATGTGTCATGCTATTTGTGTAACTCCCACACTGTACGCCATTCATGACAATGTAAGCTACACGCAGTCACCTTACTGAAAACGAGTCGATATGGACTATATAGTACACCGTCGCGTCCACGATACAAGTTCAGCATTGTTTGCCGAGTAGATATAGAGCATAATGAAGGCCGGCTGGCCAGAAACCTTCACAATCGTTAGCACGTTTTAATAAAAACCGTTACGTGCTGAGTCCTGGTATAGCACATCATTAAGCTATAGGAAATGCAAGGCCATGGGCAGGCAGGCGATGTGATTTGATTACGAGCGCACAATCGATACCCATCGATAATGCACTAAGTCAACATCTACTGCTGATGAAAAGTGTATGGAACGCGCACTGTAACAAATCGCTTACTGTCATATTTATTGCGCTCTTAATCTCCCGCCGGCATCATAAAGAGCGCAATTTCCTCGAAGAATCGGAAATCCCATTGCGCTGTAAATTCTTTTTTGTCGAATGGCTTTTTTGTACTTCCAGTATGACGGATACGACGGAGGTAAAAGGTTGAAAATGAAAAATGTATGATAATGGTATTTGCCGAGAGCATCTTTTACTGTTAAGATGAATGAGTTGCACTAGAAAGTCACGTTCATTAAAATTGGATTTTTTTAGAGGATAGCATGATCAAAGGCATCGATTCCATATTCCAATCGTACCTGTCAAAAATATTATTTGCGGCCTCTTTCACTTTGAAATCTTAGGATCTGATACACATCCTCTCCTCTTACCCTCACTCTCTTTACCTTCTCTTTCTTTATCTGTCTCTCTTTACAATTTAGATTTCTCATTAGTGTGCAAGACGTTGTCAGTATTATTGCTATTTTGTCTCTTGCCCCTGTTGGTGTAAGTGTTGGTTGTAAGTAAATCATTCTTCGGGGACGTATTTTGTGATAATTTTATTTAATATATGGCATAATCTGTAATGAAATATGGACCGCTTGAAGTTGCCTGTCTCAAATCACGCTTAACAACTGCTTCAGCATAAGAAAATGGAGGACGCCAGGAGGAAAGCTTTCTACAAGAGGGAAGATAGGTTGATAAAAGAAAGATCTAACGTAATCATCCATAGGAAATACGAGCATGTATATCGAAACGGACAAAATAGGGGCAATAAAGAGTAGCGCAATACCATGAATACGGAAAGAGGGGCGGAGTCTTCCAAAATATTATACATGATATGTTATAAGCATCTTTGCAGGGTAATGTAATCTTATCCTGACGGGCCTCCGCAAGTCGAGTATGGTGATGATGCTGAGATATGTCGCTTTTGAATCGAGCCCTCTTGACGAAGAGGTTAGCTCATAACCAGCAAATGATGGGGACCACTTGAAAATAGCAGAAGGAGGGCTGACTGAATTTCAGGCCCCATCGAATATAATTTGCATCCATAATCAGACGTTTTCTGGTCCTTACCTCGTTCCTGTATACCGATATGATTTTTTTATTTCCGTGGTTAAACTGGGCATTCAAGGGGCCACGTCTCCTATTTTAAGGTTAGGGCCCTTGCACATTCTTTGCGTATATGCTATCTAGTATTCATCGCAGAGCTGTCTCGCTCTCTCAAACCTAACCCCCCCCCTCTCTCTCTCTCTCTCTCTCTCTCTCTCTCTCTCAAAGAGAGGGGGCGGTACCTTTCAAATAAATGCCATCATTTCTTCCTAATGAATCTCTAAAGGCGAAAATTCGATTTACAATTTCTCTCACAAAAATGTTCATTTATTTTGTCTTATTTTAGGATTTTAAGAAACTCTCACTTTACTATTCATTATATATTGTTTATGTGTGTGATTCCTCTTCTTATTTTTAATGCCAGTTTCTCTGGCTCAATCATTCAGGCTATTCTGTTCCTCCTTTTTTTCCCTTCTGTTTTTCTCAATGTCATTTCATCCATTCCAAGGTGTGCATTTCGCTTCTTTTTCTTTCTGTTTTAATGTCCCTCTCGTGAGATTGGAGCCGACAATCTTCTCCTGAATCTCATTTACATAGGTGCTTTGGTTGTCAGCTGTGTCTGTAGCAGGGTTTTTTGCCCGGAAAAGACAGGAGGTACTCAATGTGCACTGGAAAGTCGACCGCTTTATGAGGGTGGCATACGCTTCAGATCTAAAATAAACCCTTCATCATACATGTCATACCCTGGCTATCCATTAAATAAAGCTCTATGAAGACTTACAGTCTCTCTGAATAGTTATATGGTACTCTTTCTATCGCTTATTTGCTGCTTATTCAATATTGGTGTCCGTGTTTATGAAAATAGCAGCAGTTAAAAGTAATATCTTGAATCAAAATCAAATACATTAAATGACGCCTCATTTCAAACGATTGCTGCTATTACAGAATACGATACAGTTTATTTTGTCATTTTGAAAGTTGTGCTTGATGCTGTTTTCTGACAAATTCACGAGTGGCTGTGCTTCAAGTTGATTGTAGATATATGATAGGTAGCGTCATAATTGATTGCCACTATACCATATCCCACCCTGACGCTTATTTTGCAACCAAAGACAAAAAAAAAAAATGAATAGGTAGTTCCTATTTGAGATAATTGCTCTTCATCAGCACAATGGCATGCTTCAGCGCGTAGCCAGTGATTGGATATTCTCTGGTTGGGGAAACTGGGCTGATGGAGAGAGAAAGGAAGGGAGAAAAATGAGGAAAAATGACAGGTTGAAAATTATAAGCGACGTGTTGGAGCGAGATGGTATTATTTGGATGTAATCACGCAAACTGGGAATCCTTGAGCAAATTATTGGCTCGTTTCTGCGTCCAGTCACGACTGTGTGATTATGTTGATTTTAGCGAAGAGTGGGAACGAGATTGTAAAAGCGTCAGAAAGGAGGGATAGACGGATAAAGAGAGAAAAGATGGAGCAGAAATTGTATATATATTATGATTACCACTCGTAATCATTCCAAGATAGGCAATGAAAGAATTCATCATCAATATTCCATTAATTTATTACGTACTTCCTCCTTCCTTCAGTGCAGGTTGTTGCAAATGGAAGGTTTTATATTGCTTTATGATACTGTATTATTGGAAGTTCTATAGAGCCCATTGTAACCAAGCATTTACGTTGATGCATGCTTGATGAAGTGTATATATGCCGCGTAAATTAACTGGATGAGTCACACAAATCTGATGCGTTCGCTACCTTGCCCCCACCCTCCCCCCCCCCCTCTCTCTCTCTCTCTCTCTCTCTCTCTCTCTCTCTCCATGATTTGTATCCAAACTAGATCATCGTCAACATTACTCACACATTGCAATCTCGCAGATTAGGAAATTAGACAACTGACAAGAGCGGCCATTTTGATTGACGAGATAGTTTGGCAGCCCAGTGCGTGCGTCTGATGTATTCAACACTCATACAACTCGGATACCCTCTCTAGTACATTACAGTCACTTGCATATTCTTAATTATATTCAGAAGTTAGCCGGAATTTAATTGATTGAGTGAGAATCTTTGACCCCGATCTTTCATTAGCATGATTAGTGCAAGCTCCATTGACATGAAATGCGACGAATTTACCTGTAGGCTCCTATTGCAAGTTTAACGTCATATAAGAAAGAGGTTAAACAATTTGTCATTCCAAGTTAATTCTTTCACAGCGTACCAGAAATATGTAAACATGGTGAAAATTTGAAGGCCCATCTTTTCCAAGTTAATGATTTTAAAAAGCCTTGAAAATAGGCTTCAGTATAATGTAAAGGTATTTCCCTTATGTGTCTAAAGACATGCTCTATAAAGATTCCCTGAAACGTGTTCGATATTTAGCCTCATTGAAACCAACATATTCATCAGTTCATGGTGAACCAAATCCTTGCCATTATGTTGAAGGTTATGAAAGATTCCATCGATATTCATCTTGATCTGGGTGTGGCGAATACAAATGCAAATACATGTCCGTATTTCGATCTGCTACATTTTCCATGGAAATCCAAGCGGTGCTCCGAATACCAATAGCTATTTGCAAATCTTCCTCAGATGCTGCTTTGCAACTGAGGTATATACTGCTCATAAGCAGAGGTAGGGAGTGCGGAACGAATGTTCGATGCTTACAGACATGAAAGAGAAGAATTTGCCCATCCGTGAGTTGTATCTGCATGAACACTTATCAAACTATGAAAAAAAAATTTAAAAGGGTGCACAAGCCAAACTGAATCCCCTTCCCTCTCCCCCTATTATTTTAGTTGAGTGGTTGTTATAAACCAGCATTCAGGTAAATGCAAAATGCAAATGAACTCAGACAAGTTAGAAAGGTATCCCTACCATCCATAATGCGAATGGGCATGTTTTGAGCTGTATGTCAAAGAACCCAAAGCCCAACGAGATAGGATTTACATACAATGTTAAAACCCTGTAAGCAATCGGAAAGAAGCACTTCATCAAACATGTCCGAACAGGGCATTTATCCCATTTTGTCGTCTGCATTTTTTTAATTTTGCCACTCTTTTCTTACTGTATACAAAATAAAGCACATCCTATGGGGCGGGATCTATCGATACTTCACCAAAGTTACCCTCAAGTGGTGCTCCATAGAGGACTGTTACTTTCTCCTCCTCTCCTCCATCGCCTCTTTTAATCATTCTCCTCCCTTGATGTTCCTGTTTTGTCTGTCTTCCTGCCCTATGACATTTCTGAAGTAAAGAAATCGTCGCCGAAAAGCGTCAAGAGTAGCAATTCCCTCTTATCCTAAGCGCTAAAAGCGAGCAGCAATCCTGCAGACACACCCCTAATCCCAACTATCGCACTGGGATAGTCCACTTTATCCCCTGTGTCATCCCCTCTCCAAGACAAAAGCATCCCCCATTTGCCTTTTATCCATTAGTTTTCTCTCCTATACTTGAACCCTAAAAGACGTCGTCCCATGGCAAATCCTAAACATGGCAAATTGAAGGCAAACTCGTACCCGGAGCCGATGCAGATGCCCCCATCTTTTCCCTGGCTAAAAGGGCCTACGACAATGGATGAAAATAAAACACTATCGCACCAGTTCCCTACTTAACCTCTTTCAAAGACCACCGGAGAAAAGGAAATGGAAATGTCCGACGCATGTTTGTGCGCCATTTTGTTTTCCGCTTTCTTTCTTCTTCGTCTTTAGATCGTCTCCCCGAGGCGCCTGAATCCATTTTCATTTCTGAAAGGCAATTAGTGCTTTGTGGCAGCTTTTGAGCAGAAGGACAAACAGTCCTAGAAAAAAAATCCACCCCTTGAGCGCGAATACAGAATGGAACTTCATCGACCCAGAAGTAGACGCAATGACCAGTCGTTTGTTGGGTGTTGCACTAAACAAAAGTTAAATTTAGGTATATCTAATTCCTACTGCTTATTTATAAGGAGATGAGCGGATTTTCCTTTCAAAAATGAAATGGCAGCTTGGATGAAGACAATTTTTGTGTCAACATATGCATAAAGAAGTAGGTGACATAAAATGAATCGAGTTTCACCCACGTATGCAATTACTTTCAAAAATAAACCGAGCAAAGCATTGTTCTCTTCCTCTGAAAAACTCCCTCAAATTTATTCATCATAATGTTTCGGGTTTGAGAGCTTCACTCTGATGGAAACTAAAAAGGTAAACATGAGAAATGAAGAAGCAATTTAGGGTAAATTATGCCATTTGCATGTGCATACAAAATTAGCGATCGGTGAGGGAGTATTAAAGAGCTGTCACCGATTTCTCACTTATATGGCGCGTTGAAAATAGGGTGTGTGCACTCATGGGAGATATTAGCGAATATTTGACCTTCTTCAGCTTTTTAAAACAAGAGATGAGGAAGGAAAAGGTATTCATGCTCACCACAAATCTATTCTCACCTTTGCATTTACTCTCGCCTCCTAATACGCTGCATGACAAATGAAAATTTAGTGAAGGTAAATAGCCTTTCCAGTTGGCAATTATCATACTATTTTCCCCTAATCTTTTATTCATTTTGGTCGACTGGTTCACGCCTGACATAATTACCTAGGCTTAAAATGCAGCATTATCCCATCATTCGAAAAGTAAAAAGTTAAATAAATTTAGCCAAAGTAAAAATGGCACAAAACCTTTTTTACGACGTTGAATAAATTGAATGTTAAAAAATAAACCTAACCATATTTAAATGATATCCCTGGGCATAAAAAGCAAAAGGAAAGAATCGAAGTATTTGTTGGTTGATTTTTATCCCGTGGTGAGTACATAATCCCCGGAAGAAAAGACAGAGCCGGAGCTTCCTTTTGTTTATTGGAATATAATTGTCAATGGCTGTTTCTGACGAAAACGACCTTCTATTTTTTTAATCAAAGGTGCATCCATCTGGCATTGTCATCAACTTGTTATTTATTATCATGCATGATAATAGGCTCATTATTAAAGATTGTTCTCTTACGTCTAAATGTTTGAGAGAAACGTGTGACATTAATTTCTAGAAGCTGACGGGTTTTCCAGGTAGGCTATTATTTATCCATTCCTTAACACTTATCAAGGTTTTAAAAAGACTACTTCCCTTGAACAGCATCTCCCAAATCTTGAAGAATGTGTTTAATTTGCTATTTTATACTTAAATTTTAAAATCAAATGTGTAAATGTTTGCCATTTAGTAAATTTGGATTGCATTCTTGATATATTAAAAATATATATTTTGATAATCTACACAGAATTATACCCCCTACCAGGCGAGCAATAGCATAAATATCATAAATATCATATTTAACAAGATTCTAAAAAGACTAATAGAACGATGTTAACATTAGTGGGTTCTCTTTCTCCTCCTTCTTCTTCTTCTTCTTCTTCTTTCCATGTAAACGAGACAGGTAATGCAAATGTTTTTACCTGTTTTCGCTCAAGATGAAATTCATTTTCGATATATACAGATCACTCTCTCTCTCTCTCTCTCTCTCTCTGACATAACCTTGTTCAGAATCTATCCATAAAATGCCAAGATGTCGCCATTCTTTCTCCCAAGATGATGAAGAGGATAAAGATGCTGGTCATGGCAGATAAAAAACTGTTTCCTGTGTTTGGAACCTGTTGGAAGGAGACATATAATACACTCTGACATTCATCATAATTAAGTGATGCATATCGAGTTAAGGCAGCCTGTGAATCTTCCAGCGACTGATTAAATCAGACGTTTTAATTCGATCATATTTCAAACCATTTTTATATATTTTTTTTATCAGTCCGCGCGGGAAGCGGAGTCTGATGATGTAGTGAAAATTAATAAAAAAAGGAAAGAAAAAGAGATGGAACGATCGTTTCCTCCCTGTGGGATATACTTGACCATGTAGAATGTTTTCGCCGCGGTGACATTTCAGTGTTGTCCTATCTAAGGTAGGAGCTTTAACCCAATGCCTCCTGGGAACGGGTGGACTCTGTATTAAATTGTATGGGAGTGAGAGAATTCAACAGTCAGGGAGTTAAAGGGGAACCTTGTAAGGGCATAATGGAACATAGGTGAATGGAGAGGTGCGATTCATGATTTCCTGAAAGGGAAAGATGAGATGGAGATTGTAAGAGATTAACCCAAAGATGCAGTCTTATGTTACCGTTCTCTCTCACCCACTATCACCCTCTCCCTCACCCACTATCACCCTCTCCCTCTTTCTCCCTCCCTCCCTCTTTCTCCCTCTCTCTCTCTCTCTCTCTCCCTCTCTATTTTACAAGCTTCAGTTCCCATGTTCTTTGCTGCATCCGGTGGGTGAGGATGTCGTACTATCGGGGAGTTCAGGGTGACACTGTATCCCAAATGTCGATGAAAAGATAGCGTTGGGTTACCCAGGTAATGTCAAGCTCTACCTTTCTGTAACCCATGATGCCTTCAAGACAACATTCCTGGGGTCCTGCTGTAACCAGTGATAATGTCCTTTTTCGAGAAAAAAAATATGAGAGGAATTGAGAGAGAGAAAGAGATAGAAGGGAAACAGGAGAAGAGAGTAAAGTCACTGAGATGAAAAAAAATGACAGAGAGACAAAAAAAATGGGTTTTCCATACGTAGATAAAGATGAAAGAGCTAATAAAAGAGAGAGACAGGGGAAGACGTACAAAAAGATTTTTTAAAGAAAAAAAAACCTTAGCGAGGAGGAGGAAATGTTGGGGTGTACACAAAATAATGGAATTCTACACCCCTGCTTAAAAAAGGTGTAGAGATTTTGATAGTCAAAAAGTGGAAGTGATATTTGAAAAGAAAGTGAACAAGAGAGAGATTGGGGAGGGGGCAAATTTATGCCTTTGGTATGCCATCTTATTGGTGTAAACGAAGATTAGGATCCATAAGATCCTACAATCCATAATTGGTTCATGAGCTAACATCATAAAGGGCATAGTAGTGACTATTCAAATGCCATAAGCTTGAAAGGAATTTATCATTGGCTATAAGGAAAAAAATATCACGATTTGTGTAATCAACCTCATGCCAACCTTGGCTACCGTAACCAGATTAGCGTCTCCCTCTCTCTCTCTCTCTCTCTCTCTATCTATCTATCTATATCTCTAGCAATAGAAGAAACCCTTTTTCTGAATTCACGTACTGACTGGAACAGTGATGCAACTTTATACACATGCATGTGGCTATTAGATAACCATCTTTGTATTTACAAAGGTTTCGCTATACATTGTATAGCGAAATGTGCATGCATTTTTTAAAGTGCATTCATAGCGAGAAAGAAAATGTACTCCGAAGCCGTAAAAAGAATATCTATTTAGATTAAGCCTCAGAGTCTATTCGAAGAGTTTAAGTAGTCTCTTTTTAAATGCTGTATGACGCTACTCTTTAAAAGGAAGGTTTATTAAATCGGAAGTTGGTCGCTGCGGTTTTAAAACGAATGTATATTTAAGGTTGACGAGATCAAAACTTAAATGTCTTTGTTGTATGGAGATTGACCTAGGGAGCATATCTCCAACCCTCGCTTCTTCAATTTAGGCGGTTAAGGGAAGACATGGAGGAGGAGAAAGGAGAATGATTTAAGAGAGATTATCTAGGAGTAGGCCGCAACCGGCATTTGATTATTGGCAAAGTAGTGTACTGGATGCGAGCCCGCCCGGGCAGGGCGTTCATTAGGCAGACCGTATTATGCATGCTGGAGATGCATTTGCGAGCAGGTTGAAAAATAAAGATGAGGGAGAGAGAGGATGGGAGAGGGGGAGGAGAGGAGGAGAGAGGGTGAGAGGGAAGCAGATTGCCTTGAAATACACCACACGCTTCACGGCGTACCTCATTCAGTCCCCGGTCAGCGTTCGCGCATGAGGTGGTGTGTCGCGGAGCGTGCACTCCAAATGGCTCCTTCGAAGCATCTTCGCCCGGCGCACCCACATCCTCCGTACATACAACACGCCATTGAAAACCACACAGCCATATTGCTGCTTGCTGCCTCCTCCACCTAAGCAGAGACAACGCAGAAAAGCTTCACGGGCCTCTCGCTACGGCTTCGAATCCATCTAGTGTTACACACATACGTTTCCATCAACCAATCACCATGCTTCGCTAACTCACCCCGTATATTTCTTCTTTCTTCCACCCATCTTGCAATCCACTCTCTCACTCTTTCTTTCCCTCTTATCCTATTCACCTTCTTCTTTTCTTCGTCTCTCAGACGTCGTGAATTTTAATCAAGTATGCACCTGCTCGCCTGAGGGGCGAAATTTACGTCCGTCGATTTTCAAGCGACGGAGAGCGAAGCGAGAGCGAGGCACTAGCGGAGGAGAAAGGGGGAAACAGCTTTCCTTTTTTGCATAAAGGACGACATTCAATTTCGAGAGTGGGTGTGTTTTTGTCTTTCTTTGATTCTCGCTCTGTTTTCTGTCCGTACTGAACGCGAATGCAAAGGACACTCTTCTGATTCTCCTCCTATACGCTCGGCTGATGCTGAACGAAGGCGCACTTAGTAGCCAGAAATCTGCATCTCGCATGCATGTCTTCGCCGGGGAGTCTTCCCAGACTTGACCTGAATGGATAGATATGCACGTCATTCGCTGACGTAAGCCTCCGCCTGGCGGTGATGGAAGCTTCTAACCGTACATCGAGCTGAATCTCAGCTGCCCATTTCACGAGAAGAACAACGAGAATAAAGAGCGAATGGAATGGAAGAGGTCATTTTAAAACAGCATTGATATAATCACCAAACTCCACAGGCACTAGAATCCTCTTAGGAGATCGAATATACGAAAGAGAAGGACTTTTGGTGGTTGGAGCGAAAGCGCGGTAAGGAAAGTAAGCGAAAATACGAGTTCCATATCTAATGTAGATGTCATGCTTCGCAGACGACACCTCCAGTATACACAGGATGGACAATTGTTTGCATGGCGCCAATTATTCAATGGCGACACACCGAGTCCTTATAATACACCAAGGTCGGTATTAGTAAGTGTGTCGTGAATGTAATAATGTACTCCTTCTCTCTCCTTCACTCACCTCCCTCCTTCTCCATCCCTCCTCTTCCCCCCTCTCTTCATCTCGTCTTCCCTCTTGCTTGCTTGTTCCGTACGTTTACGCACAAAACTCCCACCATATGCTTTTCTCATGAATTCATAACTGTTCCATAAATAAATGAGTGTCAAAATTGCGTCATAAACGCCTGCTCTCGCAGTTGATACGCTGCATATCGGAAAGAGAAATCGTACGAGAGCGCGCTCTCTTTATTGCTCCGATTGTTAATGTGTATATCTCTTGATCACGAATGGGAATGATTCGTTTGATTATATTGCTTGTATAGAGAGCAGGGGAAGAGAGAAAACAGGAACGAACATATGTTGACATTTCAGCTCTTTGTTGGACTCGCGTTTGCTTTCTTGATGCGGTTGGAGAAATGGGGAGGGGGGCATGATTCATCATATTTCGCTAGCTTTCTTTCTTTCGTGAAAGGATTCATTAGTCATTGCTTGTCATGATAACAAGTACCATCTCGCTATTATGCGGTCGCGATGGAGTATACTCAGGTACGTGTTATCGTGTCCGATACTTTCATTTTTCTTGCCAAATTCGTGCGCCTTTCCTGTGTGTATATTGTATATCCCATCTTGCATTTTATTTAAACAAAGCCATGATATATTGGATCCAGAAGGCTTGTATAGCATCACCACCGTATGGGAAAATGCTGCAGGTTTATCTTTTTATAATTCAGTGTGATAATGTCATTCGGAAAATTACTGGGAAGAGGACAAATTGCGGTCGAATTGAGTACATAATTCATCGTATGGATAAAACAAAAGATTCTGCAGCTTTTTTGTATTTTTCGTTTGATTTTTATCTACATTTGATACATGTCTTCCCCTATGCCCTCTCTCATTCTGTATCTCTTCTTCCGTGCATCATGTTTGTATTAATTACCTTATCTTTCTCACGCATTTGCTATTAACCATCAACACCACCACCATCATCATCGTCGTCGTCGTTTCCGTCCTCCTCATCATCATCACCAAGGTATTGTATTGCGTTTGTGGAATAAAATCTGACATAATGTAATGTGCAGAAATCTGTGATTTCTCCTAATTGTGATTTGGAAGCTGCAATCACGCCCGGTAGTTCCTGTTTTACAATGAGTCCCCTTTCTTAATTCATGGCTACAATGCTGTTTATTATCATGATTAGGCTCCCGTCTTTCTTCCTCCATTGCCCATTATTCACCGTCTGATTTCAGCCAGCACTGCGTTTTCGCCTGATTAATCCTC
Source organism: Echinometra lucunter (assembly GCA_029962745.1). NCBI lineage: Eukaryota > Metazoa > Echinodermata > Echinoidea > Camarodonta > Echinometridae > Echinometra > Echinometra lucunter. The sequence goes on from CM057164.1 coordinate 23,385,612, forward strand.
GCCAGAAACGCAGCCAACCTGCACGGCACCACGTATCATGTATCCAGATCAGAAATTATCATAATAGCAAAGGAGATAGAGAGAGTAAAAGAGAGAGGGAGAGAGAAGGGGAGATGGAGAGGAAAAGAGAAAGAGAAACAGCGAGCGATTATGGCTCCCAATTAATATACTGCCGTTGACTGTCCTGAATAAGCGCACTTTAATATTTCACCTTTGCTTTTGCATTATTACTGGAAATGCAAACGGCCTTGTAATGAATGCGCTTATACAATGCATGCCACCTGCCCCTCCCCAAAACACATGCAACATCACATTTTCATTAACATTCTTTTGGGGGGATATTATTATCCGTCATTTGTGATTAAAATCTATTAATATAGCTCATTTTCCAAGCTGTAGTTTAATATGCGTTATTCTTTTTCATCACGGGTAAAGACAGCATGGTCAATGGTCATGATGACAATGTGTGTGTGTGTATATACACACACATATAAGTTTTAGATCTGAAGTACTGCTTTATGAAATAATCAGTAGCTTTGCCATAAGCACGAAAATAAAATGCTATTGCTATTGTTATTATTATTATCATTATGATTATGATTATTATTATTATCATTATCGTTGTTGTTGTTACCCTTATTATTCCTATTCAGGATTTCATGTATGGCGCAGAATGATACCACACAATCTCCACCATCATGACCATGCTGATGTACAATACTAGTATCTTCTTGCAACACCATCACTGGATACGCATTGATCAAGATCACATCCCGTCTACAGGGCTGTAACTACAGGACTTCCATGTAAAACATGCTTCAGGATCATAGTACGATGACGTCATCACGGGTGACCGGGTCGTAAAATTTGCCCTTCAATTTCGCTGCTCCTTCTTATCCATCCCGTTCTTAGTGTTCACTGCGATCCTTGATTTACATTCTGAAACAATTAAGGCACGCGGTGAATGCCAAGGCTCGAGGGTGAAATTTCATCCAGAATTCGGCGTCTAACTTTAATTCACATCCGGGACATTGCCAAGGAGAGGAACCTGGATAAACCGGATTTAAGCGGATTACACATCTTCAAAGGAAATATATGACATGTTGTGCATCATGTGCACTGGTCACTCTTGGAAATTTTATTTAAATTCAAATAACAGTACCTGAAGAAGAAGAAGAAAAAAAAAACATTAATTGCATTTCCATTGTCTCATCAAAAGAAAAAAAAGGAGAAAAAAAAGGCAGGTCTATACTGAAAAGGAATTTGTTTTGTGATTGATTAGAATCGGTAATATCAATCCATGAATTTCCACAGAACAGTAGAAGTTTCTATTAGAAAGACTGCAATGCTTGAACTGCATGAAATAATGCTTGAAAATTTGCAGGTTTAAGTCTAAACAGAATGTTATTGAACATAATTGCACAATTGCTGCTGGCATGGATGAAACCAATTCAATCAGAGGTCTTTTCAGTTTATAAACAAGGCTAATAGTTTTTATTTTGCTTAAACGTTCTCGTTCATTTTTAGTTTTTTTTTTTTCACATTTCTAAGGGCCCAAGATCTTTGATGACAATTTTGCAGTAATAATGATTTAATTTTCTCGTGTGGGGGGGGGGGGGGGGGGGGAGGGTTTGGCGAGGGTATGTATATTGTCGATATTTTGCTTTGTGTAAAAACTGCATGCTTCAAAATAGAATCGATTTATTTCAAAAACATCCTCTTAAAAAATATACATGTACATATCTTCCAGTTTAAGATATATGTTTATAATATTATCATGTAGATTATATTCTACTCATCAACATCTTTCCATAATTACGTCCATACCAATATTGAACATAACAACATATTTAGGTCTTTAAAAACTCTTTAAGAATACATGCCTTACAATTTTATTGAACGTTAAAGCTCCCTAAATCCCTGAAATATTCAATTTGCAATATAAGATGTGATGAAGCGATGGGGAAGGTCACGACTGAACAATATTTATTGCCTCCTGAAATATTAAAGAAGCAGTGCACTAGCACGACCTAGCCTTGGATCAAGGCGTTCAGAATCACAATGTCGAGAGTTATAATGTCTTGGAATGCATTGACTGAATCGTATGATAATGAAAATGTAGCACCAGTCTTTGTTCCCTTGAGTGGACTCGTGTTATTAGTTTAGGGGTTGAAGCAAAGAGTGAGCTTCTTTCTTAGAGCATCAAGTTTCAAGTAAGAGCAACACAAACTTTTGAAAGTCTGCTAGAGATGAGATATCAAAGTGTTGAAAGAAAAGAGTAAACATATTGTGATTAAAGTAACTACATACTTTTTTAAATCATTAATTTTATCATGGAAGTTTAAACAGCGTTTTGTATTTGTTTTGTTTCATTTATTTTCCATTTTCAACTTTATATAACATGCATAAATATAAATAATTACATAAACAGAATGCACAAAATAAGAATAATTTTCAAACAATTGAATTTTCAAAATTAAGTATAGACCTGTATATAGGCCTGTAAGCCTATAAAAATGTTGAAAATAATCTACTATTGATCTCACGTCATAGTTGATAATTAAATGATAATCATAGTAAAATAATGATAATAATGAAAATATTAATGACAATAATAATAATAATGGTAATAATAATAATGACAATAATATAATGTCTTATTTACCCAGGGTAGCTTCTTCAAGATGATACACTGTTCTCTCAGAAGGCCCTGCAATGACGTTATTGAAAATAGCAGAGACGTCCCTCAGTCATCCTTTTTCTTGCATTATGACAAACATTACTAGGAAGTGGTGAAATAATTTCATAAAATGAGTACATATGATCCTTTGAGAGGCAAACTGACCACAGAAAGGACGGTAATGACTTGAAATACTTGTTTAGAACCCTGGGCACTGGCACCATGAATGGCCAAGGGATCAAGGCGGATATGAGCAGAGTACGTATCGTGTCTTGGCGATTATGCTTGACATTTCATATGCCATGTATACGTATACTTGTATATATCAAGGTGTGAATATATTTCGTATTTCCATGTGAACGTCTTCCACGTGACACAAATAGTCCATACTCTATTTAACGGTTGTGACCTTTCGAAGAGAATTATCTACCTGATAAATCTTTTGATAAGTACGTAGATTGTACTTCTTTCAGCATAACAGAAACTCTGCACGCCTTGGGCATGTTGGGTAATAATGCAGATAGTCTACACTAATTTTTCATCGTATCGTGGGTGAGTAGGGGGGAAACCCCGGTGCAGTAGTTCACCTGCATAACCAAAGCGGTTATTCCGAAAGGTCGGAGTAATTATTTTCGCTTTCATTCTCCTTGGCTCCCGATAACAATGAAAATAATGAAAATAAGTAATAATTCTAATAGTAATAATTGTAATGATGATGATGATGATGCTGATGATGATGGCAATAAGAAAATTATGATGGTAATGATGATGATGGTGATGATGATGATAATGATAATAATAACAATAATGATCTTTCTTTTCTCTTTTTTAGTTTTTTAGTTTTTTAATAATGATAATAATCACGATGGTGATTATTAGAATAGTAATTACATAATGATAAAGATGAAAATAATGATAACAATACTAATGATCATGACAATAAATATAAACATAATGATAATAGATGGCAGTAATGATCATGACGATGATGTCGGTAATGATGAGGATAATATTTTGCAATCGTTTTTCTATGAATATGATGCGATAACCACAGCTATTCTACAACCATTTAAGCATGTGAAGCGTCCTTCTGAAGCCTATCCTCCATGATGCATAGATTTATAAATTAAGCATTTAAAGAGTTTGAATTAAAAAACAGATTAATCTATTTTTGTCACATTGGGACATTTGCAAGTAAAGATCAAGAAAAATAAAGAAAATAATAAGACTAATGAAAATTTGTGCTAATTTTGAACATAACTTCAACAATATACCTTTATAGTGATGACCAATATATCCTTTGAAAGGTATTATTTTTGTACTATAAACTATGATGGTGACCTTACATTAAAATTTTCACGAAATATGGCGTTTATCTGTTTTTGCCTATAAACGCTTCATTTTTATCTCTTATCGACTTATTCTGTCTGCAAATTTCTTTTTCTGGAGCTTTCAGTATAGATTAGTAGTTGATTTCTAAACTCTTTTCGCCACAGTCCTGTAGTTGTATTGTTTTAGACGGTATTTTCCCGCTTGAAAGGCACGTCCGCAGGGAACCATTGTTTGAGAGAGAGAAATGGGTTTTATTGCACACTTGTGAAAACGTGACTGGTATTGTGAAAGATTAAATGCATTTATGGTATGTAGAGGTGAACTTTTATGTGCATGTTTAGAAACTTCATGGATGTACCAAATACTGATAAAGTAGCTCGTTCTAATAGCACGTGTCAAACTCAAGAACACGTGGTCTCAGTAAATGTGGACTGTTAGTGGGCTGCAGTCAGTCATTATATATACTTATTACCACTGGCGTTATCTGAATTTACATGTATAAATGAGTCGAATTACATGTAACTATATACGAGTCTAATCAATGCAAGTATTTTGTACAGTGTTGTATTTGCCCATCTCCTCATTTATTATTTTTTTTCTTGTTCTTTATTCTGCTGTAAAATGAGAAAAAAACTATACGTCTGCTACTTGAAATTTGAAATTTGAAATGTTAAAGGAGTTATTTGAAATTTCATCAACGTTGAGACCCTACTACCTTATGCTGAGTTTTTCTCCAAATATATCAAATATTTGGAACATCTATCATTATTTAAATAGTAAAATTACGACTTCTTACCATGCTTACGTCTGTCAAAATGATATAGGATTTCCCAGTCAATTTCAAACTCTTGCCAATCAAAGTCGTAAAATGGTCATTCAAATTAAACGATATCACTTTTCTCGTACTGTGTGTATCGGTCATTCAAATTCATATAAATAGCAAGCAATTTCATTTTAGAGCACGCAAATTCGTTTTTTGAGCGATCAAAAGTGTTAATAGAAAAACCATTTCGTTAATGTGCGGTAGAATTTGAAATATCTGCAATCAAATTTAGAAGTCGCTGGTGCTGAACGTGTTTCGAGCATTCAAATTCGTTTTAAGGAACTCAATTTTCTACTCTATTCTTTCAATTTAAAATCTCTCTGTTTGGTGCTAGCTTGGACACAATAGACTTTTTTTTTTTAATCTCACGTGCATACATGCATATCTTGCTTTTTCATCTTTCTCATATTATCATGATTATAATAATGATTATATATTTCAAAATTTCCTTTCAGTTTTTTTTCTTTAATAATGATGTAAATATACATTTTATACATTCTATTTCAGTTTTGTTTGGATTATTTTCAGCTGATTTTTTTTTCGTTTTTCTTGTTCATGTTTCCTTTGTGTGTTGTATACTTTTCTCTTTTTTTTTGTATGTGTATGTCCATGTTCATCATTCCCTATTTTTTAACCTTACAATAATTTCTCATATAATTTCCATGATCAGTTATTGCAATATCTGAAATTCTGGCAGTCTATCCGTCGATTGTCCCCCTTGCTAGGCATAGAGGAAGGAATGCTGTCTGTGTCGGTACAACTGACTACATTTTCAGCAGTAATGAGCTGATCGAGAGTTGTTGCGTTGCCATTTTGGGGTTTGTCAGGAACAACCGTTGCGTTATGAATATGAATAAAATTTGAATGCGTTAGTTAACTCATCTATTACACATTACACATAAATGAATGAATAAATCGGGAGACAAGGAAGATTAAGGGTGGATCAGAGGAGAACCGGGCATGGACACCCCCCCCCCCCAAAAAAAAAAAAAAAAAAATTAAGCACCATTCCCACAGAGTGTTTTTGAGAATCTGAAATCAACATTATAACCAGATTTGATAGTAAATGAAGGAGAATATATTTATGAATATATACAGAATGACTATAACTACACCTACACCTTGGCCAAGTATCTACCTGAGTCATCGTCCCTAAATCCCTCCTGTTTTTCATTTCTACTTCGTCCGAACCTCACGTTTTTAATTTGAATGAACTAAGTTTAAATATGAGTGTTCATTAACGAATTTGAGTGACCGAAAAGACTTAAAGGCATAATAAAGTATAATATCCACAGGAAGTAATTTTAAATATCAAAAATATGAACCAATGTTTGAAAAATATACGAGGGTCGGTTGCGCAGAATAGACATAAGGAGTGCACATGCGCGTATGACTCACCTTACTGCACTGTGTGTATTGGCGTATCACGCGGCGGGAGGCACATAACGGCATTTTCAAATTCAAGCAAAGTGGTCCTTTTAGTAATTGTCTCGTGAGACAAAGGATAATAAAATGGCCGTTTGCGTCTAACTTACACTTTTTCATTCCAAATCATGGTTGGTTTCAGGGTTTTTGAGTACAAATACAAGTACTCATACACATGTTTCATCTTAGTTTGAGAATTTTTAAAATCAGCTACTCACAAAGTTAGCCAATGCCTTTAAGTGATACGAACGGGCGAATTTGAATTTCCACTGACGAATACCACTGCTCATTTTGTCAAATTGACTGGTGCAATTTGTAATTTGATTGCTGATTTGTTGCTTTTGAACGACCAAAGACGAATTTGAATTCTGATTCTTTAACGCGATCGCGTTTCGGACGAAATTGATTGCTCGAAACGCTGAATTGATTGGAGAAAGTTTGAAATTGACCGGGAAATCCTATAATACTCAATATGAATAGGGATTTTCCGTTCTAGTTTGATTCGTCGACAGTTAAATGTGTTAATGTTTTAACCTTTATCTGCAATATTTCACTATTTTGTTTTCAATTTTGAACTGAAATCGCCACTATTTCAACATACCAATTATTTTCCCAATATCACAACTTTATTCATTACAAAAAACACAGGAAAATGAAAACGCTGGGTTTCTCAAAAAATAATCTTGGATTTCATAGGTGAAAAGGCATATAACAAATTGTTGCCGTCCTTTATCATTACGTGGAGAAATAACGATGGTTTGAAAAAATAGCTTACTTTAGACATATTTGATTAAAGGAAAAAATATGAAATGTTCATATTCATATGAAATATGAACATGATAATAATGAAGAAAATTATTCTATAGATGTAGGTATTCCTAAGCTAAAAATAATAAGCATTCTGTATCAATAGATATAAATAAAATTTGATATCAATACGTGTAGTGCTCTGAATACCTAATTATCATACATTAAAAAGTACCATATTGAAGCCCTTGTTAATTACGTGGGCGTCGACAAGGGAGATTTGGGGGATTTTAAGCAGAGGACCTTTTTTTTTTTTTTTTTTTTTTTTTTTAAATTTTTGCACAGTGTTCCCCCCCCCAAGGAATATTTATATATATATATAACAGATTGACTCCCCTGGTTAATCATGTTAGGTGGATTATTTATAATGAGTCGATAATAAAATAATGTCTATACATTTACCTAATGAAAGAATACTGAGAAGCAATAATGTATATTAGAATTTGATTCTGAATAAATAGGAAATTTGACGGACCCTAAATCTAACTTAAATTCCATGAACTTTACGATAGTGGGTTTGATTTGTAAAGTCAAAGTTTGTTATTATCTATCTGCTATGAAGGCCTCTTTCGTAAATTGGACTTGAAAGCAAGTAAATAAAATTATTTTCATATTATATGAAAGCCTCATGACACTGAAATTATAGTGCTTAGCCAAAAAAGGTAATTGCAAGTGTCATCCCTAATCTTCTCCGTCGTCATCTCTTTTTTTTTCTTTTTCTACTTCTTCTCTTCTTTTTCTTCTGTTTCTACTTCTCCTCCTCTTCCTCTTTCTTCTTCTTCTGCTTCTTCTTCTTCTCCTGCTTCTCTTGAGTTGATATTATTCAATTTTTTTTTCATATCTAAGTTTTTGTTCGTGTATAATTTTCAGGCACACGAGCCTATACTACACAACACGATCTGACGATAGCAAAAGCTGTAAAACACCATAGCTTTAAGAATCCTTTCTATATTCTGCCCTACTTTGGCAAAAGGAAGCAAGTGAGATATCAACCAAATTTGAGTTATTGATATTTTCATATTTTTCCTAGGTGAGCTCTTCTTCCGGGTCAAATTTTATGCATGAATACTCATCCTGCTAAGAGATATGTTAGGCAAGACATCATGGTACTGCATTGACGTGAGCGTAAATGACAGATACATTTGCTTTTTACAGGAAATTTCACTTTTGTCACTTGCTTCCTTTTGCCAAAGTAGGGCAGTATTGTCTAACATCGTTGCCAGCCCGAATATAGTTACTTGATAATGTCTACAACAAACAATCGAAGGTACACAGGCCCAGACTGGAAATTTGTTTCAGCATGGCCCAAGGAAGGACAGGAAGGATACTGAGGGATATAACCATAGTCCGCCGCTCCTTATGGTCTGGGGTACTGCTTTAATTGAATGATTGATTGATTGATTGATTGATGGATTGATCGATTGATTGATTGATTGATTGACCTATGGGGCTTTCTATTTGCATCGAATATAAAAAGTAGCAATGAAAAAGTAGAAACAATGTTATAACTGGGCGTTGTGGCATGCGCCTGTAATCAAGCTAACAGTGGAAGTTATAAACTGATTCAGCGGACCCAGGTCCGAGTCTGAGTCACGTCTTTCGGATGGTGACGTAAAAGGTAGGACCCAGACGTAAATAATCATATCTGATTGATACACGTCTGTAAAACCCAATTCAACATCAATAAATTAGGTGAAAAAAGACAATTATTTAAAGGCAAAGAGAGCAGGACAGATTATACACAACAATGTACAATAAAGGCAATTATTAAAATGAAAGATTGGATGCGGGGATCAGCAAAGGCCTAAGGCCTATCGAGGCTAATCCCCGATTGAGTTTAAAAAAAAAAAAAACTTTAATAGATTACATGACTAACAGGTAGGCACACTTCAAGCAGTTACTAGTAAAAGAGAAAGTTTAATATTACGTATTCCTAAAATAAATTTAAAATGGAATTATACCTGATATGAGAAGACTTATATTTTCTCATAAAAACAAATACTAAGCAAGATGTCTTTGCTTTTTCCAGGATGTTCCATAATGACTTTACATTAAGGAATCTCCATAATCATTCCCAAGCTAAGTAGATCGGGAAATGAATGAAACTTCTTAAGAAGAAGGAGAAGCATGCTAAATTTTGAACTTTCCACATTTTCCATTTGCCTGCAGGGCTCCTTTCTGGTGCAGCATTAAAATGAACGATACATCACGAGATGGAAAAGACAGATAGAATTGCACATTAGGCATTTTTGGCAGGGTGTGGGATGCACGTGTGTGTGGGCGTGTGTATGTGTGTGTTGTGTGGGTGTGGGTGTGGGTGTGAGAATGATTTGACGCTCTTGTGCAGCATTAGAATGAACGATACATCACGAGATGGAAAAGACAGATAGAATTGCAGATTGGACATTTTTGGCAGGGTGTGGGATGCACGTGTGTGTGGGCGTGTGTATGTGTGTTTTGTGTGGGTGTGGGTGTGAGAATGATTTGACGCTCTGTGTTGCATTGGTTGATGCGTAGGCTAAATGTCGGAACTGATACACTATAAGCAGCTAACTTCAATTCTATTTCTACTAAAATAGAATCTGGCAAGAATAGAATACTTTCAAGCCAACCATGAGGTTTAGCTAGTTGCATGAACATGATGAAACATTCAATGTTTTTGTTTAGTGAACACTGATATTAAGTTCCACAAGATAAAGAGAATTAAAACAATGAAGCCACTGTCTTGCGTTCAGTTTTCTCTTAATTTTTATTAGCAATAAATTCACTGTCACTACAACTTTCTCGAACATTACAACTTTCTCGAACACTATACATTATCAATATCATCCTCAAGTCATACTACTTGCAGTCCCTTTGTCCCGGAATGGTCATAGTTCACATTGATTACATTATCATGATTATGCAGGAATTCTGCCTACCATGTTAGTCCAGATTTCACTTACGCTGTCGCAAATCGTCATGTATACTTCAGGCTAGCTCCATAAAAGATTGAATATCGTGGTACAGCTAGAACATAGAGGAAGGAAACGAAGGTAGAAGGAGGGAGCAGATAACGAGTGCACTTAAAGCCGGATGAGCTGTACCCGCGGCGGACATCTCCGGGGACAAACCTTGACTGAATTCAGGGAAAATCTCCTGGACTCGGTTGCCTTAATCCGCAGGGTCTCGAAGGCACTATCGAATAGCTGAGGAAGTGACTCTGCTGAAGAAGCTCCGGGGAAACCTGTACTGGGTATGAATGGTTAACTTGATCAATGATACTGATCTGGTGTATTTCCTCTCCTGTAGGATGTTGCCTGATGCGGCATACTCTTTATTCATTCCACGTGCTGTACAGCTCACGTTGGCTCCAGCAACCCGGAAACATCCATTGATAATTTAAAACTATCGGGTAATAACTTCTAGTTATGAAATTACAAATCGAAAGAAACTGTTACTTTCTGGAGATCACAGAATCGTAATAATTCTTATCATTATGCTAACACAGTTGTTTTATTTAATGTAAGAATGTTTGATGAAATTACCGGAAGTGAGGGTATTTATGTGTCCGCTTAACTTGTTGGCAGCGAATTATCTTGCCCCTACGTCAAGAAATGTTTTGTCCAATCACAATCACCTTTCACAAAAAGGAGCAAAAACATCATCCGAGGTAAGCATTGTAATTGCCCATTAGTAGGTCGGGCACATAATGCTAGGCATTTCTCTTTTTTAAACCTACATCTGTACGTTGTTTACAGGGAGCGCCTTCATGTGGACTGCACATTCGAATTCCATTTTTTTTTCTTCACTACTCTTAACATTTCCAACAAAATTATTGTGCAGATAATTTAGCATACACATTCCTTCCCAAGTTTCTTTTGGTTCTATGAGAACATACTGTCCAGCCATCATTACCAAACCAGCGGATGACCTTTAACCTTCCAATGACAATTCAAGTTTCCTAGAATATAATTTGCTATTGGTGTGTTTAAATTATTCAGAAAGCTGGGAATCAATCCAAGCAATGTGGGAGTAACTTTACGGTATCGACGAATTTGAAGTCCCTTGGCCTTCTTCCATTTTGCCTATTGATTATTACTGCCACCGACTCTTGGTGACTCTTTCACAAGAAAGGTTTTCACAATTCCTGTAACCTTGGTAACGCTCTCGTGTAGGGCACTTTTAGCCCAACTGGTGAACTAGAACAAAGATTCTTATTTTCTCATTTACTGAAATTGTATTTTGAGAATTGCAGGCGGACAAAGCTTACCTTTCGAAAGTTGTACTAACTTGGAAAAATGAATCGTATTTTGACAATTTTGAAAATGAACTGTCTCCCATCATTATTCTCTGTAGTGAAGTCCTGGGGGATTATAGTGAAAGAGCTAAGACTTTTTAGCTGTAAAGGCTTGCTCAGATATGGGGGAGGGGGAACCGGGGGGGGGGGTAAACGTATTTTTTGTGTACAAAATGAATGGTCATGACACAACAAAGGATTGCGCTTAAAGCAAAACTTGGGGACCTAGGGCATAATACGAATATTAAAATGGATATGTGCCTTGACCCCTATCATGCCTATGGAGTTACACCTTCCTTTGATATGTTGACCACGTTGACCAATGCCTTTGACGTTAACCCCCCCCCCCCCCTCCCTTTTATCGTAATCATTTGTTGTTCTTGTTTTTTTCATGTGATGGTATTAAGTGGAGGTATGATATCTTCTTTGCATTCAATTACGTTCTCGCCACTTCTCCCACCCCTCCCCATATATCTTTCGCTATCTTTATCTCTCCAACTCTATGTATATGCGGTATATATATGTATACATACATATATATATATATATATATATATATATATATATATATATATTTATTTATTTATTTATATTTTAAAAAAATAGTACTACATATATATATTTTTTCTTTTTTTGTGATCAGGTAACATATACAACAGCTTTGGCAACTCTCGAGAAAATAAATACATGTGAGATCTATTGAGAGAATAATAGCGTAGCATGAATCAAAGTTCCCCAGAGCTGTCCTACCATTTTGGAAATTTTGCAAAGGTTGAAAAAATGTCTCCGCCGGGAATCGAAACCGGGCCTTTAGCTATGAACGCCAATGCCTTAACCACTAGAAAGGTTCTAATCTATATTTTTTTCAACCTTTGCAAAATTTCAAAAATGGTAGGACAGCTCTGGGGAACTTTGATTCATGCCACGCTATCATTCTCTCAATTGATCCCACATATATTTATTATTATACAGTCTTAGAAAAATGTGCCGTTTAGAACCCCCCTTTTGTCCCGTATTTAGAACCCTACCGAAAAGGGGTTCTAAAAAGGGTTCTTTATATTTTCAAGAACCTCAAAAGGTTACTTGTACAACCAACAATGGTTCTAAAGACTGCTTTTGAACCCTTTGAGAATTTTTATAGGCTAGTAATTGTTCTTTGAAGAACCTTTAAAGGTTCCGAATGTGGGACAAGAAAAAGTTCTAATCAGTAATCAGCACCATTTTTCTAAGAGTGTATAATCTATATGGGAGCGGATATGTGTATGATATGTTTGAAGATATTCTAGGAAGCAGAAAGCTGATAGCCAACATGTCTAAGACTGGGAGCAACACAAACATTCCGCCGACATTCTTGGAGTCAGTTCGGGCGTCTCTCCTGGGAAGATCCTGGAGAGAATTCAGAGAAAACTCTGCGGCTCTATGAACTCGCGGGCGCCATGATGATAGGACAGTGGAGAAAGAAGCTAGTTCTGTATTTTCAAGGAGGCTCCTGGGAAAAGTGTGGAGTATATGAATGGATGTTTTGATCAATGATTTCTTCCTGTTTTTTTTTTCTTTTCTGGAAAAATTGTTCTTTATGAAATTATATTCCGTACAATCACAGCACGTGCAGCTGGTTGCACGTTGTCCATACGATTGTAACTCGTGTCCTTAAACTTGGAAAATGCCTTTCACCAAAGTTCCGTTTTGCGGTGCAGCTCTCCTCAACATCATCTTCCACAACCCCTGCACTAGTTCTTATCGGACGGGTTATTATTACCTCGTCTCCTTTCTAGAATTCCAAACGAAATAATCATCAAATTCTTTTCCCATAGAAGTAATTCATATTCATTTATGTCTGAATATCATCAGTTACTACCGCCCAGATTAATTCCTTTCTCAGTCATGTAAGTAGAAAAACGCTTTTAGTGATTCCATTATGGGATCATGTTTTGTAATGTCATTTCAAACTCCTGTTATCATAGTCATGCGTTTGAAAGTTTCCGCATAATCTGCATGCCAATTCATTTTTGCTTATCTTCATTGGCCCTTTATCTGTTTATTGGGGTTTATCATGCTTTAAAAGCCTTTTAACTTTTTGAGGTGAAAAGAGCTAATATGAAAGAAGATGTATTTTTTTTTATTTTACATTATTTGATTTTGATGAGTTATAGTATAGATTGGTATCGATATATCTTTCATATTACATAATTTTGATAAGATCAGATGTTCTCCATGTGATCAAATTTTTAGACAAAACATTAGTTACGTAATGCATTTCTGTAAGCCCATGAACATGGTGAATATACATATGAATACGGCGAACATGATTATGTAAGATTTATTATGGTCGATGTAACAACAACGAGTGAGCTATTGAGAAAAGTAACATTTTTTGTTTCTATATTCAGGGGTACCATAGTAAAATTTAGATAATGATTATAATAATAAGGATGTAAGCACCCAGCGAAGATCGAACCCAGGACCTCTCGTATAAGAGTCAAAAGCCTTCACCAATAGACCACAGAATTTTTTTCACATTGGTCATTTACTGCAGCCATGATTAACCCTTACAGTGCTGATGTCACGTATATGTGACAAAGAGACTTTGCATTTTTAAACAACCATTGTTCGATTTAGAAAGATGTATGTGGTGATGAAATTATGTCAAAGTTTAGAGGATAAGTCTAGTATTTGAAATATCTATCGGTCACTATATGCTACCATAGGATTTGTTTTAGAAAACTGCAGATTTTGGAAAGGATCTATTCTCATTTTAGCATAAAACAATAGCAAACTAATGAGAAACGAAAACTTTAAGGTCAAGAGGAAAGCTCAGTTCTATTTCAAAATAGTTTTCATGCATGGCATTGAATTAATAGAAATATTTGATATCATATTTTGATAGGGTAATAAATTTTCTATAACTTTTGTGTACAACATATTTCTATAGCAGTTACTGTTGAAGATTTACAAGCATTTGAAAAGTAAGCATTGTTCATGTTTTGGTAGAATCTTGGAACAAGCAAAACCCCTTGGCACTGTAAGAGTTAAAATGAAATTCAGACACTCTCTCTCTCTCTCTTTCTCTCTCTCTCTCTCTTTCCCCCTTTTTCTTTCTCCCTTATGCCAGATTCCGCTTACCCATGTCCTATTTATCAAATATGATTTCAAAAATAAGTTATCACAAGTGAGAGAAAATTCCCCAGCCCCCGAAAATGCAATCGCATGACCCCTATATACTCACCTTCAAATTTGGTGCAAATCAGCGTACTCATGTAAGATTGATCACAACCTATAGGCAAAAATTAAAAATCCATTACGGGATATGTCTTGTGCTGCCGCAAGAAGAATATAAATACAAATTAAACAGACAGGAATGAAGAACGATTCATGTTAAAGAGAAGCTTGATTTTAGGAAAGGTGAAAAATAATTTGTGAGCTTTCGCATAATTCTTTTCATAACATTTGAGAAGAATGTTACAGTAAAATATCCCCTAGGAGAGTGTAGAAGGAGTGCTCTTCAAATGACCAGATACAGATGAAAAAGTTTGTGCCGAATTATAATATCAGATTTGTGTGTGGTCCCATGTACTTGTTTCTGTGTGACTTGTAAGTAACTATTGTAGATTTTTAGTAAGTTTCTTATCAATTCAATAATCCCTAAATCTCACACTAGCTATATTTATGTACAACTATACAAATCTAACTTTGCCAATTGCTTAGGAACAGTTTCTTTGACATTATAATCGCATGACCAGAACTATTATCTTTAAAGTGGACCGGTCAAATTCAGTTTCCTTTTTTTGCTCTGAAAGCTTGCTTTTCATGCTTCGCTCGATGAGGCATTGATCATTGTTAATCAGACTATTGACAGTACATTTTAGTCTTTCTCGATTCATTTCCGATGTCGATTCGTGATCATCACCGGCTTCGTAGATCGTATTTCTTCTCTGCCCAGGCCCTCGAGCCAGTGCCGTGCTTTACATGTACTTGCCGTAGTCAAAAACTCATATCCGTGATTTTACCTTTCTTCCTACTTTATCTTTTACCCGTTTAATCTTTATTCTTTCTTCTTCTTCTTTTTTTCATTCTCTCCATTATTGCCGGAAGATACTTCCATGATTGAAAGAGGAACAAGAAGCGAAAAGTTTGAGACATACTTCAAATTCCATTTCCAGTTATTTTCAACAGAAATCAATCAGTCAGTATAATATTATACAAATTGTGAATCATTGATTTAGTAATTAAAAATTCATATAGTGGAGGGTCCTAAAGTGATGTAGGGCTTGTTGTACATGCTATATAGGCTCCATAAACATGATAAATAAATAGTTGGAAGATTCAGACTGGAAATAAAAGGAGTATAGGTATGTAAGTCCTGCACAATGCTAAACTTAAAAAGTCATGGTGGTCACAAAAGGAAATGTATTTTATGTTGACGTCCCTTTGTCTGCTTGTAATGCTCTGAAAGAGAGTAAGAAAAGAATGTTAGAGACAGATGTATAACATTTAGCATTATTAGAATACATGACTGCTTGTGGCATGCAAAGCGCTACTTGGTGTGCAGTCATTGAACTTTGAACTGTGGAACTTTTTTTATTTATTTTTTTCACTTCCAAAAAAATACAAATAAAAAAATGCAATCATTGTAATTACCATAAATATTATGAAAGCTTGAAGAAAGCATTATACATCTGAAATAAACCTAGACCAATATAAAATGACATATGATAAAAGAAAAAAAGCAGAAGAGTTACATATGATTGCAGCAAGGTCCCACGTGTGCATATTTGTGTTTCCAACTTCCAGGGTACACCTATGTCTAAATTTCTTTATAGGTCTTCATCATTTTGTTTGAAAATGGTTGACCTACATTTTAACACTTTATCATTTACCTCATACTAACAATCTGATACACAATAAGCATAATTTCAAAATAACAATGGTTTTGATTAAATTTTCCTTGAACTGTAACTTCACAGTGAGTACCCAAAATTGGCTTTAACATGTTTACACTACGTTCTTAAGTGAAGTTTACCTTTGGCCTTTGGTTTGATGAATGTTGGGCTTATCTTATTGGGCTTAATGAATTACCCGAATTAGGAGAAACGAGGCCTTATCAAGCGCGATTGCTTCCAATAAACTATCTCCTTGGAATTAATTTTCATACCGGTTCTTTCCGATCATCTGCGGTCCAAACTAGCCAAAATGGCGGCAATTAGGCACGAGTCTGGACCATTTCCACTCTAATTAATACCAACCTTTGTCGGGAAAAGAGCAGTGCATTGTCCTAAATTAAAACATTTTACTCTGTGTCGTTTTAAGAATTTTTGTGCAGAAGAACTTAAAGGAAATGTGTACATTTGGTAATGTCATACAATTTATGTTGTTTCCTAATCAAACAGAGTTTACAGTTATAACCCGAGGACAAGCAGAAGAAAAATGTGACATGATTTTGGTAGTAAACGAACAATTGCCCAGTAAGTATGGCCTGTGAACATACTGTATAAGGACAACTTGAAGACACCATTTAACAGTAAGATATATTAAATGATGCAGTATTCCATCACGTGACTATTCTCTGTATCTTGGTATTCATTCTCAGGTTAGAGTATTGTTTTTAAGAATGGAATTATCGTATCTTTTCAGTGTCAAAGCAATCATTATGAATATGGAATAAATGCAATATTTTTGCACTTAATTTTCTTCTATCAAAAGTATACAGCAGCAGAATATCTCGTTCTTTAGTCACATTATCGTAATTATGTTTGTTGCATGTTTAATGTTTCGTATAACATTATTCCGAAAACGTTCTATTCTTTCACTTTTCTTCTTGTTCATATACACTGGTATAGCTATACTCGATTAAGCACAATATACGCAAATCTGAATGCCCTTCGCTTCATTTAAAAAAAAACCACGGATGAAGGTCAGTGATTCCGTTAAAGGAAGTGGACGACGTGAACGTGGATTAACATTGTAGTGTCCGTTTTCCATAGATTCTCTTTATTTTCTTCGCTTAATACTTAGTCATTAAACACCCTGTTAGCTTGAATATGTCTGTTTCTAATTTTTAACATTTCGATGGTGAGATTAACAGTTCTACCTCCAGAAAAGAAAGGGCTGTTTTGATTTTGTTTTTTTTAAAAAAGCTCTGAATCAAGTTCTCCATCCATGTCTGTCGGTCAATATTTATCATGTTAATGTTTATAGTTTATGGGTAAAAATATGGAAAATATTGTAAACCAAACAAACAAGTAACAAAGCTCTGAAAAATGAACATACACCGGATATAAAACACAAGAATTTATATTTTTGAACACCGTTGTTGTTGATTTTTTTTTTTATTGTAAAGAACATGTTATGCTAAATGTAAGAAAGAAATTGGAGTAGAGTGCACCAGACTTGCCACACACATCAGGGAAATCTTTACTTGATAATGTCAAGGAAAAATGGAGTGTGATTTGAATTAATCGGAGATGCAAGATGCAGAGTAGTTTTGAGAGGCGATGCATGCATAATTGCGTGAAACTCGAGAATGGCAGTGAAGAGGAGTGATGGACGAAGGGTTACAGGGGTTGAGTATATAGAGGAGACAGAGAGAGGGTGACATAAAAAGAAGAAGGGTGTTGGAAAGGAATTGGTGACGATTTCGTACACTAACTAAATGCAGACCTTTAACCCTGGACCAAACGCTATGCTATAACCCTTAGCCTAAATATCCTAGGCCTGACTTAAAAACCTACTGCAACCCTGACCGTAACCGTGTATCTTTGACAAAATAAAAACAAAAAACGGAGCAATTGTCGCCAGAGCATGATGCCGGGTAACCGGTGGAGAGCATTAGAGAAGGGGCTATAGGGGCATCAAAACAAACTAAAAAAGAAAAAAAAAAACAAAGAAACAAAACCGACGGGGTCGAGGATTATGTAGAAGTAGAAGTAGAAAGAGAAAAAAAGAATTTTAAAAATATTCACAAATCATAAATACATGTCAGGAGAGGAATAGAACAAATTCCGATATTCATGATATTAGAATTGGATTAGGGCGTGGCACAGCCGGTGCAAAGATATAGCAAAATGGATGGTTCATAGTGTATAGGGGTGAGAAAGGAATATATATATGCATGTACTGCTCGTTTGCGTTTGGACACAAAGGATAAGCTTTAAACATTACAGAACTTACATAAGCCCACGGGAAAAAAAATGTTAAGAAAGGAACCTCTTTATGAAGCATTATGTTGTAGTAGAGAGAGAGAGAGAAAGCGTGAGAGAGAGAGAGAGAGAGAGAGAGAGCGGTGGGGCTAGGGAAGATGAAAACAGACAGAGGAGAAAGAAGGGAGCTGAAATGAGAAATATTATAGAGGGGTGAGAGATAAAACGACGGAGAAAATAAAAAAATATCGAAGGGGAGAAACAAGGAAAGACAAATAGAGGGAAAGTATATAAGACGCAGAATAGAGTGAGAGAGAGAGAGAGAGAGAGAGAGAGAGAGAGAACGAGAGAGAACGAGAGAGAGAGTTAGAGAGAGAATTGATCCACCACTTGACCTATGAAAGGGGTGCTAGACGCAGGCCTCACTGTTCCGCCATCCATGAGTAATGCATATCTCTCACCCATGTGTTATAACCATATCTCCTCAGCAAAGCGTCCCATCTTGGATAGTGTAGTCGCGGAACGCAGACCTCTTCCGCATCCTTTGTCTTCGTGGACGCCTATGGTGTTATGTTTTTTTTTTAATTCGATCTAGGATTTATTTCGCAATTACCCATTTTCTTTTACTGAGATGATCATGAATTAGTCAGTGTTAGTTATTTTATTTTGTTTGTTTGTTTAGTACTTTTATATTTCTCTGGACCTCTAGGAAGAACAGAGCCATTTGAATAATGGCTCTGAATAGAGCTTCCAGCCATTTGATATATTGATTTGCTTGTATTTTTTTGTTTGTATTGCTTTTTATATGGAAAATAAAACCAACCAACCAACCAAGTGCGAACCGTTTATGTTCTGGACAATGAAAATATCGGGGGCAGGTATATGCTAATAAAATCAGACACTTCATGTACATTTTATTTATTTATTTTTTTGAAATGTTCTTCATGTAAAATTCATGGAAGATGAAAAAGGGCATTTATTGTGAAAGATAGACTTCATTTTTGTTTGGAAAAAAAGAGAAAGTAGCAAACAGAAAACAAAAAGGTATTTTGGAAACCCCTAAAATGATATAGCCTTGTAGTGTATTAACATTTTGTTCATTGTGTCATGTTTAATATTTCCAAAACAATAGCAAAGACTTTTGACAAATCAAAACTGATCAATTCACATTGGATAATCCATCGCCAATTTTTAATATGCGAACTTTACAGTCATATATTCCAACATGATCTCGACGGACAATGCAAAGGCGTATTGAAGTTGTCCTAAAGTTGATTTTCTTGAAAGTGGTTGAGATGATCCTCTTTCCTGTATTATCCTTTATGTTGATTTTCGTATTTTTCTTTTAGGATTATATTTTTTTTATTTTGCCCCTTCAAACCCCGAACCCTGGATTTATATCTCTCCTGTTTTTCATTTGAGCCTAGCTTAACATAGATGAAAAAAAATCGTTTAATATAGCCGGTAAAATGGCGAACCTTTGTTATATTACCTCAAAGACCATTCTCGGTCGAATAAAAAGGGTCCCAACTCACAGACTACGTCCAGATGCAGAAACCACCATGCGCATATGATTATAACCATACGTCCCGTAGCGTGTATGGTACACGGCAGACGCCACATTGGTTAGGCTATGCTGTTGGTTTATATATCACCCTATGTCCAATATGATAAAAACAAGAGAGAGAGATATATATTACACGCATCTTGTGTAACTATATTCTCGACCTACAACTTTCATTACATACAGGAGGAAAAACAATATAATTCAAACCAATATTCAGCATTCTCGCTTTCGCTTTTTTTTTTTTCGTCTTCCTCCTGATAATGGTGGTATACTAAACCATGACAGCAATTTGCTGGTGTTTTCTGTGATTTTGAATAATGGCTTTACTTTTTCTTTCATTTCTTCGGATGGAAGTAAAAAGGAATTACCAGCATCAGTTCACTGGAGGGCAGTTATAAGTCAGTCCTTCCTTTTTTTTTTCTTTTTAAAAATATTTTTTTCTTGTTTACTTTGTTTTCGTCTACTTGTAAGAGATTTTAAAGACATAATTGTTAATTGTTAGGAAATGTATGAGACCCCCCCCCCCCCACACACACACACACACAATAGTAATAGTATCAGTCCTTTCGCTCTTGAGGAGTATATCAAACTACAGCTGCAAGTAGCCGACTACACCGCGTGTACAGGGAATGTCTTTAAATCCACACCCTTCCCCTGCCTAACATGCCTAATCGTACATAATATTCCGTATATGGCATGGTTGGACGACTTATCCTTGAACTATAATAATTTCACGGCATTTTCTGCTTAGCTGGTCATCAAACGGGTAATTCGGGGCAGAGATTCTGAATAAACAAACTAGCAGGTACGGATTATCGAGAGACGCTTGACAAAGACGTGAAGGGGCGAGTTGGTTATGACTGATTTTTTAGTTCTACACATTGTTAATGAGTGGGTGTTGGAATTAGGCCTGTGTTGGATTTGGGGGTGTCATGCTATCAAAATGACGTACATGTACATAAAACCTTACACGTGAACACCATTATATTCTTTTAAAAAAATATATGTATATTTCAAAATGAAGCTTTGAAATGAAAATCATAAATTCTCTTAAAGGTATGTTTATATCTCAAACATGTCAAATGTCTAAAAATAATTATATGCATTTTTCAAAATGAAGCTTCAAAAGGAAAATCAAATTCTTTTAAAGATATGTTTATACCTCAAAAGTCAAAAGAATATGTTGTCATATATAATATCAGATAATCTTAATGCAACTTTTTCATTATTGTCCCGGATGTTGATAATGTTGTTGTGGTTATAAAAACACTATACATGTATAACGTTCGGTATGGTTGCAGAAGTAGATGAACTAGACAAATATTTGGTATGGAAATCTGGGGACGCCCTTGATTAAGATATGTGAAACTATAGATATTTTATTTTCAGCCGAACAATAATGATAAACATTCTATTGGTACCGTCTTACAATTATATCGGTGATATCGCAACTACAAAAATATTTTAAAGAATGTCATACAAAATAATATCTAACCCCAGGGGTAGCAATTTGAAAGCACTAAAATGCACCCCCCCCCCCTTCCCGCCCCGCCTGTGGTGGGGTTTCCCCATTAATCTTTAGACTGCAACTCACAGGCATATTCCATCTCTCATATGAGATGACAAAAATTTGTAAGGAGTATTGCAAGTACCGGAAAGAAAGTAGCATCTCAAAAACTATACTTCTTTCTTCTTCTTTTTTCATGACGTTTGTTCCGTCTGAAAGTCATCATAAAGTGAGGTTCTATTACAAAATACCTCTTCCTTCCTTTTTTCAGACAGTGAAAATGAAATTTAAACGAAAATATGACGTGGTGAAAAAATAGATATTTGAGTGGGCAGGGCGATGGGTGAAAACGAACCTGAAATGGCAATACTCATAATGAAAGCGTATGAAAAATGTATGCACAACTATGGCTTAAAAATTAATAAGTGTATATTTTCATGGATTTCGTTGGCAAGTGGGCATGGTGGGCGACTATGTTGCTGTGACGTGTAGAGAGTGGCTGAAAATTGGGTCTGGATGAATATGGGTAAATCCTTTAATTCTAGCCAATCAGAGACTTACACACTGTGGCTTCCTGTGCACTTGGATCCCTCCTGTGCATTTGGATCCCTCGGAAGTGTGTAGCCTGCTATTCCTAAAATTACTCATTCTCCTGAGGAACGGTAGGAACATGCTTACCGAAACGTCGAGAGTGAGTAGGTCCTTTTCAGGACCATACTCATCTTCAAGAAAGAATACTTGGCGTACTGTGAAGCCTTCTACATCTATCCTTTAATTACCTTTCACTTTCTGGGTTTATTTCGTTTTGTTTTGCTTTTCCATTCATAAATCGATGAGCGTGACCTTTGGGGAAACAAAATTGAAGGCTACTTTGTGTATTCAACTTGGCGTATAAAAGGTAAATGGCATTAGGATGTGCGCAGGGTGATTGAACATGGTGCAAGTTATATTCATCAGTTAGATATTAAATTTACGGAAACATGGTAAACGTGGGTTCATTATTACCTTATCACTATTTTACAGACATGAATACTTCATTGTAATGTCTGAAACAATTTCAAATATCAACTCATTTTGTTTTATGCGCAGGAAAAAGTTAAAAGAAGATATGATAGGATATTGAATGATATTCATTTATTCTTTAAATTGCAGGAATGATACGTAACAACTTTGATTTATTTTCAAAGTCTTACGTTATTGACTAATATCTTTAGGATCTTTTAAAGCATCAAATAAAAGTTCAGTCTAAATCTTGATGCGGAAGGTAATCACTGAAATTGTAATCTATCCCAAAATTTTGACAAGTTGAATGATATTGGCAGGTTGCTATCATTGTTGTTATTATTGTTGATGAATATTTTAGATATTAACCTAGGGCATTTTGTATAGGGGATGAGGAATACGTTCACTGTAGACACGGTCTCTATTAATCTAACTGAAGATTAGTAATGACTGCGTTATTGATCTCGGCAATCAGTTTGAAAAACCATGTACTGATCAGTGCTGATATACTTGGAGTA
Organism: Echinometra lucunter; assembly: GCA_029962745.1. NCBI lineage: Eukaryota > Metazoa > Echinodermata > Echinoidea > Camarodonta > Echinometridae > Echinometra > Echinometra lucunter. The sequence continues at coordinate 23,408,688 of CM057164.1, forward strand.
TTCAACTCATAGTCCATTCTTGTTGTCATACTGGTAACCGCGCATGTCTTTGTGCATCTTCTTTTCTATCTATTTTCCTAGTATATTTTACCACAGGGAGCTTTTGTGACATAAAGCGACAATCTCAATGTGGACATCCTTGGACAATTTACCAAACCTGGGGCATTATTAGGACGACGCTCTACATGGAGATCATTTGCATGGGAGATGTATGTTGCTCTTCATCTAGATCAAGAGCACAAGACTTGAATGATGTACCTAGAGAATTAAAAGGTTTTCTATATCTCTCCCTCCCTCTCTTCTTTCCCATTTCTCTCTCATTATTTTCCTAGGATAGTTTACCACGGGGAGCTTTTGTGACATAAAGCGACGGTCTTGCTGTGGACATCTTTGGACAGTTTACCCAACCTTGGGCATTACCAGGACGACGCTCTACACATTGTACAGTAGACATGGTAGAGATCAGTTGCATGGGAGATGTACGTTGCTCTTCATCTAGATCAAGAACGCAAGATTATGTACCTAGAATTCAGAAGTTCTCTCTCCCCTTATCTCTCTCTCTTTCTCTCTTCTTTCCCTTACTCTCTCTTTCTTTCCATCTATTTTCCTAGTATAGTTTACCACAGGGAGCTTTTGTGACATAAAGCGACGGTCTTGCTGTGGACATCTTTGGACAGTTTACCCAACCTTGGGCATTACCAGGACGACGCTCTACACATTGTACAGTAGAGATCAGTTGCATGGGAGATGTACGTTGCTCTTCATCTAGATCAAGAACGCAAGATTATGTACCTAGAATTCAAAAGTTCTCTCTCCCCTTATCCCTCTCTTTCTCTCTTCTTTCCCTTTCTCTCTCTTTCTTTCTATCTATTTTCCTAGTATAGTTTACCACAGGGAGCTTTTGTGACATAAAGCGACGATCTTCATGCGTGCATCCTTGGACAATTTACCCAACCTGGAGCAATATCAGGACGACGCTCTACAAATTGTACAGCAGAGATCAGTTGCATGGAAGATGTATGCTGTGCTATAACTTGATCAAAAACACAAAACAGTTGAACAGATATGTGCCTTCTAGAATTTTATTTTTTTCTTCTCTCTCTCTCTCTCTCTCTCTCTCTCTCTCTCTCTCTCTCTCTCTCCATCTTTATTTCATTCTTTCTATGTGTATCGTATCGCGGAGAGCATTTTGTGACATAGAGCGACGATTTTGAGGCGGGCATCCTTGGACAATTCACCCAACCTGAGGCGTATTATGACAACATTCTACACGTTGTGTAGTATAGTAGAGATCAGTTGCACGGGAGATGTATGTTGCTAGATACCTTACTTGACCCAAAAGCTCGACGGAGGCATCCGATCATGGGGTCTTTAAATTTCCTCTCTTTACAAGCTCATTTCTCACACATAAGTGCTTTATGATTACAACACAATCTCTTTTCATAAGATTCCTTCGAAATTTCAATCCCTTTTTTTTTCTTTGAATTCAACTCAAAACGAATAGAATATTGTCTTGTTTATCTGTTTATTCTTTTGCATCTTTAAAACCTGTTTGCTTGACCTGAGGAGGACTCATGTGAAATTTTGAGGCAAGCTAAAATTTGTAAGAAGAAAAGATCCCTCTGTTCCTTTTTATTTTAAAACTCATTTTGTACTCCTCAATGTCCAAAGGTTACAAAATTATGGGGGTCATTCTCCCCCACCGCCGCCCAGGATTCCCTCCCCTGATAATCGTTGTTTTTTTTTTTCACTCTTATCATGTTAATGATATTGAATATGTTTCCCTATATAAGCGCGCAAAAAACCAGTTTCATTTTTTAGAATTTATTCATTTATTTGTTTTGGAATGGGAAATAGTCGACATTTCTAAGACTAGAAAATTTCTCTTGACACCACTGTCTTGGTCTTAATTTCTGCTTAATATTCCTCTTCTCCTCATCTTCCATCTATTCCACCTTCTCCTCCTCCCCTCAACCTTCTTGTTCTTCTTCTTCTTGTTCTTCTTCCTTATCATCTTTATTTCTTCTCATTCTCTTACTTCTTCTTCTTCTTCTCCTCCTCCTCCTCCCCTTCTTATTCTTCTTTCTCCTTTTCTTCTTCTCCTTCTTCTTCTTCTTCTTCTTCTCCTCCTCCTCCTCCTCCTCCTCCTCTTCTTCCTCCTTCCTTCTCTCCTCCTTTTTCTTCCTCTTCTCCTTTTTTCTTTTCTTCTTCTTCTCCTTCTTCTTCTCCTCCTCCTCCTTCTTCATCATCTTCTTCGTGTTCAACGTCATCTACTACTACTTTTTCTTTATCTTTTCCTCAGTTCTTCCCCCCTTATGTCATCTCTTTCTTTCTTCTCAAGTAAACACAGCGCGTCTTCACAAACGTGAAAAATATGGCGCCTCTCTGTGTACGAGCACATGTCAGCTTTTGCTGCTCTTTGTGGTCACGTGGTCTGGCCATACCGCCACTGTGAAAGCATGCGTATGGGATATTGGACGGACAGACATGGGACATCTCATGTGTATATAGAAGAATTCTTCGTATTGTGCCTGTGCTGTGTATGTCCTGCGTACATTCCCTAGCATGTTAATACTTGAATATTGTAAGATGCAATGAGTGTCATGAGTGTCTCTTTCAATCATCAATCTACTCCTATTGTTTCTGCTTGGTTTACATTCTATCTACGCTAAACCTTTATTTTTGTCATGTTTTAGAATCTCTTTCTTCCGCACTCTATCCTTGCTCTGAAACTTATCTCGTTTATTTCATCCCCCTTTCTACTCCTTTCCTCCCTCCTCCCTCTCTCTCTCTCTCTCTCTCTCTCTCTCTCTCTCCCCCCCCCCCTCTCTCTCTCCCCCCTCTCTCTCTCTCTCTTTCTCCATATCTCTATCTCATTACTTTTTTTCTCTTATTTCTTTTCCTTTCTCCTCTCTATCTCTCCCTTGATCTTGTTCTCAATCTTTTTCTTTCCTCTCTCTCTCTCCTTCTCCCTCTCTCTATATTTCCCTATTTTCCTCCTTTTCCTTCTATCCCTGCCACTTTCTCTTTGCATTATATTTATGACGTTTATTGTACAAAAATGGCGTATCATCTCCCCACCCCATGCACCCCGTCTTCTTTTCTTCAGCACAACCATGGCCAGATGGCCTGAAATAAAGCTCACATGTTATCGCATATATCACTCACGCAGTCTCATCCTGCATACACAAAAAAGGAAGAAAGGCATAATGATATGAAATTTCTACGGGCTGGAATTATCTCCTCGCCTTAGAGAATAATGAGGAGTTATCATTTCAATTTCCTAAATTGATGAAAGTGATCTAGTCCTCCCAGCCCACATACCCCTTGTTCATTTCGCATGCGTCGTGCCACCGTCCTACTGCGAGTAATTGACCCGAACGCGCCCCGTGTGCCCGAGGGGGAAGATACGCTGGAAATGTCAGAGGTCGCGTGTACAGGGACTTCATTTAGATGAGCCCGGCAGAGTTGGGGACAGTCTCTCACTTTCTCATTCTTATTCCTCTCTCTCTCTCTCTCTCTCTCTCTCTCTCTCTTTCTCCCTTTGCCTTTCTTTCTCCTCTCTGCTGTTCTTTTTCTCTCTGACTTTATTCTCCTCTCTATCCTTTTCCTGCCTTCATGGTCTTTCTTTCTTTCTTATTTCATGTTTGCTAATGCTTCTCCACCTTTATTTCCCTTCTTCATTTCTCGCTACATCTTTCTGTATCTCTTTGTATTCTCTCTCATCTATTCTCTTCCTTTCTTTCCTTATAGCCGCTTTCTTTATATTTAGTTGCATTCCTTTCACTCTGTTTTATTATTATTATTATCATTATTATTATTATTATTATTATTATTATTATTATTATTATTATTATTATTATTATTATTATTATTATTATTATTATTATTATTTCCTTTATCCGCAACTTGATGCTCTGTTGGTATATTAAACAGCAACCGGACTTCTTCCAGAAATCTAGGGTTATCTGTTCTCTATTCTATCAAACAAGTCCTCTTCTCATTGTTCATTTCTCTTTCTAGTTCAAGACCTTTCGTAGAATGTGAGCTGTCCCAAGCAAGCTTGCCTTCTGTATCGTTTCAAAGGACACCTCGACTCCGAGATCAGCCAGGAAGCTTCTGTGTCTGGTTGTTACAGTTCCTAAGGCTCCGATGACTATTGGTACTACCTTCGCCTTCACCTTCCTATCCTTTTCAGCTCCCATGCCAGGTCGTTATACTTCTGTATCTTTTCCTCCTCTTTACGCCAAGCTCTGCAGTCTCCTGGAATCGCAATATCTATGATGAGACATTCCTTCTCCTTTTTTAAGAGAACGACGTCTGGTCGTCTAGCTTCAACAACCTTGTCTGTCTGGATATTAAAATCCCATAAGAGTTTAACATCATCGTTCTCTGCGACAGGCTCTGCCCGATGTTCGTACCATTTTTCGGCATGGGGTAAATCATTATTATTGTTATTATTATTATCATTATTATCATTATTATTATTGTTATTATTATTATTATTATTATTATTATTATTATTATTATTGTTATTATTATTATTATTATTATTATTATCATCATCATTATCATTATCATTATCATTATCATTATCATTATCATTATCATCGTCATCGTCATTATCATCATCATCATCATCATCATCATCACCACGATCATTATCATTATCATTACTTTTTCGCTTGGTTTGTCTCCACCATCAAATTATTCGTAACCATGTAACAAACCAGAAATATTGCATGATTTGATCAAAATGTCTGAAGAGAATCCCACGAATCATTTGCTTTCTTGTTTGTTTGTTTATTTGATTTCTGGAGTTTGTTCCTTTAAATTAGGAGATCCATTAGCAACCTAGTCATGAGTCTATCATATAACATTTTTTTTTTAATTTCTGTAATGCTCACTGGCGACTTCATTCCTCGTGAATTCACCCATGTTACATTATTGCTATTATGTTACTGAATGGTGCCCCTTCATGAAAATAAATTTCTCTCTTACAAACCAAAACGTGATGATATTTTTTCATAATTTTCTCTTTACATCTTCTATTTTAGTAAAATAGCCACGTTTCTAAAGAAAAGGCATATTCTTCGCCAACAGTCATTCCTGCAAAATGCCTGATTTAACTTTTTCAGGTTTTTTTTTTTATTGGGGGCTGTAATGTCAAGGAAATTTCAAGTAAATTCTTCCTACCGGCTACCCACTTACTACACCCGGGTCGAGAGTGGCAATTGTAGATTAATGTCTTGCCAAAAGACATTGTTTGTTTGTTTGTTTGTTTGTTTGTTTGTTTGTTTGGTTTTTATTTCTGCGTTCTAGATTAAATCGACATTACTTATATAATGAAGTCATGTATAATTATAACATTGCAGTATACGATAAATATAATACAAAGGTATAAACAAACAGGAATACAAGTTAATAGAGTGATTTTCATTATACAAAAGAGCTAAATTATGAGAACGCAGGAGACCGCCATCGTGAGCTGTAAGGCTTGAAAAGGATGGCGGCCTCGGGCACATTGGTGCCACGGTGGGACTCGAATCGCCAACCTTGTAATCTACAGTCCGGCGACATATCCACTAGACCACGACAGCTCTATCATCACTTAGTGCTGTAAAGAAAAAAAAAAAGTTATTTTTTTTTCAGTCGATATGTTTGGGAACATGTACTTGAGTCTTTATTGTTCCACAAACGATTTTAAGGGGGGAAACTAAGCTAAATATATGCCTATAAGTGATATAATGTCTACGCCTTTCTGTGAGGAAAGCTAGAGTCAAGAGTATATCCCAGAAGCTGGATACAGTATATGGATTAAAACCTGGATATAAGTTAGTTCAAAAAGAGCTCAAAAGATTTGAGACTTTCGTTTATTTCCATACGATAATCATGTAACAAGAAATTAAATTTCAAGCTAGCTGCTGTTTCTCTATTTTTCCTCAATGGAATTACTTACCATGGTAACCGGTAACGGTTGCATATTTATTAATAATTATTGCTTGTTTCGAAACGCTGACAATTGAACAGTTACCATCTTGCCCTAAGTAATAGTTAAACATGTCCTTTCAAATTAATTTCCCAGTGCTCATGCACTCAATCATATAATTATGAACAAATAATATCAAGAATTCAAGTAAGCATGTTGTTTTGAACGACTTGCAGTCTGTGCCTGAAACCTGATATGTACAGATAGACAAGACATGACTAGGCTTCAGGAGATTGCTAACTCACATTGAGGGCGCACTCTAGCAATTTCGAGAAAAATAGTACACCCAGCAATAACCATCAGTCATTGGTCATTTATTCGTGGATTATGTCAACTAATAAGATAATCAGTTAGTTAACAGAGCGATTTGTAATCAACGACCGATTGAAAGAAAAAAACAAAGTACTCATACAATGCGTATTCATGTTCATCTATTCATGAAAAAGAACCAAGATTTAAATGAGTTGATACCCTTTGTGAGTGCTAACAATTATGAATTGCCTCATTATACTTTTCTCGAATCATTCCCAGAAAAACAACACTTTTCAAATTTGGTTTCTACACCTTCTCTTTCTAGTTCTCCTCCTTATTCTTCTTCTTCTTCTCCTTCTCCTCCTCCTCTTTTCTTTTTTCCATCCTGTTTTCTTCTTTCCCTTTCTTTCTTTCCTTCTTCTTCTTCTTCTTCTCCTTCTTCTTCTTCTTCTTCTTCTTCTTCTTCTTCTTCTTCTTCTTCTTCTTCTTCTTCTTCTTCTTCTTCTTCTTCTTCTTCTTGTTTTATCTTCTTGTTGAATATATCCTTATCATCCCTGTTTACAAAAACATCGAAAGTTATTCCTCTTCAGTTTGCGAAACGGACAACACGACAAAATTATTCCGAGGTGTGATGGGCTTGACTGTCGGTTTTTTCTTTTTCTTTTCTTTTTTAAACGAGCCCGTCCCCTGAGCATCGGGCAAGTGTCATGTCGCGCCGACCGGTGGATGCACATGGAGTGTCATGCATGCGTTTGACAAGGGGGGTTGTTCAGTGGGTACGTGGAGTCCGGGGAATGGAGATGGGACGGTGGGAGGCGGGGAAGGGTGCAGCTAGAGCGACGAATCGGGGAAAAGCTGCAGATGAGTCGACGAAGAGCAGGTTACACGCACGCAAGAATTACTTAAAGAGTTATCAGTTTAAGAAAGAATATTGAAAGTAATCTCTGCCGGGGGGGGGGGGGGGATGTGGGATTCTATAAAAGAACATTTAGCATGTTCAGTTGGGGAGGGAGCATCATGTTTCTTTTGTGCACATGAATGTATGCCATTTTTTAAGGACACGAGCCGGCTGTATCCCATCATCCTCTACTTTTTTAAAAAGAATCATTGAAAGGAAAGGTGGAGGCATGCCTGAAATTATGAAGGCTGGTATTTGAAAGGGGCTAGGCATAGGTGTACATTGAGAATAGAGGCCTGAAAAAAGTTACGTCGTGTACGTATTCTAATACGTCACTGTTGTAGTCAGGTATAGTGAAAATTTCTTAGGTTTTTTACGAAATCTGTATACTCATGATACTTTTTAATTTCATATGATACTGTGTACTTTAAATTCAATTCTAATGCAATTCGGTATATGCCTCTTTAAATTGGATGCACTTCCACCTCCTAGTTATTTCTAAAGAAGTACTTCCAAAATAGGTTGTCATTATTTTGTTATGTAATCATGGTAATTAGTGTTATTCTTGGTAACCCCAAACAGACTTCGACATCTTAGTGCATACTACTTCAAAAATTCAAATAGTTATAATCTATCGACCCCCTCGATATAATCATCGACATTGACCCATTTACCTTCTGCTTTGCGTTTCTCTTGTTTTACATTTGACCACTTCTTCCTTTCTCCTTTCCTTTCATCAATTCCATGAATTCCGTCCACATTGTCTCTGAGAGCATTAATGCATTCGGAAAGAGACGTGTTTCAAATTACGGAAAAGGAAAAGAGTATAAAGTGCAGTCTCCTCTATAAAAGCTCTTTAAAAAATTCTTCTAATATGTGTAACTAATAACAATCTTCCTACATACTGGAAATCTTCTTTTTCTTCACCTTCTTCTCCTTCTGTTTTCTGTTTTATTCTTCTTATATGACCATCTTCTGATATTCTCCTCCTCCCTTTCCTTCTTCTTCTTCTTCTTCTTCTTCTTCTTCTTCTTCTTCTTCATCACCATCTTCTTCTTCATCATCTTCTTCTTCATCTTCTTCTTCTTCATCTTCTTCTTCTTCATCTTCTTCTTCTTCATCGTCTTCTTCTTCATCTTCTTCTTCTTCTTCTTCTTCTCCTCCTCCTCCTCCTCCTTCTTCTTCTTCTTCTTCTTCTTCTTCTAAAGTCAAAGTCTTTTTCTTCTTCTTTATATTTTCTTATTTTTCTTCTCCTACCAGTATTCCTTCCATATACCCCTCTTCCTTTTCTCCTTGACAGTTTCACCGCGTTTTAATCTTCTTTGTTATTATTTTCCTTCTGTTTAGCAAGTTTATGACTTTTTCTTTCTCCTTATTTTTCTTTACCTCCCCTTTTCGCCTTTGTGGCCTTTTCGATTTTTCTGGGAAACAGATGAAAAACAACCTCCAGATAAGTTATTGCTTGTTTCAAGCGGAATTAAATCTGTCTCTTTCTTTCAAACAGTAACATGTATATATATATTTTTTTCGTTTCCTTTCCTTTTTTATCTTAGCTATAGAAATAAACTTTGGAAGAGAATGCTTAGCGAATGTCATAACCGATGTCATGGATGGTATCCTCAAAAAGTGCAGCAACTCCCCCAAAAAGAAAAAAAAAATGATTGATTGTAATTGTTTATCTTCAATGATCATAGCGCGTAATTCCAAGATAAATTAATAAAGTCTTCTCAGCTTCGTTCTGATGTCCTACTGATGTGTCTCTTCGTCCTCGTTTGTTCCTTCAAACGACTGGGGGGCGTGAAGGAAAAGAAAAAGGATGAGAGATCCTAAGATGACAAGAAAGGAGGCCAGAAGACTCCTCGCGGATTTTGGGTTGGAGGAAAAGGATGAGTCTGGTCTGGAGTGTAAAAAAGCCAGAATCCATCACCAGTGGGGCGATTTGCATGTTCGTCTAATGAATTACTCGCAGGGCGAATCGCGATGATACATCATTGCTAATCCTTGGGTAAACTTATCTCTGTCTCTGAATCTCTCACTCCAGCCTGAGAGGCTAGCTGTGGTCCGATCGCTGCGGGGGGTTAATAGGAAGGTGACAATGCAGATGCGACCGAGCATAGGCATCCCACCTTTATCCTCCTCATCTTGAAGAAAAGAAAGAAAACAGTCCTCTCTCGTATCTCCTCTCTCTCTCCCTCTCTCTCTCCCTCTCTCTCTCTCTCTATCAATATCTATCTATCTATATATATCTATCCATCCATCTATCTCTTTATCTTTTTATCTGTCTCGATCTTCTATCTATTTCTCCATATCTCTCTGTCTCTCTCTATCTCTCCCTGTCTCTCAAACTTAATCTTACTATCTGTATCTCACTATTTCTCTCTCTCTCTCACACACACACCATCTCTCTATCTATCTCTAAAAGATTTGCTATGCTTTAATTGGCGTCTTTCCGTAATTCTCATTTTTATAACTGTTATTTTGATATTGATATGTTGATATGAAAATGTCATTGCATATTTTCCCTTTGATTTTGTTAAATAAAGACTCAGAGTGCAGCATGCAGCGAAATGGTTGAGGAAAAGAAATGCCGATATACGACCATTCCGCCATTTAAACTTACTGGAAACAAAATGCAGCACAGAGATTGAAACTGCATGAACAAGACTTTACAATGCTTCAGAAGGCAAGGAAGGAAGGAAGGAAGGAAGGAGTGATCGTGAGAAGAGAAAGATGAAGGAAGAAAAGAGTGGAATAGTAAGAAGTGTAGACAGAAGAAATGTGTGTCGACCGACACTCGATTGCAGCAGCAGCACCAAAACAAGAGGCGCCGCCGAGTCGGCTATCGAGAAATCAACGCATAAAATTGAAACTAAGTAAGGGTAGGAGCGGAGAGAAACGGGTCCTAGCCAGTTTGGAAGGACGTTCACATTGTCCAGGAATATTTAAGAATGCTTTTGTTTGAGCTTGCTTTGAAACGTCCGAAGAGTGTTCGTGATATCAACCCATTTTAAGCAGTTGTGTTCTTTTACCTGATCCGTTACGGTAACTACGCATTAGACATGTCAGACTTGACATCCGTAAATAAGGAAAGTTTTTTTTTTTTTTTTTTAAATATAGATTTTCCATAGTGCTAAGAATTTTTATAACACGTATTTGCAATTGTTGTCATGCAAAATAATAGTTTTCGGCCTTTTACCATCAAATCTAAATATCAGAGAACTTTTTGTCTTTTCCTTTCTTTTATTTGGTGTGTCGTGTTTTCTTTCTTCCTGTTGTTTTTGCTGTTTTTGTTTATTTTTGTTTATAAATATAATGTTGAAGGTCATTTTATGAATTCATGTCAGTAATCTAAAGAAATATCTAAAGAAAGTAAACCTCTGTCTGCTACATTTTTGATATGCATGATTATGTAATAAATACGAAGAAGCTCGTGATGTTCATTTTGATTAGATAATTGCGACTTGAAACTTCTTCGACTTTCCACCACATACTAATCATCTTCTTAGTAAAATTCATTACTAACAACACAAAACAATTTGTGAGACATTTTAAGACATGCATAATCGAACTGTTACGCAAAAAAAAAATATTTGAGTAGTATCTGTATTATGTATTCTATGTTTCTTTGTTTGTTTTAAGGGTTGTTTTTTGTTTTTTTTTTTTACAGTTGCGCACACAAGAAAATGATTCATACTCGTCAACCTCCAAACATGGCAAAGGAAAAGTGCAGATTAGGTAACTGTCTATGATATAAACACGATGGCAATGTGGACGGACCCTCTGAGGGTGCTGACAGGCACTTTTCACTAATTTTTACCGAGATGCAAGGGAGCAGTGGAAGATGAGATGGGGGTTAAACGTATCGCTCCATCAGCACTTAGTGGGCTGGGGGAACGCCGGGGTAGACACAAGCCCAAGATGCGTTGAAATGCAGATGGATTCCGCTGTGGTAAAAAGAGCGGGAACAGGAATTGGTGCCGGAGCATTAAAATGATTGTGGTTCTATGAGGAAGACCTTGAGAGATTCGTAAGATTGTTCATCATATTGCTTTGAAGTTCGATAACTTAACGATTAATGAATTCTTTGGATATATTTGCATACACTTCCAATCGAAGATTGCTCTGAAAGCACAACCATTTTAATTGCTTATTTCCTATTCCAAGGCAGCTTCTTGCAACTTTCGTTCTTGTGTTTTGTCTTCTTATTGCCTGTCGCTACGAATATTTAGATTTTATTTCCAATGTACAAAAGTCACTATACATTATCTTTCTAGTATGATTATGGTTTTGCTGCTGCTTATAGTGATAATGATAATTTAAATGATAATAATGATAATTGAAATTGAATAGATGTAATAAAAATAATTTCAATAATGATAGTGATAATGATAATGATTGATAATAATAATAATAAAAAAATAAAAATAAAATTGACTCTTCTAGATTTCGCTATAAATAATGATTTCCTGCATCACTCTTCCTGTTCTTCTCCTGTCACTTTCTTGTTATCAAGACTATTGTATTTTCTTCCTTTCTTATAGTCTTTTTTAATTACATTCCTGCTTTCATTCATCTTTAGTTATTGGTATTTTACCTGTTGGGAAGGATTATTAAAATGATATCGGTTCCTTCACAAACTGTTAATCCACGTAACTAACTCCACATCTCCCGTAGATCGTCGATCTATTGTGGGAAGGGGACAACAATTTGTTTGTCGCCCTCTCGCGTTTGTTTAGCGTTGTTATCAGAGCTGCCAGACCAAGGAAAAGGTGACAGAAATTTACACTCTGCATGGACTTACATCCCTCGAATGACTAACACCCGGACAACTACCCAGACAGCTACCCCCTAGGACAATCAACCCCGGACAACTTTCGCGTAAAATATCATCTACGGACAACTTTCCACTGGAAGTTGCTCAGGTAAAGTAATCCCAGAAAGAACCAATATACCATGGAAAAATATCCAACGGATTGTCACCCCACTGGTGTTGAATGTGAAAGCACAAGTTATGAGGTTCGAATCCCTGCCGCAGCACTAGAGTCCTATGGCAAGAAATCAATCTGCATTTGCCATACTCTACCCAGGTGCAGTGAGTGGGTAATTGGTGGGATCTATTCCGTAAAATCACTGAGCGCTACGGTAGCCGTGCTAAAGCCAGCAGGATCATGTGATTGCAGGGCCCTCTAAAAGAATAATACTGAAGAGGCTACCCTGGGTAAACAAGACATATTATTACTATTATCAAATCACTACTCCCGAGCTAAAATAAATCAATAAAATGATAAGATAAAAATACAAGTTAAAGGAAAGAAAATCAGAAAAGCCGACAACAAACTACCATGACTACAGTGACACCCAATTACGTAGGAGTCAGAGGACTTGTTTAATAAGCCAACATGAAATTCGAAAAAGATCTATTAAAATGATTTCAGGTTTTAATGGTTAACTTCTGATTTATTTCTTCAGATCGTTACTCTAATTGTCCTTCTTTCATACTCTGATTATAAAATATTTTAAAACAGGTTGGTTGCCTAATTGGTATAGATCATAAAACATCTCTTTCATAACTTTGCAACAAATCATTATAATGAAAATAGAAAGTTCATTTCAGTGACAAATCCATTTGTTATAAAAGAAAAAACCCTCAAAATAATAAAATCAAGGTCTTCCTACAGATACGCTTCAATTTCATGGAAACAGACCACAAAGTGACAAAAATACACAGTAATGCAGCCATTAGAGTGTATCATCCGGGGAATAATGCAAGATTTTCATGCATTCTCTTTCCGATTTTTCATAATAATTCTTTCAAGTGAAGCATCTTACCAAAAAGTGGTAACCACTCAGTTTTCACCCTAAAAAGAATTTATGACAATCTGCCTTAAAACCACGCATCATATCATGATGATTCATTTACATGTAGCATCAAAAATCACTTAAAGACACCATCTCAAAATAATTTGTTAGTAGTTTGACATAATAGATCTATTTTCTTGAAAGCAGAATGTAGTCAGCCATGTTCATAATTTGCAGGTGGCATAAAATATTCTTAATGGAATTGGCAGTTTTCATGAAAACAACAACATAAATAAATAAATAAATAAATAAATAAATAAAGTAGGGGCAACTTCTGCATCTCTCTCATAAGCTGACAAGAGAATTATAAAACACAGTAGTTAAAAGTTGAATGCAGATCTTTGTTTTTTCAGTAAATACAAAAGAAAATAGTTGTTGGGTGATGTTACAAATGAAAATACATTTTCATTGCGTAATGTTTACCATGTAAATATTGATTTCATTCTGTCCTTAGTTACGACCTGCTTCCCAACTCCTTGGTAAGAGCAATATTTCATACTTGTGACATTTGTTAAACATGTTAAATGCTAACGGTTTTTTAGTGTTCTTAAGTTGAGATACTTATTGTGTAAATCTCGGGTCTTCTAATTATCTCTTGACGGGGACAAAAATGGAAACGGGTTTTTTTTCTGTTTTTTGAAATCTAAAATATATCACCGTTGTTCTTTTGTTTTTTGGTGTTTCTTTTTTCTTGGGGGGTACGTGAACTTGACATGTTGTTACAAGTCTTCCAAAAACAATGGCATCGTACCCTAGAGTGAGCATTTGAAGCAAGCAGCAACTGACTGAGTTGTCTGGAAAAAAAAGTAAAACATGGCAATGACAATATCAATTTGCAGTTATGAATGTTCATTTTTATATATATGTATATTTTTTTTAAAGCAAAGTGATCACTAATCTGGAGACTTAATGTAATAAATCCCTTTGATTAAAATATCCCTTTCGTTCTACTGCCTGTTCTGTTCCTTTATCTTAACATTATATGTATATTATGATTGGTTGATTGATTGATTAACTGATTGAATTTTATTGTTGCGTTCAATAACATGATGTAAAATAATATATTATGTGAACACATATTCATACATGTAAAATTTACTTTTAAATATAGAGAAAGTATATTCTGGATTGTTTTTTCTTTTAATGATTATGAAGGTTAATATTCATCACTACCTACCCCACCCCCCCCCCCCCCCCCCCTTTCTCCCTTTTTTCTGTTAGACGAAGAAAATGATAAAAGCGAAAATGATTAAAAGTTATGAACAGAGCTCATAGCCATTCTCTTCACAAGTTGGCCTTACAATCTGACATACAGCTTTTTATCGATTTCTGCAGCCTATCACAAAATATCTGCAAACTGGCGTAGCGTCGCAATGCCATCACACATACAGCTGCATAGTGCGAACCCACGTGATTCTTTGAAATTCTTATTATTGCTGTCGTCCAATGACAAAAAGGAAGCAACTCTGTAGAATGAGTTTTTAAGTAAATGAAGAAAATATACCACTGCTTTATGAGGAAGTATGTGGAGTTGCTTCCTTTTGATATGTCTATGTTTAGGAAATTGGGGTCATGTTTTCGTCATCATCATGTCGAGCACACAAAAAAGTACCCCAAATACAGAGAAAGTGAATTCTGAAAACGAATCGTGGAGTTGCTTCCTTTTGACATTGGAGGCGGAATGTAACGTGCTCGTGCACTGTCCGGCTGCCCCGGATAAACACAGGAGTTAGTGGGAGAAGGGGCTGTGGCCGACGGTATTATGCCACCCCTGGCTGGCGGAGATAAAAACGGAAGCGGAGGACAAAGAGGAGAGGAAATTAATTTCCATTTCCGAAGGGAAAAGTGACTCATCATCCACCCCACCCCACCCTACCCTGCGATCCTTTGCCTATACCCGCTCCCATCCAAAGCCTATACAAGGCACTCCCTGTTCAGGTGAACTATAGAACAGGGGAAAGACGCGTGAAGGGTGGCTGAAAATATGAAGCGAAAATGTTTGGCGGGACGATGTGTAATTCTCGCCTGCGCTGTGCTGATAAAGAAGACAATACGTATACCATCTTTCGATAGGAAATGGGTTTTCTCTATATTGTATATCGAACAATAAGCCTCTAGGTTTTATTTCCGTAACTATCGATCTGCCTGTCTTTATGTATTCATTTTTCCATCATAAGTTCCATTCTCCGTGGCCTTCAAGATATTTTATATTTTTGTTGAGACATGACTTGTAGTACCCTTTCATTCCTGTCTAACGGTGCTTTCACACATGATGCGACAGTGTTGTAACACACTGTGGCGCCACACTGTTTCGTCTTCACACAAGGTGGGACTTTGTGTCACCACATATGCTAATGAACGCGCATTAACGCGTCAACTCTCAATAAGAGAGCAGGGGTGGTATTCTGAGACTGTTTTAACTCTGTTTTAAGTCTGTTTTAGCAAATCGGTATTCTGAACACCGTTTTATCTCTGTTTTAACTTTTGTTTTAACTTTTGTTTTATCTATCTAACCGCGCATCTTACTTTGCATGCCTGGCGCAAGTCGTGCGCAAGCGCGTAAAAATACCATATGTAATAACACGGTATTCTGAAGACCGTTTTATCTCCTGTTTTAACTCTTTCCGCTTGACATTTCATGCTCATGAGATAAAACAGGGTGGGAGGTGTTTTAACTTTGCAGGCGGTATGTCATGGCGGCAATTTTTCTCGCTCATAAATTTTTTTGGTTGGAATGAGGGGGATAACGAGATTCAATAAACCTTGCTTTTATTCCCGAAACAACATTTCGAAAGAATTTTTGCCTCGGGTGGAGAAATTTGGCAATTGTCTGCGATAATATCAAAAATGATTTGCACAAATAATTTTGTCACATCATCACATCTGAATTAAAGCAAGAAACTAAGCGCAAATTAATGCGCTCATTACAACGCGAATATATAAGTTCACGCGTTTCACGCACCCCCTCCCCAGGGAGCGATCTTATTGGCTGAGTCAGCTTAGACTCATCTCTAACGACTTTCCCCAATGGATAATATCTTTGCGGTGGGTGTGGCTTTCATGACTTACAACACCGTTAAAACAGTTCTCAGAATACCGTTTAAAGACTGTTTTAGCGGTGTTGTAAATCAATGACTTAAAACAGAAGTTATAACAGAACTTAAAACACAGTTAAAACGGTGTTCAGAATACCACCCCATATTGTCAAAACTTGCGCAAGCAATCTCATGCCTGGCAACAATATTTTGCGCTAACTTTTTAGAAATTTGATTGGTGCGCATTTTTTGTGTATCTAGGGAGCAAAAAAAGTGTGTCCTGCCTCGGCAACATTTTTTTGTCGCCCTATACCCCATAGGCTTGTACACAAAAAAGTGTGGTGACACAGCGTGTTACCACACTGTCGCATCATGTGTGAAAGCACCTTAACGGTTTCCTAGACTGAAAGATCCTGCAGTCGTACAATACTATGGTGTGTTATGACAGTATGATCAGGGCCCCGTTTCATGAAACTTATTATCAGTTAACAACTGCCACATTTTCTATGACAAATTTGCTCTCAGCCAATCAGATACAAGGATTTCAGTAGCTTAAAACGGTTATTGCAACTTGCTATTGATAACAAGTTTTATGAAACGGGGCCCAGAAGATGGAGATTATTGCAAAGGTGATTTTATGCTCGTTAACAATAGGAATAAAACTTAGGCTATAGTATTACATGTATATCTCCGAAAGTCTGTTTCAATCCATATCTTATTAATAAAAAAATCTTTTTGACTGTAGAATAAAAATCAAATCAGAATCTATGGCAAAAAAAAAATTAATATAAAAACTATGAACACTAAAAGGAATTCATGTTGTTCATGAAATCGACATAACAATATTGTATCATCAACTATGTGACTGCATTCTTTGCGAGAAAAACATTGTTTGTCTTTGGGAGCAAAGCCATCATGAATTCGAGTCTAGACATAAAAACACAAGCACTAAAGAAACATAAGATAACACCATTTCGCAGGAAATCCACTGGGTGTGCGTAAGGGCCACATCGTATACCAAATGGCGCCGCTTTTGAGACCTATTCCATCACGTTACAATGCAGCCATACACCCCATGGGAAGTACACGTATACATCCCCACGCCTACACGCCACGCCAAAACCACTGGCTCGCGCGCCATTTTGTTTTGTTATTACTCGAGTCCCACTTGCAGTTTGTTTACGTGTTTTACCCGCTAAATTGCCCCCTCCAATCGTGGAGAATCAATTTGAAGCGAGCTGCACAAAGCTCGAATTTGCCCTAGCCTCCCGGCTCAGACCCGAAAAGCGGGGAAATTTGCTCAATAAACAGTGCGTCTATTGCTCGGACTTCCTTTCACCAAAGAGCTCTCCAGCCAGATTTGTTTTTCCTTCTTCAAAAAGGCTTAAAATTTTTTTTTTTTTTACCTATTGTACATTTTTTCATTGGTATTGTGCCAAGTCGTCGTCATTATCTCTTGCTATATGTGTAGAATGATATGCCATTTGGGAAATGTTGAGCTATGTGTGTGGGTGTGTTTTGATGTTTACTTTTATTACCAAATTCAATATGTCATTCATTTTTAAAAATGTATCCTAACATCTTGTATCAATGAAATTGTTCCTTATACATTGGCTCTGTGAATGATTTCCTTAGTTCTTTTGTTCTTATATGATATATTAGATATATATTTTCATGATCAAGGTTGTATAACGATTGAATAATCATGTCATAAAGTCATGTTTATTACCATTTACGGTGTTTTTTTGTTGTTGTTTTTGTTGTTGTAATTTTTTATTTGGGCTTTGTCAGGTTAATTCTACTTTATCATGAATACCTTCTGCAAAGCAATCACTGTCAGCCTCACGGCATCTTGGTTCATTGTTTTGTTTTCAATAAACCCGACCTATATTCTTCAAAATTCATGGATGTTTATTCTCTCAATACTACTTTAGGTACATTGGTGAAAGCTTCTGACTCTTGTACAAGAGGTCCGAGGTTCGAGCCTTACTTGCTGCTTAGATCCTTTTAAAAGACGTTTTAGACTTCTAAATGATATTCATTCGTATTTACTACTGAATTAACTCAACAGAACAATTTTTTTTTTGCACCGCATAAGATGATAAGCAATCTAGGCAACCAGAAGGAGTAGGGCATGATAGGTCTCGAACCACGGACATCTTGTTTGAATGACTAGCGTCCTGTTCACAGAGCCATTACCACCTTCTGAATGGTTGCATCCGGATATAGAAACTTATGTTGCCAAAAGTGTTATAAAGAAATAAGCTGCCTAAGAGATGTACCGTCAAAATGACCTAAAAAATATCATCTTTATTTTGTAATCAGCGGTAGATATGAACTAATCAAGGGGGCTGTCTTATGCAACATGCAGAGAAAAGATGGGATACTTAATAACATTGTAACGATAATTATGATCATATAATCCTCAGATAAACACGATGTGTTAACAAAGTTGGCGATTCGTAATTGCTCTGAGCACTTGGGGAGGTGGGATCGGGGGCACCGAATTTCATTTTTGACTCCAAATCACATGTTTACTCTTTAAAGAATGCTCAATTTTACTTCTGATAAGTGTCCCTCTGTCTTTTCTGATATGTGTCGTTCTCCTTTCGGTTATAGGTATCATTTTCTTCAAGGGGTTCCCTTTAGCCAGCATATTTCCATTTCCTGACATTTTCAGATTAGAAGCTGGTGATACTTCCAGCATGTCCAGCATAAGGAAGAACATGAAAATCATTGAAACCTGTAAAATGAAGAAGCATAGAAGGAAGACTAGACGTGGCACGTTACGGGACGGACGGGTAGCGCTTAGATTGAAATCAAAATTGACGGAGCGCCTCGAAATGTCAAGTTATGCGGCCTCTACCGGCTGATCTACGCAAGATGGAATTACGTCGTAGCAGGCTTTATTAGAGCTATGTCTGTTATAGCATGCGCCTTGTTTAAAGCGATGTCCATAAGCCTCCGTAGCCTGAGAAACAAACAAGGGGTTAGATTTAGGCAGATTCCGCCCGGTTGTTTTTTTTTTCCTTAATGTCAAGCTCCTTGCAAACATTTCATACCTAGAGGAATTTTATTTTCTACATCCGTGTCGCAAATGATGATGCTATCAAACCTTTTGTGATATTACGGTATATTCCATAATCATGGAACAGTCGAACCTGTATAATGAAGACAGTTTGATTGTTTAGGAAAAAAAATAACATAAAAGAAGACATATTTAGTGGGTGCATTTGAGGAAGACCTCTTTATCGTTGCTCACTCAGCATACAATACGAGGAAAAGATTTTTTAGACCTGTGCGTGAAATTTGAATAATGACCAGTATGTTGGGGGAAAGTTTTGTCGCATTATCATATCACCATGATCACTATCGAGAATAACTGGGCCCTATCATTACAATCCCTCATAACATTTGGTTTACGGGGGAGGGGGGGGGGGTATCCAGGTCTTTCGATATGGTCGATATTTTCGCAGAAATCTTTGATACAAGTTACTGGATAAAATGTAATCAATATATTTTCCTGCTCAAGCAAATATAGCGACTCTGGATTGGCTATCATTTTACGAAACACTACCCCTCTAACGCTCGCTTGCCAAGCGAAAGAGATTTGAAATTTTCTTTTTCTGTTTTGCCGCCAAGTAAGTTAGTGCGGAAGTTTTTCATTTAATCGCTGTAAATAATGTATTCTAGGAAATAAGTTTCAAAACAGTAAATAGTAAACAGACAGAGAGATACAGAGAAGAACAAAAATATGCCGGTGCCCCCTAAATACTAAATATCTGTCTGAAACTATGCGGCGCCATCTTCTTTCTCTCTCTCTCTCTCTCTCTCTCTCTCTCTCTCTCTCTCTCTCCTTTTTCTTCTCTTCTCCTACTCTTTTTTATTTCTTTTTTTTTAATCTTGCAAATTTTCAAAGCATTCACACAAGACGATGATTTATATTATACTGGATAATTCATTTAAATGGAAAGTCCACCCCCAGAGGTTACACTGTTCCAATAAAAGGAGTTAAATTTGAACAGCATTTTAAAAAAGAAATTAGCAAAATTGGTCAAAGAATAAGAAAATCACACTCATTTACATTTTATAGTAAATAACTCTCGGCTCTGCAAATTGGCAACACTGATGACATCATAATTATGCGAGCAGCTCTCCATTCACTTTGTACATGAAATTTCACATTTTCTGAATTTTCTTGGAAGTTACACATTTTCTCACCCCATAGTCAAGGTATGTTATGTAAAAAGCTATTCTTCTGAACATACATGGATTATGGTGGTTAAAAAATATGTAACTTCCAAGACAATTGAGAAAATGTGAATTTTCATGTACAAAGTGAATGAAGAGCTGCTCGCATTATGATGTCATCAGTGTTGCCAATTTTCAGAGCCGAGAGTAATTTACTAGAAAATGTAAATGAGTGTAAATTTCTTATTCTTTGACCGATTTTGCTTATTTCTTTTTTAAAATGCTGTTCAAATTTAACTCCTTTTATTGAAACAGTGAAACCTCTGGGGTGGACTTTACCTTTAACTAGGTTGATCGAGAACGTTCTTTCACGGGAAAACCGTCAATCTCACCTCAAGAACAAAAATTATGGTTGGTAAGATGAAAAATAGTATTTACATGTTTATATTAAAACAAAACCTAAACCGTGGCTGATTCAATGCAGCGAACTACAGCCAAATCTATGTCATTTGGAAATGTGATCTCAGACGACCATGATTTTGTTATGTAAAGATAATTTTTTGCGGCTTTGATTGTGGTTTTTCCACTACTGTTTATATCGTTTCCATTCTGCTTGACTCAGTTTTAGCCTTATAATATCTACTTTTCTTTATTCCCCCCCTTACCAGTCAATTTCAGACAATAATATTCCGATGACTCCCTATGCTCATCTTTTGGGATTTATTTTTAATATCCATGAGTTCAAAAATAGAGAAATTAAGTCCAAGGTTTTGAACCAAACGAGATCATGTATGATGCAGTACTATTAGATGACAGAACCAAACATTCATCATGTTCATTATCCTCTCTAAACCAAGAAATGACATTTCTTTCAATCGTGCCTTGTATAATACCTGATCAAAAAATACAAATGTATGAGAAAACTGGAAAAAAATTAACATCCAAACTATTAACAGATGTAACGAAAAAGCACATACAAGTCTTTTTTTTTCAAAATTGTTATTAAGTTTAATGATAAATGACGTCATTCCTATATTTCATCTTGCACGAGAGACATTTTACTTAAAACAATACTCTAAAGATAAGATAAGATGGTTTCTTGCTCAGCTAGAGTTAATACATTATGGAGCCAGTGCGAACGTGGTCTGATAGTGCATTGCCCTTTTTACAGCAGGGATGGCTCCTTATGTACCCTCGTCAAACCTGCAAATATGTGCCTACAATGCGTCTAGCTTCCATCGTCTGAAATTCATTAAACCTTCAATGAAAGACACTGAAAGTTAAGTCAGCTTACAAATCAATACGCACCCCTCCCCCATCCCCCTCTCTTCACACCCACTCCTCTTTAAACATAGTCTTGGTATAATGAGATGGGGCAAGAGAGGGTCTTATATTTTCGGGTTATGTTGACGACGCGGGGAAGGAGGGAGGGGAGGGGAGGGGAGGGGAGAGGTAGGATGGGGAGATCTGAGAAACTTGCTGGCTTTCTGAAGATTCGTTTCTCGTGGCGGTTAATGCCAGCAAACATGGCTCGGACAATTGCACGGATTTGTCGTAAAGACCGGGTGAAATTGCACCTTTTCAAGGACTGTTTGCTTGGTGTACATTGGTGCTCATGTCCTCACTGCATGCATGCATGGAGAATGTTTATTGGTTGCTACTAGTCTTCACAGATAGCGAAATACTGCTTCTAGTCAATAAATTCTTTCTTTCTTTCTTTCTTTCATTTTTTCTTACTTCCCATTTTACTTTTTTTCTTGCTTTCTTCTTCTTCTTCTTCTTCTTCTTCTTCTTCTTCTTCTTCTTCTTCTTTTTCTTCTTCATTTTTTTCTTCTTCTCCTCCTCCTCCTCCTTCTGTTTTTTTTCTTTCTATCTCTCTCTTTTTTATCATTCTTTCCCTCTGATCCCCGCCTCCCCCTCTCCCCCCCCCCTCTCTCTCTCTCTCTCTCTCTCCATAGCCCCATGCCCACTATATCATCGGTATTTTTTATACTGCATTGAAAAATCTCAAAGATGGGTTGTTTTTTAATATTTCTCGACCTTCTTTTGGCAATTCGAACGAGACATGACATTGTGCGCCCCCCCCCCCGACAATGTTCTTATTTCGAACCGAATTACAGAAATTCAGTGCAGTGGTAATGCAAGTATTAAAAATCAGGAAAAAAAATCATGAAGAATGAAAGAAGTGCATTTTATCCCCTGTGCAATTTTATTCCCTACAGAGTACTCCACTTACACTATTATGCTGTTCGTTCTCCTGGAGTTAGATCGTCTTTTTCATAGAATAAGATGTCCTTGGAGCAAGAAACATTTTGATCGGGAGGGGGGGCAGACTGAATTAGCCGCTATGTTTTACAAATGGAAAGACCTTGAAATAAGGGCGTCTCTAGAATATTTGGAAAAGAGGAAGGACAATATTTGCGGTCAAGTTTCCAAATGACGTACAAAGAAGAGAAGTTAGTTATTTTTAATTCCATAGCCTGTCCTTGCATTGAGCAGGGACGTCTCTAGAATGTTTAACGGGGGTGGACATATTTGGTTTCGATAAAAGAATATTTCTGAGAGGAGTTGAAAAAAAAAAGATGTTAACACATTTTTCCTTGTTAAATTGATTTTAAGCATCTATATTATAGAAGCTCATCGACAAGAATTTGCTAACTGAAGAATTCAATTGGGATGTTATTATCTCCTTCCGCCCTTTCTAAAACGCCCTTAGGAGCGATGAGGATACAAACAATCATTGGCGTAAATCCCGGGGGGAAGGGGATATATCCCCCCCCCCCCACACACTTTTTTGAAAGGGGGGATGGCGTGTACAAATATCCCCCCACACTTTTTAAGGAAGAAATGATATTTTGATTTATCAGTTAGTAAAATTTTTGATAATCTGTCATAAACGACCATCATATTTTAAAATTTTTATTTGAAAATTCCATTAAAAACCGGAAAAGTGGTTATTTTTCGCTCGCTCGCAAATTAATAATAAAAATGTGTGTGCAAGGGGTCGGGTGCTGGTGGGTGAGGATGTGTATTTATACTTAAGTGTGAGTACGACAGAAAAAATCGGCAAACAGTCGATCATCCCCCCCCCCCCCCCTCCACTCCTCAAAGCGGATTTACGCCGGTGCAAACAATCTCTGCAAAACGCAGAAAACAAGCTCCACAAGTACCTGTAAATATGAATGAATAAGTGTCAAATAATTGTGTTCGTATAGAGCTAATAAATAAGTGTTGAGTAAAGGGAAATAGAGGGGTGTTTATAGACAAGCATTAAATGAGATAATTGGAAATATTATCCGTTGAATGATACAT
>CM057164.1:23434505-23463166 GCA_029962745.1 Echinometra lucunter
TTTCTTCTTGACAGTTTCACCGCGTTTTAATCTTCTCTGTTATTATTTTCCTTCTGTATAACAAGTTTATGACTTCTTCTTTCTCCTTATTTTTCTTTACCTCCCCTTTTCGCCTTTGTGGCCTTTTCGATTTTTCTGGGAAACAGATGAAAAACAACCTCCAGATAAGTTACTACTTGTTTCAAGCGGAATTAAATCTGTCTCTTTCTTTCAAACAGTAACATGTATATATATATATTTTTTTCTTTTCCTTTCCTTTTTTATCTTAGCTATAGAAATAAACTTTGGAACAGAATGCTTAGCGAATGTCATAACCGATGTCATGGATGGTATCCTCAAAAAGTGCAGCAACTCCCTCAAAAAGAAAAAAAAATGATTGATTGTAATTGTTTATCTTCAATGATCATAGCGCGTAATTCCAAGATAAATTAATAAAATCTTCTCAGCATCGTTCTGATGTCCTACTGATGTGTCTCTTCGTCCTCGTTTGTTCCTCCAAACGACTGGTGGGCGTGAAGGAAAAGAAAAAGGATGAGAGATCCTAAGATGACAAGAAAGGAGGCCAGAAGACTCCTCGCGGATTTTCGGTTGGAGGAAAAGGATGAGTCTGGTCTGGAGTGTAAAAAAGCCAGAATCCATCACCAGTGGGGTGATTTGCATGTTCGTCTAATGAATTACTCGCAGGGCGAATCGCGATGATACATCATTGCTAATCCTTGGGTAAACTTATCTCTGTCTCTGAATCTCTCACTCCAGCCTGAGAGGCTAGCTATGGTCCGATCGCTGCGGGGGGTTAATAGAAAGGTGACAATGCAGATGCGACCGAGCATAGGCATCCCACCTTTATCCTCCTCATCTTGAAGAAAAGAAAGAAAACAGTCCTCTCTCGTATCTCCTCTCTCTCTCCCTCTCTCTCTCCCTCTCTCTCTATCAATATCTATCTATCTATCTATCTATCTATCTATCTATCTATATATCTATCCATCCATCTATCTCTTTATCTTTTTATCTGTCTCGATCTTCTATCTATTTCTCCATATCTCTCTCTCTCTCTCTATCTCTCCCTATCTCTCAACTTAATCTTACTATCTGTATCTTTCTATTTCTCTCTCCCTCTCTCTCTCTCTCTCACCATCTCTCTATCTGTCTCTAAAAGATTTGCTACGCTTTAATTGGCGTCTTTCCGTAATTCTCATTTTTATAACTGTTATTTTGATATTGATATGTTGATATGAAAATGTCATTGCATATTTTCCCTTTGATTTTGTTAAATAAAGACTCAGAGTGCAGCATGCAGCGAAATGGGTGAGAAAAAAAATGCCGATATACGACCATTCCGCCATTTAAACTTACTGGAAACAAAATGCAGCAGAGAGATTGAAACTGCATGAACAAGACTTTACAATGCTTCAGAAGGCAAGGAAGGAAGGAAGGAAGGAAGGAGTGATCGTGAGAAGAGAAAGATGAAGGAAGAAAAGAGTGGAATAGTTAGAAGTGTAGACAGAAGAAATGTGTGTCGACCGACACTCGATTGCAGCAGCAGCACCAAAACAAGAGGCGCCGCCGAGTCGGCTATCGAGAAATCAACGCATAAAATTGAAACTAAGTAAGGGTAGGAGCGGAGAGAAACGGGTCCTAGCCAGTTTGGAAGGACGTTCACATTGTCCTGGAATATTTAAGAATGCTTTTGTTTGAGCTTGCTTTGAAACGTCCGAAGAGTGTTCGTGATATCAACCCATTTTAAGCAGTTTGTGTTCTTTTACCTGATCCGTTACGGTAACTACGCATTAGACATGTCAGACTTGACATCCGTAAATAAGGAAAGTTTTTTTTTTTTAATATAGATTTTCCATAGTGCTAAGAATTTTTATAACACGTATTTGCAATTGTTGTCATGCAAAATAATAGTTTTCGGCCTTTTATCATCAAATCTAAATATCAGAGAACTTTTTGTCTTTTCCTTTCTTTTATTTGGTGTGTCGTGTTTTCTTTCTTCCTGTTGTTTTTGTTGTTTTTGTCTATTTTTGTTTATAAATATAATGTTGAAGGTTATTTAATGAATTCATGTCAGTAATCTCAAGAAATATCTAAAGAAAGTAAACCTCTGTCTGCTACACTTTTGATATGCATGATTATGTAATAAATACAAAGAAGCTCGTGATGTTCATTTTGATTAGATAATTGCGACTTGAAACTTCTTCGACTTTCCACCACATACTAATCATCTTCTTAGAAAAATTCATTACTAACAACACAAAACAATTTGTGAGACATTTTAAGACATGCATAATCGAACTATTACGCAAAAAAAAATATTTTAGTAGTATCTGTATTATGTATTCTATGTTTCTTTGTTTGTTTTAAGGGTTGTTTTGTTTTTTGGGTTTTTTTACAGTTGTGCACACAAGAAAATGATTCATACTCGTCAACCTCCAAACATGGCAAAGGAAAAGTGCAGATTAGGTAACTGTCTATGATATAAACACGATGGCAATGTGGACGGACCCTCTGAGGGTGCTGACAGGCACTTTTCACTAATTTTTACCGAGATGCAAGGGAGCAGTGGAAGATGAGATGGGGGTTAAACGTATCGCTCCATCAGCACTTAGTGGGCTGGGGGAACGCCGGGGTAGACACAAGCCCAAGATGCGTTGAAATGCAGATGGATTCCGCTGTGGTAAAAAGAGCGGGAACAGGAATTGGTGCCGGAGCATTAAAATGATTGTGGTTCTATGAGGAAGACCTTGAGAGATTCGTAGGACTGTTCATCATATTGCTTTGAAGTTCGATAACTTAACGATTAATGAATTCTTTGGATATATTTGCATACACTTCCAATCGAAGATTGCTCTGAAAGCACGACCATTTTAATTGCTTATTTCCTATTCCAAGGCAGCTTCTTGCAACTTTCGTTCTTGTGTTCTGTCTTCTTATTGCCTGTCGCTACGAATATTTAGATTTTATTTCCAATGTACAAAAGTCACTATACATTATCATTCTAGTATGATTATGGTTTTGCTGCTGCTTATAGTGATAATGATAATTTTAAATGATAATAATGATAATTGAAATTTAATACATGTAATAAAAATAATTTCAATAATGACAGTGATAATAATAATAATAATAAAAATTTAAAAAAAACATTGACTCTTCCAGATTTCGCTATAATTAATGATTTCCTGCATCACTCTTCCTGTTCTTCTCCTGTCACTTTCTTGTTATCAAGACTAGTGTATTTTCTTCCTTTCTTATAGTCTTTTTTAATTACATTCCTGCTTTCATTCATCTTTAGTTATTGGTATTTTACCTGTTGAGAAGGATTATTAAAATGATATTGGTTCCTTAACAGACTGTTAATCCACGTAACTAACTCCACATCTCCCGTAGATCGTCGATCTATTGTGAGAAGGGGACAACAATTAGTTTGTCGCCCTCTCGCGTTTGTTTAGCGTTGTTATCAGAGCTGCCAGACCAAGGAAGAGGTGACAGAAATTTACACTCTGCATGGACTTAGATCCCTCGAATGACTAACACCCAGACAACTGACCCAGACAGCTACCCCCTAGGACAATTAACCCCGGACAACTTTCGCGTAAAATGTCATCTACGGACAACTTTCCACTGGAAGTTGCTCAGGTAAAGTAATCCCAGAAAGAACCAATATACCATGGAAAAATATCCAACGGATTGTCATCCCACTGGTGTTGAATGTGAAAGCACAAGTTATGAGGTTCGAATCCCTGCCGCAGCACTAGAGTCCTATGGCAAGAAATCAACCTGCATTTGCCATACTCTACCCAGGTGCAGTGAGTGGGTAATTGGTGGGATCTATTCCGTAAAATCACTGAGCGCTACTGTTACCGTGCTAAAGCCAGGAGGATCATGTGATTGGAGGGCCCTCTAGGAGAATAATACTGAAGAGGTTACCCTGGGTAAACAAGACATATTATTACTATTATTAAATCACTACTCCCGAGCTAAAATAAATTAATAAAATGATAAGATAAAAATACAAGTTAAAGGAAAGAAAATCAGAGAAGCCGACAACAAACTACCATGACTACAGTGACACCCAATTACGTAGGAGTCGGAGGACTTGTTTAATAAGCCAACCTGAAATTCGAAAAAGATCTGTCAAAATGATTTCAGGTTTTAATGGTTAACTTCTGATTTATTTCTTCAGATCGTTACTCTAATTTTCCTTCTTTCATAGTCTGATTATAAAATATTTTAAAACAGGTTGGTTGCCTAATTGGTATAGATCATAAAACATGTCTTTCATAACTTTGCAACAAATCATTATAATGAAAATAGAAAGTTCATTTCAGTGACAAATCCATTTGTTATAAAAAAAAAATAAAAAAACCCTCAAAATAATAAAATCAAGGTCTTCCTACAGATACGCTTCAATTTCATGGAAACAGACCACAAAGTGACAAAAATACACAGTAATGCAGCCATTAGAGTGTATCATCCGGGGGATAATGCAAGATTTTCATGCATTCTCTTTCCGATTTGCCATAATAATTCTTTCAAGTGAAGCATCTTACTAAAAAGTGGTAACCACTCAGTTTTCACCCTAAAAAGAATTTGTGACAATCTGCCTTAAACCACGCATCATATCATGATGATTCATTTACATGTAGCATCAAAAATCACTTAAAGACACCATCTCAAAATAATCTTTAGTAGTTTGACATAATAGAATTATTTTCTTGAAAGGAGAATGTAGTCAGCCATGTTCATAATTTGCAGGTGGCATAAAATATTCTTAATGGAATTGGCAGTTTTCATGCAAACAACAACAACAACATAAATAAATAAAGTAGGAAAAACTTCTGCATCTCTTTCATAAGCTGACAAGAGAATTTAAAAAGACAGCAGTTAAAAGTTGAATGCAGATCTTTGTTTTTTTTCAGTAAATACAAAAGAAAATAGTTGTTGGGTGATGTTGCCAATGAAAATACATTTTCATTGCGTAATGTTTACCATGTAAATGTTTATTTCATTCTGTCCTTAGTTACGACCTGCTTCCCAACTCCTTGGTAAGAGCAAAATTTCATACTTGTGACATTTGTTAAACATGTTAAATGCTAACGGTTTTTTAGTGTTCTTAAGTTGAGATACTTATTGTGTAAATCTCGGGTCTTCTAATTCTCTCTTGACGGGGACAAAAATGGAAACGGTTTTTTTTTTTCTGTTTTTTGAAATCTAAAATATATCACCTATGTTGTTTTGTTTTTTGGTGTTTCTTTTTTCTTGGGGGGTACGTGAACTTGACATGTTGTTATAAGTCTTCCAAAAACAATGGCATCGTACCCTAGAGTGAGCATTTGAAGCAAGTAGCAACTGACTGAGTTGTCTGGAAAAAAAAGTAAAACATGGCAATGACAATATCAATTTGCAGTTAAGAATGTTCATTTTTCTATATATGTATATTTTTTTTAAAGCAAAGTGATCACTAATCTGGAGACTTAATGTAATAAATCCCTTTGATTAAAATATCCCTTTCGTTCTACTGCCTGTTCTGTTCCTTTATCTGAACATTATATGTATATTATGATTGGTTGATTGATTGATTAACTGATTGAATTTTATTGTTGCGTTCAATAACATGATGTAAAATAATATATTATGTGAACACATATTCATACATGTAAAATTTACTTTTAAATATAGAGAAAGTATATTCTGGATTGTTTTTTCTTTTAATGATTATGAAGGTTAATATTCATTACTACCTACCCCACCGCCCCCCCCCCCCCCTTCTCCTTTTTTTTCTGTTAGACGAAGAAAATGATAAAAGCGAAAATCATGAAAATGATTAAAAGTTATGAACAGAGCTCATAGCCATTCTCTTCACAAGTTGGCCTTACAATCTGACATACAGCTTTTTATCGATTTCTGCAGCCTATCACAAAATATCTGCAAACTGGCGTAACGTCACAATGCCATCATACATACAGCTGCATAGTGCGAACCCACGTGATTCTTTCAAATTCTTATTATTGCTCTCGTCCAATGACAAAAGGAAGCAACTCTGTAGAATGAGTTTTTAAGTAAATGAAGAAAATATACCACTGCTTTATGAGGAAGTATGTGGAGTTGCTTCCTTTTGATATGTTTATGTTTAGGAAATTGGAGTCATGTTTTCGTCATAATCATGTAGAGCATACAAAAAAAGTACCCCAAATACAGAGAAAGTGAATTCTGAAAACAAATCGTGGAGTTGCTTCCTTTTGACATTGAAGGCGGAATGTAACGTGCTCGTGCACTGTCCGGCTGCCCCGGATAAACACAGGAGTTAGTGGGAGAAGGGGCTGTGGCCGACGGTATTATGCCACCCCTGGCTGGCGGAGATAAAAACGGAAGCGGAGGACAAAGAGGAGAGGAAATTAATTTCCATTTCCGAAGGGAAAAGTGACTCATCATCCACCCCACCCCACCCTACCCTGCGATCCTTTGCCTATACCCGCTCCCATCCAAAGCCTATACAAGGCACTCCCTGTTCAGGTGAACTATAGAACAGGGGAAAGACGCGTGAAGGGTGGCTGAAAATATGAAGCGAAAATGTTTGGCGGGACGATGTGTAATTCTCGCCTGCGCTGTGTTGATAAAGAAGACAATACTTATGCCATCTTTCGATAGGAAATGGGTTTGCTCTATATTGTGTATCGAACAATAGGCCTCTAGGTTTTATTTCCGTAACTATCGATCTGCCTGTCTTTATGTGTTCATTTTTCCATCATAAGTTCCATTCTCCGTGGCCTTCAAGATATTTTATATTTTTGTTGAGACATGACTTGTAGTACCCTTTCATTCCTTTCTAACGGTGCGTTCACACATGATGCGACAGTGTGGTAACACACTGTGGCGCCACACTGTTTCGTCTTCACACATGGTGGGACTTTGTGTCACCACATATGCTAATGAACGCGCATTAACCCGACAACTCTCAATAAGAGAGCATATTGTCAAAACTTGCGCAAGCAATCTCATGGCAACAATTTTTTGCGCTAACTTTTTAGAAATTTGATTGGTGCGCATTTTTTGTGTATCTCGGGAGCAAAAAAAGTGTGTCCTGCCTCGGCGACATTTTTTTGTCGCCCTATATAGGCTTGTACAAAAAAAAGTGTGGTGACACAGCGTGTTACCACACTGTCGCATCATGTGTGAAAGCACCTTAACGGTTTCCTAGACTGAAAGATCCTTCAGTCGTACAATACTATGGTGTGTTATGACAGTATGATCAGGGCCCCGTTTCATGAAACTTATTATCAGTTAACAACTGCCACATTTTCTATGACAAATTTGCTCTCAGCCAATCAGATACAAGGATTTCAGTAGCTTACAACGGTTATTACAACTTGCTATTGATAACAAGTTTTTATGAAACGGGGCCCAGAAGATGGAGATTATTGCAAAGGTGATTTTATGCTCGTTAACAATAGGGATAAAACTTAGGCTATAGTATTACATGTATATCTCCGAAAGTCTGTTTCAATCCATATCTTGTGAATAAAAAATTCTTTTTGACTGTAGAATAAAAATCAAATCAGAATCTATGGCAAAAAAAAATCAATATAAAAACTATGAACACTAAAAGGAATTCATGCTCATGAAATCGACATAACAATATTGTATCATTAACTATGTGACTGCATTCTTTGCGAGAAAAACATTGTTTGTCTTTTGGAGCAAAGCCATCATGAATTCGAGTCTAGACATAAAAACACAAGCACTAAAGAAACATAAAATAACACCATTTCGCAGGAAATCCACTGGGTGTGCGTAAGGGTCACATCGTATACCAAATGGCGCCGCTTTTGAGACCTATTCCATCACGTTACAATGCAGCCATACACCCCATGGGAAGTACACGTATACATCCCCACGCCTACACGCCACGCCAAAACCACTGGCTCGCGCGCCATTTTGTTTTGTTATTACTCGAGTCCCACTTGCAGTTTGTTTACGTGTTTTACCCGCTAAATTGCCCCCTCCAATCGTGGAGAATCAATTTGAAGCGAGCTGCACAAAGCTCGAATTCGCCCTAGCCTCCCGGCTCAGACCCGAAAAGCGGGGAAATTTGCTCAATAAACAGTGCGTCTAATCGCTCGGACTTCCTTTCACCAAAGAGCTCTCCAGCCAGATTTGTTTTTCCTTCTTCAAAAAGGCTTTTTAAATTTTTTTTTTACCTATTGTACATTTTTTTCATTGGTATTGTGCCAAGTCGTCGTCATTATCTCTTGCTATATGTGTAGAATGATATGCCATTTGGGAAATGTTGAGCTATGTGTGTGGGTGTGTTTTGATGTTTACTTTCCCAAATTCAATATGTCATTCATTTTAAAAAATGTATCCTAACATCTTGTATCAATGAAATTGTTCCTTATACATTGGCTCTATGAATGATTTCCTTAGTTCTTTTGTTCTTATATAATATATTAGATATATATTGCCATGATCATGGTTGTATAACGATTGAATAATCATGTCATAAGTCATGTTTATTGCCATTTACGGTGGTTTTTTTTTTTTTTTTTTTTTTGTTGTAACTTTTTATTTGGGGTTTGTCAGGTTAATTCTACTTTATCATGAATACCTTCTGCAAAGTAATCACTGTCAGCCTCACGGCATCTTGGTTCATTGTTTTGTTTTCAATAAACCCGACCTATATTCTTCAAAATTCATGGATGTTCATTCTCTCAATACTACTTTAGGTACATTGGTGAAAGCTTCTGACTCTTATACAAGAGGTTCGAGGTTCGAGCCTTACTCGCTGCTTAGATCCTTTTAAACAGACGTTTTAGACTTCTAAATGATATTTATTCGTATTTACTACTGAATTAACTCAACAGAACAATTTTTTTTTGCACCGCATAAGATGATAAGTAATCTAGGCAACCAGAAGCAGTAGGGCATGATGGGTCTCGAACCACGGACATCTTGTTTGAATGACTAGCGTCCTGTTCACAGAGCCATTACCACATTCTGAATGGTTGCATCCGGATATAAAAACTTATGTTGCCAAAAAGAAATAAGCTGCCTAAGAGATGTACCGTCAAAATGACCAAAAAAATATCATCTTTATTTTGTAATCAGCGGTAGATATGAACTAATCAATGGGGCTGTCTTATGCAACATGCAGAGAAAAGATGGGATACTTAATAACATTGTAACGATAATTATGATCATATAATCCTCAGATAAACACGATGTGTTAACAAGTTGGCGACTCGTAATTGCTCTGAGCACTTGGGGAGGTGGGATCGGGGGCACCGAATTTCATTTTTGCCTCCAAATCACATGTTTATTCTTTTAAAAAAATGCTCAATTTTACTTCTGATAAGTGTCCCTCTGTCTTTTCTGATATGTGTCGTTCTCCTTTCGGTTATAGGTATCATTTTCTTCAAGGGGTTCCCTTTAGCCAGCATATTCCCATTTCCTGAAATTTTCAGATTAGAAGTCGGTGATACTTCGAGCATGTCCAGCATAAGGAAGAACATGAAAATCATTGAAACCTGTAAAATGAAGAAGCATAGAAGGAAGACTAGACGTGGCACGTTACGGGACGGACGGGTAGCGCTTAGATTGAAATCAAAATTGACGGAGCGCCTCGAAATGTCAAGTTATGCGGCCTCTACCGGCTGATCTACGCAAGATGGAATTACGTCGTAGCAGGCTTTATTAGAGCTATGTCTGTTATAGCATGCGCCTTGTTTAAAGCGATGTCCATAAGCCTCCGTAGCCTGAGAAACAAACAAGGGGTTAGATTTAGGCAGATTCCGCCCGGTTGTTGTTTTTTTTTTCTTAATGTCAAGCTCCTTGCAAACATTTCATACCTAGAGGAATTTTATTTTCTACATCCGTGTCGCAAATGATGATGCTATCAAACCTTTTGTGATATGAAGGTATATTCCATAATCATGGAACAGTCGAACCTGTATAATGAAGACAGTTTGATTGTTTAGGAAAAAAAATAACATAAAAGAAGACATATTTAGTGGGTGCATTTGAGGAAGACCTCTTTATCGTTGCTCACTCAGCATACAATACGAGGAAAAGATTTTGTAGACCTGTGCGTGAAATTTGAATAATGACCAGTATGTTGGGGAAAGTTTTGTCCCATTATCATATCACTATCGAGAATAACTGGGCCCTATCAATAAAATCCCTCATAACATTTGGTTTACGGGGGAGGGGGGTATCCAGGTCTTTCGATATGGTCGATATTTTCGCAGAAATCTTTGATACAAGTTACTGGATAAAATGTAATCAATATATTTTCCTGCTCAAGCAAATATAGCGACTCTGGATTGGCTATCATTTTACGAAACACTACCCCTCTAACGTTCGCTTGCCAAGCGAAAGAGATTTGAAATTTTCTTTTTCGGTTTTGCCGCCAAGTAGGTTAGTGCGGAAGTTTTTCATTTGATCGTTGTAAATAATGTATTCTAGGAAATAAGTTTCAAAACAGTAAAATAGTAAACAGACAGAGAGATACAGAGAAGAACAAAAATATGCCGGTGCCCCCTAAATACTAAATATCTGTCTGAAACTATGCGGCGCCATCTTCTTTCTCTCTCTCTCTCTTTCTCTCTCTCTCTCTCTCTCTCTCTCTCCTTTTTTTCTCTTCTCCTACTCTTTTTTATTTCTTTTTTTTTAATCTTGCAAATTTTCAAAGCATTCACACAAGACGATGATTTATATTATACTGGATAATGCATTTAAATGGAAAGTCCACCCCCAGAGGTTTCACTGCTTCAATAAAAGGAGTTAAATTTGAACAGCATTTTAAAAAAGAAATAAGCAAAATCGGTCAAAGAATAAGAAAATCACACTCATTTACATTATATATTAAATAACTCTCGGCTCTGCAAATTGGCAACACTGATGACATCATAATTATGCGAGCAGCTCTCCATTCACTTTGTACATGAAATTTCACATTTTCTGAATTTTCTTGAAAGTTACACATTTTCTCACCCCATAGTCAAAGTATGTTATGTAAAAGGCTGTTCTTCTGAACATACATGGATTATGGTGGTTAAAAAATATGTAACTTCCAAGACAATTGAGAAAATGTGAATTTTCATGTACAAAGTGAATGAAGAGCTGCTCGCATTATGATGTCATCAGCGTTGCCAATTTTCAGAGCCGAGAGTAATTTACTAGAAAATGTAAATGAGTGTAAATTTCTTATTCTTTGACCGATTTTGCTTATTTCTTTTTTAAAATGCTGTTCAAATTTAACTCCTTTTATTGAAACAGTGAAACCTCTGGGGTGGACTTTACCTTTAACTAGGTTAAAGTTCTTTCACGGGAAAACCGTCAATCTCACCTCAAGAACAAAAGTTATGGTTGGTAAGATGAAAAATAGTATTTACATGTTTATATTAAAACAAAACCTAAACCGTGGCTGATTCAATGCAGCGAACTACAGCCAAATCTATGTCATTTGGAAATGTGATCTCAGACGACCATGATTTTGTTATGTAAAGATAATTTTTTGCGGCTTTGATTGTGGTTTTTCCACTACTGTTTATATCGTTTCCATTCTGCTTGACTCAGTTTTAGCCTTATAATATCTACTTTTCTTTATTCCCCCCTTACCAGTCAATTTCAGACAATAAGCTTCCGATGACTCCCTATGCTCATCTTTTGGGATTTATTTTTAATATCCATGAGTTTAAAAATAGAGAAATTAAGTCCAAGGTTTTGAACCAAACGAGATCATGTATGATGCAGTACTATTAGATGACAGAACCAAACATTCATCATGTTCATTATCCTCTCCAAACCAAGAAATGACATTTCTTTCAATCGTGCCTTGTATAATACCTGATCAAAAAATACAAATGTACGAGAAAACTGAAAAAAAAAGTAACATCCAAACTATTAACAGATGTAACGAAAAAGCACATACAAGTCTTTTTTTCAAAATTGTTATTAAGTTTAATGATAAATGACGTCATTGCTACATTTTATCTTACACGAGATTTTTACACGACATTTTACTTAAAACAAGACTCTAAACATAAGATAAGATGGTTCCTTGCTCAGCTAGAGTTAATACATTATGGAGCCAGTGCGAACGTGGTCTGATAGTGCATTGCCCTTTTTACAGCAGGGATGGCTCCTTATGTACCCTCGTCAAACCTGCAAATATGTGCCTACAATGCGTCTAGCTTCCATCGTCTGAAATTCATTAAACCTTCAATGAAAGACACTGAAAGTTAAGTCAGCTTACAAATCAATACGCACCCCTCCCCCATCCCCCTCTCTTCACACCCACTCCTCTTTAAACATAGTCTTGGTATAATGAGATGGGGCAAGAGAGGGTCTTATATTTTCGGGTGATGTTGACGACGCGGTGAAGGAGGGAGGGGAGGGGAGGGGAGGGGAGAGGTAGGATGGGGAGATCTGAGAAACTTGCTGGCTTTCTGAAGATTCGTTTGGTGGCGGTTAATGCTAGCAAACATGGCTCGGACAATTGCACGGATTTGTCGTAAAGACCGGGTGAAATTGCATCTTTTCAAGGACTGTTTGCTTGGTGTACATTGGCGCTCGTGTCCCCACTGCATGCATGGAGAATGTTTATTGGTTGCTACTAGTCTTCACAGATAGCGAAATATACTGCTTCTAGTCAATAAATTCTTTCTTTCTTTCTTTCTTTCATTCTTTCTTACTTCCCATAATCGCTTCTTTTACTTTTTTCTTGCTTTCCTCTTCTTCTTCTTCTTCTTTTTCTTCTTCATTTTGTCTTCTTCTTCTCCTCCTCCTCCTCCTCCTTCTGTTTTTTTCTTTCTATCTCTCTTTTTTATCATTCTTTCCCTCTGATCCCCGCCTCCCCCTCTCTCCCTCCCCCCCCCCTCTCTCTCTCTCTCTCTCTCTCCATAGCCCCATGCCCACTATATCATCGGTATTTTTTATACTGCATTGAAAAATCTCAAAGATTTTTTTTTTTCAATATTTCTCGACCTTCTTTTGGCAGTTCGAACGAGACATGACATTGTGCGCCCCCCCCCCCGACAATGTTCTTATTTCGAACCGAATTACAGAAATTCAGTGCACAACAGTGGTAATGCAAGTATTAAAAATCAGGAGAAAAAAATCATGAAGAATGAAAGAAGTGCATTTTATCCCCTGTGCAATTTTATTCCCTACAGAGTACTCCACTTACACTATTATGCTGTTCGTTCTCCAGGAGTTAGATCGTCTTTTTCATAGAATAAGATGTCCTTGGAGCAAGAAACATTTTGATCGGGAGGGGGGGGGCAGACTGAATTAGCCGCTATGTTTTACAATTGGAAAGACCTTGAAATAAGGGCGTCTCTAGAATATTTGGAAAAGGGGAAGGACAATATTTGCGGTCAAGTTTCCAAATGACGTACAAAGAAGAGAAGTTAGTTATTTTTAATTCCATAGCCTGTCCTTGCATTGAGCAGGGACGTCTCTAGAACGTTTAACGGGGGTGGATATATTTGGTTTCGATAAAAGAATATTTCTGAGAGGAGTTGGAAAAAAAAAAAGATGTCAACACATTTTGCCTTGTTAAATTGATTTTAAGCATCGATATTATAGAAGCTCATCGACAAGAATTTGCTAACTGAAGAATTCAATTGGGATGTTATCATCTCCTTCCGCCCTTTCTAAAACGCCCTTAGGAGCGATGAGGATACAAACAATCATTGGCGTAAATCCCGGGGGGAAGGGGGATATATCCCCCCACACACACTTTTTTGAAAGGGGGGATGGCGTGTACAAATATCCCCCACACTTTTTAAGGAAGAAATGATATTTTGATTTATCAGTTAGTAAAATTTTTGATAATCTGTCATAAACGACCATCATATTTTAAAATTTATAATTGAAAATTCGATTAAAAACCGGAAAAGTGGTTATTTTTCGCTCGCTCGCAAATTGATAATAAAAATGTGTGTGCAAGGGAATAAGGTGCGGGTGGGTGAGGATGTGTATTTATACTTAAGTGTGAGTACGACAGAAAAAAAAATCGGCAAACAGTCGATCATCCCCCCCCCCCACTCCTCAAAGTGGATTTACGCCGGTGCAAACAATCTCTGCAAAACGCAGAAAACAAGCTCCACAAGTACCTGTAAATATGAATGAATAAGTGTCAAATAGTTGTGTTCGTATAGAGCTAATAAATAAGTGTTGAGTAAAGGGAAATAGAGGGGTGTTTATAGACAAGCATTAAATGAGATAATTGGAAATATTATCCGTTGAATGATACGTTATCATCGTCGCCGAAATCGTAGTAAGGTGGCTGACTGTGGAGGCAAAATTGTAGAAGTAATTATTAGTATTTGCAGCAAAAAGTAGCAGCAGTAGCAGCAGTAGCAGGCCTTGTGTTGGTAGTAGGAGGAGGAGTAGTAGTGGTAGTAGTAGAATAGTAGTAGTAGTAGTAGTAGCAGTAGTAGCAGTAGCAGCAGTAGCAGCAGTAGTAGTAGTAGTAGTAGTAGTAGTAGTAGTAGTAGTAGTAGTAGTAGTAGCAGTAGTAGCAGTAGTAGCAGTAGTAGTAATAGTAGTAGTAGTAGTAGTAGTAGTAGTAGTAGCAGTAGTAGTAGTAGTAGTAGTAGTAGTAGTAGTAGTAGTAGTAGCAGTAGTAGTAGTAGTAGCAGTAGTAGCAGTAGTAGCAGTAGTAGCAGTAGTAGTAGTAGCAGTAGTAGCAGTAGTAGTAGTAGTAGTAGTAGTAGTAGTAGTAGTAGTAGTAGTAGTAGTAGTAGTAGTAGAAGTAGTCCTCGTCGCCGCCGCCGTCGTCGTCGTCGTAGTAGTATCAGCAGCAGCAGCAGCAGCAGCAGCAGCAGCAGCAGCAGCAGCAGTAGTAGTAGTAGTAGTAGTAATAGGATTGTAGTAGTAGTAGTCGTCGTCGTCGTAGCAGTAGCAGTAGAAGTAGTAGTAGTAGTAGTAGTAGTAGTAGTAGTAGTAGTAGTAGTAGTAGTAGTAGTAGTAGTAGTAGTAGTAGTAGTAGTAGTAGTAATAGTTGTAGAAGTAGTATCGTAGTCCTCGTTGTCTCGTAAAAATAGCAGTAGTAATAATATAATATCATATTACAGAATAGTGATAGCTTCAGCACGTAAATTTAAATTATAATCATATTACAGAATAGTGATAGCTTCAGCACGTAAATTTTGAAAAAGGCAAATTATAATTTGGCAATTCAAAACATCGAAAGAAAGAAAAAATTGTCTCTTGTTTTCATTACAGTTATCCATCCTCTCTTCTTAATTTCTCCCCCATACTCTCGGAAGCAGAGTTTGTTTCTGATTATAAAGCGATCAGCATATCCCACTCTTGCCACTTATTTTCCTAACTGATCGGCACATTAATGATTATCATTCCCTGGCAAATGAAAATAACAGTTTCCTCCAGAGACCTTCTAAGTACAAATTTCGCTTCCAGCTGTGAAAATGATGTATACATTGCTCTCTAAATAGCATGCTTTTGTCATCACCGTTTTATGCTTAGTGGCTTTGATCTCTTTCAATGTATTCCCTTGCTTTCTCTGTGAGATTGATCTACCCCCCCCCTTCTCCCCCCCCCCCCTTCTCTCTCTCTCTCTCTCTCTGTCTATCTCTCTCTCTTTATCTCTCTCTAAGACAAGAGAGATGGGGAGAGAGAGAGAGAGAGAGAGAGAGAGAGAGAGGCAGACAGACAGAGACTATATTGCCATACTTTGAAAAAAGGAAAGCAAGTGGCATATTAACCAAATGTGATATTTTCATATTTTACCTGTAAAATGTGCTTTTCTTCCGGGTCAACTTTTATGCATGCGCACTCATCGTGCTAAGAGGCAAGACATGGTGCGGTATAGCATTGACGTCAGCGTAAATGACATGAGATACATCTTGCTCTTTTACAGGAAATGTCACTTTTGTCACTTGCTTCCTTTTGCCAAAGTATGGGGGTATGTGGTAGAGAGAAAGATAGGCTACAGGAAGGCCAGCGAAACACTGAGAAAAAAAGCAAAAAAAAAAGGACACATTTCGAGAGGAGGGGTGCCTTTTCGGTCTAAAATTTGGAATAGGGCACATTATGTAGGCTATATTTAAGCAGAAAAGAAGGCACGGTGGGTTGTGCCCCCTCCCCCATCACATTCCAGTGCTTTATGGTATTAATATACTCATGCACTGCAATCGACAATGAGCTTCATATCGAGGAAAAAGTGAAATTGAAATTGCATGACTTGCCAAGCTTCTAGAATTCGGTTTTTCACTGAATTCCCAATATAGCCCCCCCCCCCCCCCATGATAGGAATCTGGGTCTCTCAAACAAAACGCTATTTAGAGACAAAGCACCCACATGCGTCTATATTTTAATTTGTTAGGCTTCTTTGCTTTTTATAAGTCGGATCTTAAATCACTTAAAACATGAGGACATGTCTTTATTCTTTTTTTTTTTTTTTTTAGTTTGCAACATCTGATGACATATCCCAAATCCAGAAACGTGATGCTAATAACTTAATTCACAATTTTGGGTAGAAAACTCATTAAAAACAAATAAAATTACACTCTAAAAACAAATCAGTTAAAATGACTAGATGAAAGGGTCAGCTGAGTGCAACTAAAATACTAGTCATTTTTTACTATATTTTAGTCATTTGTGACTATTTTCTAGTCGTATTTTGACTAGAATGGAGTAACTTTTATGACTAGATATATTAGTTGCACCCTGCTTATCAGTCATCTAGTCATCTTAACTGATTTGTTTTTAGAGTATAGCATTAATTCTTCTCACATGGCCGATTCACAAACTTTATAGATGTAAAAGACTATCATTGCAGTAAAATTGTCTATAAATGGTATAATGACTGAAATTTCGTACGTTACACGAAGATGCGATCAAAAATAGACCTGCGTAGTACGTGTGTATACGCCTAACGTCGTCCGCCATCACGTTTTATAAGCCGGGGACGTCTAGAATATGAATATCAATTAGTGAGTAGAAGCCGAACGTGATTCAGCTACACGTTCACAGATTTTAGCTGCTGCAGGTCAGCGCTCGTCATTCGCTTTTTACCATTTTCTTTCCTTTGTTGAAAGTGGATTAAATTAAACCAATTACACTGGTCAGTGGACGGTGATATATTTGAGAAAAATCATTTAAATAACTCTCGTATGGGCAACCTCGTGTAGAGGTTACTGTGATTTGTATGCAAGGGCTTCCTTGATGGACTATTTGTATGTATATTTATATTCAAGTATGATATAAAAATAGCAAAACGTCTCTAAGAATATCCTTCGTAATCTGGATGGACTTGATTTACCTGTAAGTTAACCTCTACACTCTAAAAAACGATTGGTCAAAATGGCCAATACTTTGGTTAGTACGTGTCGGACTAAAAAATATTGGTAAAAATTAACCAATTTGATAGTCAATATCACCAAATTATTGGTTAAAATGTACCAAAATTTTGGTTTCTGTTGACCAATTGTTTGTTCGGACACATATTCAGCAACACATTGGTTATTCTGACCAATCCTTTTTTAAAGTGTATAAATTCAGGTTTCAGAATAGATTCAGAATAGAAGAGGATTCCTGCCTGCAAAACTATTTTTTTTAAGAATTCCTTTTCTTTTACTTTTGGGTTTCACTGATGTTTCTGTCGATTTTTTGTTTAATCTGAATGATTTATGGGGAAATTCTTCTTTGAAAATGGACCTCTCCCCTTCCCCTCTCCTCTCCTCTTCCCCATCTTTCCGCAACCCTGTATCTAACCAGCGATCAATCGTATACCTTGGATCTATAAGTGCTAAGATGTGTTAATGGAATTAATTTGGCGGGTCGGATTTTTAGGTTTGTGAGTAAGCTCCGACGTTTCTTTGAATTGTTCCTTGTCTGCTCCCGCTCTTCTTACGTTTCTCTGCCTGTTATAAGTGCGGGGGGGGGGGCAGAACCAAAAGTTTCCCGGTAACTAAGTCTAGAATGAGTGGCGCAGCTAGGATTTCATTTCAGGGGGCGGTAGTGAGCACGCGAAGCGTGCGAATCACTTTCTGAGCGCGCTTCGCGCGCTCACTAGGGGGGAGGGTGCAGGGAGGGGAAGTTTTCCCCCTCCCGCGCGAAGTGCGGAAGCTCAGACGTTTCTTTGAATTGTTCCTTGTCTGCTCCCGCTCTTCTTACGTTCTCTGCCTGTTATCGGGGGGGGGGGGGGCAGAGCTAAAAATTTCCCGGTAACTAAGTCTAGAATATGCGGGCATGGCTGGGGTGAGCCCGCACCGCGAGTATCTTGTCGCGAAGCCCATAGCGGATGGGGCCCAGGGGCCCGCCTTAGGGCCTCTGATGGGGGTCCAGTGGCAAAGCCCCTGCGGGGGGTCCAGGGAGTGGAGCCCCCGGAAGCTCCGGTGTTTTGGTACTAAATTCTTCCTCATTTCTTTTGTTTCCCTTTTCTTTCTTCTTTTTTTCCCTTTTCTTCTTCTTCTTTCTTCATTTTCTTCTTCTTTCTTTCCCTTTCTGCCTTCCTTTTTCTTCCTTTCCCTTCCTTTCATTTTTTCCCGGTGGTTTGGTGGATGTTCCCGCTGAAACCCTTCAGGGGGCACTCTGCCCCCCTCCCCTGCCCCCGCGGCTGTTACGCCACTGTCTACAAAAACGGTCATGTTCACGAACATATACTTCTAAACGCACATGATTTGCGATGTTTTTTCGTTGCTGTTGTTGTTTTTGTTGTTGTTGTTGTTTTTTCCTCGCTTGTTCTTCCAGATGAGTTTGCATTTAAGTAATCGACATACAGGCAAGATTTACATGATCTGCATGTTATTTCCTTAACCCATTCGTGACAGGAATTATTTAAAGCCTAATTTGATCAGCTTTTATTCTTCAAATTGGCAAACCAACATTTTTATTCTATTGCTACATTTTCTTATAAAACGTCATGTATCTGAAATAAATATAAATTGACGGAAATTATGATGAGAAGTCAAAAAGTTGCCAATTTGCAGGGGAAAACGGTGATTTTAAACTTTCTATCACATTGCCAATTTAAGGATTTTAATGCTTATTTTCCTTTAAAAAATTTTCAGCATAAACAACGAATATTAACGCAACCAAAATGGGCCCAGTTTGTGTAGAATTTTTTGCTCTTTCTGCTCATGTATTTGGTATGATTTTTAGGGCTTTGCATCAAAAGATATTAGGCCAAACCACAAAATGTGGACCTCTGTCATGAATGGGTTAAAGAGTTGTTACTTTTTCGTTTTCCATTCAGATATTCCTCACTTTTACAACCTACAGAGCTCTGCACGTTATCATCTATTTCTAACGCTGTTCATCTTCTCTCTCGTGAGCGAGCGAGCTCTCTCTCTCTCCCACTCTCCTTCCCGATTAATCCCTTACGCTACGCCCATCTCCTTATTCTCCGAAATTGAAGAATCCTTTTAACATTTTGCCCTCTATCGAATCTATCCAGATTGAATCCTTCAACCCGTCCCTGGCAGCATGATGGCAGTAATTAAAACTAAGGATCAAAATGCAGGAACACCTGAACACATTGCCACTACCTCCATAACCGCTATACCTCCCCGAAGCTCACATTAATTTCATTGAATTACCACGCGGTTACTCGCATTTTATCCACCATCACCAACATGACCAACAAAGAGAAAAGGGAGGATTTCCCTCATTTACACAAGGAAAAATCCCATTATTACCGTTTTTAAAATCATTTGTCTTTAAAGATATCTTTTACAATGGACAATAAACTACAAAATCCGCAACGTACATAAAGAAATTACCCCAAATAAATTCTAAGCCTTCCCTTTGTCTCGCAGCTTAAAAAAAATCAAAATGGCGGCTTCTGATACAAAACACATATCATTTATCAATGCTTTATTATGAATGCAAACCCTGTTATAATTTTACTTCTTCTGTGATTAAGATGACACTGATTCATACCTTTTTATCAGATCGGTTTCAAATTGTGTAATTGATTCGACAAAAAACACTAAGTAGTTTCCCGCTTCCATGTATTTTCATCGAAAGTGGAAATAATTCATTACTCTGTCTCTTATTCAAAACATCTAATCGGTCTCTGGTTCTATATTTTGATGGGAGCTTCAAGGCATGATTAATATTGATGAGGAAAGGCCGAAACAAGGTGGGTTCGTTGGGATGATCTGAAGATGAAATATTCAGTTCTGGCAACGGTGGGAAGGAAAATTACCACGGTATCAACGTAACCATATTTTCCCTATATACACGTTCATTAATGATTATTTCCTGACGTGTTTGGAAAATTAATGTGTACTAACGGAAAAACGAGCATAGGAAAAATGAGAAAATCAAGCTCCGAGGCTTTATGGTGAATTTTTGAAGGCTCTTGACTTTCATTCAAGAGATTATGGGTTCGAACCTCGCATACGTCCTTTTTTGACAATGATTTGTCCCTCTTTTGTCCCTCTCGACCCAGGTGTATAAATGGAAACCTGGCGATTGCTGGCTTAAAAATAATTGTTCGGCCCTTAGGAAGCGTAGCATTGATACTGAAGGATATCATGTGCACCGGTAAAATCTTATCATCATTACTATTATTAAGCTACTGGTCGCAAGTCATGTTTAACGTCGATGAAACTCGTGTATGTTAAAACATGAGATGTATTCTTCGGTGAGTTGATTAGCAGCAAGTTTTCATTAATTCCTTTGCTAATCTAAAGTGATGTCTTAAACTGACCTTTTTTAAATGTTAAGAATTGCTTCCAGCCGATTTTTCTCGAAATGCACTTTTTACGACCATTAACTTATCTTCATTGTTAAGATGTGCAAGAAAATACCCAAGCATTTGGCAATATCTGAAATTGGAAATGACAAA
This sequence comes from Echinometra lucunter, assembly GCA_029962745.1. Lineage (NCBI taxonomy): Eukaryota > Metazoa > Echinodermata > Echinoidea > Camarodonta > Echinometridae > Echinometra > Echinometra lucunter. The sequence continues at coordinate 23,455,333 of CM057164.1, forward strand.
TAGTGACGATAAATGGAAGCAAAAATTGCCGCCACTATGAATGATGAATGATGGCTTTTTCAGTTCCAACAAAGAACAGAAACTACTAAAATGTCGCCAATTGTGCATTAAACAAATGACAAAATGACCGGAGACAGTGGACTGAAAATATCAAATGGTATTCATAGTGAACTTCTCGGCTGAAGCAGAACAGGGGGAACTAAGTCCGAAAATGGAGCGCTTTTTCTCATCTATTTTGACAAGGATTGCTTGTAAACGACAGACCTAAAATCAACAGCCCTGATTTATGAAGCCTTCCCGGCATCCAATAGCCTTCTTCCCTCACATATCTACATTTTTCCATGCTTTCTTTCTTATGAGCCACTTCAAGTTCGAGATGTGCGCACAATAGTCTGACATTAAACATGTTCAAGCTACTATAAAACTTGCAGGTGCGTTCTGCGTGGTGATTTTGCAGTGAGAAGCCGCGTGAGGGCGGTACTTCAAACTGTGGGGAAATGGGATGGTCGAAAAAGGGCAGAAATTAGTCGACGGAGCCATACAAATAGCTCGTGCGAGGGTTTTAACGTAAATTGCAGAGCATTTGGATAGAATAGTGCATCTTATATCCACCATAACTTATCACCAAAGAGAGACAAAGAGAGAGGGTCGGAGAAAAATAGAAAGGGGGAGGGGGAGAGAGAGAATGAGAGGTGGCGCCCCCGGGGGGGGGGGGGTATGACAGAACCATTCTTATTTTTCATTTTATTTCGATATTGTTGTTTGGGCAATGAATAATTGGAAAGTGTCTTGTTGGTTTAATGGAGCATATTAGAGCACTTTTGTTTTTACTTCTTTTTTTTTTTTTTTTACTTTCCCTGTCTATTTGGGTTTTTTCATGGTCATATAAAGTTCTCTATTTTCAATCTTTCTAATATATGTTTTTCTTTATCCAAAAAAAATCATTTTCTAGTCACATTTTTCTCAGAATTAATATCTTTGTGCATGTCCTTGTCCTTTTTCTTCTACTTTTTTTTCTTCTTTTTCTTTTGATAAATAGTCTGAATCAGACAGCCGGCTAACCACACATTGATTACCTTATCGAGCAGTACCATACGGGGATTTATCATTTTCTTGTTTGTGTTTTGTGCTCATTTTTTTTTTTTTTCATTTTCTTGCATCTGCAATAGTCGCTTCAGTTCGGAGCACTGTTCTGCTTTTTTATTTTCAGAAAACGAAGGCTTCAATCAAAGTTTATTTTGGTTCCATACCTTAAAGACACAATGAATAGACTTTCATGTCATCATTCACATCAAATGATCAAATATTTATTATCATTATTATTTTCAATACTATTTTTATCATTATTATCATTATCATCATCATCATCATCATCATCATCATCATCATCATCATCATCATCATCATTAATTCACAATTCAATAAAAGTTTATCTTCCAATGCCCTTTTTGATAATTATTTGATAATTATTTTCTGGATTTCCCCTACTTCGTGTCAAGTTACTTATGTTGCTCATGTTGCTGTTTGAGATTTTTGTTTTTCAGCTGCATCGACCCACATTACTTAGATATTAATCTTATATCAAATTTCTTTTAAACAGAGCATGGAATTAAGTTTACCACAATTGAATAAGTAACTGGTTTTGTTGAAAACAGGTTGCGTTTTAATACCCCTTAGACACTTAGAAGTCCCATGATTAATTGTAGTAATGCTTGAAGGGGATAGTTATTCGAAGGTCCGAGGTATTAAGGTCCTATGGGATATTTATCCGGTGGTGATTATCGGAGAGGACTTGTCCTAGGGGATATTTGAAAGTTGCTAGGAACAGTTATAGGCCTTCATTATTTTGATAGACATATGAATGTGTCGTTCCTATCTTCACTAATCGTGCATTAGAGTATTTTGCAAAAAAAAATTTTCGTTTTTAATTTTAGGACATTGATACACTGCTTCGTGTGAACAGATATGGACATTAAGAGACGGCAGGGTTGAAGCAGATGTCGTTGATGCTGCTACTGCTGTTGTTGTGATTGTTCATTTAGTTGATATTGATGATGATGATGGTGGTGGCGATGATGGTGATGATGATGACGATGATGACGATGCTATTTCTGTACAGCGACTGGACTGTAGTTAACAGTCATAGGCTATAGTGTATGGAAGCCCTCTCAATGCATGCATTTTTGAGGATAAATTTGACAGTTTCCTCCCTTCAACATGTTCGATCAAGAACTAGTTTGCCCCTCCAGTCCCTCGCCCCCCCCCCCCCAAAAAAAAAAAATAGAAAAAAAAATGAAGCCCATGATGACAGCCAAGATGAGTCACGCGGGCCTTATCGTGGTGCTGGATAGACGACGGCTGAGCAGGCAAGCGGACCGCGGGGATGCAGTCGCCATGGCCCCCGAGGCAAGCAGCTCCTTCGCCCGGTTGCTAAAATTCGTGCATAATGCAATCACGTTGGTCGCAAAAGGTAGTAAATCGTCTTATTTCAGGTGCATTGGACAAATGGAAACGGTGTGTTATCTCTACCTAAAACCGTTTGAGTATGAAATGAATGTTCGAGGTTGGGCGAACAGTATTTTCGCCCACTGCGTTTCTCTGTGATACCCCATACGCTTTGCAAGTAAATTCTAATGCTATACAATATAGGACTTAAACGTAAGCATTCTATATGTGCACGTGCGTTTTACACTCAAATTTGTTTGTACTTCCAGCAGAGAAAAAAAAGAAGCGATAAACGAAATTTGAATATGCTGAGTACCTCAATGCATTATCTGTAATATTCGTTTAATCGTATAAAGTTAAAGTTGAGTACCGATTTATGCAGTTATATTGTCAGAGATTTTAGGTGAGGTTTCAATAATATGCTACATAATCATAATAACTGAGGTTTGGTCTGAAAATGAATCAATTAAGCCTAGTCTTGCTCGAAATCACAGTCAAAAAGCACACCACGGATATGTTGGTAAGTGGGACTACAGACACACATTTCGCGTCAAAATTGATGCAGTATTTTAAGCTAATAATAAGAAGGCAAATGAAGAAAAATCATTTCACAAGGGAAATTGCAAATATCAAAACAACATCAACACTGGAATAAACTATCGAGGAAATTCACAAATTATCTAAGTCAGAACTCCATGCCTTCACTTTACATGCTTTAAATATTTTCTGTGGAAATAACCCCATGGTGGACTTATAGCCTTCTGTCTCTCAGAGCTATCCTTCGTACTGTTATTGTTTATTCATAAGGCCCCTTGAAAGGGCCTATCTCCCCCGCACACACGAATTTTCCTTCGGGACCTGCAGGGGAAAAAAATCCCCTGTGCCTCTCCTCAAATCACTCTCATCACAAGTTCTGACAGTCGCAAATTGCCTATTTTTATCACTTCGATGCGATGAGCAAATAAAGAGGAGAAAAAGAAAGACTATATTTTAATTTACCTTCATTTTACCCAGATTTAAGGCTTCGCGAAGCCAACAATCAATTATGAATTAATATTGTGCTTGAATTACGAAGATTACGTCTCCATTTACATTTTCAAATTCGGTTTTCATCTCTCTTGCTCTTCCTCGAGAAGAATTTATTACTATCGCTTCTGCTGCCCCATTTTCTCCCTCTATTTCACGGCTCCGCACAGACTGGGGGTGTTATTTATGCTTTTGCAGAAGGATAATATTTTCATTTCTTAAACTGCAGCAGAAATAATAAATCATTTGTTTGAGGATAATTAGAGGCTTGATGAAGACCCCGGGGTTACGTTTCCAGCGTTTGGAATGAGAGCCGAGTTCATAATGAATTTTATTCTAGTGTTGATCGTAGATTAGGGGTAATGATTTTTTCGGGGGAAAAGTGGATGATTGCGAGGATATTAGAGAAGGGGAATGTTTTTGTAGTCGATTTCAAAGTCGATGAGGGAATGCCGTGAGCGATGATGACGATGATGATTAGGATAATGATGTCGGCGAATGCGTGGAATAACGAGTGTGTGAAATTCAATTGTGATTGGAGAAAGTGAGTCATTCCGCTGTTTTTTTGTGATTCTGCGAATGATTTTCCGTTAAAATTCTTTTAAAAATCACGAAAACGTTAATTTCGGTGTAAATGAAATAGCTAGACATTCGTCTACAATTGTTATTGCTCCAGTCGACACAGAAAAATGGGTATTTAAAGCAAAGAACACTACTTGAATACTCAAGCATCTTACCGTGCTTACAGAGACAAATAAGGTCAAAGCAGAGTAACGATAATGTCAATAAAGTATAGATGTATTTCACTTACCATGAAAAATTACCAGGGTAATAATATTCTTGCAGGGCCCTCTGGGAGAACAGTACATAGTACTGAAGAGGCTACCCTTGGTAAGCAAGACATGTTATTATTAGTATTATTATTAGTATCAAAATAGTATCCAAGCTCTTTATTATCATTATTATCGTTGCTATCAGATTCATTCTCGCATATACTATGTGCACCATCTCCACATCCCTCGAGAGTATTCCTACCATTGCTAGCAGTAATTGTTATGGCTTCCATGGCCCATGCATTCTGCCAAAATATATGCTAACTGAGTAAAACCTAGATTTTTCAGATCCTTTGATCATGTTAGATTGATTTGTACACTGTTATTTCATTTACCTTATTTCTTCTTCCTAACTTTATTCCATACTACCAATCAATAATGAACATCGACCACTCTCTATTTTGTCATGTTCATCGTTCATCACAGATTCAAATTTCCTACCGTGGCTCTAAAAAAAAAACAAGGACACAATTGGTTCAAAAACTATGTTGATGCGAGCGTTATCCATGGAAACAGCTTATCTTGTATTTTCTTTCTTGGCATGGAAGTATGAAATAAAAAGAAACCCTTAACATGCTTAATCAATTTTCCCCTCAAAAGCCAAGCAGAAGGTACTCCCAACCTGTCCAAATCAACAGCTTCTTTTTTGAGGTCTAGTGGCAGAAAATCTTTCCTGTATTGACGCAAATAATTGAGGACCTCTTCCAACCCTCCTCGACTCTTCAAAATTCGATTGAAATGTGTGACAAGGTAAAGACATTTAAATGAGATATTTCCCCTGTCCATCAGCAATATGAATTGGGACATCAAAAGGTGAAAAGAGAGTGCAGTGTCCGGCAACTGCTTTCTTGCTTATGTTTTTTAAATTGTACTTTTTGTCATGCTGGTCATGCCTCTGAATAATTCTTAAGTTAAAAAAAAAACATATCTAAGTTATTCGGAGTTTTTTTCTTTACTTCATAAATATTTACAACTGTGGACTTGGTGGACTAGATTTTCGCTGAAATTCCATACCGTACACCGCTCCTCCCAGACATCTGAACATGGATGTTTGGGACTACACAAACATTAAGCAAAAAAAAAAACCTTGTCTTGGTCTGTAATTATCTTCCGTCAAATTTGGGATATCAAGCAGTCTTTTTCATTTGACATTACTGTAATGTTTCCCACCTCCAGAGAAGTAAAAATAAACGAATAAATGCAATGTTTTCGGGGTTTTTTTTAGAATTTTAAAAATCTTGACCAGAATTCAGTAATGGTATAAAGAATGAGACAGATCAATGCAGTTGAACCTTCTATTCATGTCTCTTTGAGCAGGTGTTGAGATGCTGTATATTTCCATTTGGTGCTTGTCAAATTTGATACCGAACCCTCTAGTACCCCCCCCCCCCCCTCCCCTCCCTACACCCTCCTTCTCAAATTACGATTCCTACATCATTTGCCCGTGCACCTTACCAACCACTAATTTATCACGGCTAACAAGAATTATGCAACTCACCATTTCGCCTTAAACAAAATTAAACTTCTAGTTTCAGGTGGAGTAGATTCTACTTGTTATTTGTCAAATAAAAATCAAATTAAAACATCCCTACTTGTACCCCTCTCCACCCCCTCCCAACGATACCATTCACGTTCCACTTGAAAATCAGGTTATTACCCATACCCCAACCACTTTATCAGCTACATAGCTACTTTTTCATCTTTCACTGTAAATGAATGTTATACTTAAGATTATAGAAATCTACCAAGTTGAACGACTTCTTATCCTGTACCCCTACACTTTCCCCACCACATCCTTCTAGATTCGTACACGACAATCAATTAGCCATACCACCGCGACAACCACCAATCAACCGCTGCTAAGACATTGGGTGTTGGTCCTCGACCATCATGAATGCTAAGACAAATTAATCCAAACATGAAGACTCCATCAAGCCAAGTGATGAGGGTGAGAGGCAACCACAAATTGGGGTGAGCTGAGATCATCTCGTGTCTGTTTATTATGTCTGTCTGTATGTCTGTTTGTCTTTCTGTCTGTTTTTATGCCTGTTAATCGCTCCCTCCGAGTTCGTCGTTGGTTGCTGAATCGATAAAAAAAACATGAAGACTTCATCAAACAGAGTGATAAGGGTAAGAGGAAATGACAAAATATGGTGAATTTAGATCGTTTTCTGTCTGTCAGTCTGTCGGTCTGTCTGTTTGTCTGTGTATCTGTCTGTCCGTTGATCATTCTGTATGTGTCTGGGGTGTTCGTAGTTCATCAAACAGAGAGATGAGGATAAGCATGGTGAGAGGTTACCACAAATTGGGGTGAGTTGAGATCATTCTCTGTCTGTCTGTCTGTCTGTCTGTCTGTCTGCCTGTCTGTCTGTCTGTACATCTGTCTTCTTGTCTGTCTCTCTGTCTGTCTGTCTATGTGCATATGTTTGTCTGCCTGTTGATCGCTCTGTCTGAATCTGTGGTTGGTTGCTGGATGCTGCGAAAAATTCATCCAAACATGAAGGCTCCAAATGATGAGGGTGCAGCATCGATGAGGTAAGACCAAAAATAGGATGGAGGTGAGATCATCATATCTGTTTGTCGTCTTTCCCCTTTCTCTCGGTCTCTCGGTCTCTCTCTCTCTCTCTCTCTCTCTCTCTCTCTCTCTCTCTCTCTCTCTCTCTCTACTCTATACTCTATCAATCTATCATTTATCCATCTCTCTTCCATCTATCTGTTTATTCATCTCTCTATTTATCCACCTATATGTACTTATAGTTTATATCTCAGTATGATTGCTTCTTTTTGTATGTATCTCTTTGCCCGACCCACTTCCTTTATTCTCTTGCTGTGTTTTCCATCTTGCTCTTTTCTACCCCCCCCCCCCTCTCTCTCTCTCTCTCTCCCTCCCTTCTTGTTTTTTTTTTCTTTTCCCCTCTCTTTCTCTAACACTTTTTATCTCGCTTTACCCCTCTAGCTTTCTCAGCACTCTTTCCCATTTATAAACAGACGAAGCAGGATTCGCCAAAATAAAGACGAGTTTGCCAAGAATACAGAAGATAAGATAAGAAGCTGCGGTAAACCAACATTTAAAGGAGACATCGATCATAAGAAGAATCGGAAAGTGCTTAAAGTGTGACGTGTTATCTCTGTTTTACCTCTTTCCAAATGCATTTGAACTTACAGGTAAAAGCACTGCGGTATTCGTCGGGCAGAAAAGACACCCAAACATATGAATCAAAACTTGTTTTTCAGTTGCTTCCATTTTTTTTTTTCTTCTTTTAACCTTGAGTCCACCAAATATCGCTATCGATCGTCGGCCCGCCAAGCACGGTCATAAAATATGTCAATCCTTGTTTCCCGCCTAAAATGGGATGCAAATTATATCCGGCTGGACGGTCCCGTATCAATTTTTCAGGCACCGGGGGAAGGTGGGAAAATGGTTTGGGTTAAGTGAAGCTTTATGGCTCTTTATTTTTAGACTCACTGCACGTTGTTGCACACATGACAAAATATCAGAGCTAAAGGGACATTGACACATCACGTTAAAG
>CM057164.1:23463666-23486166 GCA_029962745.1 Echinometra lucunter
AATAAGACGACATTTTCATTATTATGATTATTATTATCATTATTATCATCATCATCATCATCGTTCTTGAATTGTGTATATCTTTTAGACGACATCCATGATGTAGAGTACCCCTTCTCTTCTTTATGATTCTCTTATCCTCTCTCTCTCTCTTTCTCTCTCTCTGTTTTCTATCTTTCTCTCTCTCTCTCTCTCTCTCTCTCTCTCTTTCTTAACCTCTACCCATCTATCTGCCTACATTTCAAGCTAATCTCCTCATGCCACTAAACAAATTTGCATCATGATATATACATGATATTTTAATGTTGTTAGTGTTTAAGTGATATTTTCTGGAAGTCTTCATCAAGCCCTTATAGGAGAGCTTACAACGATCGCTTGATGTATGTATACACTATTTGAATGACCATTTAACCATGATTCATAATTTTGTGATTATGATGATTATATGAATAGATAAATCTTATTAACTAAAATGATTATCAATTTTACCTCAAACTTTGAGAGATTCTTTGATTTTCATTCTTACTAAAAATTGACTGCATGGGAATTTATTTACCTTCCACTTTTCAAGACCAGGGGCCCGTAACACAAAGGTTTGCAATCAATCGCAAATTCAAAATAACCATTCTGATTGGTCCAGGGTCACCTTTATAGAACGAGATGTGCATGAAACAATGATCTTGATTGGCTGTTACAACTCTAGTCGAAATATAGAGTAATACTTTAAAGGAGAATGCAACCCAAGCATCAGTGTGCTCTTAGTGAATATAGATGACCAAGAAGAACAAACAGTGAAAGTCTGAGCAAAATCGAACAATCTGTTCAAAGGTTATGAATTTTGAAAGTTTCAGTAAATTCCTGTTATGAGGATCCTTGAGTTGGCAACTTTGCCAGCATCTGTGATGTCATCGTGGACAACTCTCCATTCATTTTGTACATAATTTTTCAAAAAAATTGATTTATATGAACTTTCAAGTCAGGAATCAACATAATTCTTCCCAATGTGCTTGCAGAATTGATATAGCCATGTCATATTCAAACAATAAATCAAAAGAATTTTTATTTCTCTTGAAGATAAAGAAAATGTTGAATTCTGTGTACAAAATGAATGGAGAGTTGTCCACGATGACATCACAGATGCTGGCAATGTTGCCAATTTAAGTATCCCCATAATAAGGATTTACTCAAACTTTCAAAGTTCATAACTCTTGAACAGAATGTCTGATTTTCCTCAAACTTTCACTGTTTATTCTTCTTGTTTTTCTTCATTCACTGGAAGCACACTGATGTCTGAGTTGCATTCTCCTTTAACATTGTAGATGCTTACCCATATTTCATTTGACCAGAACCCAAAATGATACTTTTTTGATAGCATGATAGTGTTTCCTTTTTCTAGCTTTTCTTCAAAATTGTCTTGATTTTAAATGATTTGAAGTTTTTGAAGATGATTGCATATTCGTATCTTGTTATCTGGTTATCGAGTTGGATAGAAGTGACACAGAGCTAGCTATTTAAAATCTAGGAGAGAGGGAGAGAAAGAGAAAGAGAGAACAGAAAGTGGAAAGAAAGAGAGAGAGGGGGGGGGGAGAGTTGAAGATATTGGAATCAGACCCTGTGGCGTTGTAATAATCTTCGCCAAACAACCTTCCCTTTATGGATATTCATGTACTAGCTAGGCGATAGCAGAACTGGCGCCCTCGGCCAAAGATAGCACCGACGGTGTTATATCGAACTGTGAACAGAATAAATTACTCCGTGGAAAATCCCTGTCCATAACCTTTCATATTTCTATTTCATTATTTTTCGTGGGAGGGGGTAGTCTCGTCTCTCTCTAAACCCATCGGACACCTTACATCTTTTCCCAGTAGTCTAGGGGCAACGACCCCCTTATGTATATAAACCGGACATTTTTCCAGGACAAGTACCCAAAGAATGATTAAATTCGGAGCAACGAACGTCGAAAAAAAAAAAATCATTGCTATGTAGATGTCCAGATGGGTATGTCATATACTGAGACATTATGGAGTAGTTTTCCAGGGGTAGTTGTCCAGGGAACAATTACCTTTGAAGCTTAGGGGTAGCTGTTCCAGGGTTGTTGTCCGGGGGAGCATTTCATGAAGAGTTTTGTCGGTGATTTTCACCGACTAATTTGCTGTCAGCCAATCAGATGTGAGGATTTTCAGTAGCTTGTAACATTTGTCAGTGATTTTCACCGACAAAACTCTTTATGAAACGCTCCCCGGGAGGCAATAGTCTCCTAGTAATAGTTGTCCAATGACTCATTTCAGATGCAACACCAAAGTCATGTCGGCAGAACAATTACAATATAAAGTCCCACATATAAAAGGGCAGTGCAAACACTCCATCGCTTTCTCTTCACATTTTCGCTTTTCTCCTAAGTGCAGATCGGAAGGCGAAATGCACAATGTCGAGCAAATCCACAGAGACTGGCGCCCCCAAACGACCCAAAATGGAGTTAATAGATTCGTGAAAGAAGGGGGCATTTGAAATAAATCGATACGGTGGATAGAGCGAATGTCTCGCTGGCCTTTCGGGCGGGGATTAAGAGGTATTTGCAATACAAATCGAGGGAAGATTTGCTGAACTTCACCACCCAAAGGCTTGGGATGATTGTCTTTCTACGAATAGTCTTCTTGTAATGTACACATTATGATGCGGTGAACCGCTACCCCCCCCCCCCTCTCTCTCTCTCTCTCTCTCTCTCTCCTCTCTCTCTCTCTCTCTCTCTCTCTCTCTTTCTCTCTCTTCCTCCCTCCCTCCGTCCCCATCTCTTTGTCCTTTATTTCTATCTACAAAATGTTCAAACTTTGTCATTCCATGCTCAAATATCTTGGCCCACTAGGCCTGCCAACTCAACAAAATTTTGCCGTGAAAATTGGAAACTTGCCAGTTTAACTGTCCTCCGTTTGATGTGAACTCCTTCTTGATTTTATACAAACATTTTTTTCCAGTCGCATTTATACTTCTTTATTCCTAAATGCATTCCATATCGGTTGAATATCATGTGTAGATTCTGCACCTCTGTCGAGGTATGTACTCTCTTTTTTTTTAAAAGTGAACGTATCACTCCGTTAGGGGTGAATTTCAGAAGAGAGTGCATTTAGAGTGAATTAAGAGTAAAAAGTGTGATATTTACTCTTTATTCACTTTTTCAGGGGTGACCTCAGTGATCGCTCAAAATCCTTGAGTGATCACTAAGGTCACCCCTCAAAGACTGAATATCACAATTTTTACTCTTAATTCACTCTACATGAACTCTCTTCTGAAATTCACCCTAACAGAGTGAATGCGTTCACCTTTTTTAAAGAGAGTATTTCATAGAGCGATTAGGAGTGGTGACATTTTCGTTGCCGATACAAAGAACATTAACGATCCGCATGATCAATTCCATCACCGTGTGACCTGTAGTGGCCTTTTCCATGGTGTAAACTACCTCCTTCAAAGTAGCACTTCAGACCAGTTTCCAATCAGTATTTTAGTATTCAGTCTGGATAAACCAACGAACCCGTGTTCGCAAGTGAATGCCGTTTGTATTCATATAAATGACGGTGTTTGTCCAAAACTTTTTCATATGCATTAAAAGTGAGAAATTATTAATTCCGTAAATCGTTGAATTAAATTGTATTGCATCATGTCGTTTTGTTGTTTTTGTTATTTTGTTGTTGCCGTTGCTCTTCTTATTATTCTTAGTATTGTTCATGTTTTTGTTGCAAATCTGACGTTCTATTTACCACTTGATGTATGCTGTGGTGCTCCAAGAAATAGCTATACACCACCCCCTTATTTTTGCCAACTTGTATTTTTAAGGAAAAATATACTATTTTTCATGGTAGAGGTGTTATTTCTTCATCAAAATAAGCCTATAAGATATCTAAATAATATATTCGATTACCTGTGTGCCATATTACTCTATTTAGCTACCTCGCTTGCCGTCCGAAACCATTCTGTTTCTACGAGCGATCAAAGTCAGAGACCGACAAAAAACTTTGGATTCGTCACCAAAATTCAGTAGAATGGTTTTTGTAAATGTGTCAACCATCTCGCTGCACAAAATATTAAGATATGTTTTAACCTCACTGCTGAAATAAGCTGCTTGCTAAGTGAAATCATCTTGTTTCTAGGTTTTATGGGCGAGAGTAGCGAGCGATCGAACGAAAAAAAAATAGATTTTTTTTAAAAATCTATATAGGCCATATCTATTGAAAGTGTGTCAATTTTTAGGTCAACTTGCCGCTCAATTTCTTGGAATGATATTAAGTCTTGGTAATATTCTTAAGATTCTATGATTAGAAGACTAGTATAACATTAGAAAGAGACAAATGATGCAACCCTTTCCCTTCATAAGAATAGTAATTATCATCGGTATTGGATAAGATACTGAAATGCGAGCGAGCTAAGCGAGCGAGCGCTTCCCGGCCGGTTTCCCATTTTCTTTCTTTCCGCTTTCTTTTCTTTCACTTTCCTTCTTTTCTTTTCCTTTCTTTTCCTTTTTTCTTCTTTTTTTTTCAGTTTGGAAATCAAATGGTATCTCTGCCCCCGGAAAATTTTCTTGGGGGCAACTGTTCCCCCCCCCCCCCTTCAGGATCGACGCCTCTAGACAGAGTGGCTCGTTTTCACTGGGAGGGACAATGTATTTTCTCCTTGGAGGGACATAAGAGAGGCAAATTCCTCAGTTTTAGAAAAAGGGGCAGTCCCACCTCTCCCGTTCCGACGCCGCCATAACATGAATGGCACGAAAACATTGTCTGTTCAGAGCCAGAAGGGCATTAACTATAATTTATGTTAATACGAGTTAACGCCTTTCTTGCTCCCATCAGCGCAATGAGAACGTCCGTGATCATGGACATCAATCTGTTTCATAATTTCGGAGTGGGGCACTGTCTCCAAAAACTGCCGACAAGCAAAAAAGAAAAGGGGTTGTCCTCAACTTAACATTGTGAGGGATATATACCCCGAAAGTTTCTGACAAGTCTTTTTTTCACGTGTCTCTTTTTAGATACCCTATTAGCTTTTTCAGGCGTATATGGGGGACATATCCTAGTTTGTCTCCCACCCTATTTTTTTCTTGGGGGAGGGGAGTCTTCCTCCCTTTCCCGATTGACGTCCATGTCCGTGATCAATCAAGGGTGAAAACTATTCACTCCATTATGTTACATCACGTGTGTGCGCGATCTACGTGGACCTTTTATTCTGGAAAAAAGGCGGGAAGCAAAAGCTATTCAAAAACCTCAAGGAATCATTCAAGCCTGCCTCGATCGAACCGGTCATCAAGTTGTAACAGCTGAATGAAATAGTCTTGTCATATTCTTACAAGTGATAAGTGCATGCTATTCGATCCCATGCAGAAACTGTTCTAAGCAAACCCGACCGAGATACTGTAAGAATTCCAGTCCAAATGCTTCTTTTGTTCGTCAAACCCTCAGGTCAAACCACTGTGTTATGAAGCTGCCTGAAATATCTGCGGGTCTAATTCATGTTTTGTATGAACACCGATATGTATATACTGTATTTGGGGGTGATTTCCGAAGAAATTTGCTGGAAGTCGTCTTAGTCTGGCTTGATGTTGCTTTGTCGGTAAGTTTGATTGGATTTTGCAACAATAACAACAACAGCAAAAATAATGATACGAGAGAGAAAGAGACAGACAGACAGAATTATCACCCCCCCCCCAAAAAAAAAAAAAAAAAGAACAAGAAACAAGAAGTTTGAAAAAAAAATCAAACGAAAGCTGAGAAACTTATTGAATTTCAAGGTTTGGCAAGACTTCCTTTTGCGACAGCCACCCAACAGGCAAGGTGTGCTTAATTAATTCCGTTAGCAAATTTGGGTGGCTGTCGCAAAAGGAATTCTTTCTCAAGGTTTTATCTACTGTATAGGTCAGAATTTGCAGTTCTGTTTTTCCCCCTTCGAGCAGATCTGTTTGTTTCATTAGTGTACTCTAATCACTTTAAATGGTCTTGAAATTGTCATTGTTTTTATATTTGTCTTGTGCTGTCTTTGAATCACCGCGGTATTCCTTTATCAACAGCAAAACAAGCTCGAAAGCAAAATCCCGGTATTCCTTTATCAACTGCTCGATCCCTTTAAGTAAAGGGATCGAGCAGAGGAAAACATTTCAAGAAGTTTCTGCAGATGCAACAGGTGATTTGATTATACTGTCTTCTTCAACTCAAATCATTATGGCATGAGCAAGGTGCATGCAGTAGAAAACAAGCAAGCATTTTGAAGTAAATTAAAATCTTTCTACATATTCAGCCCTTCAAATATTTATTCAGGTTAAGCAACAAATGCCAAACATTGATTTCTTCATTTGACCACTAAGCCTTTGTTTTTTAAAAAGTAGCTATGCTACCTTATGATTATAAATCATCTTATAATTTGTATAAATGACAACAATCTGTATTCTGTACACCGACTGTAACAATAATTTGATACTTTCCCGTGAACCCAAAAGGTAAGCTTATTATAGAATGGAATGGAATGGAATATTATGGAAGCTTATTTTATGCAATCCTCCATATTGCGAAAATGCTCTATTTTACAAAAAGTTATAACTTTGAAGGTTTAGCATGGATCATGATAAATTTCATACGAAATTAGGTGAGGTCATGATACTGCCAGAATATCTATGAAATTTCATTGAGGATGGTTTTGTATTTGTATGATGTACAATAACGAAATATTATTATTATTGTAATCCCCTATGAATGGCAAATTTGCTTCAAACAAATATTTTGCAGCAACAAATTTTTACAAATTCAGAATTTCTTCCTCAACTTTCTTTTCTATCTCTCTTCATCATATTACTCTAACATGTCTAAGTTTCATATATCGGTATTTGTTTTCTTGCAGTGATTGGGCCCCCTATCACAATGTAGCATGTTTTCTCTCCTGCAAAATGCAGTTCACTTTAACCATACATCGATTTCTTTTTAAAATCGCATTATTGGAGTTTGATTGTTGAGTTTCTCTCTCTCTCTCTCTCTCTCTCTCTCTCTCTTCACTTATAGTCCAGAGCGACAAGATGTCAACAAAAAAGGGAATCGACAGACAAAAGCCCCACCTTTATATGAGGTTACATCAGATGCAGCCATGGAGGTTCCTTATCTGCATTGTATATTCCTGACAAAGCCTTCACGAAATTACAAGGTAATGTATGGATTAATCTCACGTAAATATTACATTTCTAACTGTATTTCATAATCGTATCATACCATAAAAGTACCAAGGTACCTTATACTTGACATGAATTTTCTTTTGGAGGAGCTGGCGTTTAGAAACGAACCTTTTTTTGGGGGGGGGGTGATGTATTCATGGACTTTTCTGCCTTCAATACAAGCAGAAAGACAATGAAGAAACAGAATCATTCAAAATGTATAATCTAAATGATTTGAAGCAATGTAGTAGTATCCATTTTTGTAATGTCGTCCATGTCATGCTTCAAGATTTTCTCTTCATATTTTTCTTTTTTTAGTTCCCTTTGATGTATTTCACTCATTTGATTGCAGTTATATTTTCACACAATTCCCCGTTTTCGCATGTTTTTTTTTTTATATAACGGTGAAAAGAAACATTAGTTGCACAAGTCTCTATATATCTAAAATACAACAAACTTGGACTTATAAATGTGAAAACCTGCTCCACATCATAAAAGCGTTCCAGCATATTTTTGAAAATCATTAAAGATATTCGTGCCTCTTTTGCATCTCGTATAGAGTAGTGTTCAAGTGACATTGAATTAAGATTTCTTGCCAAAATATATGAATATTTTATTCAAAAGAACTTCGTTGTTTCAAAAAGAAGTGTGAAGGTGTAGGCATAATTTTGAGTATATTATTAATTAGAAAAAGTATTCCAATGTTTTATTTTCTCTATGGTTTTCTTTCAGGACGGGGAGCCATTTTACATTAGATCACAGATGACACAGTCCCCTTTGCTGGTAGCCAATTCCTTTCAAAGACGAGACCAAGGATGTGCCATTACTCTTCTCTCTTACAGACTTGGCGTTTGCGTCTGCTACCATTGTACAAGCGGCAGTGGTAGCAGTAGTAGTAGTAGTAGTATAATTCACTCTAAGAAAAATTTACCAGTTTCAACTTTTTTGAGGGGGGGGGTGGGGTCCCATATTTTAGAACCTCCAGAAAAGAAGAAGCCAAAGAAGAAGAACCCAAAACGGTTTCTTGTACAACCAATTATGGTTCTAAAAACCCATCTCTGAAGAAATTTTAAAGGTTTCAAATGTGGGACAAGAAAAGGTTCTAATCAGCGCCAATTTTTTTTATGAGTTTGTAGTAGTAGCAGGAATAGTAGTAGCAGTCGTAGTAGTAGTAGTATTACCATGATTACTGCTATATTGTTCATAACTGTTCTTGTGCCGTTATAATTAGGCAAATATTAGTATAACAAATAGTATTCTACTATCATAACCCTTTCTCTCTCGCTCGCTCTCTCTCTCTGACTCTCTCTCTCTCTTTCAGTAGTCGAGTCCACAATTTCTCAAAGGCCATGAAAGACCTAGTCTGATGGAGACATCAACACCACCTGCACCTCGCACCCTCCTCCTCCTCCTTCAAGGCCAGGACTGAGTTTGCCTCACCACCTCCAGACCAGAGACCAGACTATCCAACTCGGATGTAAAGAAGTACTGTTCATTAGTAATTGGTATCTCCCAACTTATATTTTATCATCTTTTCTTAACAAGCCTCGTGAGTCTTCTTACATAAACTGGAATTCCTCATTGTATTTCTTTATATGAGACGGAAAAGCAGACAGAAATTAACCGTAAGACAGTTATTGGAGATTATTTTGAAGGAGGCCTAAAGATGTTACATTATAGAGGCAACTATTACAGGTTTGAAAATTGCATCGGTTAAAAACTAGTTAAAGTACGATGACAAAAAAGTAATTGGAAATGTGTTAACAAGTTTTATGGGTTTTGATCATATAGGTTTCGATGAAAATCTTTTTGTCATGTAATTTACATAATAATGCTAAATTTTTGGAAGTGAGTGAAAAGAAATAAAGAAGTTTTACTGTATTGTTGTGAATTATCTATAATAGAAAATCATCATGAACATGATAAAAGGTTTACCCATAATCAAAGTATATCAAATAATGCATATAATGATTCTATACTCTCAAAGGATCGATGGAATATTGATCTTTCGTTTTTAAAAATCTTTCAGAAGATGAGGCATTTTTATATTGGAACACAGAAGAAACGAACACTTCTGCTCATGGACTCGGCAAGACCAATTCCCTTTGTGACTGGTGTGCCATAGGAGGCTGTGCCATTGCTTCAGACAGCTTTGCCGGACTTGGTGTTTGCGTCTTCTGTTCTTGGAGAAGGAGTACATTATCAATAGTTTCTATGCAAAAACCGACAAACGCCATTTTTGTCGGTAGAAATTTAAAGTATTGTCACCGTCGTTGAGAACAAAATAATACTTTTCAGAATGATACTTTGCTTATTACATATATGTTGTTGAAGCGAGGGTCAAAAGTAGCAAAAGTTTTCTAATATTTGTATTGATCTTTAAGTGCAAATATCTTGTTTTGACAAAGAAAAAGGGGATAGATCGGTTTTTGCATTCAAACTCTTGATATTATTCCTATGATATCATTCAAGACTTTTATTGTTATAGGACCTATAGGCATGTATAGTACAGTTGCTGCACTATTATCTATATAAGGAATAACCTAGAGGAAATGATGTGTAAGGTTTTCATTGATATATTCTCAATTTCCTACATGTGGAAATTAATTGGGAAGAAGATCGTTGTTTTTGTTTATTTTTCATGCAAATTGTTATTACTTCAGACATATTGATGTTAGTGGAGTCTTTGGGATAGGCGCGCATTCACCCACCTTTTGTCGCTGGGTTTTTTTTTTTTTTTCTTCTTCTTTCTCCTTGTACGAGTATGAGAATGTTGTGAGATTTGTGCGAAGGATAGAAGTTTATAGTAGATTGTTGAAAGTTTGGAAGATGTGTTTATGTTGTGTATGTTGTTTATGTGTTTATGTTGTTTATGTTGTTGATGTTGTTTATGTTGTTTAATATGCATGATATGTGACTGAGTGTGAGAGATGATGGACTGCTCGCTTATACCTTGGACTCACAGTAGCTTCATCTCGCTCTATTTGTAATCATTTGTTTGTAGGCATACATTGATATGAAATTTGAACTCCTTTGCCTTTTATCTTTTCCCTTGGCTTTCGTTTTTCTAGGCCTGACATAAGTTATTGTTATATCGTGTTTTTGATAAACCAGATGGTCCGTTTTATGCTTTTTGCTTTTTATGCTTTTAGCCAGTTGCCAAACCTGCAATTTGTACACAATTCAGCCTCAGGGCTGCGAAAACCAATATAAAAAAAAACTTTTTCAATACAATTCAATTCATCACTCTTCACTTTCAGGTTTGGCCAAATTCATGTTTGGTTCCGCTGTCATAATGATAAAAGTCAGCAGGAGTTCAATATGCATTATTTTTTAAAGTTATTTCAAATATATTAGATTGCCCATAATTATGATAACTATGATAGTGAATTAGGCCTATGTTTGAATTCATGATTCTTCAATTTTTCCATTTCCCCTTTAATGCAATTTTACTTGATGATATTGTAACTCTGTAACGCAAACACCGTCTATGTCTGGTTTCTTATATTGTTTTTAATATTATTATTATTATTTACTACTTATGCCGCCCCTTTTCCATAAGGTCAAAAGTGGTTGCAATAATATAGGTTGTGTAAAT
This sequence comes from Echinometra lucunter, assembly GCA_029962745.1. Classification (NCBI taxonomy): domain Eukaryota; kingdom Metazoa; phylum Echinodermata; class Echinoidea; order Camarodonta; family Echinometridae; genus Echinometra; species Echinometra lucunter. The sequence goes on from CM057164.1 coordinate 23,474,442, forward strand.
ACATGTAAACAAAAAATCGAATAAATAATCTTAAAACTACAAACTGATTAAAAGATGTGTTTTCAATAAACCCGATTGGGTTCAATTCAAATTTCGTACTAATGTATTATTCAATACTGTTCTTTATTTACTTATATCTATTTATTTATCTATCTATTTTGTCTATTCAAACATGAAAAAACACATGATAGATAATAATGTTAGGCAGACGGTAAAAGCCAGGGGTTTGTCAAGAGTGATTCCTATTATTACTCTTTTGCAATGCATGGGTATAACATTATTACTCACAGTTATTACGTCATTCACAATAATGACGCCCATGATTACGTTGCAGATTGTAATAATGATGATGATGATAGTAATGATGATTGTGATGATGATGATGATGATGATGATGATAGTGATGACAATGATGATACAAGGGGTGACAGCAGGGGCTTCGATCGTGAAGGGCAAGTGATGGAGGGCAAAGATATCATCCACCGCCCCCCCCCCCCCATAATTTCCGAACCGGAAAAAACCCCAACCTTACAAAATTTCATGAGGACCTGGTGTTTGGGGGTCCTATATACCGTACGCATGACAAACCAATAAAAGCAGGATCATCAGGATCGTTTCTTCTGGCCGGGACTTGATGTTTGGGGTCCCGCTACCGTATCGTGACAAGTCGGTAAGGGCAGCACCGGTCACCTCGTAGTTTCTTCTGGCCGGGACTTGATGTTTGGGGTCCCGCTACCGTATCGTGACAAGTCGGTAAGGCCAGCATCCGTCACCTCATAGTTTCTTCTGGCCGGGACTTGATGTTTGGAGTCCCGCTACCGTATCGTGACAAGTCGGTAAGGCCAGCATCCGTCACCTCATAGTTTCTTCTGGCCGGGACTTGATGTTTGGGGTCTCGCTACCGTATCGTGACAAGTCGGTAAGGCCAGCATCCGTCACCTCATAGTTTTCTTCTGGCCGGGACTTGATGTTTGGGGTCCCGCTACCGTATCGTGACAAGTCGGTAAGGCCAGCATCCGTCACCTCGTTGTTTCTTCTGGCCGGGACTTGATGTTTGGGGTCTCGCTACCGTACCGTGACAAGTCGGTAAGGCCAGCATCGGTCACCTCATAGTTTCTTCTGGCCGGGACTTGATGTTTGGGGTCCCGCTACCGTATCGTGACAAATCGGTAAGGCCAGTTTCGGTCACTTTGTAGTCGACAGGAACTAACTCCTCGCCTGACCCTACGGGGTGAAAAGAGGGCATTCGCAGGGCCTTGGGGGCAGTTCCCAAGTGCGCTCAAGAATGACTTTCGGTGATGATGCTGATTTTGTGAAAATGATTAAGCCTGCATGCTGTGATGTCATAATCATGATAAATGATTGAGGGTGGTATTAATGGCAGTGATGTTCGGGATTTATTTGGGTTGAAGGATTGTAGAGATGGTTAGGATGTTAATTGAAATGATGATTACTATCAGATGCCTCAATCTGCTCGGGACAATGTCCAAAAATCGCTGACAAGAAAAAAACAACAACACCAAAATAAAACAAAAACAATAAACAAAAAGGGCTTATGATTTGAGGGAACCGGGGGACATATGAAATAAACATTACCGACGACCGAAGAAAGGTCCTCAACTTAAGATTTGGGGAACGTAGGTAGCTATTCGGTCCCCCCACCCTTAAAACAGGGGGTGGACGCCCATGATTACTATGCAGAATTGTAATGATGATGATGATGATCATAGTGATGTCAATAGTGATACAAGGGGTGACGGCAGGGGCTTCTATCGTAAGGTCCAAGTGGGGGCAGTTGCCCCCCCCCCCCGAAATATCATCCCCCCCCCCATAATATCCGAACTGATAAAAAAACACACAACCTTTTAAAATGTAAAAATGGGTAAATCGAATAGACAAGATACTTAAAGAATATTTCTTAAACATTAAAACACGTAGAACGGCTCCCTCATATTTAAGTATCTAACCAATGCCGATGATAATAACTATTCTCATGAAAGGAAATCGCTTTGCATCTTGTGTTTCTATCAAATACAATTCTTCTAATCATAGAGCATAGCCTATATAACATGTATAATGTTAGTAATACAGCCCTGCCTCAATATCACCACAGGAAAATATTGAGTGGCAAGTGATAAAATACTCTTTTAGTAGATTCCAGTAGATTTGGGTAACGAATCCGTATTATGTTTTGTCGGTCGCTGACTTCTCTCGCTCGTAGAAATAGAATTGGACGCCAAGCGAGATACTAAATAGAGTCGTATTGGGCAGACAGATGATGGAATACATTCTTTAGATATCTAATAGATTTTGTACAGTATTTTGATGAGGAAATAATACTTCTGCAATGAAAAAAGAGTATTTTTCCTCGCTCTTTTGTTTAATATTAATGGTTTTGGAAAGCAAACGAATTTGGCAAGTGAGATGGCCGAATAAACAATTCAGATAATTAATAGGCCCAGTGTGTAATCTGCTGACAGCCTGACAGGTTTTTACTTCTACTATGAAAAGAGTGTGTGTTTCCTCGCTCACTTCACTCGCTCGTAATATATAAAACAGCGTGACGGAATAAATCCCATTTTTATACGTCCCTCTAACCCTAGTTAATATGTCTGGCCACCTCAAGTCGACAACGGAACTTGGAAAATTGCAGTATAGACCTTAAAATTTTCTAAGTTCCCGTTATCGACTTGAGGTCTACCGACCTTTTTTCTTCTTTTTCTTCTTTCTTACTTTCTTTTCTCTTTCTCTCTCTCTCTCTCTCTCCAGTTTTGATTACTTACCGTTTTATTTCATCTTCTTGCGTTAAATTTTGTTTTGGAATTCAGAGCTTAATGGGCATGATGAGAATGCATAATTCGGAGTCGTGCTCTGAAACTACCCCGTCTGTAACCTTTCTGAAGTAAACGTAGACTTTAATGAGTTTTTACGCTTGACACTTAGGGCTCCCTCAACGATGGCATTATCCGATTACATGGGTAGTGAACCCATGCAATCGATCGTTATTCGATCAACCCTTTAAAGGCGGTCCAAAACGTACGAAAAGATTGATTTTGGACGAGGATCGAATAAATAAGACAAAAATTTATTCTTTTTCGTGGAAAGGGTCAAATCCCTCTCTCTATTGCCTCAATATCCACACATGCTAGATATGCACCACACTGATTCATATGGGTTATCGGTTTGCAAACTAAAAGTTGTGTAGTTAAAAGTTTTTGACAAATTGCATCCAGCGTGTTCACTAATTCATTCTTCCATTCTTCACATTTTCAAATTTTCAACAACAACAAAAAATCAAAATTTTCAAATCTACATTCTAGTTATGATCGGAAAGCAGATAACTAGCAAAGAGAGGTTTTAATGCTTCCTTCATACTTGATTTGGGTATATGTGTTTTTTTGGGGGGGTTTGGGGGGTTTGGGGGGGTTTGGGGGGGGGGGTTCTTATTAGATATGTGGGAAATAGGCTAAATAAAGCTTAACTCCAACGTAGGTTTTAAACATCTCCGTGTAAATTAGTTCTTGCCATTTCGAAAGACCAAAGCACTGATTATAACAGAAATGCTTCTCCAATGTTAGCCTTCTACTTTACATCATCTTTCAACATAGAATATAATCAGGCTGATAATTTTTTTCCTATATCATTAATGCATGCATTTAATACGTATTGCTGACGTGTTTACGTGATATAGGTTAACCCATTCGTGACAAAGGTCCACATTTTGTGGTTTGGCCTAATATCTTTTGATGCAAGCCCTAAAAATCATACCAAACACATGAGCAGAAAGAGCAAAAAATTCTACACAAAACTGTGCCCATTTTGGTTGCGTCAATATTCGTTGTTTGATGCTGAAAATTTTTAAAAGGAAAATAAGCATTAAAATCCTTAAATTGGCAATGTGATAGAAGGTTTAAAATCACCGTTTTCCCCTGCAAATTGGCAACTTTTTAACTTCTCATCATAATTTCTGTCAATTTATATTCATTTCAGATACATGACGTTTTATAAGAAAAATGTAGCAATAAAATAAAAATGTTAGTGTTGCCAATTTGAAGAATAAAAGCTGATCAAATTAGGCTTTAAATAATTCCTGTCACGAATGGGTTAACAAATTCCAACTGAAACTTTTTTTTTTTAAGGACACAAGTTCACAAGGATGGTCAGTGTTTCGACTTTTGTGTTACACCTGAATATAGGCGCCATTATAGCCTTCCAGGCGCACTGAGATTTCATCCGCCTCTATTTGCAATGATTTCAGAAAAAGTTTCACATTAAATCTGAATTCAAACTAAAATGAAAATTACTTTACAATTTGGAAGGAGTTTCGACTTATTACAGTAAAAATCCTTTCACAAAAATATTTTTTTCAAAGCGTTTCGACTATTTGTGTTACATGGTCAAAAGACGCCACAAATATCCTGATTTCAAGGCGCAGTAAGGTTCTTTGTTCTTTTGTTTGTTTGTTTGTTTGTTTGTGGGGGGGGGGTTGCTATCAATAACACTGTGCTTGAATGCATGGGTCTGCAGTATATATGTAACTTCTCCATCAGTATCTCATTATAGTCTTCATACTCTAAATTCGCTGCACATTGAAACGAAATATCGTATGACGTTATAGCGATCTCGTTTATTTGTTATGGAGGGCTGATGAGAAATCAAATAATCCATTTCCCAGAGAAGAGCCCATGTAGATATCTGCGCATTTCTCAGAAAACATGTTTCTATGCCGACATAAACACTGTCAGTTAAGTTTCTAGGATACAACATTATATTGGAAAAGCAAAACATAACGTCTTATTCAGGAAAATTGATATTATTCATCGTACTTCCGTGTCTTGATTTATTGGTATCGATTTTTTTTTCTTTTATTCATTTACTTTTATTCTTCTTTCTTTAACGATTTATAATTAGAATAATATCCGTTGGAACTATCAGTTGGAAATTACGAAACTTACAAAATTACAAAATAACATTGATTTTTCCCGATAACTGGGGGTAAATAGGAAAAAAAATTGAAGAAATTAGATTCATCAATAAGCTTAGCGCTTTTGTTACTTAGAAGAATTTTTCACGTGCTAGGAATTAGAGATACCCCAGCATGCATTATTTCCTTTCGTTTATTTAAAAAACTAAACTAAACACGTGCACACGTTGGTATCAAGATGCCTGTAGCATTTTCATTTATTTGATTTACGATAAAAGAGCAATGTAGATAATGCCTTGCTCAAGGGCATAAAGTGCCGTGCCGGGAATCGACCCCCCCCCCCCCCCCCCCCCCGATTCTCGCGTTTCCAGTCAAGCACATTTAACCACTGGACCACGGCACCTCCACCAGCTCAGGACCGATTAAGTAAATCCCTCAAGAATTTGAAAAAATAAGAGTGAGTTCGGAGAAGAATTTTAAAAATAGCCCCAATGTGACTAAGTACATGATTCAAAATCGTCGGCTAAAACAAAAAAGGGAAATGCATTCCGAACGAAAATAACGAAAGCATTATTCATGGGACATTTCAGGCATGTAATACTATATGCCCCATTACAGCGTTAGTGCACGACCGCGAAAACAAGTCTCATTTTCCTCCTTTTCTATGTATTTGTAGCGTTTATAATTTTATTTCATATTTATTCAGCATTTTTCCCATCGATTTGAAGTTTCAGGTGATAGTAAAACTAATACACAAATATTTGTAGGAATATGAGGCAGACAACTTATTTTCATTAAATTCATGACCCTTACTAATTGGATTTTATACATTGTTTTCTTCTTTTTCTCCACTTAGCTTTTCCTCTTTTTTATTTCTTCTTCTTCTTCTTCTTCCTCTTCTTCCTTTTCTTTCTCTTCCTCTCGTCCTCCTCTTTCTTCTCCTCCTCCACCTTCTTCTTCCTCCTCCTCCTCCTCCTCCTCCTCTTCTTCTGCTTCTTCTTCCCCTTCTTCTTCTTCTTCAGGGAGGAGCAGTATAATTTGGAGGAGAAAGGGGAATAGAGAAGGAGAGAGGGGGAATAGAGATATTGGTAGAGGCGTTTGAAATAAAGACATGGATTTAGTCAGGCATTCTAGGAAATTGACTGCAATCTGCAACATCACTTAAGATATAACTTATTTCATTCAGAGTATAACATCGTTTGTTTTATTCATGTGATATTCAAGGCCAAAGGTTTGAGCAGATCAAAATTGTCTCTTATCTTAATTTGAAGAGCAATCTTTTTCTTTATTTTTATTTTTTGCGTAGGAGGCGTTTCAAGTATCATCCCAGGAAACAAAATCAAGCTGCAGCGCGATCAGCAGATCCATTTATCCTGTCGTTCCCGGTTAGGCGGGAATGCTGCGACATTTTGCGAAATCTTACCCGATCAAATGCATTTCTTTATTTTTCCTCCTCGGTTTGCTTAGTGCAATCTCTCTGCCCTTTCCCCGTGGCCATCCCGTTAAATTTAGCCAATAATTTTGCTTCCAGGGGGATTTCGCCGCCCGAGTGCACGGATGAAATACGGCTCCGCAATTTATGTTAGCGATGGGACTGATGGTAGGGGGGTTAGCGTGCAGACGTGATTTGGAGGGAGGATGGAAAGTAGATGTGACAGACCAGAGAGGAGAATTTGACGAGATTGAAAGTGTAGATCTAGATATTCCGTCAGGGTCTTGATGATTCTAAGTATTCTAAAGGAAAAGACAGAAAGAAAAGACAGAGAGAAAATTGGACTCAGGGGTGATAGGATGCATAAAAGGAAAGCTTGGATTAGCAGGGAAGGAGGGGGAGGGGCAAAAGAAGAGAATGCAGAATTTAGACATAATCTGACAATAGTAGATTACATCAGATGGGAAGTGAAGACATGAGAGAATTAGTAATTAATAAAATTTATAAGATGGAGAAACGATTTAGGAAAATTATAGTTTTAACATACATTTAGAAGAAGACGATTAACAATATTGTCGTGCTGAAGAGAAAAAAATTAAGACTCAAAATTCAAGAGTGAAATTGAGGCCTTCGGAGAAATATGGGGAAATAGGGAAGAGAAAGAAAATGGACACAGTGAAGGAGGAAGGGGGAAGGGGAAAAAGGGAGGGATGAGAATAGTGGGAAGATCTATAGCGAAGGGGAAGGACAGAAAAGTAGGGGGAAGGTAAGAGAGAGAGAGATGGGAAGAAAGAGGGGGAGGGAGAGAGAGAGAGAGAGAGAGAGAGAGATGGAAAAGGAATAATAGAGACTTACAAAAAGGAAAGGTAACAACAATATGCAATCATACAAGATATAAACAGAATAAAAAAGAGGACGAGCACCGGGACATCGTAAAGAGATACGAAAAGACAAAACTGAGATGTATTGACTGAGATGGGGCAATTCCAAATTGAATAACGGTTTCCTCGATCTATCTCGAGTTGCGCACTTTAGTTCGAGCGAGTCCTGCAAAATGATACGGTTGAGCGAGAGACCGACTGGCTGAAAAATGAATCGCTGGAGACGTTTAATTCTCCAAGAGAATACAGTCCGAATGCTTTATTGTAAAGATGAATATTGCGGGTTGAAATCCACAATGCTCCAGCAATTATTGCTTCACAGGGGCGGCGCTACAGCTACCGCCCCCCTATGATTTTTCAAGTGAAAAAAAGAGAAAAAAATTTAAGAAGAAAAAAGAGGAAGAAGAAGAAAGAAGAGCATGAGGAAAGAGAGGGTTGGGTTATACAACTGTATAATACGTCTATTTGTTCATTTAAAACAAAAATAAACTCAGCTATGAGTCATCTTGCCCCCCCCCCATCAAAATACCTTGGCGTCGCCCTGTTGCTTCACGTTCAATGCTCTATTCCTACCCAACATTGGACCAAACATTATTCCTAGCATTGATTACCCCCTTAAATCTCAAACCCCAAGCTAGATTTCAGATTCAGAGTTCAGATTTGGTTTATTCGCCATTCTTTCAGTAACAAATTTATCAGCAAGTCAAGCAAACATGCAAACACAACAATGACAACAGTACATGACATTTTAGAGAATAACATCATTCAATAACTGACAATCTTGATGTGTTGTATAAATCCTTTTTGAATATTAGTTTTAACATTTAAAAAAAAATTCCACGATATTAAAATATCGGAATATCCCTGAATATAGCTTCATGACAATAAACTGCAACCATAATCTAAAATCTGTGTCTTTTCAAGAAGAAAGCCAGTAGCGATTGTCGCTGGAGATAATGTTTTTTTTATGTTGGGGTGTGTTTCGGGCACTATTCTTTTATCATTTTTAAAAGGCTGCCCTAATTTCGACAGAAATCGCTTTTGTGTGACATTTGTACAATGAAATTCATCCACATTATGAAATTAAGAAACGAGAAGGCTAACATTACTTCACCTTAACATAAATCTTCCTTTCAGCACAAGTATCTGTCAAGTATTCATCTTCTCTGATCATGCTGAAATTGAGTTGATTTTTCATCATTTTAATCAAGATTTTTAATTTCAGCATTTTTTACCGAAATGCATCCTTCCAGTAAATACTGATCAAGTATTTTTCAATTGTTTTCATTTCAAACCTATCAAAATATGTGATAAAAATATATAATGAACACAAAAACTAATCAAACCTTTTAATGAAAATGTTGTGCAATAATTCTGACCCAAACACCTATTCGCCGTGTGATATCAACAACCACTGTGAAAGAATGATCATAATAATAATCATCTAAACACCTGATGAAAATGTCTTCCCTTTGCTCATCATCAACGTATACCAGCAGTTTACCGTATAGATGGAAATACCTGCTGTAATTTCAAACCAAGGGAAGCTTCTCCGTTTGGGACCCTGCTGTACTGAAGACACGGTAGAGACACGCGCTTATGTTGATGCAGCGGACCCATCTTTAACAGCCACCCCAATTCAAAGTTGTGTTTCCCGCTGCAGTGATGGATAATAGAGGGAAGCTTGGGATGGGAGCTTTCATAGTATGCTGGAGCATTATTTATGGTCATTGCTTAATTTTTCACACATCTTTATCCCTTACTCCTTCCAAGGAAAAATCCATGTACATCAATTATTATGTCAATTTTGATAACAGCATTAGATTTATTCCAGAACGAGAAAGCAAAGGAGAAAGAATATAAGCAGAAAAATCTCTATTTTTATTTCTTTCCATGTAGCTCTGATATTATCTGTTCATTATTTTGGTGAAAGGTAAGAGGTAATGTTATATTTTTCCATGTCTGGATAAGCATTCCTTACGTTATCATTGCTGCAGCTTTAGGACATAATTTATATCGTCTATCATTTATAGAATCCATCTTTCACAGTGGTTGTCGATATCACACTGCGAATAGGTTTTTGGGTCAGAATTATTGCAAAACATCACAGTATCGTCACAGTATTCCGAAATCTTAAATTTAAAAAAAAATGATTAAAGCATTTCCATGCCATGATCCTATCGTAATAATACAAAAGAGTATTTAAAGTACTAAAGTAGCTGATTTTCAGAGACTGTTGTCACCGTTTGGGACCTATTTAAAGTCTACCAGTGTGCCAGGCCATGGTATTTTAGACAGTGATCGATGTTCAGAAATCTTCTGAATGTGGTGAATCTTTTTTTAATTCCTTTTTTTTAAACAAAACAAATTTCACTTTACGATTTACGGATTAAAAAAAATAATTGAATTGAAATGAATTGGAAATTTATGCCCTATTTTGTTATTTGCGTTATTTTAGTGGAAATTAATGAAAAAAGGCTATCGCTACGGAATCGCAACAAAATAATAAGGCAAAAAACACTTTCACATTTATGTTCTTCTTTATTTTTTTTAAATAGTTCTATGTGTGTTATAATTAATGCTATACAATATGTATTGTTGGTAAGTCACTGGTCTCGTATATCCGGTGACCCGGGTTCGAAACCAAGTCGATGTACGAGTGAGTGCCCTTTGGTTACGACCTTAAAGGCATTGGCTAACATTGTTATGATTTTAAAAAATCTTGTTTTGTTACTTGAAAATGGGATAAACATAAGGGTTATAGTGTAAAAATACCAGTCTGAAAGTTTCAAAGTATAATATCCACAGGAAGTATTTTTAAATATCAAAAATGTGAACCAATGTTTGAAAACTATACGAGGGTCGGTTGCACAGAATAGACATAAGGAGTGGACATGCGCGTATGACTCACCTTACAGTACTGTATGTATTGGCGAATCACGCGGCGGGAGGCACATAACGGCATTTTCAAATTCAAGCAAAGTGGTCCTCTCAGTGATTGTCTCGTGAGACGAAGGATAATAAAATCGCCGTTTGCGCCTAACTTACACTTTTTCACTCCAAATTATGGTTGGTTTCAGGGTTTTTGAGTACAAATACAAGTACTCATAGACATGTTTCATCTTAGTTTGAGAATTTTTTAAATCAGCTACTCACAAAGTCAGTCACTGCCTTTAATCCTCATTACCAGGTCCCCCAGAGAGGACTTCAAGCCGTCGGTCCCCTGGTTGCTGACCTCCAAGCATGCATACTTTCTCAGGAGTCAGGTAAAAACAAACCAATATTTATTAATTATCAATAAGAAATTACCTGGTTCCCTGTGGTCCCTTTAACTTGAAGAGGGTTAGGTATCTAATGGTATTCCTAGATTAGATAGGTGACTCATCCGATGGGGTCATTTCTCTTCTTTAAGAGAGCCCATTTGTCTTCTCCCGCTTTTCCGCACATGGGATGTTAATGATGTTGATTTAGCTTCTTGCGTTCCACAAACGGAGGTTAATCGGGGATGCAATACCACTTACCTCACTCAGTGAATTAATTAATAATTTGTCGGCAAGAAGTTTATGAGGGTGATGACTGGGAAATGAAGAAAAAGACTGGTTAAAGTTCGAAGTCTACAGGGAAATAATGATTTTTAAAAGCATTACTATTGTTATTCTTGTTTTACATATTAAATTCAATCCTTTGTATGTAATGTAATTCGTTATGTAATTTCGTTGCTGTTTTTTTTTAAACCACTTGTAAATATTGTAATTTGATTTGATCAATAAAACACATAAGTAAGAAAAGTCTACAGTGGAATGAGAAAAATCAGTAAAAATTGTGAACACGGTAACCTATAGTCTAAGGAATTAAGGTATAAAGATTCGACATAGTCCAGAGGTTATGATTTAATTGTTTGCTTTAATTTCATTAAAATGTGAAGGATTCTCATGGTATATAGCAGCAATACGCTGCAACTCGAATTGTCTAATATTTTTAAATATGCTGCAACTCGAATTGTCTAATATTTTTAAATAACTTATCACCTGAAGTCAAGATAAAGTTTCCCATGAAACATGTGACCACGTGAAGCTCACTGTCCTGTTCATAATTCGTGCAATACTATCATAATCACGATACAGAGTTGTTGATTTTCAATGATAAATCAACTATTTAAAATATTATTCATAAGTTTTATTCAAATTGTAGTATATTTGCGTAGAAAATACTCAACGTCCAAAGGGGAGCTTACACACGAACATGAATAGGTTTCAATGGAACATGACAATCTGACCTCCCATACGAAAAGACAATGTCAATTCAATCAATTCAATCAATTCACTTTATTCACATCCAATAAAAAAAAAATGTCTGCGCGTATTCCGATCTAAACAGGTATGTAGCGTTGGTACTTTCAAGAAATTTCAAATCGATATTCTTCACAATTTGTAATGTTATGCAATCTTTTAAGAATGAATAGTAATTTAATCTAAAGCACGTAAAAGA
>CM057164.1:23488666-23502263 GCA_029962745.1 Echinometra lucunter
GGGGCGTCAGAGCACTTATGAAAAAAAAAGTAGACTTTGAACTTCGGTAAAATGCCAAATCGATTCTTACACTTAATGAAGTTTCTATATCAACCTTGCTGGACCCAACAATTGCGCTTTCCACATACCAAAACTGAGCTAACCACCAGGTCGTGACCCAACCACATGTAATTCTCCACATAATAGACACAGACAACAATATGTAAGATAGATTTACATCAGTAAACTCGTTGTAATGTATTGTATAAATATTTGTATAAGGTTGCTGGCATCTCTTCTAAAGCTCCCAGCGGGAATTTCTTATTCCTATTTTTTGAAACTAAAAGGAAATAGACAACTTTCACAACGCCATTAAGTACCGCGTATTCCCGCATGTGCCTCTTTTTCCATCAGACGAACGCACTCTTAACCTTCCTCCTATACATTCGTTCTGGGGATGTAAGACAGGCATTGCGATGGATCTGGCTAAACAAGGCACATGCATGAGCTCGATTTAATTAATTAGCTGAAAATTTCTCGAGCAGCCGAATCATTTGGGGAAGACGGTGGGCCTAAATCACATCAATTTTCTCTCGCTCGACTCTGCGCATTTACTTCAAACAAGCCCGATTTATTCTCCACCAGCATCTCGTTTGCGACGGGAAATGGGATCGCTCTACTTTAAGGGAAAGATTTTGTATTAAAGAGAGAGGGAGGAAGAGAGTTGAGTAAGGGAGAGAGAGGAGGGAGGGAAGGGAGAAGAAGGAAAGATAATGCAAACAGATAGGTAGACAGAGACAGAGAATAAGACAGACTGTAAGACAGAGAGGTATAAAAGTAAAAATGGTAAAATTGAGGCATAGTTTTTAAAAAGGTGATTAGAATTAAGGGGTGGAGTAGAGGCAGAAAAAAGGGAAGAGAAATGTGATATAATGTATAGCAAGATGAAGAGGAGGAGAGAAAGAATAGAAAAGAAAGAAAGATAGATTGACAGTGAGATAGCAGGTAAGGTAAAGGGAACAAAAATGACAGGACAAATGAGAGAGAAAGTGAGAAAGACCAAGAGCAAACGAAAGAGAATGACGGTGTCTTGGGACGAAAAAATGGCAAATCAGCTTTAGGACGTACGAAAGGCCAGAGCATGTGACATATAGAAAGAGAGGGAAAGTGAGAAAGATAGGAGGTGAGAGTATTCTTTTTTCGAAAGGAAGAGGAAAGATAGATAGAAAGACGGAGAGAGATGGAGAGGGGAAGATCAAGCTGGAAGGACAACTGGAAGACAACGCCAAGTCAAAGTCAACGACGAGATGGACATGGCCGAAGATGTTCCACGGAGAGTGCCAATTTCCGTTCATCAACTTGAGTACATAGCCTTTCCCTATAGTAGGGGAAAAATAAAGGAGTGGCAGAGAAAATATTAAAGTCGTTCGCGGGGGGGGGGGGGGAGTGGTTCGTGACGTAATGAACAGGGTACGCGAATGAGTCATCGATTTAAAGGGAGGATGACTTCCATCTTAAAATGAATGTAGGTTGAAAGGTCGGCAAATGGTAGATGAACGTAAATCATTGTTAGGATTGTAGAAGAAGCAATAGATCATTCACAACTATAGCAGATGACAGCCCCCCCCCCCCCCCTCCCTTACAACCATACCCTCACCGCTCTAAAATTCAGCTTTAAGAGCTAAGCCTTTTCTTAAAAATCACTATTTACATTCATCACCAAATTATCCCTGAATCGGCTTTATTTATCTCGCTCTTTTCCTTGTCAAGTCGTATACCTGTTCCTATCGCTCTCATTTGTCGTTTTGTTTTAGTTTTCTGTAAAGTTTCTGGTTTAAGAAATCTTCTTGAAATGAATAGGAAGAACCAAAGCTAAAAATTTTAAGTTCATAACGAATGCTTCAAAGCCAAGCAATTTCAAGTGTTCACCAGAAAAAGACGAAATTCGAATTCTATCATGACTATTTCTAGTACTACTAATTTTATTTCTACTCCTACTACTTCCACTTCTACTTTTATTACTTCTGCTGCTTCTGCTCCTGGTATTACTACTACCACTACTCTTACTACTTCTACTATTTTCTTCTTTCCTAAATGTGAGATTGATATTTTGAACTGTTCTTAATTTCCAAAGCGGATCACGTCATCTAAGTTTTATGATATGTCGACTTTTTTCAAGGAATGGCGATGTCAGGGAGAAATAATGGCACAGAATTAACAAGTGACATATCGATTTCACTTGCTGCATCCAGGGTCTGAAAATAGTGGGGGCGCTTGTCAGTAAGGCAGAGGCGTCGTTGTTTCAACCGGGCGCCGATTTCATGTACGATGGCGCCGTTTTACGATAGCGCCGATTTCCACTGAACAGCCCAGGGCCTACTTTGGCCCTTTGGAAAATAAAGGAGGGGCGCCCCTAACCCTGGATCCTCCACTGCAGTTGTTTGCTATCCTTTTAATGAGAACCCACAGTGTCATATGCTCTCCAATTTGATCAGTATTTTCTATTTGAGTATTTCCGGCATATCTATTCATTAAATCCTTTCATTCCAAGAAATTCGCTTTGAAGAACGTATGAGATGTTCCCCTTAAGCGAAGCTGAAATAGTATATTTTTGTTTCATATATGATATGCAAATTTACGACAGGGGAATCGAACGACCAATGAAATATACGGTTAGCACACGACAGCCACACGTGACTAAAATATCGACAGAATACAGAAGAGAGAAGGGGAAACCCAAAGCCTAAAAGGCTGATTTAAAAGCTAAAAATCAAGGCCAAGCAAATTTCCCCTAACTTGGCATTCCCCGCTAAGACCGGCTCACGTACTTACTCATTTTCCCGCGTTTGTTATTATTCCATTACCCCGCTTTTTTCTTTCTGGCAGCAAAAACACACACTCATACACATTACACATTCATAGATTGGGACTGTCGTGTACGCAGATCGATAATAGATTTCTTCAATTTTCGCTGATATCAAAGCCAGCCAAATTTCTAGTGTAAAAAGGCCATTATCGTAGGTTAAAATGCAAAAGCTCGCCCAGAAAAAAAAACCCACCCAAAACAAACAAAAAAAAATAGGGGAAAACCAAAAAATTGTAGCGGGAAAGGTTAATGTTTTAATGCATATATTATCGATCGGTTAGGCGTCAGTAATAGAAATTGCACATCGGGTTTCACATAAATCAAAACTGTAGGTATTTTCAATGTTTTTAAAAAGTGGCCATTATTATTCTTCTCTCTCTCTCTCTCTCTCTCTCTCTCTCTCTCTCTCTCTCTCTCTCTCTCTCTCTCCTCTCCCCTCCCTCCCCCCTCTCTCTCTCTCTTCTCTCTCTCCTCTGTCTTAATTTTTCTAACTCTCTTCATCTCTCATCTATCTCATTCTTTCTTTCTCTGCTCATGTACACACATAGTTACTTTCTCCTTTTCAC
This sequence comes from Echinometra lucunter, assembly GCA_029962745.1. Classification (NCBI taxonomy): domain Eukaryota; kingdom Metazoa; phylum Echinodermata; class Echinoidea; order Camarodonta; family Echinometridae; genus Echinometra; species Echinometra lucunter. Next base: position 23,492,078 of record CM057164.1, read on the forward strand.
TCCTTTCTCATCTTTACCTTCACGCCTCTCTTTCTTCATCTTTATCTATCTATCTATCTGTCTTTCTATCCATCTCTGATCCTTAATCAGTTAATCATGTCCCTTTGCTTAATTAACCTTGTCTTGTCGTTCAAAGTCCTGTTTAAAAAATAAAAAATTGTAATAATATTTTTTGTTGTTGTTGTTGTTGTTTACACAGGTAAGCCTCATCAGCATAATTGTTGTTCTTCCAGAGGGCCGTGCAATTATTATTACCCCAGCAGCTGCCATGCAGGTACCCATTTACACCTGGGTGGAAATTGGCAAATGTGGATTAATCTTGCCAAAAGACGTTAATGACGGGCTAGGATTCGAACCCTCAACCTTTAGATTGAGAGTCAAGTGAATGAACCACTATACCACAGCACCTCCACCTCCACTATACCACGGCACTGCTCACCGTTTGTCTTCATGTATCCACCGTTCTCTCTCTCTCTCTCTCTCTTTCTCTCTCTTTCTCTCTCTCTTTCTCTCTATCTATCTATCTTTCTGTCTATCTATCTGTCTGTCTGTCTATCTATTTATCTGTCTATCTGTCTCTCTACACATCTCTCTATCTCTTTATCTATCTATCTGTCTATCTATTTCTCTCTCCCTTCTTTTTTCTGTGTCCAACTCTCACTATCCATCGTCTCTTGTCGCCTGAGCACCATCAACCAAACTCAAACTGCACACATCATAACTGAAAGAGGGAGACATTTCTATTCTCGATACGGTCCAACATTGATTAATATATTCTGCTGTCTTTTCCTCTCCCTCCACTTTGCGGAGTGTAGCAATGCAAAGTGACGTGCATTTTTAAAATAGGCATTTTCTGTAAAATCAGTCAATGTAATATTCGTTTGGAAGCACAATAATCGTTAGTCAAGAAATGATGATGACTTTAAATCATATCCAAAGTTTTAAGCTATTTCTAGTATTCGAAAATTACCATCTACTCCCATCATTAATTTATCCCATATTTAGATATTTTCAGTAGTCATATTTCAAGAAACATTAAAAAAAAAGAAAACGGTAATGACAATTTATCGAGGTTGTTGCTATGACCTAGTAAGATATAGTGGCTGAGTATAATCATCAGCTTCACTGGCTCATTCACACAACTACGTCTAAACACGCATGCTCAGAACACTAATGAGCAATAGCCGCGCTAAGCACCACTGCAATTACTTTGTTATTTACTGCATAATTTTCCTATACCAAAGTCATGAAATGCTGCGTTGTTATCAACACAGCTATAGCCCAAAGACGTTTAGCATAGCCAGTCTTTGCAGGTGTGCACAGGATCACCACGGAAGAGAAAGCGCATGCGCAAGAGCTGTACCAGTGCGTAGCTCGGATTGGGCAAAAGTTTTATCTGTGACGTCATCCCCTAGTAACGCTCTATGTAGTAACGTGCAACGTGCATTGAACGCACGCACGTTGGTTGTAAACCACAGACATAAATACTAAACCTTCACAAGTGTTTGATCTTCAAGCGAGTTGCATTCGTACGAAATTTAGCGTTTATTTTGCATCATATAGCGGAATTCTCCGGAGATTTTTCTGATCTTGATCGAGAAACTTTCGGAAAGCTCATGTAAGTTCTATTTGCCTACTTTTTATTCAAATTTTACTTATGTTTTCGTTTATCATGACTTTGTTAAACATGTTAAATGAAGAAGTTGTTTGAAAGTTCAGGAAACGATAATAGAAGTAGTACGTGGCGTAAGAACTTTTTTTTTAAATTTTGTAAGAAAGGAAAGTAAATGTTTTCAAAAGTATATTAAATGGTCATACAGCAGATCATGAAAAGAAAATATTTTGAAAAATAATAATTATTATTACGGCAATGATGATTTTGGCCATTAATGATTTCAAATATTAACAAAATGATGTAACATTTCAAGCAGAAGAAGCTGGTTTTCTTTTCCCCGTGCATATATGATTCTGATTCAGTCACAATAATATGGTTCATATAACTTCATTATCTCACTTTTACTGGATGATTTTTTTTTCAAATGTTTTCTTTCAGAACTATGGAGGACAAACCAAGCATTCCTGGGCTAAACCAGGAAACAGAACAGCAGAGCATCCAGCGCAGAGCCAACAGACCACGCCGCCAGCCGGCTGGCTTGCCCGACGATCGGGACATCGCTGAGATGCGAGCTGCCCTAGAAGGGGCTAGTAACACAGCTGAAGTTGCCCCCTTAGCAACTAATCAACTTGCCCCGCCCCCTATGACAGTCCTGGACGACGGTGATGACGGGATTATCATGGAGGTAGGAAGGAAAAATAATAATAAGATTTCCATCCATCTGAAAAGGTTAAAGGCATTGGCTAACTTTGTGAGTAGCTGATTTAAAAAAATATCAAACCAAGATGAAACATGTATTTGAGTACTTGTATTTGCACTCAAAAACCCTGAAACCAACTATAATTTGGAATTAAAAAGTGTAAGTTAGACGCAAACGGCGATTTTATTATCCTTCGTCTCACGAGACAATCACTAAGAGGACCACTTTGCTTGAATTTGAAAATGCCGTTATGTGCCTCCCGCCGCGTGATACGCCAATACACACAGTACGGTAACGTGAGTCATACGCGCATGCGCATTCCTTATGTCTATTCTGTGCAACCGACCCTCGTATATTTTTCAAACATTGGTTCACATTTTTGATATTTAAAAATACTTCCTGTGGATATTATACTTTGAAACTTTAAGACTGGTATTTTTACACTATAACCCTTATGTTTATCCCATTTTCAAGTAACAAAACAAGATTTTTTTCAAATCATAACAATGTTAACCAATGTCTTTAAAGGAGATGAACATGATGAAGAAAAATGTTTAATGAGTAATATTTTTCTAAAGATAAAACACTGTAAAATCAAGAAGAATATTATTAGATGAAGAAGACTAGGAATGAATGCGTGTAACACGACATGAATAAGCATAATGAGAAGAGGAGGAGGATGATGATGAGGATGAGGAGGAGGAGGAGGAGGAGGATGATGATGATGATGATGATGCTGCTGATGATGATGATGGTGCTGATGATGATGAATAGTGACGATCGGTGATAATGTTGTTGACGATTGTGATGATGATGATGATGATGGTGATGATAGTGGTAAACATGACTTTAATGACATAAAATTGATGTCGACCCTGATAATGATCTTGATCATCTAAAATGATCTTAATCATCTAAAAACATAAATGTGGATATTTGTGTGTTTGTAAGGTGCATTGTTGGTCGATCGTTGTTCGTTTATTCATTCATATATTTTTTTTTCAGTTTCCAGTTTCATCTTTATTTCTTTTATTTATTCATCTATCTATTCATTCTTCAATTCATTTATCTATAATTTATGATTTGTTTTCTTGCATGCTCAGTCATTCTTTCATTTAATTGATTAATCAAATATCTATTAATTCATTTATCTAATTCATTCATTATTGATTCATATTATCTAGCTATCTATCCTTATTCATTTGTTTGTTTATTTGTTCATTTTGGTCTTTTTGTCTCCTATCATGCCTTCAGGACTACAAAGCTTTCCTGAACGCCGCCAAATCCCTGACCGGTTCCACAGAGGACACTCCCGCCGGAGCTCTGGCGAAGGGACTCCTGTCTGCGTGGGAGGAGCAGCAGACAAATGTCCGCTTGATGAAGACCGAGTTGGAGCATATCCACAGGGAGAAAGATCAGGGGAGCATTTCATGAAGAGTTTTGTCGGTGATTTTCACCGACTAATTTGCTCTCAGCCAATCAGATGCGAGGATTTTCAGTAGCTTATAACAGTTCTCGGTGAAAATCACCGACAAAACACTTCATGAAACGCTCCCCTGACTCAGACAACACTCAGGGTAACACGTTTGTAGTTTTAGTGGTGCTCAGAGGGGTCATTTTAGGGTGGGGTTTTTTTTTTTGTTTTATTTTTTTTTTGCCCTCGTCTTTTTTATGCTCGATATTTTTTAATTGTTAATTTATTTTTGTTGATGACGATGTAGTTTCTCTTTCTGTTTTTTGGTGTCTACATTAAATTTGTTCTTACTTTTCGTTTTATTTCTTTCAGATATTTTGAGGTGTAAGTTAGTAGGGCTAAAACAGTAAAGCACAGAACGAATAATCAAACTACCCCATTATTATTATTATTATTATTATTATTGTTATTATTATTATTGTTATTATTAATATTATTTGAGAATGTAAAATGTGAAATTTCCATCACAAAACATTTTCTCCTTCAACAGTATCCAAATTTGAATATAACTTTAAGTTGCGCTAACTTTATAGAAGGCTTCATTTACTTTTTTTTTCTTTTTCTTTTTCTTTGGGAGAATTATTATTCTCGTCTATTTTAATCCTACAGGCCTTGGAGGATGAGTTGAGTGTGCTGAGGAAGCACCAGATGAAATGGTGGAAGAAGTTCTGCTTGTGCGGTGCATTCAGGAAGGACAACAAAGTGGGCGTGGCCCCTGATGAGGTATGCGTCAGTCATTTCTGACACGCCCACAATTTTATATATTTTTGTCATGACAAAAATGAGGGCAATGCCTTTTCTTTTATTATGTAAGCATAAGCATACATGTATTATTTTATTAATATTTCTCTTCTCTTTCTTTTTCTCTTTCTCTTTCTCTTCTCTTTCTCTTTCTCTTTCCCTCTCCCTCTATCTCTCTCTCTCTTTCTCTTCTCTTTCTCTTTCTCTTTCTCTTCTCTTTCTCTTTCTCTTTCTTTTTCTCTTTCTCTTTCTCTTTCTCTTTCCCTCTCCCTCTATCTCTCTCTCTCTTTCTGTCTTTCTATACCTACTCTTCCACTAACCTTTTTCAGTTGCCATTTTTCTATTCTTATAAAATTCCAGTGATTCTACTAAACAGCTTTGGACGGTCATTACTTTTTTTTCTTCCTTTTTGTTTTTTTTTGGGGGGGAATATTTTTCTATTTCTTTTCCCTTTATCATCAAATCTTATCAAAAGAATATCTTAAAAAGTTGTGTGTACCTTTGGATAATTTTACATGCTTGTCCTCTTTATTTTGTTTCATTTTAAGAATTACCAAACTGAAGATTGGGGAATCTCATTTCGCCGATCAGCTTGCCAAGCAGAGTTCCACCATAAAGTAATCGTCATTTACTATTTCAAATATTTACCTGTATTATTATAAAGCGCAGGAATGCATTTCAACGTTATCTTCCGAATTTGATTGACGAAATCAAATGATTGCGCATCAAATTGGCAGTGCGAGAGAGACAGGTGATATGTTTAACTGTTTAAAGGTATAGTATTCTTGATATAAAGTAACAAAATTTCATAGTCTTTTAAAGCGTCATAAATTATGTTTCCAAAGTCCAGCAGCAGTTTAAAGTCTGACAAAATTTCACAACAAAAAGGGAGAAGAAAGCAGTAATTGAACAGGTATGTTTTCCATTGCTTTGATATAAATCGGCTTACCCAACCCCGTACAGCTGCCTTGCTTTTTTTTTTTAACTGTGTTGAGAAGAACTTCTTTATTTCGCTGATACCTATATAGCTCCTTGCAGAAGAAAAAGGCCATCCTGGAGGCACAGATCGCCAAGCTGCAAAGTGCCGGTGAAGCAGCGAAAAGAATGGTAAAAGAGATGGGACAAAAGGAAAAGGAAATGGAGAAGAAGAGGAAGGAGACGGAGAAGGAGAAGAAACGAGCGGAGAAGGAGCAGAAGAAGGCGGAAGGAGAGAAGGTGAAGGCGGAGAGGGAGAAGGAGAAGGCAGTGAAGATGAAAAAGGAGATGGAGGGGAAGTTGAAGCAAGCGGAGAGGAAGAAGGACTACGTTGATCGTCTGAACCGGGTGCTGATTGAGAAGCTGAGTGTCATGAAGCAGGACATCGACCTACAGACTAAACAGATCAACCAGCTCAACGGCATCAATGAAAAGTAAGATTATTATGTTAACAATATTAGTTGAGGAAGTGAAGGCTAATTTGTGAGCCTTCTCAGTCTTTTGATTCAGTTTAGTAGAAATGTCTTCTGAATAAGATTGCTCTTCGAATGCCCTCATATTCGACGCAATTCAATTAATAATTGCATGACCAGAAGATAAGTTTATCTTTAAAATCCATATTTAAATGAAGTACAGTCATAAGCCCGTATATCTGTTTGATTTTTTTCAAAATGATTTTCAAACAAAGTTTCATTAATTTACGATTTCACAAGACACTTCATTATTTTGGAATATTACTTTAACTTTTGTTTTTGAAGTGTGAATGATTTTGAGGACTCTTCACAAATCTAAATTCAAATTGTATTTGTTCATGATGAAATATTAACAGGAATCGTACTATTGAACAGCACGATGTACATGTAGACGATAATCACACTTTACCATTTATCATAAAGCAAATCATATTCAGGGTGGTTATTGAAAGAATACTTGCTGGAAAAAAATGATGCAGTAAACAGTTCTTAATAGTAGGACACCTTAAAGGACGGCAAATCTTTTGGTACATAATAGAAACAAGAGAAATGTGGTACGCCAGATGAATGCCTAACAATATCATTATGTCCAACCCTCTAGGCTACAGACCATCACTGAGCTGAACGTCATGCGAGAGACAAAGATCAACGTAGATCGAGGGCGCTTTTGAGACAGGGCCTGACAGCTGCGCAGGAGGAGTCCGACAGGAAGCGACGCAACATCCGCTTTGAGAAGGAAGCTCGTGTTGATCTCCTGATGTCCGGATCACCCTACTTCCCCAGGTTCATTGGGACCATGATGATTGGTGAAGACCACTGCCGTCACGGAATTCATCGGGGATAAGATCTGGGGCAAATCCTACAACCTCTTCGATGCCATTGTCCCCAGGAAAGGACACGACCCTTTTCCAGTAATCCAGAAGTGGAACTTGACGGCCATTGCTGACGATATCATCCGAGGGGTAATGGCACTCCATGACCGCTCTCTGCTGCACAATGACATCAAGGATGATAATGTGCTTCTGGAGTTTCGCAGGAACCGCTGGGTGGCTGTCATCATAGACCTAGGTATGGTGAGCACTGTGACCTACCCGTATTTCTCAGGGTGCAAGAAATCAATGTTCTCCAACGAGAAGGGCTACTTCATCCATGTGGCGCCAGAGGTTCTGAAGTGCCTTGAGTCTTCAGTGGCTTCTGATATTTTCTCAGTCGGCATCATCCTGGACACCATCGGGAGATTCATCAAGGACGATGGCCTTCGCACTTTGGTTAGTATGTGCTGCAAGGAAGATCCTAAAGAGAGGCCAAGTGACTTGGATGAGATTCTTCCTGGAATAATAGACATCAAGGAGAAGCACAAGACACTGGCTAGGCTGGAAGGGGAGTCGGTGCCAACCGATACCGAGGAGGAGGAGGAGGAGGACCTGAACTTGGCAGAAATGGATGCCTTGAAAATAGTTACAGCCGTCAACTTTGAATTGTGGAACAAAAGAAACAACAACTGGTCGAGAGGATAAAGTCGAGTAAGATAATTATGTAAAGCAGATATTCGGGATGAAATGTTCACCGTGGCGGGTAAAGGATGTATAAAACGACAGAAATATCAAAGCAAGGTGTAGGATGGTGGGATATAAAGGAGGGAAACACCACATTCTAGAATCACCAATGCTAAGTTTAACTCAGAGGAGACCACAGCAGTATTGACATGAAAGAAAGTGCAGCAAGCAAAGTCAGGTGATGGACAAGAGAAGAATTAGCCAGAATATAGAAAAGTCGAGATGATGCTAATCAGCAGAGGAAAGGATGAATACAGAGACCAAAGGTAGCTAGTGAGCATCCATGATTACATACGCTAACTTTGAAGACTGAAAGAAGCAACGAAGAAAAATAGATCATGAAAGGTTGAGGAGGAATACTGGAGAAGATGAAGATATAAGAATACAAAGCCGGCGTATATAAATCATGAACGTACCCATCAAATCTGATGCAAGAAAGATAATGTGGATGCCCGAGCACTCAATGACAACGTCAGCTAAATAATAAAATGTCTCCCTCTATGTTACTATCTTCTAAATGACTTATCTCCTTCTCCTGCATTTGGTGGGGGGGGGGGGGGGGGGGGGAGAGGCATTCCATTCTTCTTTTTTTTTTAAATCTTTTACCTTTGATACAGACATCAAGCGTGTTATGCATTTAAGTAAGTAAGTGAATTAGAAACAAGTGTTTCAAGTTCAACATAATTTCTCCTCCTTGCCCGTTTCCCCTAGGAAGATTGGTCTGTATCTCCCCCCCCCCCCCCCCCCCCCCACCATCACCACCACCCATGCCTCTTATACCCGGCATACTCCTGTTCTCTCCTACTTTTTCTTCTCTTTCTTGATGATTTCATACTTCATATCTCTATTATTTTGTAATTTAAGTGAATTCACATTTACACGTATTTCCTTCTGAGACGGTAACATATGATACAGAGAAGGTGGCGAACACCCCAAAGCGGAGACTGTCACAGTGAGCAGAATCAGCAGATTAGCCGTTTTGTAGCCGTTTTTCGCTCTTTTATAGCCCTTTTGAAAACGGCTACAAAACGGCTACAAAACTGCAAAACACAGTAAACGGCTACAAAACAACTACAAAACGGCTACAAAACTGTACTTTGCAAATTGGGTTCACTGTGTGTGTTGGGGACTCCGAAGACATAATGAGAGTACTAATAAAAGCATTTAATGTACGAATATACAGACATTTTAACGTTATACAGAATGAAGGAAATCGGAGTGAGGGTAGAGATGAAAAAAAAATACAAAGAAAAGGGAAAGAATGGCATTTGCTTCATTTAATGTTATAACGAGTTACAAACAAAATCATCGTAAATTTGTAATTTTTGTAAGAGTAACAGGGTATAGCAAGATATTGAGTTGATTGGACTTAAACTACTTAGCAAACACAAGGCAGCGCTCATCTCAATTTCTGTGAAAAAGTGAATGGGCTATAGCAGTTGGCTAAATCATTCATTCACATAATACTATATGGAAAATTGGTATGTGAGATGTTTAAACATCCTTGATGAATAATTATGTATGTGACATGGAGTCAGAATATATAAAATACTAAAGATATAATATTTTGCTTCTAACTGTTTTTCTCCCTGTTTTCCTGCATTTTGTGCTGTCTATTTCCCTTTTTCCGCCTTTACAAATGAAAATTCATAACTAACTGTTCATGCTGAATTTAGTCAAAAGGAATAGTTTCAATACGTGTGTGTCGCCCTCTTTGGTACTTGCATCAGAATTGTCTTCCCCCCCCCCCCCCGGGGGGGGGGGGGGAGACAATTTACCTTAAAATGTTCCTTCCATTGGCGTAAATCCCCGGGGATGGGGGCTATATCCCCCCCCCCCACCCCACTTTTTAATGAAGAAATAATATTTGAATTAATCAGTTAATTGATTTTTTTCTTGAACAACCATCATATTTTAGAATTTTTATTTGAAAATGCAATTGAAAACCAGAAAAGCGGTTATTTTGGCTCGCTCGCTTTGCTCGCTCATCATATTCTAGAATTTTCATTTGAAAATGCGATTGAAAACCAGAAAAGTGGTTACTTTTGGCTCGCTCGCTTCGCTCGCTTGCAAGATAAAAATAAAATGTGTGTAAGGGAGGTTTGTGCAGGTGGGTGAGGGCGTGTGTTTATACACAAGTGTGAGTTCAACAGAAAAAAAAAACTTTATTGCACTTTCCAAATCATTCTACGTTAGTAGCAGTATGGCATTGTTTATTATGTATGTATTTTTGTACATGTATAAATTATTATTCTCATTATTATTTGCATTACGTTATGCTTTCAATAATTGCCTATTACTGTTGACATTCGTCGTGTATAATTTTTATTTTATATCATTATGATATTCCTTTGTATATTGTACAAATATGTTGATGACTTGAGTTGAATAAAATGGCCGTCGGAGGGTCAAAAAAAATTTGGAAAAAATAAATCGGCAAAAAAGTCGATCATCCTCCCCCGCCCTCACTCCTCACAGTGGATTTACGCCGGTGGTTCCTTCTCTCTATCTAATTTTTTTCTATCTCTCTATCTCTCTCTCTCTTTCTCTCTCTCTCTCTCTCTCATTTTCTGGTGTGTGGGCTAGAATTTAGTCATATTTCTATCATTTCGTTTATTCTTGCTATCACATTATCAGGCATATGTTATTTCT
>CM057164.1:23502763-23507763 GCA_029962745.1 Echinometra lucunter
CTGAAAAGGTTAAAGGCATTGGCTAACTTTGTGAGTAGCTGATTTAAAAAAATATCAAACTAAGATGAAACATGTGTTTGAGTACTTGTATTTGCACTCAAAAACCCTGAAACCAACTATAATTTGGAATTAAAAAGTGTAAGTTAGACGCAAACGGCGATTTTATTATCCTTCGTCTCACGAGACAATCACTAAGAGGACCACTTTGCTTGAATTTGAAAATGCCGTTATGTGCCTCCCGCCGCGTGATACGCCAATACACACATTAAGGTGAGTCATACGCGCATGCGCATTCCTTATGTCTATTCTGTGCAACCGACCCTCGTATATTTTTCAAACATTGGTTCACATTTTTTATATTTAAAAATACTTCCTGTGGATATTATACTTTGAAACTTTAAGACTGGTATTTTTACACTATAACCCTTATGTTTATCCCATTTTCAAGTAACAAAACAAGATTTTTTTTAAATCATAACAATGTTAACCAATGTCTTTAAAGGAGATGAACATGATGAAGAAAAATGTTTAATGAGTAATATTTTTCTAAAGATAAAACACTGTAAAATCAAGAAGAATATTACTAGATGAAGAAGACTAGGAATGAATGCGTGTAACACGACATGAATAAGCATAATGAGAAGAGGAGGAGGATGAGGAGGAGGATGAGGAGGAGGAGGAGGAGGAGGAGGAGGATGATGATGATGATGATGATGATGATGATGCTGATGATGATGATGATGGTGCTGATGATGATGAATGGTGACGATCGGTGATAACGTTGTTGACGATTGTGATGATGATGATGATGATGATGATGGTGATGATAGTGGTAAATATGACTTTAATGACATAAAATTGATCTCGACCCTGATAATGATCTTGATTATGATTACCTACATTATGTAGCAGGAGAATAATAAACATGTCAGCAGACAGACAAAATGAAGCCACATATGAAATGGAGATAAAGACTGAAAGGATGGGATGGCGGTGGCAATAAGAAAGACAATGATACATTTCGGGAGAGAAATTATAAGTTCTATAAATGACTATCGCTTTGTTGTAAAGAAAAGTGGATGTTGTATTATTATTATGTTCATCACACACTATTTTTCGTGCACAGACATAATAGTCTGGTATTTTTTTTATTGTTGTAAAGGCCGGTGAGAGCACCCAACAGAGCCTTGAGAAACAGCTTGCCGCAGCAAGGACTCAGCTTAAGGTGAGAATATAGAATGCATATTTATTTATTCATCTATTTATTCATTCTTCGATTCATTTATCTATAATTTATAATTTGTTTTCTTGCATGCTCAGTCATTCTTTCATTTAATTGATTAATCAAATATCTATTAATTCATTTATCTAATTCATTCATTATTGATTCATATTATCTAGCTATCTATCCTTATTCATTTGTTTGTTTATTTGTTCGTTTTGGTCTTTTTTGTTTCCTATCATGCCTTCATGACTACAAAGCTCTCCTGAATGCCGCCAAATCCCTGACCGGTTCCACAGAGGACACTCCCGCCGGAGCTCTGGCGAAGGGACTCCTGTCTGCGTGGGAGGAGCAGCAGACAAATGTCCGCTTGATGAAGACCGAGTTGGAAGCGTAGAGAAAGGAATGGGCATCAGCAGATGGAGAAAATATAGGAGAAAACCGACAGAAGAGGGCGGGAAAGGGGGCCGGGGAAAGCACAGCAGGAGATGGTGAAAGGTCCCCAAAGGTTGCACCTAAAAGAGACAAACCCAAGGAGTGAAACTGCGATGAGGCACTTGACATCTAACTATTCATGTTATATGCCATCTTGAAATGAAATTAGTTACGAGACACGATAAGAAGTGGTGGGAAGTGCGATGAGTTATAGAGGATGAAGGAATACATGCAGTGAAAACCAGAAGAAACCAGAATTGATACTAATAATGGCTTATTGAACCCCAAATATTATCTCTGAAATTTAAATAAAACTTGCCTGAAGGAATGAAAATGGTCAGGGGTACTTCACTGATCGCATGTGTATCATAAAGTCGAATGCTTTTCAATAAGCAGATGGCATTAGAGAAGTCAAGGAAGACAACAAAAAGAACAAGTAGATAGACAGAGTAAGAAGATGAAGAGTATGAAAGAAAGGGTTGAGAGTGGAAGAAAAACAGGGAAAACGAGGCTGAATAAGGTTGATAGGGAAGTGGCAAGAGAAGGGAAGAAAAGAAAAAAGGATACAAAGTATTGGGGAGAGTAAAAGAAAGAAAGGACAGGAAAAGAATAAAAGTTATAAAGGGAAATAGATGGTGAAAATGGAAGATAAGAGAAAAGGGGAGACACGAAAGTTCAAACTCAGGACGTAAGATACAGGGGATAGGGGGAGAACAGAGAGAACAGCAAGTGCAAGAAAGATAATGTGGATGCCCGAGCACTCAATGACAACGTCAGCTAAATAATAAAATGTCTCCCTCTATGTTACTATCTTCTAAATGACTTATCTCCTTCTCCTGCATGTGGTAGGGGGGGGGGGGGCATTCCATTTTTTTTTTAAATCTTTTACCTTTGATACAGACATCAAGCGTGTCATGCATTTAAGTAAGTACGTGAATTAGAAACAAGTGTTTCAAGTTCAAGATAATTTCTCCTCCTTGCCCGTTTCCCCTAGGAAGATTGGTCTGTACCTCTCCCCACCACCAGTCATGCCTCTTATACCCGGCATACTCCTATTCTCTCCTACTTCTTCTTCTCTTTCTTGTTGATTTCATACTTCATATCTCTCTTATTTTGTAATTTAAGTGAATTCACAGTTACACGTATTTCCTTCTGAGACAGTAACATATGGTACAGAGAAGGTGGCGAACACCCAAAAAAGCGGAGACTGTCACAGTGCGCAGAATCAGCAGATTAGCCGTTTTGTAGCCGTTTTTCGCTCTTTTATAGCCCTTTTGAAAACGGCTACAAAACGGCTACAGAACTGTGAAACACAGTAAACGGCTACAAAACAACTACAAAACGGCTACAAAACTGTACTTTGCAAATTGGGTTCACTGTGTGTACATGTGTTGGGGACTCCGAAGACATAATGAGAGTACTAATAAAAGCATTTAATGTACAAATATACAGACATTTTAGCGTTTTACAGAATGAAGGAAATCGGAGTGAGGGTAAAGATGAAAAAAAAAATACAAAGAAAAGGGAAAGAATGGCATTTGCTTCATTTAATGTTATAACGAGTTACAAACAAAATCATCGTAAATTTGTAATTTTGTACGAGTAACAGGGTATAGAAAGATATTGAGTTGATTGGACTTAAACTACTTAGCAAACACAAGGCAGCGCTCATCTCAATTTCTGTGAAAAAGTGAATGGGCTATAGCAGTTAGCTAAATCATTCATTCACATAATAATATGGAAAATTGGTACGCGAGATGTTTAAACATCCTTGGTGAATAATTATGTGACATGGAGTCAGAATATATAAAATACTAAAGATATAATATTTTGCTTCTAACTGTTTTTCTACCTGTTTTCTTGCATTTTGTTCTGTCTATTTCCCTTTTTCCGCCTTTACAAATGAAAAATTCATTATTAACTGTTCATGCTGAATTTAGTCAAAAGGAATAGTTTCAATACGTGTGTGCCGCCCTCTTTGGTACTTGCATCAGAATTGTCTTCCCCCCCCCCCCCCGACAATTTACCTTAAAATGTTCCTTCCATTGGCGTAAATCCCGGGGGTGGGAGATATATCCCCCCCCCCACACTTTTTTTGAGAGGGGGGATGGCGTGTACAAATATCCCACCCCCACTTTTTAATGAAGAAATAATATTTGAATTAATCAGTTAACTGAATTTTTTTCATTAACAACCATCATATTTTAGAATTTTTATTTGAAAATGCGATTGAAAACCAGAAAAGCGGTTATTTTTGGCTCGCTTTGCTCGCTCGTCATATTCTAGAATTTTCATTTGAAAATGCGATTGAAACCAGAAAAGTGTTTACTTTTGGCTCGCTCGCTTCGCTCGCTTGCAAGATAAAAATAAAATGTTTGCAAGGGAGGTTTGTGCAGGTGGGTGAGGGCGTGTGTTTATACACAAGTGTGAGTTCAACAGAAAAACTTTATTGCACTTTCCAAATCATTCTACGTTAGCAGCAGTATGGCATTGTTTATTATGCATGTATATTTGTACATGTATAAATTATTATCATTCTCATTATTATTTGCATTACGTTATGTTTTCAATAATCGCCTATTACTGTTGACATTCGTCATGTATAATTTTTATTTTATTTCATTATATGATATTCCTTTGTATATTGTACAATATGTTGATGACTTGAGTTGAATAAAATGGCCCTCGGAGGGTCAAAAAAATGGGGAAAAAATCGGCAAAAAAAGTTGATCATCCTCCCCCCCCCCCCCCTCACTCCTCAAAGTGGATTTACGCCGGTGGTTCCTTCTCTCTATCTAATTTTTTTCCATCTCTCTCTCTCTCCCTCTATCTCTCTCTCTCTCTCTCTCTCTCTCTCTCTCTCTCATTTTCTGGTGTGTGGGCTAGAATTTAGTCATATTTCTATCATTTCGTTCATTCTTGCTATCACATTATCAGGCATATGTTATTCCTCTATTTTTTTTCTCCTTTTCTCGCTTCTACCTTCCTCCTCCCCTTTTCTCTGTACCCTCCACCTTGTCTAAATATCTCCTTCTTTTCAGTTTTCCTTCCTTCCAACCCCTTCCCTCTCCCCTCCGCCCCACCCCCCCCCCCTTCTCTTTCTCTCAAACTAGCTCATTATTTAAAATTTTTATTCCATTGTAAAATCCCAGATTCTGTATTGACATATTCTGTCTCTTTAAATATTTACGCACAAGCATCTTATCCATGTCTTTGTAGGTGTTGTTGCAGCGGACTTCTTTATTTTTGTTCTTTTTGCTAACATTTTGCTATTATTTGTTTAACGTATCTTTCCTTCTCTGAAAGTGAGGTCTTTGTTTTTGTTTGTTTGATTTTTTTTTTT
>CM057164.1:23512763-23517339 GCA_029962745.1 Echinometra lucunter
GAACTCTCTACCTGAATCTATAAAAAGATCCACGTCTCTTTACTCATTTAAGGCAAACGTTAAATCTATGTTGATATCAGAATATTTGAAGTAAAATTTCTGTGTCGATGTGTCATCATTAAAGCATCATCACCATCATCCTCTCCATCGCCTTCATCTTCACCATTTCACCATCATCTTCATCCTTATCATCTCCATCTTCATTGCTCAAATTACATTACTGCTGTTTTTCATGAAATGTACTGTTTATCGATTCTGCTGTATTAATGTATTATATTAATCAATGAGTTCTAACCTGGGGTTGTCATTTTTTCAAGCAATCTGCTTATGATGACAATCCTTCTCCTGCAAATTGTAAATGTTAACTAATTTGGTATGAGATCAGTTTTGTTTGTAATGATAATTTTAGTACATTTAGTTATGATTCATGCCAAAAAAAAAAAGTTCTCAATATACTATGTTTGTTATGTTATGGAAAATGTATTATATACGAATGATGTAATTGCAGAAGTAAACAATAAAATCAAATCAAATCAAATCAAACCATTTAACGCACCTGGATCGAATGTGGTGATAGTTATCGTGGTGGTGATTGTGATAATGGTCACCACGGGGGCAATGTCCCCAATGACCTCCCTTCCCCCCACCCACCCAACCCCTGTGGATGCATAGTTATTGAATGCCAGATTTTCCTGAAACAAGCAAGAGGCATTAGTACCACTTAACTTATCCTATCCGTTGATTATTTCTCATGGAATTATTTCTCATGGAATCAAAGATTAAACAATACGTTTTTTAAAAATTGTTTAAAAATCACTTTTGCCATGATATTTCAGGATTATACATTATTTTGCCTTTGACAGATAAAGCTTTATTGATGATGGGCGTTGCTGAATTACTCTAATGCATGGACTGCGGACTATGACAATAATAGTTTTCAAGAGTAAAATGTTGTCCTTTTGTAAATTATGAACACTTCGCCACCTACTTTATTTATTTATTTATTTATGTATTTATTTATTTATTTATTTATTTATTTATTTATCTATTTATTTATTTATTTATTTATTTTTGTACATTTTGAATGAGTTAACACCTTGATAAGATACGTAAAATGAATGCAGCTGCGGCATCGCACCGCAAAAAAGAGAAAACTTCACAGCTAGCAATTATTGATTGAACATTTCACGGAATAAGGTGACTTTAAAAGAATCAGAAAAGTCGGAAAAGACCAGGGCAAACTTAGACATCTTTTTAAATGACATGACGTATTTCATGAATGCCAATTTTGTTAAAGTCGTTTGAGCGATTCTATCGATATCAACGATTTGTAAATACTACAAAATATCTCAGTAGCACAAAATATGGAGAGGGGAGAAAAGAGATAAAATGCTCCTGGCAAAACGTAGCTCGAGTAATGTAAAGGTTATATACTAATGAATTAGCCACACTCCTGAATATGTAGTCAAATGCGTTTAAAATCATGAGGGCTAACGAGTGACGAGTCCGGTAATTAATAGCTGTTTTGGATGGTCTGCGTCTGTGGTCATTTTGTATCCGTTAAAAAAAAAATAAGAGGAAAACGAGTGGAAATTCACCCTCGCCAGACAGAAAAAGACTAGCACAATGAAGAGTAAGAGGACAAGATCTTTGCCTAATTAAAAGTTTGCTTAGCGCGACATCCAAACCGAGCGAAGACGGATACTATTTCTCTCATTTTCTTAACAATTTGCGAATGAGCTAATCCGGGGCCAGTACAGAACTCATTAACCAAATGGCCGGCCGAAAATTGATGCGCGCTTCGGATTTGGTTAAGGTCGAGAGTGTCCCGGGGTAGTGGAGAAGTCTCGTATTTCACGAGATTTTGTGTCGCTCCTGATTTAGTAGTTTGTAGTTGTGTCTTGGGAGATGCGGGAAGAAAAAGAGATCATTATGTAATTCGATGCTTGTATGTCATGATAAAAACGTATTGATCAGAGCTAATGCACAATTTGCTGAAGGTAGGAGGCTGGATTTTGTTTGTTTTTTGGTGAGATGTAACAATTTATGACGGAAATGGGAAAACGAAATAGGCTGAATCATTTTGCTGCTACCATGAAAAGGCCAGGAGGAAAATGCGAAGTTTATGACGAGACAGCGGGTGCGTTACCACTGCTCAGGTAGTCATGAATATTGTGAATACTGATGATTAGGGATAATGTTTGTAATATGCAATCCATAAAGAATATTTCTTTTTAGTGGAAACCTTCTTGAGATCGCGAAAAGAACTGCATGGGGGAATGATTTTTCTTGCTTCAGAGCAAAGAAAGTAGAGAAGAAACGATGAGAAGAAGTACCATGCAAAAACAAAGTAGAAGAAGAAGTAGAAGAAGAAGGAGGAGGAAGAGGAGGAGGAGAGGAAGCAGAAGAAGAAGAAGAAGAGAAGAAGAAGAAGAAGAAGAAGAAGAAGAAGAAGAAGAAGAAGATAAGAAAAAGAAAATGAAGAAAAAGAAGAACAAGAAGGACAAGAAGAAAAAAGGAAGAAGTAGAAGAAAACGAAGGAAAAGAAGGAGAAGAATGAGAAAGAGAAATGAGATTAAAAAAGCAAAGAAAGAGGATTAGAAAGGAGAATGGAAAGAAGAAGAATCGGAGAAGTAAACAAAGAAAAGAAGGAAAAGACATGACCAAGATGAAAAGAGTACAAGATTGAAAAAACAACAACACTGGGTTGGTGCCTCGGATCCATCCCATCAAAAAAAAAAAAAAAAAAAAAAAATGCTAAATGAAAATTAGAAGAACAGAGAGAGGGGAACCGCGGGGAGATTTGTCAATGTAAAGAGAGGATAAGACGCCCCCCTTCTACAACTTTGCCCTAAAAGTGACATTTTCATGGAAACTGACTTTTTATTGACTTGACATATTTTGTGGCATGCCCCATATAACTGATGAAGACATTAGTCACAAATTTGATCCATTTTTTTAAAAATACTATGGTATAAAATAGAAGCAAGTGCACAGAAGTCCGGTTCCAGTAGTCAGTGAGTTAATCGATGGCCATAAATCTCGGGCCTTGTTTGTTTGTTTGTTTGCTAGTGTTTTTTTAAATCTACCTTATGAGCCCCCCCCCCCCCCCTTCACATGACCCACACTACATCACTGCACCTTCCCCTATTATTTTCTTCTCTAGATAGATTGAACAATCGTTAACATTAACAGTCTTATAATGGAAAGGCAGTAACTAAGATCATGACATGTTAATAGTAATACATTATAGTTTATTCATAAAAATCGTTGTGACTACTTTTATTTGTAAATAAAACTATATTCTGTAAATTTCAAAATTCAACATTCGCAGGATTAAAACAAAAGACATATGACACATTGCCAGCGATATACTGATTTGTCAAAAAGGTCATGAAACATTAAAGCCTAGACACAGAAATTGTTGTTCCATTTTTAACGGCCAATAGAAAGATGAATGTGATCAGGCTATTGGAGAACGATCCTGCAGGCTTACCGTTCTCTCAAGACGGTCGTCCAGAATTACTGAGGTATATTGGTGAATGCTCTTGACTCGCATACGAAAGGTTCCGGATCCGATCCTTGGTCGGTGTTTACACCCTCAGAAGAGGTGTTTTGCACGCCTACATAATGTCCATCTTGACCCAGGTGTATTTAATGAGTATCTGCATGGCAGTGCTGGGGGGATAAAGGCAAGTAGGGTAGGAGTAATATTTTTTTTTAAATTTATTTATGTGGAGTAGGAGTAATAATCATGATAATGATTTGGCTACCCTAATCATAAAGTACACACTCATGGACATTGGGAAAGAAAGGGAAAGAGAAAGAAAAGGAAAGAAAGAACGAAACGAAAGAAAGACAGAAAGAAAGAAAGAAAGAAAGACAGAAAGAAAAGAGAGAGAATAAGACTGAAGGTGATATAAAAAGAGAGAAATTCAGAAAAGGCAGAAAAAGAAACAAGAAGAAAATGACGAGGACAGCGGATATAAGAACGAGGGATAATAGAAATCAGACAGCAACATCGACACAGTTAATCTAAAAAGAAAGAAGGGGAAAAAAGATAAATGTCTTTCTTGCACTTCAGAATAATTACATAAACAACTTCTCGCCAAACAGCGATATGAATTTTACGGGTGAAAATCGGCGGCCAATTGCATCTTTTCTCCCATCTCATCTCATCCACTTTGTAAGCATTAATCAAAGGACACTGATCCGCCGAGATTTATTGTGATGATTTTTCCCGCGACAAATTAATAAGTGATATTTCATTGGATGCATGCATGGAGACGGCTAGAGAAATGAACCCCGTGCGGGGAGAGTTGGTGTCATTATCGAGTGTGGTGATGGTCCGAAATTAATAAAGCAAAACCCTTAATTTCCGTTGGTTACATTCACGAGGAGAGGAAGAAGGAAGGAAGGTGGGAATAAGATGGGCAGAGAGACGAAGAGAGGGAGAGAAACAGACACAGACATGACAGAGAGAAATAGACAGGCAGATAGACATACTCTAAGGAGGTGGTGCAAGAAAATAAGAGAGAGAGAGAGAGTGGAGAGAAAGATACAAAAACACAGTGAA
>CM057164.1:23517839-23546774 GCA_029962745.1 Echinometra lucunter
AAGCAGAGGGAAGGAGAGAGACACCGACAACTACCTATCATGACGATGGCCGGAAAATGATATGATTGTAAATTACTCTCCGTTAATAAGTTCAATGAATATTTCTTACAAATAATCAAACTTGTATACAATTACCTATACAGAAGACTATGTGTGTGGGGAGGGGGCAAGGGGTGTCCTGCCTAATTATGAATCTCTAGCATAAGTTGTCCGGTCTCCGTGCAAAATCTTATTGTAAAGGTGTAGAGTGTCCTTGGTGATGTTTATCCGGGAGGTACTTTTCCCCATGTCGTGGTCTGGTGGATACGTCACCAGACGGTGGATCTCGTGGTCCGAGTTCGAATCCCACCGCGACACTAATTTCCTTTGGCAAGATATGAATCTACATTTGCCACTCCCTGTGTTAAGTGGATACGGGGTATAGGATGCGAAAGTTATTGTGGTTTGTTAAGCATTGTGAGTGTCTGCAAAAGGCGCCTGGCTGGAATGTTCACCACTGAGTGAAGGTTTATAGCCAACTGGTCTCCTACCAGTTGGTCTAATTGCCAGATCGTCTAGCACCACCATGGCTAAACCCATTTGGTCTACTATAATTTTGGTCTAATTGCTGTTTAGTCCAATCATCACTTGGTCTAATACCCACTTGAGCTAATCGTCATTTTGTCTAATGATAAAATCGTCTAATTGCCTCTTTCGTCATGTTCGTCTACTTAGGTTTTCCGCATTTCGTCTAATGACTATTTGGTCTATTACCAGTACGTGGAATCAGATAGACTAAGTGGTGTTAGACCAAGTAGGTATTAGACGAAATGGTAAATGGACTAAGTAGCAATTAGACTAAATGGTTATTAGACAAAGTAGTTGTAGACAAAATGGGATTTGACAATGTGGGATGAGACCAAACGGACATTAGACGAAGTGGGAGTAGACGAAGTGACAATTCGACGTTCAGAAGGTGTGTAAATATTGTTTGGGGGCAATCCGATGACAGGGGTTATAATATTTGTGTAGAAAGGAGAATGGAAAGAAGGAAGAATCGGAGATGTATTAGGTGCTATAAAAATCCAGATTATTATATTATCATTATTTCCACACGAATTTGCTCGGGGACAGTCGTCTTACAACATGTACAATAGCTACAGTTTTGTTAAGATACTCTTGGGTTTTGAGTGTAGGGCATTAGCGTAGACAGGTCCTCATACCTGGGGGATGATTCCCCCATTGATACGTATTTATATACATCCATTTCAAAAAGTGGGGGAGATGCATCTGCCCCCCCCCCCCACCCCCACGCTATCTACGCCCCTGATGTGGGGGGGGGGGGGGGAGGCACAACAAGTGTCTCCAATATACCTACGAGACTGGGTTGCAACCCGGACAACTACCATCTAGTATTCCTGTAGCAGGATAACCTAACAGTCTCTTATCCGGACATAAGAGTGTCTTGCTCATGTTGATGTGGAATTACTTTAATTTCCACTCCAGTATGTGTCGAGAATTTTGAGCGTTCCCTTCGATCGCGCGGAGAAAATGCAGGAACTGAAAAGGTTTCAGCCATGCACCCTCCCAAAAAGTTACTATTTTATCTTATTGTGCCCAGCATAAATCCCTCGAAACTGAAGTTGCATGTAGTGATAAATTTAGACGCAAATTGGTCTTGATACGCTGTTCACTTATTCATGTCTCAGATATGTCCGACTATCAGACTATACAAACGTGATTGCAAAAAGTCATAAAATAAAGTCAGATTTGTGCCTTACATTTGTTTCTCGCCTTTTTGTGCAATCAAACGTTTCCCAATTTGTTTTCCTTTTGGGGGAGGGGGTGGTAATAACATACGATGCAAGATCAAAGATTTTTATGTTGAGTCTGATTTGTGCATTCTATTCTGATGGAACCTGGATGCGCACAAATGTGGCATTTCATCCTACAATGGTGCAGCCGCTTGAAATATTTCACCTGATTGGTCGACACTGAAATGCCGCCGAAATTTTAATTGACCTTCATTTTGTCGGTATTCGTGGTGCAAGCTTAGACCTTTTCCATTGTGTCACGCACAGGACCAATCTTTTGTCATTCATGGAACTGAAATTAAGATAAATGAAGTTATCAGTAATTCACTATGATTCTAAAATTTCTTTTCACTGCAACTACATGTAATTATCAACAGGCGACTCCTGAAAGAAATTCCACGCACAAATGATTTCCAAAAGGCGACAAAAAAGTGCCTGTTCTGGCAACTGTAATCTTGGGCCATCCCTACTCCCCTTACCATGCTTACCTTATACTGATGTATCACAAAATAGTAAAACAACATATGCTAATCAAATTAGGGAACTTCATTGATTATCTTTATTTTCTGCCTTTCTTATCATTTCATATATTACCGTTTTCTTCAATTGACTGCAATGGATAACAAACTATATTTTCGGTATCATCTTCGTGGTAACAATCACTGATTTGAAAATTCTTTGGCAACGTTAATAATTCCTAGCCCCGGTACACCGTCGTATGGCTTATCAGCTTATGGTCCTGCGATAATTGCTCAGCAGCCATTTGTTATATTAATCGAATTTCTAACTTTAACCCTAAACCCAACGGTATGCCTAACCCTAACCTTAAAACCCAACTTTAAAACCCAATTACGACTTTTAGCCAAGCCTCTTACTTTGGACAAAATTAAGCCTGAAGCGATTACTGTCGCCAAGCCTCAGCTCAACCGTACGCTGATCAGCTGATTGTGCTTCCAGTTGAAGTAAAGTAAATATAAACAAAATATAGTGATGGAATCCTGTTTTTCATGCCAATTATGTCAGATTTCGGTAAGAAAATTTTGAAATGAGCAACGGCAAAAAATCACCCTCTTTTTACATGTTTTATAGTCGTCATCCATATTAATTTTTTATCTACCGGAGGGATCGCATTCTGTAATTCCAAGCGATATTCTCCATCATTCTTGTATAGGTGAACTGAAAACAAAAATCATAAATCATGTTACAAACTAACGATAAAACACTTTTTCATTTATTAATTTTGAGAAATAAATCAAAATGATTTTTTTTTCAGTGGCAATGACGAAAAATTTGTAGTCGTTAGTTCCGTTTCCTGACACAATAACGTTTCCGGACCATTACCTCTTAAACAGAAGGAGTATCACTCGGCAGTATAGAAATGGTACTTATCAGAGCCTCTCCTAGTATGTATATATTTTTAAGTTACAACCTGTGTGATTGGTTTTAATCATGCAACAAAACTGTCAAAAAGTTGGCAAGAGACGAAAAAGGTTATTCCATTTGCCAACAGATTTGTAACTTTTAGCTTTTTAGCTATTCCACGAGATTTCATTGCTAGTAAATGTATTTTCTTAATCATCATGAGTGGATGAAAAAAAGACTTCTCCCTCGTCGTCTTTTAGGCATGTTAGGGGTACGATCTCTCCTTCTTCTCTTTCTTAATTTCTCAAATCTAAGAAGACTATCAATAATTCATGACTTATTGGTGGTTAAGCATTACTTCGAGTTAATACTCCTAAAAATTTTCCGACTCTTTGGAGTTGACATGTGGTGGGGGGATTTGAACGGGGGCGACGTCGGGGGGTCTGTCATGGAGACCCCGCAATCACAAACAAATGAACTTGGACGAATGTCATTATTTCCCCCCAAAGAGGAGGGGGCAAATGGAAGCAGATCTTTAGAGGGGAAATATTTCGGCATGGTTTTTATTTTAATGGTGTGGTTACTGATGAAGAATCCTTCCTACCTCGAAATTTCCCTAATGAAACTTGTTCAAGAGCATCGACTCCTGGGCCAACCCTGGGGGACCTCTCATCGAGAGTAATTCGAAACAGTAATTCTCCCTAATATGAGTTTTAATCCCCTAAATCGCGTACGGCAAGTCAAAAGGAGACGGATGCTCTTACTTCTCGGTTGTTTTGTTGAGTTTAGCTGGTGGCAGCTTGTAGCAATCGTGGCGAATAGGACATAGTTGATGGGTGCCTCCGATAGAGCGCTGTCGAGATTGGTTAAGAGAAGAATGGAGGGGGCACATGTAACTGTATCAATTGTAGGGATCCCGATTGATTAATCTGCATACAAACTGGAAAATTGGCGATGAATGGACTCGAGATTGTATCGTATGGTTGCTAAATCAGTTTCACGCGATAAAGTGTGAAGATATTAAACGGGGAAAAAGAGAATTGCGCATGCGTGTTTGCCACCTGTGCGGGAGTTTTTGGAGCCTGGGTGACGCGGCAGGGCAAGGGCGAAGATACCAGTCAGTGGGCCGTCGTTTGGGGAGTGTTTCTCACTGGTTCTTCGACATATGGTGTGCAATCAGGCCCCACCAGCCACGTGCCGCTTAATGTAATGAATTGGCGGCGTGAAATTAGAGATTTGGCCAGCCTTTGAGGGAGCCTAAGTTGGTGGGGACGTTGGGAAGGCAAATAGCCGAGCCGCTCGCGCTGAGGATGAAAGTCGAAGTTGAAGCCGAGTTTTCAACCAATCGCAGCCCAGTCTAACCAATCATGCACCCGTCACAGGCCAAGCTCATTTTACAAAAGCAATTTATCTCACGATATCCCTAGAAAAATAATTGATGGTTGAAAAACTTATTGCGATTCATAGCGTTAGACTGTTTTCTCGGCATTTCTCATTCATGAGCAGTTCTCGTATTTTATTGGCGACAAGTAAAACACAAGTTCATCCCGGCAAACCTTGCAGTGTAAATCACAGCTGGGCCGCCGCTCTTTTTTACGAGTTGTCTCAGACGTAAGGGTAGATGGGGGAAACTATACCGTGTGGGTTTGTTAATCCAGCATCTGCTCAAATTCGAAAAACAGGTATATAAGTTGATGGACGTTTCGCGCGAGCACTCAAATTGCGCGCGGTGCACTAAGCATCGAGTCAATGCGTTTTAGCCACCAGTTGCCCAAGTGTTGACGACATTGTGCCGAAATTGAGACGCTTCGCTAGTCTCCCTTCCCCTTTTCGCCCACTTCTCTCTCGAACTCCCGATGATATATTGGCCCCGCGCATTCGACCAGGTGTCACAATTTTGTAATTAAGCTTCAGAACTCTGTTTTCGCCCTCTCTGTGTAAATCATAATTCATTCCGGGAGATGATTTGATTCGGTGAAAACGAATCAATTACTTAATTTCTCGACTGTGACCCGTGTCTCGTCACCCTCTCTATCTCTTCAAAAAGACAAAAGCTTCTGCCGACTCCAACCCCCTACCCTTCTCCCCAACTTTCCTCCCGCCCGGAAATCCCTTCACTTTCTTCTCATCATCTCGAGAGCGCATCATCTCTTCGTTGACTCTCCATCGTCCATTCCGTCTTTTCTCAACTTCGCCATTGCCTTGACGTCGACGGCGCGTCGTAGCAGCATGTCACTGAAGCTCGGTGTAGCGGTGGACTCCTCGCACGGTCGGCTATCAACCTGTAGCTCCCCGCCTGAAAGTATGAAGTCTCACCTCGCTACTCCAACTCCTCTCTCGGCTCGCTCCTCCTCACAGAGGCCTGCATCAGCTCCTATCATCCAGTTCTTCCCCAGTGCTGCGGCCAAGACTCTTCCCATCTCCATGGTCAGTCCTCACGGTAAGTTCTCTCCATTTATCATCACAGATTAACACCCCTGAGCGAAAGCATCACATGGATTGCAAGGGGGTGT
Source organism: Echinometra lucunter (assembly GCA_029962745.1). NCBI lineage: Eukaryota > Metazoa > Echinodermata > Echinoidea > Camarodonta > Echinometridae > Echinometra > Echinometra lucunter. The sequence continues at coordinate 23,523,508 of CM057164.1, forward strand.
TTAAAAAACTAGTTCTCATTCATCTGATCTCAATCAGCCTGATCAAATGCAGATATTTTTCAATAAGTTGCTGTTCTGCAATCTCATGAGGTTACGATAGAGAAACATATACACTTAAATCTATTCCTGTAATTTATCATTTTAATTGTAATTAGTGTATTGTGGTTATTGTTTGTTGTACTCAATGCAGCCAAGAATCATTGCTAAAACAATTTCTTAAGGGATGAAAAGGAAGGCGATATGCCACTGAAATTCTCTCTGGCTAATTTTTAGTCATTTCAAATTTTGGGATCTTCACCAAAACTCATATTTCATTTGATGCATTATTGAATCTTTACAATCCTTTTACAACCCCATGAATAATTAAATCAATGACAACCACAGATCATTCGCTCGTAAAAGTCAAGTGTTAACAGAATAGACCGATCCTTCAGAATTGGTAATATGACTAATTCACACCTCTCAAACGAGGAAAAGAAGAAAATGAGTATTGACAGAATGGCAGAGGGAAGAGGCCTGGAGGGAAGGAGAGAGAGAAAAGGAAGGAGAGAGGGGGAAGAGAGAGAGGGAGAGAAAGAGAAAGAGAGAGAGAGAAACAGAAAAAAATCAATGTAATCAATCCCACTGAACACTATTAAAACTCACCCTCCCAATTAATTCATATTTGTGTACATTGTACTTTAAGTACTCCAGGGCTTGCGCGTCGCTACTTGATATTTTATTGGAAAAAGTCAATTGCTCGGCACACATTTGCATTGTTCGGAGCCGATTTCGAAGTACTTTTAATAAATACAATCGTTTAGATGGCACAATCGACCGATTTATTTCACAATTGTGACACGAGACCCTTATTTGGGTTCGCGTCAAATCTGGGTTGGAGTATCCGCACTTAGGGGGTTGACTTTTGCCCCCATTCCATACCCCCCTTTAATGACAATAGGTTCTCGATCTCCCCTCCGCAGAGGGGAAAAGAACAGTCAACTTTGCAAAATCTCTGCCCTCTCGCTCTCCCTTCACTCTTCCCCATATTATGATCCGCGAGCCACTAGTGTTTGCGAGGGAACTTTTCGTTGAAAAACAACGCGCGCGCCTTTTTCTCTCTTTTTTTTTCTCCATTGCCTAATGATCGTCTGACGGGGTGCGAATATTGATACAGCCTTCCGAATCGGCCTCAATTCCCGAGCCGGTTCGTGCGATATGCTTGCAAAGACCTCCCGAAATTCTCCCCTAACCTCCTCTTATTGACTTCCATACCATGATATGCTGTCAATCTTGTTCTATCCTCTCAGGAACTCTGCAAATATCGCTCTAGCAAACACTGAGAGTCTGAAACGTTACAAATCACATCGGCATGGTTGATTCGGGCTGAGGTCGAGAACCCGCATTTTGAAGGAAAACGTGTCCCCTTTGAAAGCCCACCTTCAAACGGTAACAAATTTGAAACTTTTCAGATATCGTCTGCGGTAAATTTGAAGGGTAAACAGAGAGCACGTGGCTGAGATTTGGCTCAGTAAACTATCGTTTTACGATTATGTCAGCACCATTTTGGTCGTAATTTCCCAGTCTAGCATTTAACTTCTTCAGTATTGTATAACTGGTCATAGTTTTAACGAATTGTCTGTTGATTTTAACTGAGTGGTCAGCCATTGAAGACTGATTAAACGTATCATATGAAAATAGCCTCAGGGGACACATATTCTTGTTAAAATGCTGTTTGTTGATGATCTTGGCCTAGTGAATCAAATCCCATCAAAATATGAAGAATATCTATCATCATCATTGCCATCATTATAGACCTACACACAACACATTGAAATGATTTTTAGTGAACTCTTAAACAAAGAATGGCTACTCTTTACGAATTATCTTTGAATAATGTGTCAACATCAAAAATGTGTTTGTTAAAGGAAAGGGAACCCATGGAGCCCTTGAGACAAGTCAATTTTAATAAAAGAGAGGATAGAGAAAAGTAACTAAAACAATTTTAAACAAAATCGGTTATGAAATGAGAAAGTTATACTCTCTTTAAAAAAAAAAAAAAAAGAGTGAACGCGTTTACTCTGTTAGGGGTGAATTTCAGAAGAGAGTGCATTTAGAATGAATTAAGAATGAATTAAGAGTAAAAATTGTAATATTCACTCTTTGAGGGATGACCTCAGTGATCACTCAAGAATTTTGAGTGATCAATGAGGTCACCCCTAAAAGAGTGAATACAAAGTGAATATCAAAATTCTTACTCTTAATTCACTCTTAATTCACATGAAATTCACTCTCTTCTAAAATTCACCCCAAACAGCGTGAACGCGTTCACTCCTTTTTTTAAGAGAATAAGAGTTTGAAAAGTCTTGATTTACTTTCTGTGGTGATCCTCAAATTGGCAATATTGCTTCAAAATGACAGGACTCTTATGGACAACTCTCCATATGTTTTGTACACAACATTTCAGATTTTCTCCATTATCTCTCAACGTGCTCAAGTTGCAGCTTGTCTCTTTCTTAGCTTAAGATGTATCATGGGGAAGTATGATGTTGAGTCCACTAAGAGACAAGCCGCACCTTGAGAGATAAAAAGAGAAAAACTGAAGTTTTGAGTATTATATTACCTCCTTGGTATTATTACCAGTGGCTCATCACCTACCCATAAAAAGCAACTAACTTTCATGCACATATCATAAGTATACATCTTGTACATGGATTTGCCAGCAAATTAAAAAAGTGGTATATATATCGATAACGCTTTTAATATTTAAAAAAAAAATATTCAACCTACTGAAATTTAAACAACATATTCACATGAGAGAAGACAAAAAAAGGAGAAGAAAAAAGGTCGTCAGATTTTGAATTTCGCCTCATCCCTCTCCACCCCCTCAACTGCTGGAGACACTTTTCTGTACGTTTTCAAGCAAAGTATCAAAATCAGGTAGTGTGTTCCCTCTCCCCTTCTATGTTTCTCCCTCCGATTCCCACGTTCTTCCTCTCTGTAAGTAATATACCCGTTTATTAATGCATGCAAATTTTTGGAACTTTCTTCCCAGGACTTGTGGTTGACAAATTAGTTTACGAATATGATCAACTTAGCGTTTGGATTTTAGTTTATGCGGGTTTTTTTTTTTTTTTTTTAATATAATATCAGGGAAGTCTTGGGAAAGTTTCCAGGTCATTTGAAAGCAATTACTCTTAAATGATTTGCATAAAGACAATTTCTGCACTGATCCTGCTGATGAATTACCCACAGACTAAAACATCAGGAATGTTTATTCATTTCACTTCGTCTCCACATGTTTGTTATTGCTTATGTTTTCTTATGACTTGTTTTCTGACTTATTTTCTGATTGTTTGTCGTTTATTTGTTGCCTTTTGGTTTGCCTCTATGCTTACCAGTCTTCGGAGTACATCAGATGGTTGGGAGGAGGGACCATTAAGGTTACAGTGATTAAGTTTGCTCTCTGGCAGCCAACTCTGGCAGCCAACTGTTGCACTCAGAGGATTGCTATAAGAATATGCATATTATATTGTTATATTTCTCTTGTAAATGCCGAATAAATAATAAATAAATAAATAAGAAATGGGAGAAATGTGAAACTAGTAAGCAAGGAAGGAAAAGATTAGTCTATTTTGTCCAGTATGTCCAGTGTCTGCCTGACGCAGCCTGACAAAAGAATGTTTCCATGGTAACTCCTCCAGCCTTCACTTTATTCTGATCATGATGATTATGACAATGAGACAACTTGTCATACAGTCAGTTATACATGTGAACTTAACACAGACACCCCACCCCCCCCCCCCCCTTCCCCGCCCACCGTCTATTGTCATGGTTCTTGGACATTCGCTCCCGCCACAATCTGACAATCTCCTGGCTTCATTTTGTCAAAGTTACAGTCTTATAGGTCTTAGGTTAAGTATAGTCTTTGGAAAACTTTTAAATCATAGCAATTTGTATAGTGTTCTGTAGGATGCCGACTACGGACTATTTGTCGCCAGAAAATGTGTCGTACAACCATGATCACTATACATGCTATACGTTGAATAAACCGCAGAATGATTAGGGCTTACAAATCTACAAATCTAGCTTTCCACATACCATCTCTATGTCAAAAATGTTCTCCTCTAAAGCGATTTACCACATCTAGATATCGTTTCCGTTAACACATCTACTTAATTAATTACCTCTCGGAGTGAAATTAAGACACATTTCAGCTGTATGTCACGTGCACTCTTACAGCCATCAAGAAGAATCATTAGTGCGGCACTTAGATTTCATTACCTATCAATTTATCCGTCAAATTAAACTTTAACCAACTTATTTTCATTTTGGGTTGGCATCTGAGGCATATAGCAAGCCGAGAGTTTGGTGATCCGCGGGATGCAACGCAGTAGTTGTTCCGTCTTTGTCTGAGTCGGCTGATGCGATTTCCAGACGTTGAGTTTGGCCGAGTCGTTGGGGGTGATTTTGTGACGTTGAAGGGGCCGAGTGATGACAGGAAAATCTATGTATTCTGACATTCGACAGGTTCATTCTCTCTTTCTCTCCCCTCTCTCCACCTTTCCTCCCTCTACCCCCCCCCTCTCTCTCTCTCTCTCTCTCTCTCTCTCTCTCTCTCTCTCTCTCTCTCTCTCTCTCGCTCTCTCTCTCTCTCTCTCTCTCTCTCTCTCTCTCTCTCTCTCTCATCCCCCCTTACTCTGTCTTTCTCAGACTGCGACTTGAAAGTACCATATTTGTTTGTTTTTAATGTAAGTTATTTCATGATACCATGAATACCATATTTGTTGTTGGTTTTATATATATATATATATATACTTTTCATTTACCTGTTTACTGGGATACCATTTACAAGTTTTACGCTTTTCGGTGTCCCAAACCATGCTTTTAATTTTCTTTACTCTTGTACATTTATATATTATCATTTTTATTTGATTTTTTTTTAAATTTATAGTTGAATGAATAAATACCAAAAGTACCGTATAAGAAAGCCTCAAACTGGCATGATAAAATAGCTCAAAATGCTGAGGATTAGTTAGTTAAATTGGTGATTTTTTTCTTTAAAAAAATATTTCCCCTTTTTTCTAACCTCTCCGCCATCGCCTCTTCTCCCCCCCCCCCCCCCACGCTCTCTCTCTCTCTCTCTCTCTCTCTCTCTCTCTCTCTCTCTCTCTCATATTCTTTCTCTCTCTCTCTCTCTCTCTCTCTCTCTCTCTCATTCTTTCTCTCAATCTCACTCTCTCTTTCTCTATTTCTATCTTTCTATATTTTCCCCATTCTTTAACTCCCTTTCCTTCTTTCGATTCCAGATGGCTTCCAAAAAGGAAATAGTCTTCGCCAAAATAACCGAATGATACATTAAGAGCTGATAACTCCTTTCCAACATTTTGTTGCTAAAAAGGGAAAATATATCGTGATAATCATAACGTCAATGATCCCTCGCGGATCATTTCTTGTCCAAACAAACTTGAACGGCTCAGTGCAAATGTCCTTTGTTAAACTTCAGGCAAGGTCAGAGGTCAATTGCAAGGATGGTTGGTTGTCGTGTCAATATAGGTTTTTTGCTTCTTCAGAATGAGGGTTTCTTTTTTTCTTTATTATCCTCTGGCGAAAATGATTTCATTGTTATCACTTTTTTTGTAATGGAACCCATCTCTATTTTATGAGCTTCATTCAAGATTCACTGTATTTTCTTAATATAAAAATACAAGAAGAAGACATCTTTTTTCTTTACAGGTCTGTTAATGAATGAAAGAGATAACATGGATTGGCTATTGTCCAACGCGTTACCCATATCCACAGACCAAACATTATAAACCAAAGAGGGTGAATCGTTGAAGTTTTCTCTTTTTTCCGTTCAAAAAAATATAGCAATTGAATCGTAGACATAAAGTTCATCTCAAGGCCAAGTGGCTGATTGATCAGCTATTAGTTATGTGGATGACAAGTAAAATGAAATTTTAACATAATTTCAAACCCTCAAAGTTGTAGATTGTATCTTTAGCCCGTATAATAGTACAAAGCAATGGCGGCAAGCCTGCTTAGGTGACAATACCGTTCAAATATTTTGGTTGGTGCGATAGCACGGTATCGAGCGTGTGTGTCGCGTGCAGGTGAATTTCACTCGCGTGCCGCTGTTATCAGCGAGCCGGGGGAGTTCCCCGTTAAACAAACTTGATCTTTGCGGTGTGTTTTCAGCCGTTGTTTCATAGCATGCCGAGAACTCCGAGAGAAAAATCGAGCCCATTGTGGTTTGAAAGTTATAGGGTTGAATCGTAGGATGGGAGAGGGGAAGGGGTACGTTGTAGCTAGGAAGATTAGATGGTTGATAGATAGAGAGGAGGACGAATTAAGGACATGTAGGAGAAACAAGGGCGAATATGACAACAACAACAAAAAAAGAAGAATACTGGACCTTGTTTGTTTTGTCTGTCCACCTTTTTTGTTCTCTCTCTCTTTCTCTCTTCCCCTTTCTCAATCTCTCCCCCTCTCTCCCTCTTCCACTTACGTAGGCCCTATCATTTTAACTGTTTTCTTTTCTCTCCCCCTTTTCTGTCTATCTCTATTTGCTCTATTTTCTTCTTTATCCCTTTTTATTATTTTCTGTTGCTGTTGTTGCATGATGGTTTCTTTCTTTCTTTCTTCTTTTTCTTCTTCTTCTTCTTCTTCTTCTTCTTCTTCTTCTTCTTCTTCTTTTTATCATTTTTCTACTTCTTTTTCAGATTTTTTTTTTTTTAACGAAACACACAAGCACAGTCACGTTTGTATTGATATGCATTACGCAATAATTTCTATAATGAACGATAAAAGAGCAGTGTAGATTTTTTTTTTTTAATGCATTGTTTTATGACATGCCGTGCCGGGGTACGATCTTCACATTATTTTCCAGTCAAGTGTATACAAACCACTCGACTACGACACCTCTTCCTTCAAATATCGTCACAATTCTTTTTAAAGTAATCCTTGCTTGGTGTTCATTTATATTCAGTGCATAATACAGTTCTCGGCAGAGCTATATACATGATATACAAGTGATATAGGAGATGAACGTTCGTCTTCGGACTGACGCCGGAGATGCCGGGCGAAATTCGAATGGTAATCGCGTTGAACAGATATCCTCCAAAATACTTTCGCAATTTCATTTAATCTTCGATGCTTAATGTTGGCAAATTGTGTAAATGAGATTTTTTTTCAAAAGCCTTAAAACACTGTAAAATGCATACAAAAAAAAATTGTTATTCACAAAAAAAATATGAATGGTTGAAAAAATCTCGACGAGGTGAACATTGTTCTGAAAATCGATTAAACAAATTCATTTCAAATGATTCATGCTTAAAGCTCATCTTATATGAAGAAGATCGTCCAATCCACACTGGTCCAATGCAAAAAGCTAACATAATGAGTCCCAAAGATCGAAAAGTTCTTAACACTATACGCCCCTCCGCGGTGTCTTTCTCCCCAGTTTCATCCACAAAGCTTCCAACCCTCTGTAAACTCGTACGTCTTCTAATCTCGTCTGCACTTGACCTCCGGATTAGCTCCAGCAGGGGCGCTGTTTATTTTATATCCATATCCATGTCTTTGAAGTACCAGAACATCCCTCCACACCCTTAAACCTGCCCCCAACGGGTCGCGATAAGCCCCCTTGCTAAATACAATTAAATAGCCGCCCCTTGCCGCTCCACACATACCTTTCCATCAACGCGTGGATTGGTGTTGGTCGAATTTTACAGGGTGTTTCAAAAGAATCAGCATTTAGCACCCTCCTCTACAATTATGAATTTCATTTAGAAATGCTGTCTTATTTTCTGCTATTTTATTCCTTTTCTGTTAAGTATGTAATAGAAATTTAATGAAATGAAAAAATGTCTTACATAATCGTATACCACAACTCAACACCTGAGCGAGTGTTGATAGTGTTATTTGAGTATCACTAAAACAGGCATTCGTTGTAAAGGCTTGGTGGGGATTTATTGACACTCTTTCTAGGAGTCGCCCTTTTTTCCTTACTTTTCGAACGCGCATATAGTTTAAACTTTTAAGGATCACCCGTTCCTTATTTATATCTAAAGGCTAATTTTAATAACTTGCATTTTTCAAAACTCGGTGTATATACTTCTAATCAAAAATCCTCAAAATTGTAGGGAAAATATTTTCTTCATTAACGGTCGTTTTGCAAGTCTATCTTCCACGGAAACCAATCAAACTTGGACTTTTGAGCTTGAATCTCGTAAACTTTTACCATCACCCTAAACTTGGTCCTTGGTTTGCGGTCAATGAAACACCAGCAAAGTTTGACAACTTTATTTTCTCTACCATACCTCATTGTCAAAGCACCGATTTGGTTATCCTCTTTCATCACCTAAGGCTGTTTTTACGTTTCCTTCAAACTTCTTAAAAGGGTTCCTGCCCCCTTTTTTTCTTTTTTTCTTTTTTTCTTTTGTCTGAAAGGAGGAAAAAACCCTGATACGATGAAAGAGGCAGTAATTCAGTTAAGACAAAGAATTAGCAAACTTTTGATAATTTCATGTGAAGATGCTTCATTCACTGTTAGAGCAGTTGTTTAAAAATCATGAGGCTGTTTAAGATAAGAACCTACCAACAGTTGTCTAAAAAGATCCCCATATGTTTTACATACAAAAATTTTCAAATAACAGTTGGCAGGTTTATAATTTAAACAACCTAATGATTTTTAAACAACCGAATGATTTTAAACAACTGTTATAACAATGTTCATTATCCTAAATACGAGTTTCTCATTGCATATTGTATTCAGTTCTCTCGATCCCTCTTATTTGTTTTGTATATTTTCAATGATTTGTTATTTCTTTTTCTTTCTTTCTTCCCCCCCCCCCTCCCCTCCTTATCGTGACTGTTACAACAACCGCGTGCAACTCGGATATAAATGATATTGATGTCATTAGAAATATCACGGTTACTAAATTTAGTTTGTGGATGCGTGGTAAACTTCAGCAGGGTTTTCCCCTCCAAAGAATTGGTGACGTCAAATACTTCATGAAGTTACATCACCGTGAGAGGGGGAAACAATATCGTAAATTACCAAGTAGTTTACACAGGATTAGCTGTAGATGTAGCTGTAGATATTTCGGTAACTATAGACCAGCATGTACTAATTCCTCCCTTAGAAGTAAACATGTGTAACAAACATGATAATTTCTTACACATCACTTCCTCCAGAAAATTAATAGTTCATAGTTTCGTACCAGGTCCATGATCATGGCATACAACAAAGCTGATTCAACAACCTGTCCCTCCCCCCTCCCCCAGCCCCCTCCCCACTCCCACTCCTGCACCCCTCTTTAATTAAACACGCACTCTCAATACCTCATATTTCTTCTTCCACTCCGCTTTTCACGAGCTTCCCCTCTTACGCATTTACTCGGTTTTTAATCAGCGCGTTGTTGGTAACAAAACACCCTTAATCATGGTAGTAATCCAAATAAATACCAATCTAATCGCACCTTAAAGTCTCTCGTGTTGATTCGCCAAAAGGTCAGTCGTCATCAAATAACATATATGTGATTTATTATTTTATCCATCCGAGAAAATTACCCCGAATCCTTTCCCGCCAAAAATCAACAGCGCAGACGACACCGGGCATTAAGATTTTGATTTTCTCCCTTTCCCGTTAAATGATATCGGATGACCGTGATCATGTAGGACTACGTGATTTGCTGTTGAGATAAGACTTCGTAGAAGACTCCCCCCCCCCCTCTCTCTCTCTCTCTCTCACTCTCTCTCTCCTTTTCTCTATTTTCTGTCTTTATCTTTCTCCGACTCTCTTTATCTATATCCGTCTTCTTTCCTTTTTTGTGTTTGTATCTGTCCTTGTCCATATATTTTCACCTTTCTTTCTATCTTTCTCTATCTCTCTCCTCTTTCTCTGTCTGTCTTTCTTCGTCTCCACCTTTTTCTCTCTCCCCCTATCTTAATATGTTTTCTATCTCCAACTTTCTCTTTCTCTTTCTATCTATCCATCTTTATAGCTCCCTATCTTCCCATTCTCACTCTCTTCCCTCTTTCTCTATAATTTCTCATCCTCGGCCTCCCCTCTCCCTCTCACACTCTCTCTTTCTCTCTCTCTCTCCCTTCCTTTCTCCTTCTCCGCCCTATTTTCTAGTGTCAGATTCGGCTTTTTCGTGATTTTGCATGGCCGAGTCCCATTAATCAGTAATCAGTCCAATCACTTAGCCGTTCATGTTGTTTATGGTGTATTAGCAGTGAAACAGGATGGCTCCGACTGATTAGTTTTCATTGCAGTCTATATATCTCTCAAGAGAGGTCACAAACGATGTCCCCCCCCCCCCCGTTCCTTCAATAGCGGTGAGGGAGGTCTTAAAAGGGTAGATGCCCACCCCTGCATCATCTCCATTGCTCCTCTCCCAACTTTCAAAAATTCATTGCTGTCGATTGATTTAGAGATTTTTCTTGACGGAAATTTTGAAATATCCACCTTTTAAAATTTTTTTCTAACTGGCATGGTTTTCGGCAGACATGGCAGACTCATCGGTAGCTTTTGTCAGACTACTCCACCAAATAGAACCCGTGATGAAGAGGAATATCTCATCCTCACCCTGGCCCTGGCCCTTCGAAAAGTCGGCTTTTGATTCCCACATTACGTGCGATTCGTAATTCGTTTATAGTAGGAGAAGTGTACATACACTATTTCTTTTTATCAGTTCTATTTATTGTTCTATTATACTTTTAGGACTACAAAGTATTAAAAGTTAGCTTTATTCCGTTTACATAATGTCAATAACACTGTGAAGATTCTTTTATGATGCTTTACCTGTATTTAGAATATTGCTTCGCCTTTCTGGTTTTTATTTTTGTTTCGTTTTTATTTCTTTTTTTTTTTCTTGCCTTTTTTGTTTCTGTTATTGTTTTTGTTTATTTTGTATTTTGTATTTTCTGTTTGTATTATTCGTTTTTAAATTACCTGATATGCTATAAAACAGTGTGCTTTTAGGTTGTGGCTTTTTGCATTCATTCCGTATAGATAACGGACACCTCAGTAATCGCAAGCCGAAAGGTGTGGGAATCGGTACCATTACGCATCGCTCGATTTCTGCAGGAGTTTTTACATTCTGTTGAGTGATTTTTTTTTTGACAATTTTGCTGAATGTAAATGCACTTTGCAGTTTACTTATGGTCATTTCTTATAATAAATAAGAAAAAGTTGATAGTTTTTTTATCATAAGGATATTTGAAATTGTTTGCATTAAGGATGATTATCATCATCTTCGTAAAAATGATGATGATAATAATAATGATAACAATACTGATGATAATGATAATGAGAATAATAATGATAATCATAATAATCGTAATAACAGTAATGTAATGGTAAAAATGATAATGATAATGATGGTAATAACGATAATTGTAATACTTAGCAAAATATCATGGAATGCATTCATTACAAGAGATAAACAAAAGCAAACAACGTACCACAAATCGCCGCCATTTTTCAGGTCGACAGCTTGCAGGTCCAGATACCTCATGTTTTCAATGTGGTCCGTATCAATGAGACTATTGGTATTGGGAACTCTCCCAACCTGTCTTTCACTTCTTTATATGCAATGGTTTCTTAAAACATAAAAGTAGAAAAGAGTAAATAAACGTTGCAGTGATAAAAATAGTGTTTTCCCGGTCAGCGGCGTAGCCAGGATTTTTTTTCAGTAGGGGGACACTTGGGAGGGCATCCCCTTTCTGTAAGGGTGCACAGGAGGCGGTTTTATTTTGTTTTGTTTTTGTTTCTGTGATTTTTGGTGGGGGCACCTGAGGGGCACAGGAAATCTGTGAGGGGCATGCGCCCCAGCCCCCCCCCCCCCTCCGGCTACGCTGCTGTTCCCGGTATTTTGCCTCAGCATGGAAACACAGACTGAAAGCAAGATATAGGAAAAGTGAGCAGGAGGGGGGGGGGGGGCTAAAGTACTTTTTATATTCACCCGTCGTCGTTCCGTTTTCATGGTTCTCCACATTATTTTTATGGTGGTAAAAAGTATTCCGTCTTCGAGGCCGAAAGTGCGCATGCGTGGCCCGTGCCAGCCTCGGGGGGGGGGGGGGGGTGGGGTAGCTAACTGAGGTTAAGAACCCGGTTTAATTCTAGTCTTTTAGCTGTGAATGGCATGCGACAGTTTGATTTCTTCAACATTAAGGAATTGCACTTGAATATTCAAAATTCTGATTTATATGTTTATAATTATAGTGAAGTGCATTCAGGCATATCCGAGAAAGGCTCGTGCCTTCTTCTCGATATTCATGCAATACCACCATGATCTTGAATAAATTATGTCACTTGTTTTAATATCAATAATATGTACTAACAGTACCAATGCAATGTTATTTTGAATTTAAAATGGTTGAATTTCAAAGCCTATCTTACATTAGAATTGTATTTATATTTCTTTTACATTTGCATGATAAACAGATTGTACAGTCAATATTTTTCAGTTTCCAAAGATAGAAAGAAGGCTTAGCATAATATAGACGCATGAAAACTGATGAAGTCACAAAAATACAGGGGCTAACTAAATGACCAAACAAGATTTACCCTAAGGTCTTCTTTTCCATTATAAATGTTTTGTAATATAAAAAGGTAGAGTAGGTAAGAGCGAAAGAGGAAGAGCATATTAACAAAAAAGGTAGGGTATATCATATTAATAAGTATAAGAGGTTTAAAAAAAAATGACGGAAACGTGAGGACCGCTCTCTTTACGAACAAACAAGCGTATAGATAGATAACTGTACATTGGAAGCTGTACGTAGAACTTGAGTTGACTATGGACGCACTTTTCTTGAGATAAATTTTAATGTGTGAAATAACTAAAGTATTACTGCTCCCCCTTCTGTTTTCCTTTACCAACTTTTTATATCATTATCATCATTGATATTAATATTTTCCCTGTTTCATCTCTGTGCTCCGTTTCAGCGTATACCATCTCCTTATACATGCCTAATTTGTGTATATATTTATTCCCCCCCCCCTTATGCTTTAGTATCTCTCTTCCATCTTTCTGCCTTCCTGCGTGTCTTTCTTCAACCAGTTTAATCAAGAATTATTTGATCTGTCGTAATTAAAAACAATTATATCAGTGCAAAAATCTATATGAACGAAATGTACACGACGCAGTATTTTAAAACGAATATTGTGTCTACAAAATTGTTTTTTATACAACATAAACTAGCACGTGCTACTTTTGTATATTTAACAATTATATATTAGATATAAAATCAATGGGTATTTTCAAGTTTTAAAAAACGTAAAATGATCAATCTGAAATCGAATATCTCTTTTCACAAACCGATGTAATCGTTGCTACAAAAAGACGAGAAACAATGATTAAACAAAAGTTTACTTCTGCTTAACAGTACAAAAACAAAGGAGCACCCTATGAACATTTCCGTCACCATTCATGATGGAAAGAAAATAATTTATCTAAGTTCAAATACCTTTTGTCGTATCCTTAACAGTCCACCCCAAAATGACAGAAGTTTGGGAGGAACAAAGAGGCAAGCAGTGGTAGCCCCAATCCAACTTCTAAAGAATCCTACGGTGGTCTTTATCTGTCGCTAAAGATCTTTCCACACGTGTATCAATTCTATAAGCCTCCAGGTCTTGAAGATAATGTTATTTTTACTCCACCGCTCAATTTGTTACAAGATCCATCCCAAATGAAGTTGTCCTGACAAAGGATCAAAGGATTTTTCCTGTCTTTTTGCCAAAAACAGGCTAAAAGAAAGAAAGTGTATGAAATATTTCCATCCGTAGTTCAATCTCTGGAATCATTACGCTTAATATTATTTTACGAGGGTCCCCACAAACTTTTATTTTCCATTTTTTCTCCAATTTCGTTTGTCTTTCACCGGTGGCTTGTCAGAATTAATAAGGCAATTACATAGATCATGTTCGGTAAAAGACCAGCCTGGGACCTAACCCGGCACCACCGTTGGATGTAATAAAATAGCCGAAGGAAACTTTGGGGAAATAACGAGTGATTTGAGGTATTTTGAATTACGACTCAATTGAGGAAAATATTGTTCATTTTTGAAAGCATATAGGAACTACCCCTGTTCGTAATTTATCTAAAATAAAATGATGACGAGATTAAACTGTCAATCGACGCAGTAAAGGTCGTCGATCCACTAGTCAAAATTGTGTTTTTCTTTTGTGCTTTCCACAATTCAGCCCTGCTTTTTAAAAACCTATCCATTATGTAGCAATCCCGACAATCAAGTTTTAAAAAATCATGCGGATTTTATCAAGTTGAATACATAAACAATACTGCAGATAATATGATCACTGAAATATCCGGTAAACTGAATATTATTCTAATGTGATGTCCATGTAAATTTAAATGCTACATAATCTCATATTATCAAGCTTTTTGTTTAAGTGTACTCACATTTGAACCTTCAATTTTAACACTGTAGCATAACCGTATACCTTGCATACTGGAGTACCGTCAGAGGCTGAATGTCCCCTCATTGCGTATGTCATTGTTCGACAAGATTAGATCAGCTATCTGTCTCTTGACCCTTGTTTCTTTCCTTCTTCCCCCCCCCCCCTTTTTTTCCCCACGAAATGATTATTGCACCATAACACAGGTACCCGAGTCAAGACTCAGACTTCAATTTCCAAATTCTTTAGCAGCGAACATAAGATATTACAAGACTAAATTTAAAGTTTATTGTTTTTGTTGATGGTGGTAGTGGTAGTGGTAGTAGTAGAAGTAGTAGCAGTAGCAGCATCAGCAGCAGCAGCAGCAGCAGCAGCAGCAGCAGCAGCAGTAGTAGTAGTAGTAGTAGTAGCAGCAGCAGCAGCAGCAGCAGCAGCAGCAGCAGCAGCAGCAGCAGCAGCAGCAGTAGTAGTAGTAGTAGTAGTAGCAGTAGTAGTAGTAGTAGTAGTAGTAGTAGTAGTAGTAGTAGTAGTAGTAGTAGTAGTAGTAGTAGCAGTAGTAGTAGTAGTAGTAGTAGTGGTAGTAGTAGTAATAATAATAATAGTAGCAGCAGTAGCGGTAGCAGTAGCGGTAGCAGTAGCAGTAGCGGTAGCAGTAGCAGTAGCAGTAGAAGTAGCAGTATAGTAGTCGCAGTAGTAGTAGCAGTAGTAGTAGTAGCAGTAGTAGCAGTAGTAGCAGTAGAAGTAGTAGTAGAAGTAGTAGTAGCAGCAGTAGCAGCAGCAGCAGCAGCAGCAGCAGCAGCAGCAGCAGCAGCAGCAGCAGCAGTAGTAGTAGTAGTAGTAGTAGTAGTAGAAGTTTTAGCAGTAGTAGTAGTATCATCAACAACAACTACTACTACTACTGCAAAAACAACAATGGCAACGACGACGATAACAACGAATAGCAGCCGCAACAACAAAAACAACTCCATGCCCCTACAAGTAGGATTCGACTTGCTTGGGTCCGAAGAATATGACATAAAGAGATTTGGACTGAGAATCCAATTTCTTAGCCGACTCGAATCCTTGGTCAAAAATTAATTTGGAAACGGAGGATGATAGCGTATAAGAGGAACATCTTCATCGCTTCCTCATTCAAACCCAAAATCTGTGAAATCAATAAGAAACCTTCGTAACGTTTCATCGAATAATATCCTATTTTTCGAATTGAATCCTGGTATGTTCATCTATATTCTGGTCACTAACCAGGCGAATAATTGTCGATAATTTTCGGCGAGATATTATTCAAATGATCTTACCAGTTCATTTGATGACAAGTGTAAAGCATGATGGGTTGCTTGTACTTTTAATTTGTTTATGATATTGAACATCCCTTGCTTACACTGTGTTAAAAGGATAAGAGCATGTATATAATGATAAGAAGTGTTTACACCAAAGCTTGTTCATTATCAGTTTATTTTTTTAATCATCCGCATAAGGTCAGTCTGTGAAATGAGTTGATTCGTTATGCAGTACCGGTAATCGTTTTCCAGCAAAGTTTGATAATTATGCGATTTCTCTCAATGAGAATACAATAACACGAAAAGGGGAAAATAAGAGATTGAGAGAGGGGGGGAGGAGAGAACGAAGGAAAATAGAGGAAGGAGTAGAAGTAGAATGGTAAGATGAGGAAATCTGAATTTTAGATAAAATAATTGGGAAAAAGACATAGCAATCAAGAGACTCGAATATTTTGACCATCAGACTTTTGCCATTAGAAAACTTACCCAGACATCCCGTTGTTATTTATCATTTAATTCCACAGTGGTTCCTTTCCTTGATTTTCGATCTCTTTCAAGAAATGTATATCAACCATTCTTTTACTTAAGTAGAATACTAATTTCCTCATGACTGTACTCAAAATTAATTGATTAGGGTGAATTTAGCAATATTAACACAGTGGAGTGACGTGTTTTGTTTTGTTTGTTTGTTTGTTTGTTTAATGAGTAATAAAAATGATCATGATATTCATTAGTACACTTGCTCCTAATACCAAACCAATGTGATAAACACTTTACAAAAATAACATTCCTGTAGCTATTTCGATCTCTCTCTCTCTCTCTCCCTCTCTCTCTCTCTCTCTCTCTCTCTCTCTTTCTCTTATTCCGTATTTGCATTTGGGTGTTACATCAGATGGAAAGATTATTTGATGAAATGGCTCATGATTCTTCAATCGAGAAAATGATCGAAAGGAAATAGAAAAAGCGCGATTAGCCGGTTATTTTCTTAATTCACATAAACACGGTAAGAATCTATCAACTTGGCATCTCTTTTTTACGACCGACCCCCGGCGCTAATATTCCTAAAAGGTTTATTTTACTGAAAAATCGCTTGCATCATTAACAGACACCGTGAGATAAACAGCATTGAAACTGGGCGGTAGAGATATGTAAACGATTTTCCAGCAAATTACTCCCCGTTAACGAGTGAGTTAACGAGCTAAGCGATTGGCCCCATCTCTCAACTGCGCACTCTCAGCGGGGCTTGTCAGCCAATTAGAAGGGGTGTTACAGCTAAGCCGCCCGATTATCGTGTCGCATTTTGATACGCTCGTGCTGATTGGTGAAATCTATCGCCCAATAGCTTTGCGTTCTCCGCGCTCTCTTTTATTTTCAATACTAAGAATAAGAATCGTGTATCGCGTCATGGATGTTGTTGTTTCTCTGTTTTTCTTTCGGTAAATCCTGCCTGAAGTTGCCGATCAAGTAGTGATGAAATCTCGCGATGTATCATGAAATCTCATCAATTTTCCAGAGGCAGACATTTCGCCGAGTCCGATTACCGAAAGAAGATTCATTTGATAGCCGTAATTTATCACGAAGATTGCATTGCACGAGAAAGACAGGGAAAAGGAGGAAGTATGAGACTCTTATTTATCTGTTTTTTAAGAAGATGAAGTCCGTCGTTTAGATTTGATTCTGATTGCCTCAAGTTGATCCTTCTTCTGATTTGAAGCAGATAATCTGCCATGACGATGTTTGGAATGAAACCATGATATGGGTCCAATTAAAGTTTTCTTTCTCTTTCCTTTCCTTCTCATTTTCGTTTAGATTATTTTCTCTTTCTCGTATTCACCTCAATTTTTTTTTACAGTTCTCATTTCATTCTTTGGGGATATAATTGCTGATGCTTATGATAGACAAATAAAAGAAAATAAGGATTACGTCGTGTACTTCGTTACTTAAAGATTTTCGTTAGTTTCACTTTAATTGGTATGTGTTTTCTTTTACAATTTTTCGCCTAAATATAGACTATAGCACAGGGTATAATATGCCTCGATCATGAACTTGTATATCTTTCTGATTAATCTTAATGGTTTTTTATTTGCTCTTGGTATCTATATACTACGTCATATTGTATTGCTAATATCAACCTATATTCATGTATTCTTTCATCTGTATTTTTTTAAATAACTTGCGAAGAACAAGAACTAAACGTTCTTTCGTTTCTTTGTCTATTTCCATGCCCTTCTCTCTCTCTCTCTCTCTCTCTCTCTTCTTGTCAATATATTTTTTCATCAAAAAGAAATTTTCTGCGTCTTGTAAAGATAGTTTCAGCATCTTCTTGCAAAGCACTTTAATTCTCCACTCAAATTGATTGCAAAAATCAAACAAAGCAAATACTTTCACGGTGAAATTTATCTTCAAAGCAGAAATCAAAGGAACCAAGATTTACTTTTCATGAATAATTGAAAAGTAGAGAATTCTTATCACCATATTTACTTCAATTTCCTCACATTCAGCTGTTCCACTCGAAATGAATGATTAAAGGTTTCCGTTCTTTATTACCTTCAATTTGAGCCTTAGACTTTCTTTTGTTTTCCGTCTCTTCTTGACCCCTTTGGTTCATCAGCCAAACAATTTTTCTTTGATTGTTTCATTCATAAGATGCAGGGTCATTATTTTTCGCTTACAGGAAACTAGCACTGCCGACCGGGACACTTATGAATTACTGATTAAAAGAAATTGCGCGGAATAAATATGAGAAATTGCTCAGGCCTGCTAACACTCAATTTCCAACTTGGATGACTTTTACGAATTATGATTTCAGTCCATATATTGCACCCCTCCCCAGTCTCTCTCTCTCTCCCCCCCCCCCCTCTCTCTCTCTCTCACACACACTCTCCCTCTCTCTCTCTCTCTCCCTCTCTATTTCTCTCTCGGTGTTTTTTATATGTTTCTCTCCTAACGTTTCTCACAATTTCTCTCGTCTGTCATTTTTCTTTCTATTTTTCTCTGCCTGTACTGACTTATCCACTATTCTTCTTTTATTCAAAACTTCATGTTTGGTGATTACCACGGGGGTTTTAAAATGAATGTAGGCATTTTCATAATAATATGAATGGACAGTCTTGGTGATAGCAGACTAAAACACGGCAGAAATAAACGAAAAGGCGATATGCTATGAGAGATAAACAGATAATTGATTTCTTAAGAGAAAACTTACAAAAGCATTAACAGCTCCTTAATGGTTATATAGATTAATGCCTGAAATTTCTTTCTGGAGACTTCGAAAACACGGGCATGCTACTGATTTTTATTTATTTTAAATAAAAGATAAATGGGTCGGCAAGGAGGCACATTCCCCCCCCCCCCCCCCCCCCCCCCCCCCCCCCCCCCCCGCGCAAAACCACTCTGGTATATACCTCAGAGAGAGAGAGAGAGAGAGAGAGAGAGAAAGAGAGAAAGCGATAAAGACAAAATGAGGAAAGGAGGATAAAAAGATAAGGAGACGAGGAGAGATAAAATGAATTGCGTAGACTGTATGGGGGGGGGGGTACCGTCAACCGTCGGGACAGACTGCAATTGTATTGGCATTTCCCTGAATGCATGCAAGACTCGAACAGCTATAGCTAGGCTGGCCATAATGATAAAACAATAACTCTTCGGGATCGCAATTAGGCTGATTATTTTTCTCCCCTGATTTGCTTGCCTTCCCATTACATCTGCCAGGGGATGTAAGGGGAAAAAAGTCAGGATAAAACGAAATACTCGCCAAACTGTTTATATTTGATTGATATTGCTTTTACATAGGATAAACAGAGATTCGTCGTCTGCGGAATGGAAAGGGAATTTTGGACCGTTATTTTCGAACGGAGTCCCAATAAAGAATAAAATATTTCTTTCACAGGGGCTAACTAATCAGTCACCAAAACAAATCTTGAAATTGAAGTTTGAAGAAATCATCAAAAATTGATTGAGGACTTGAAAGGTAATCAGAGGTTGTAGGACCAAATTTCCCTGAAAGGAGGGTTTGTCGGTATATAGTTGGAAACATTATGACCATGATGACGTATGTGTCCGGTGAAACTGACCATGGTTAAGTCTTGAATCCTAGACTCTTGCTAAATAGAAATTGTTGTATAGTTTTAGTCTTACAATAATGATCCTTTTATTGAAGTCATCACTTTTGACAGAAACATCGACTCATCTTCATTAAAAAAAAAAAAATATTTGGGGGGAGTGGGACAAATGCATTACACGGAATGGATACTAGACCCGTTTACTAACTTTATGAATACTTGTTGAACAAACGTTCCCTTGACATCTAAGAAGCTTGCAGAGGTTTGCCAGACTTAGCAACACCTAAAGTATGCAAACTGGATTCCATCTATTCCGATGCCATTATGCATAACAGGTCAACGGAATAGTCGGTAACCAAGTCTCCTATAGAGAGAAACGTGCATAAATTTGAATACATTAGTAAACAGGTCTAAAGAACCAATCCCATGCCCCCCCCCCCCCCCTTCTCACTCCTAGTCCCTTTCCCCATTCAAAGCACCTTGCATTAGGAAATTAGAAAATCCTTGTTTCCGGAAAAAGTTTGATTACTGGCACGTAAACTTTATTCTGGCTCTTTGACTATACATTTAAGTCATTGTGAAATAAAGTTTCATACATCAACAGAGTTTGGCAAATATTCTGACAAACAATAACATGCAGAAAATAATAAAGTGCAAGTCAAATTCTCTCCTTTCATTTGTGTTTCCCTGTGTGATTAGTTGACCCAAATCCATGTATAAAAGAAAGGGGAAAAATAATGATACATATAAAGTACGAATCGACTAATTTCAAACTTTTTGAAAACGGTTATTGAAAGAAACTGAATTTTAGAACTTCAACCCAAATCCAATCTCGCTGATACTGTGCGACGCCGCACATGCCTGTAACGCTTTCCTGCGCCGCGCCGCCCGCCCCGAAAAAAGCTCATAATTAATATTGACCTCTTTACTATCATGTAAACAAGGGAAAATGATTTGAAAAACATGGGAATTAGTTACAACACGTTATGTATGACAGGCAAATGCCATAGGTAATGCCATTGCATATCAGTGCAGATATGATAGATCTACAATGTTAGATAAAGCAGTACAATGTCTGCGATTAAATGACCTTTTCCATATAATGAATTCAAATCCATCATCTGATCATTTTACTTGCAGGCACTTCCTCATGCACACCCCCGCCTTTGATGCATTTACAAATTAGCACCTTCCATTATCTTTTTCTTCTTCTGTTTCAGTCGCGAGATCTTGCAAAAGTAATCACTCATCAAACAGACATCATCCCCAAACTATCATGAGATACCAGTATACCCTCGAGATGCAGTGCGTTATCTTGTAAAAGAACGTGATCAGAAAATATCTTCATCTACTCTCCTCAAACTTCGCATTGACGGCGGGGGGGGGGGGGGGTGATAAAGACGTATAAGCAGTAGGATAAATTTCTATCATTTCCCCGACATTATTAGTTAGAACAAATGGGGAGCAAAAAAAAGGGGGCTCTAAAGGAGAGACTAAAAAAAGAGAGACAAGAAAAAGTCATTAGAAAAAAAAAGAGAGGCAATACTTGCGAAAGATGACAAGAAATATGGAATGAGAAAGACCAAAAGAGGATCGTTCTACAAGTTCAATTTGCCTAATAAGTCTCGGAGATAAAATATCAATTACTTTGCGAAATCATACAGGTCTACATTATACACTTCCTTCGACTTATATATCTTCTCTTTTTCTCCTTTTCTCTATCTCTCTCCCCCCCCCCCCCCCCCTCTTGCCTGAGTGGACCGGATCCCCCTGTCTGTTTAAACAATCTCTGATTATCTCACTAAATGAGCATAACAAAACGGGGGTTGATTAAAATACTAAAACACACACAATTTCATCTCCACCGGGGAGAGAGAGAGAGGGAGAAAACGCACAGGAGGAAAAATAAGAAAGGGGAAAATTGTAAATAGAGGAGGCAGATATCATCTTTAATTACACCTCATTCCATTTCGCGAATTTGGAAGAAAACGACATCATTTTTTTTTTCTCTCCAACTAGTGACGCCATCTCTTTTTTTTTTTCTTCCCTCCGGTTCGGAGATCGCAGTGATGCTCTTTCCAACTGTTTTGATTAGTGGTGAGCTAATAGTCACTGATATATTACCCTAATCGTGATTCTTTTCCATCTCTTCATCTTTCTTCCTTTCTGTCTTTCACTACCACCTATCTCCCCATCCCCCGTTTATCTCCGCTTTCTTTCTCCCTCACTCGCTCACTCACTCTCTCTCTCTCTCTCTCTCTTTCTTCCTTTCGTATTTCTTTCCATTAATTCTTTCTCTCTATTTAAATTCTATTTAGACCTATCTATCTGTCATTCTTTCCCCCTCTCTTGATCTCTTCCCCTTTTGTCCACTCTTCCCACTCTGCTCTCTATTTTCCCCTTCTTTTCTTACCTCTGTCTCTTACTCTCTCTCTCTCTCTTCTTTTTGTATTTCTTTCCAATCTTTCTCTCTATTTAAATTCTATCTAGGCCTATCTATCTATATATTTCTCTTCCCCCTCTCTTCCTCCTTTGTCGTTTCTTCCCACTTTTCCCACTCTTCGCCTCTCTCTTTTCCCTCCTCTTCCCTCTGTCTTTCTTTCTTTCTCACCCCTTTCTCTCTCCTCCTCCTCCTCCTCCTCCTCCTCCTTCCTCCCCTCTTTCCTTCCCTCCCTCCCTTCCTCTCTTGTAGTACCTCCCCTCTCCCTCTCCTCTCCATCTCTCTCTCTCTCTCTCTTTCTCTCCTTCTCTCTTTCTCCTTCTGGCGGGATATCTCATTGGTCTGCTGTAGTCGCATCAGTGTTAACTGATTTCTAAGCAGCAAGCAGTGACACCCACGGCATTGTGGGAAGGATGAGCCACCATCGGGGAAAAATGTAGCGTATGCTACTCTATGAAATAATGACGAGTAGAAAAAAGGGGGAACGTGGCCAGAGAGATTAACTTTCGTATAATCAAACTCAAAGAATAATAATTCAAGCTAGAACTGTTAATTCATGAAATTTATTCCATTTCATCGTTAGAAGTATATATCAGTAGAAAGTGATTATGACTAAAGATGAATCAATGTGTCTCTTTTATATCACAAGTGGAAAATCATTTTTGTTCGAACTATTGTTAGAAACGAAGTGAATGATATTACTTTAAAAGTATAAAGTTTCATTAAAGAAAAAAAAACGAATTCACATGTTCTAAAGAGAGAAAAGAATGGCTTAAAACATCAAGAATAACAAAAGTTCACGTCTTTAAGGGGCTTATTATGGTTTCTCCCTCAGTGAGTTATTCACAACTTGTTCTCTCTCTCTACGAATTCGCAACTGGGTGCTGGAGTGTAGTATAAGAAAGGGCAGGTATATTCTATTTCGTTGTGAAATCGGGAGTCATTAGAAGCTTAATTAATTTGAATCCGACATGATCTGGCCGACGATGGCAAGTATTTCCCCGAGGTTGGTAAATGGATAGGCCGAGTCAAACAACCAGCTCGCGGAGGAATTTATCTCCTACTCCTATCTCTCTCTTTCTCTC
>CM057164.1:23547274-23569089 GCA_029962745.1 Echinometra lucunter
AAACTTCATGTTTGGTGATTACCACGGGTGTTTTAAAATGAATGTAGGCATTTTCATAATAATATGAATGGACACTTGGTGAGAGCAGACTAAAACACGGCAGAAATAAACGAAAAGGCGATATACTACGAGAGATAAACAGATAATTGATTTTTAAGAGAAAACTTACAAAAGCATTAACAGCTCCTTAATGGTTATATAGATTAATGCCTGAAATTTCTTTCTGGAGACTTCGAAAACACGGGCATGCTATTGTGGTCCAAGCAGGTATCGTTTTCGGAGATTTTTATTTATTTATTTATTTTAAATAAAAGATAGATGGGCCGGCAAGGAGGCACATCCCCCCCCCCCCCCCCCGGCCGCGCAAAACCACTCTGGTATATATACCTCAGAGAGAGCGAGAGAGAGAAAGAGAGAAAGCGATAAAGACAAAAGGAGGAAAGAAGGATAAAAAGATAAGGAGACGAGGAGAGATAAAATGAATTGCGTAGACTGTATGGGGGGGGGGGTACCGTCAACCGTCGGGACAGACTGCAATTGTATTGGCATTTCCCTGAATGCATGCAAGACTCGAACAGCTATAGCTAGGCTGGCCATAATGATAAAACAATAACTCTTCGGGATCGCAATTAGGCTGATTATTTTTCTCCCCTGATTTGCTTGCCTTCCCATTACATCTGCCAGGGGATGTAAGGGGAAAAAAGTCAGGATGAAACGAAATACTCGCCAAACTGTTTATATTTGATTGATATTGCTTTTACATAGGATAAACAGAGATTCGTCGTCTGCGGAATGGAAAGGGAATTTTGGACCGTTATTTTCGAACGGAGTCCCAATAAAGAATAAAATATTTCTTTCACAGGGGCTAACTAATCAGTCACAAAACAAATCTTGAAATTGAAGTTTGAAGAAATCATCAAAAATTGATTGAGGACTTGAAAGGTAATCAGAGGTTGTAGGACCAAATTTCCCTGAAAGGAGGGTTTGTCGGTATATAGTTGGAAACATGACCATGATGACGTATGTGTCCGGTGAAACTGACCATGGTCAAGTCTTGAATCCTAGACTCTTGCTAAATAGAAATTGTTGTATAGTTTAGTCTTACAATAATAATCCTTTTATTGAAGTCATCACTTTTGACAGAAACATCGACTCATCTTCATTAAAAAAAAATTATTTGGGGGGAGTGGGACAAATGCATTACACGGAATGGATACTAGACCCGTTTACTAACTTTACGAATACTTGTTGAACAAACGTTCCCTTGACATCTAAGAAGCTTGCAGAGGTTTGCCAGACTTAGCAACACCTAAAGTATGCAAACTGGATCCCATCTATTCCGATGCCATTATGCATAACAGGTCAACGGAATAGTCGGTAGCCAAGTCTTCTATAAAGAGAAACATGCATAAATTTGAATACATTAGTAAACAGGTCTAAAGAACCAATCCCTTGGCCCCCCCCCCCCCCCTTTCTCACTCCTAGTCCCTTTCCCCATTCAAAGCACCTTGCATTAGGAAATTAGAAAATCCTTGTTTCCGGAAAAAGTTTGATTGCTGGCACGTAAACTTTATTCTGGCTCTTTGACTATACATTTAAGTCATTGTGAAATAAAGTTTCATACATCAACAGAGTTTGGCAAATATTCTGACAAACAATAACATGCAGAAAATAATAAAGTGCAAGTCAAACTCTTCCCTTTCATTTGTGTTTCCCTGTGTGATTATTTGACCCAAATCCATGTATAAAAGAAAGGGGAAAAATAATGATACATATAAAGTACGAATCAACTAATTTCAAACTTTTTGAAAACGGTTATTGAAAGAAACTGAATTTTAAAACTTCAACCCAAATCCAATCTCGCTGATACTGTGCGACGCCGCACATGCCTGTAACGCTTTCCTGCGCCGCGCCGCCCGCCCCGAAAAAAAGCTCAAAATTAATATTGACCTCTTTATTATCATGTAAACAAGGGAAAATGATTTGAAAAACATGGGAATTAGTTACAACACGTTATGTATGACAGGCAAATGTGATAGGTAATGCCATTGCATATCAGTGCAGATATGATAGATCTACAATGTTAGATAAAGCAGCACAATGTCTGCGATTAAATGACCTTTTCCATATAATGAATTCAAATCCATCATCTGATCATTTTACTTGCAGGCACTTCCTCATGCACACCCCGCCTTTGATGCATTTACAAATTAGCACCTTCCATTATCTTTTTCTTCTTCTGTTTCAGTCGCGAGATCTTGCAAAAGTAATCACTCATCAAACAGACATCGTCCCCAAACTATCATGAGATACCAGTATACCCTCGAGATGCAGTGCGTTATCTTGTAAAAGAACGTGATCAGAAAATATCTTCATCTACTCTCCTCAAACTTCGCATTTACGGCGGGGGGGGGGGGGGGAGGGGGGGTGATAAAGACGTATAAGCAGAAGGATAAATTTCTATCATTTCCCCGACATTATTAGTTAGAACAAATGGGGAGCACAAAAAAAAGGGATCTAAAGGAGAGACTAAAAAAAGAGAGACAAGAAAAAGTCATTAGAAAAAAAAAGAGAGGCAATACTTGCGAAAGATGACAAGAAATATGGAATGAGAAAGACCAAAAGAGGATCGTTCTACAAGTTCAATTTGCCTAATAAGTCTCGGAGATAAAATATCAATTACTTTGCGAAATCATACAGGTCTACATTATACACTTCCTTCGACTTTTATATCTTCTCTTTTTCTCCTTCTCTCTCTCTCTCTCTCACCCCCCCCCCCCCCCCCCCCTCTAGCCTGAGTGGACCGGATCCCCCTGTCTGTTTAAACAATCTCTGATTATCTCACTAAATGAGCATAACAAAACGGGGGTTGATTAAAATACTAAAACACACAATTTCATCTCCACCGGGGAGAGAGAGAGAGAGGGAGAAAACGCACAGGAGGAAAAATAAGAAAGGGGAAAATTGTAAATAGAGGAGGCAGATATCATCTTTAATTACACCTCATTCCATTTCGCGAATTTGGAAGAAAACGACATCATTTTTTTTTTTTTCTCTCCAACTAGTGACGCCATCTCTTTTTTTCTTCCCTCCGGTTCGGAGATCGCAGTGATGCTCTTTCCAACTGTTTTGATTAGTGGTGAGCTAATAGTCACTGATATATTACCCTAATCGTGATTCTTTTCCATCTCTTCATCTTTCTTCCTTTCTGTCTTTCATTACTACCCATCTCCCCCATCCCCCGTTTATCTCCGCTTTCTTTCTCCCTCACTCGCTCACTCTCGCTCACTCTCTCTCTCTCTCTTTCTTCCTTTCTTATTTCTTTCCATTAATTCTTTCTCTCTATTTAAATTCTATTTAGACCTGTCTATCTGTCATTCTTTCCCCCTCTCTTGATCTCTTCCCCTTTGTCCACTCTTCCCACTCTCCTCTCTATTTTCCCCTTCTTTTCTTTCCTCTGTCTCTGTCTCTTACTCTCTCTCGCTCTTCTTTTTGTATTTCTTTCCAATCTTTCTCTCTATTTAAATTCTATCTAGGCCTATCTATCTATATATTTCTCTTCCCCCTCTCTTCCTCCTTTGTCGTTTCTTCCCACTTTTCCCACTCTTCGCCTCTCTCTTTTCCCTCCTCTTCCCTCTGTCTTTCTTTCTTTCTCACCCCTTTCTCTCTCCTCCTCCTCCTCCTCCTTCTTCCCCTCTTTCCTTCCCTCCCTCCCTTCCTCTCTTCTAGTACCTCCCCTCTCCTCTCCATCTCTCTCTCTCTCTCTTTCTCTCCTTCTCTCTTTCTCCTTCTGGCGGGATATCTCATTGGTCTGCTGTAGTCGCATCAGTGTTAATTGATTTCTAAGCAGCAAGCAGTGACACCCACAGCATTGTGGGAAGGATGAGCCACCATCGGGGAAAAATGTAGCGTATGCTACTCTATGAAATAATGACGAGTAGAAAAAAGGGGGAACGTGGCCAGAGAGATTAACTTTCTTATAATCAAACTCAAAGAATAATAATTCAAGCTAGAACTGTTAATTCATGAAATTTATTCCATTTCATCGGTAGAAGTATATATCAGTAGAAAGTGATTATGACTAAAGATGAATCAATGTGTCTCTTTTATATCACAAGTGGAAAATCATTTTTGTTCGAACTATTGTTAGAAACGAAGTGAATGATATTACTTTAAAAGTATAAAGTTTCATTAAAGAAAAAAAAACGAATTCACATGTTCTAAAGAGAGAAAAGAATGGCTTAAAACATCAAGAATAACAAAAGTTCACGTCTTTAAGGGGCTTATTATGGTTTCTCCCTCAGTGAGTTATTCACAACTTGTTCTCTCTCTCTACGAATTCGCAACTGGGTGCTGGAGTGTAGTATAAGAAAGGGCAGGTATATTCTATTTCGTTGTGAAATCGGGAGTCATTAGAAGCTTAATTAATTTGAATCCGACATGATCTGGCCGACGATGGCAAGTATTTCCCCGAGGTTGGTAAATGGATAGGCCGAGTCAAACAACCAGCTCGCGGAGGAATTTATCTCCTACTCTATCTCTCTCTCTCTCTCTCTCTCTCTCTCTCTCCCTCTCGGTATGTCTCTACTCTCTTCATTCTCTCCACTCTATCTTTCTGTCCCTCTCTCCCCTCCCCTCCCCTCTCTCTCTCTGTTGTGTATCTTTCCTTCATCTCTCCTCCTACCTTTTTCTCCCCTTCTCTTTCTCTCTCTCTCCCTCTTTTCCTCAAAATAGGATTCATCCACGCAATATCCCCAGCTCTTTACCAAAACTCCTCTAAAAGATG
This sequence comes from Echinometra lucunter, assembly GCA_029962745.1. NCBI lineage: Eukaryota > Metazoa > Echinodermata > Echinoidea > Camarodonta > Echinometridae > Echinometra > Echinometra lucunter. Next base: position 23,552,061 of record CM057164.1, read on the forward strand.
AAGAAAATGAAGTATCTTGTATTGATTAAATACATGTCCCCCGTGGCCTTTGATACGACCCTATCCTCATTTCCGCATTTCATTTCTTTGATATTTTCCCCTATCATATTAGAGGAAAGAAATAGGGTTCTGTTATTTGATGACGCTAATGGAAATAGTAGTACTATATAAGGGATAGTTTACGGATAATGATGATGATATGACACTGATAATGACGGCGAGGAATGGTGTCGGTGATTATACTGTCATGTTTTTGGCAACGATGACGAGGAGGAGGAGGAGGAGGAGGAGGGGGAAGAGGAGGAAAGTGACAGACCTATGCGAATTTTGGAAATAAAATATTTTCATTTAATCTGAATGACGAAATTCCTGTGACACACTTTGTCATTATAATGTGGTGCGTACACACTGTGGTAACGTTGTGTATCCATATCTAAAAGAGTGTGAACATAGTAGTTCCTTGTGCCAATAGTGTGAGAGAATTAAGTTATTACAAGGTGGGTACACAGTGAGTGTGATCATGGTAGTTCCATGTGCCAATAGTGTGAGAGGCACACTGTGTTAACTTGGTCACTCTGTGTCATACAGTGTGAAAACGTTGCCAGCACTCTGAGAGGGTTTTATATACCTCTCCGTGATTATACTTGAAACATGTCTCTAATTATAAAAATCAGATTTTTTTTTTTCCTGTGGTCATACGGGTCATACAGTGCCACACTTTGTCACTGAGTGGGCGAAAATTATGCTTTTCACATACCCACACTGTGGAATTGGGACAGAAAGTCTGTGCAGTCCTTTTCTGTGATCTTTCAGACCTTAGAAAGGTGTGGAGAGGGAAAGCCCTCATAATAAAAGATGGAGTATATGCTGTTGTGTCATGCTATGGACATTCTGTGATCATGAAGTTTTACCCAATGGGAACATTCTTTTCAAAAACTTCCTGAAAGTGTACCGTGGCCACATTGTGAAATCATTCTGAGCACGTCGTTTTCCAACTAGCGAAATTATGAAAGTGATCCCAGTCCTCACTGTGGCCATACTGTGGTTTGTACACTGTGTGATACTTTCCAGAGCCGTAAGTGTGTTAAAATGTGTAAACGCATTGTTTTCACATTGTCATTGCCATATGCATTGTGGTGCGTACCTGCATGACAGCATGTGATTATCAAACATACTCCCCGATCATGTGATCATAATAATTGTATGCGCATATTGTGTCACTCTACAAATTAATTTGTCTTTTATATCCCGGTAGCGCTGGCTTTTATTGGCGAGCCTAAAATATAATTTAGAGTATGAGCTGGTTAGTGAACTACGTGATGTCGATGTCGATGATCACGATGACCAACATGATCATGATACTGAGGAGGAGGAGGAGGAGGGGAGGAGGAGGAAGAAGAAGGTGACGATGATGATTAATGATGACAATGGCGGTGTAGAAGATACTACGCAACGATTAATCCCACTCATGCTTCTCCAAATAACACATGCACTTTGCTTCAATAAGATTCATAACTTAACCTATACTTTTTTTATGTTCCTACATGTAAATTTCAAATCCAAAATGGAGTATATAAAACCTCATTTTGCCACGAAAATTAGAGTTCTTCAAAATTGTTGGTTAATAGACCAAAATGGCATAGTTTTAATGAAGTCGATTTCTATGCATACGATTTTCTTTGCTCGAATGATAACGATCTGTCCACAGCATTCCCCGCAATGTATCCCAAGAAATTGTTCAATCATCATTTTTTTAAAGAAATGAAGCAGGTTTTTCCGTTGGCTTAATTAATTTTGGGGAATTATTTCACTAAGCCGCGCCTAAGTATGATGAACATTATTTTACTCTAGGAAGATGCCAAGTTTCAATTATGTTGGCCTATTTTCCGTAATGGATATACATGAAAACTCATGCACATCATCTTGACATCGGTAGTGATACCCGAGGAAAAAATTCGTTTGGCGCCTTCTCCCAAATAAATTTCGTCGATAATAGAGCATTTATTAATTAGTTTCATACATATATGCATATTAGATTTATATTTGTGTTAATAATTGATTGTGGGAAGCAAACACGGGGTGGGTGTGGGCGCCAGTTCTATGATTATAAACGTAACCTATTCATGAAGCGATTTTTTTTTTCAATTGAGAGAAATTTCTGTGATTTTCCTTTCTTGTTTAGATTTACACTCAACAAAATTTCATCTGTGTCTTTTTCCCCTGCTTCCTCTTGAATTATTACTCCCCACTTTTATTTTTTTCCGTGTATCTATTTCTTCCGGCTAGTTTCCCTTATTCACATGTTTTTTTATAATAATAATAATAATAATGATAATGATAACGTTTTATTTACTCAGGGTATAGCCGCTTCCGTTTTTTAACTACTCTCCCAGCGGGCCCTGCATAACATAACAAGTTATTATTACCCTTCTCTATTCTTTATATGCCGAGCGCCTGGCTAGAAGGCAGAAGGTCCCATTTTTTAAAGTCTTTGGTATGACTCGACCGGGGATCGAACCCGCGACCTCCCGCTCGTGAGGCGGACGCTCTATCAATTAAGCCAACATGCCCGTATCCTTTTAATTCAGTTAAAACAACTAGAGAAAAATACAATCATTCAAAGGACAATGCAAAGGAAGGGCGCGGAAGGTTTTCTTTGTTGTTGTGGAGAAAATGCACATTAACTCGTGGTGGAACAGATCAACAGTTAAATTGAACTATAAGTCAGCGTTGTCCCCTTGTTCGTTCAGCCAGCTTCAAAATTGAGCTTTGATATCTAAAAACATTGAAATGATTAAATAAGAACCAGGCAAAATCCAAACTGCGCTAAATTCATTCCCCGCACCTGTTTTAAATGAGAGATTTACAAATCCATTCACTCATTATTGGCTCGCTGTAGACATCTAAGCGTGGTTAATGGCCGATAAGGTGAGCAAATCATTTGCCATTGCCAATCAAACTGCACTCAAATTCTAAAGATTTCATCAAACGCATATCCAGAAAAAAAAAAGAAAAAAAATATATATATAGGCGGTTCCCCGCCTTTGCCCTTTCACCTGGTTTTCGAGAAATGTTTTCATTCGCAGTTTAATTCTGCTCTGTGATATGCTTACTACTATTCCCCTTTTTCCTTCTCTCTCTGAGCAATGGATCTATAGACCACCATAGCCTGCAGTGAAAACATTGCCGATGTCTTCAGTTCGCGTAGCTGTACAAACATGCGCGTAATCCCCAATTCTTTATCCGTCAGTTTTTAATCTGTAAGAGTGCGTCGTGCGTTGAAATCGCAAAACGTGCTGATCAGTACCCCAAAGACAAACCCTGGAAATAAGTTTAGAATTTGAGGCTGGATTAAGGTGGCGTTAAAAGACAACTAATTATTTCACAAAAGAAAACTGCTAAAGGGGGTCCGGCTACGCATTTTCCAGGATTGTCCAGTCGACTTTGAGCGGGATGGAATGTTGACGGTGACCTGAGGGGACAAAACTTAACATCAAAAGTTGATCCCTCTTGTCCATTGAAGGCGTCAATCGCTTTAAAATGTAATCAAAACTACTTATAAGCTCCTTTGCTTCAAGTAAGCGTGATCCCATCTCTATTACAAACACACAAAGGCTAAAATTTTTATTCGAAATGGACTCTGCGAGATTGAAGTTCAGGCACTGATGATGAGTCGTTACCATGGTGATTTAGGGATAATGCGGACAAATGGCGATTAAAGATGCGGTAGACACGAATGATTAAAATGAAGTGAACATAGATATTACCTCAGTAGCCCTAGCAAGGAAAATGCTGCCTTGTATGGTTACAATAAAAGTGATGATGATTGTGTTTGGATTGGCTTTGATACAAAAAGTATGAACCAAAGTGGACATGGTGAACAGCGTGAACGTCTAGAGACAAAATATTTGTATGAGTAAAATAATCGTAATCTTCTTGATAACGTTTGCGCACACACTTAAAACTAAAAAGGAGACAAAATTCTCATTAAATATACCAAAAAGATGATCCTCTGGTGCCAATATGGCTTCTAGGGATGTTTTCAGTAATCATTCAACTATATCATTTTAACCACCAAATTATCCTGATTTGGCTGGTACAGGTTAACCCATTCGTGACAGGAATTATTTAAAGCCTTATTTGATCAGCTTTTATTCTTCAAATTGGCAACACCAACATTTTTCTTTTATTGCTACATTTTTTTTAATAAAACGTCATGTATCTGAAATGAATATAAATTGACAGAAATTATGATGAGAAGTCAAAAAGTTGCCAGTTTGCAGGGGAAAACGGTGATTTCAAACCTTCTATCACATAGCCAATTTAAGGATTTTAATGCTTATTTTCTTTTTAAAAATTTTCAGCATCAAACAACGAATATTGACGCAACCAAAATGGGCACAGTTTGTGTAGAATTTTTTGCTCTTTCTGCTCATGTATTTGATATGATTTTTAGGGCTTTGCATCAAAAGATATTAGGCCAAACCACAAAATGTGGACCTCTGTCACGAATGTGTTAAATGATCATTAAAACAATGCATTATAATATCTATAACCACAATATTCATTTCAATCTAGTGAAAACAGGGTCTGTGTTTCTCATCCTTTTCCTCCATACAGTCAGCGGATCTATGCCACATCCCCTGGTTGCACCAACATGTTCCCAAGCCAGTGTCCACCCGAGTCTTAGCGAGGAGATGCTGTTGGATGAGCTGGCTTACAATCGGAGACGCCAGGTTTGTGTAAGCATTCGAGATTCAATCATTTCCAGAGAAATATCCAAACTATTAACTCGAAAGCCCATATTTTAACAGCTGCTTTAACTTGACCCTGAAGTTAACCCTGTGCCAACTAAACTAAAAATGTCACGGTTGGGTTGGAAAATAGATTTGTGATATATTTGTAGCCATTACCTTCATTTTGTGTGCACCATCTTCACTTCTTTACATTGCTGCTACATGAATTCTAATCTCATTTTTATAAAAGTCCTGTCATACCTTCATCTTATATCTTTACTATTCTCATCAAAAATAAGTTTGTTACCATGGTTCCTATTAGTTGCCGTGGAGGAAGAGTTGGAAAGGTGGTCAGATTCTTCAAAGTGTGAAAGTGTGATTTCCCCCCCCCCCCCCCCGAAATTTGTTTAGCAGAAGGTTGATATAATTTAAAAATAGACAGCGAGGCTCAGCTACGGGTTTTTTTTTTTCTTTCTTTCAAAGAGTCAACTTGGTCAGTCAATCTTTAAAAATGATGTAAATGAAAACCATTTCCAGAGGACTAAAAGTGAAGCCATATGGCCTTATTATACCAACTCATTATCAAATCATGAAGCAGACTGTTATATTCTCTATTTTCATATGATGGTTTATATTGTCTTATTCACAGCGCCGAAATCGGACTACATTTACTCCGCAGCAACTCAGTGAACTTGAAACTCTCTTTGCCAAGACTCATTACCCTGATGTATTCCTCCGCGAAGATCTTGCCATGCGCATCCAACTCACAGAAGCCAGAGTTCAGGTTAGCTTGCAAGAGGTTTATTCCGAAATATAAAACTTAACAGACGAGTTACATAATGCATAGAGAAGGGAAAGACATACGCCCTGCTCAGTTTGACGAAAAGTCATGAGATGCAATATATATGAAATATATATGAAATACAATCATTTATTTTGTCTTCATCAAAACAAACACATTTCAAGCAGAGGTGACATAACATCACAGGTCCTATATACCATTTATTCCAAGTGGATATTTTAGAAAGACAAATAATAGTGTTTCCGTTGCATCGTCCAAAACCTTGAAAGATATATTATAATCACAATAAACTAAAACCATTTTCTCTATGTGGACATTTTGTAATAATTTATGAATATTACTGTGGCTGTTCCCCTACTCCCCCGCTCTATCCCCCACAGAGAAAAAGATGTTATGTCAACTCTTCTTGTCTTGGTTTTTAATTTCTATTTGATAAATCTATTTTCTTTTGTCAACTCCAGGTGTGGTTTCAGAATCGTCGTGCCAAGTGGCGTAAGATGGCTCGTCAGCGACTCGGCGTCGACCCGTGGCGCACCCGACAGATCAACACATATCCCAACCCTATTGGCTTCCATGGCAATGCTTGGCTCTCCGCGGCAGCGGCCGGGAACTTCGCCGCGGCGACCAGGGGTGTGCGCTCGAGTTCGGCTGCTGCTGCGGCAGCAGCGGCTACGGCAATGGCTTCGCCGCCGAGCTTGACGCCAGGGATGCTGTACAACGAGGCGATGGCGAGACTGGCTCAGCGGTCATTGGCAGGAGGGTTAGTATTGGCTCGTGTGTGGTGGTGGTGGTGGTGGTGGTGGTGATAGTGATGATTGTGATGTTGATGGTGACGACGTTGACGATGACGATAGTGATGGTGATGGTGGTGGTGATGATGATGATAGTGATGTTGATGTTGATGTTGTTGATGATGACGATGATGACATTCATGATGATTATCATGGGGAAAAGGATGATGACGATGGCAATTTTAATAAAGAAAACTTATGAGGATAATCATGATGACGATGAGTATAGTGATGGTGACGATGATGGTGATGATGGTGGTGATGATGATGATGATGACATTCATGATGATTATCATGGGGAAAATGATGATGACGATGGCAATTATAACAAAGAAAACTTATGAGAATAATCATGATGACGATGAACGAGGACGATGACGATTATGATGGTAGGCCTTTTGTTGTGAGTGATGGTGACGGCCATGATGGTGAGGATGATGACGAAGATAACATGGGCGTCCATCCGTTTTATAATTAAGGGCACTATTCCAAAATTTGCTGATAAGGAGAAAAAAATACACTAAGCTTATTTTTTCGGGGGGCATACCTATTTTAGTCAGGTGTCTCAATGTTTAAAATCATGGTGGGGACAAAATTGGGGGAAGACATACCCTCCTGTGTCCCCTTTCCATATTTTTTTTTGTAGGGATCGACGTGACCACCTGCACCCCCCCCCCCCCCCCCATTGATGCCCATGGATGATAATGACGGTGGTATATCGCCGTATCGGTGATAATCATGCTTTGTGGTGATAGTGGTGATGATAGTGTTTGATGGTTGGTGGTGATGATAATGATTTTTTTTTGGCGGGGGTGGTGGCGATGTTAGTGCAGGTGGTGCTGGTGTGGTGGTGGGATGACAGTGGTGGTAGTGGTGATAAAGATAGTGATGATTGCTGGTAGTGATATAGTGGTAATGTTTATGGCAGGGGTGGCGATGGTGGTAGTGAGAATGGTCTTTTTTTCTTCTTCTTCTTCTTTGCGGTGGTGGTGGCGGTGTTGGAGCGATGGTGGTGGTGGAAATTTTGGTAGTGTAGTAGCGATGATAATGACATTGATGTTTTTCGGTGGCTCTGCCAGGTGGTGGTGGTGGTAGTGGTATAGTGTTGATGGTAGAGGTGGCGGTAGTGGGAGTGATTAAATGTTTTTCTTTGTATGTGGTAGCGGTGTTCGTGCAGGTGGTGATGATGGTGCTGATGACGACGGTGATGACGATGGTGATGATGATAATGATGATTTCTTTTTACCTTTTTTAAAAAATCTTTTTTAGTGTTTCACAATACCACTGTATTTAAAATATTCACTGGATTTATGGTTATGCTTCTTTTTTCTTCTTTCTTTCTTTCTTTCTTTCTTTCTTTCTTTTTCCCCGAAAATAGAGTAATCACTGGATCAGGCCTCAGCGACCATCTCCACTTCCCTCAGCCCGCCAGCACCGCCGGCTGCAACTGCCTCTCGCACTCCGGTCCCCACCACCACCTCGTGCACCAGCTCCAAGCTATCAAAACACCACATCCACGCTCCCGAATCTCCACGAAGCCCATCCGAATCCCCGAAGCACGGTTCGCCAGCCCATTGCCTGGATGACGACGAAAAACGATGTTTCAGTCTGGCATCTTTGCGCATGCGCTCTTCAAAGGAGCACACTTCGGATTTAGAAATGTCCGAAAAGTCTGCCGATTCCCCTCTCAGCCAAGACGAATTTGTTAGTGTGAATTAGCTCCTCATTCAGTAAACCTTTGTTTATTTCATAGTTTTCTCAGTCTAAACACATTACCATCAAACACTGGTCTAAACTCATTTGTTAATACAGTGTATAACATTAGTACTCTTGGACAGGGCGGCGCCAGGACATTTTTAAAGGGGGGGGGGGGGCAAGATGACCCACAGGCGAATTCATTTACGTTCAAAGTGAACAAGGGATATTATGATATTATAGTTGCATGATGACCCAGCCCTCTCTTTCCCCATGCTCTTCTTTCTTCTTCGTTTTCTTCTTTTTCTCCTTTTCATTTTCATTTTTTTGTTTTTGTTATGTCACTTGAAAAGTCATAGGGGCGATCGCCCCCTCCCCTGTAGCGCCGCCCCTGCTCTTGGAAATGTTTGTAAAACTAAAACAATTTTATTTTGTTTTCATTTATGCATAATAACAACTGTTGTCGAAATTATCGTTAAGACGTAGAGAATACTGACACCTCCATTTCTGAAGTATAAGTGTTTCCCCTAAAACCATAATGTTAAATCACAAACCACAAGATTGGTTTTAGTTTCAACATGTTTTTTGTGTCTTAAGTTTTCAATTTCAAAAATAGAAAAGTTATCTGTCTTATCTCACTTAAAGGTCAGATTGTTATGAAGATTCAGGCAAACGATAGGTTAAGAAGATATTACCATTGCTACAAAATGCATCACTGTAGTATTATGTTTGATGTAACAAATAGGAAAGCGGTTTACCCATTAAAAAAATAAAAATATTTATTTGATAGTTTTGAGAGTAATTTGGAAATAAAAAATGATTTAAGTTGATGTATTAACTTGCTTTATGATAGGGCTATCATAGCCGGGTTATGATAATAGCCAGTTCATTGCAGTTTGCTTCTTTTTGGTGGCAAATTCATTGTAAATAAATCCATATTGTATAAAGTAACACATGAATGAGGACGGAGAAAGCCATAATATACTATTTGTTTTGTATACATGTATTTCATACCATGCTGGCTTAAATCCAAATAGTACACAGTGCAATGTCATTTTACCTGCTAACATTCCATTTGATATTTATTCCATTTGTTGTTGTTGTTTTTTTGTTATTTTTTTTTCATTTTCCGATGCTACCTTTTGTTTTGAAATACCATATCTGAGACAATCCTTGAAATTCACATTATCACGTTATCTTCAACGTTTCATGAATATCAGTGCTAGCGGGGATGGATGTTTGGCGAATTGAAATTCAACATTTTGTGGGTGTTAAATACACCCCCCCCCCCACGTCTGTCAGTCGATTTCATACGATGTGTGTGAGGGAATTAGTTTATCATTAATATTTGCCATTTTCTTTTTAGTATTCTTTTGGAGCAAACTCCATCAAATTTGACGGGGCAAGGGGTGAATTGCCACTTGGTCTCATCCCACATGGTCTAATCCCATTAAGTCTACAACCACTTTGTCTAATAACTATTTGGCCTAATTACCACTTAGCTCATTTACCATTTCGTCTAATTTCCAGTAAGGCCATGCTCATTTCGTCTAATACACACTTGGTCTAACACCACTTAGTCTATCTAATTAGACGAACTGATTAGACGAAAAGAGGAAAACTAAGCTGACGAAGTGGCAATAAGACTATTTGATCATTAGACAAAATGACAGGTCGCCCAAGTGGGTATTAGACCAAGTGATGATTGGACCAAATGGCAATTAGACCAAATTGACAGTAAACAAAATGAGTTTAGCCATAGTGGTGCTAGACGATCTCGGAATTAGACCAACTGATATTAGACAAAGTTGCTATAAACCGGGCAAGGTAGCAACATCTCCCCTACCCCACCCCGACTGCGCTTAGCTTTCCTTTGTCCAAATGACGTAATATTCCCATTACAAACGAAAATATTGGTATCTGCAATAGATAATGTGTTTGTTATAGGAAAGTTGCAAATTTGAACAGGAAAATTTTGGCTCGTCTCTGTATTACCATTTTGAATATAGTGATGATCATTATCTGGGGAGCGTTTCATGAAGAGTTTCATCGGTGAAAATCACCGACAAATGTTATAAGCTAGTGAAAATCCTCGCATCTGATTGGCTGAAAGCAAATTAGTCAGTGAAAATCACCGACAAATCTCTTCATGAAACACTCCCCAGGTACAGAATTATTCAAATCAATGACAGTATGTTGGCTACGTCTCTGTGGAAAAATAAATAATTTGCACATACTGTTTTGTGCAAGTGTATTTCAGCTTCTGTATCTATTGTAAGTTTCATTATTCTGAAAATAAAATGTAATTTACTATGTTACATAGTGTGGCATGTCATTTTGATGGGTGAAAATGAAAATATTGTTATTATGTTGTCTGTATAATATTAGAATGCATGTATTTATATTTACGAGTGCAATTGATATCAATAAATGAATAATCAGAAGAAAAACAAACTGATTAATATTTACTCATTGTCTTTATTGCAGTAAAAAGCTGTGATACTCATATTCTGAATAAATCTTGAAAATAGTTATACATCTGTATCATAATGAAAATGTCCAACATGATTTGATTAAATTTAAAAAATCATCAACAACCATTATGAAATACATATTACTTACAAGGAATGAAGCATCATTTCACATCACTACATGTACATGAGAATTGTGTATCAATACTTAAAAATATACCAAGAAAAAAATCTAATATTTTGGACAAAAAATAGAAAAATATCCAGACTTTTTCTCTCTCATTTCAAAGAAATGGTGGTCAGACATGACTTCAAAAACTCATCATGCAGCAGTGCAGATACTTTTAGCCCACTGACTCCTGAATTATCTAATTCCCATAGGCTTAATACAAGAGTCAGCCGGTTCCAGAAGCCGGGGCCGGTATTTCTGAAAATCATGTTATCTTCGCAATCAGAAATAGCGTACGCCATTGGCTCACATCGCGCACTTTTGTCTTGTATGCTGGTCATTTGCGCAGTTTATACCAACCATAAGTACGCATTTTAAATTTGTCATGACAATTAAAACAGTGAAGATAAGACAAAAGATTTTCAGAATACCGGCCCAGTGGGTTAAAGGGGGTACCCAATGCTGAAACAATGTAGCTCATTTGAAAGAGCATGATTTTGTTAGCAGAAAATCATCTGCCTAAAGTTTTTTTAAAAATCGTGTTGCCAAGGAAACCCCCAAATGTGGTAAGATTTCAGGATATTTTTGACCCCTCAGCTGTGACCCAGTTTCAACTGGGTACCCACTTTTACGTCAAAATGACGTCAAAGTGGGTACCTTCACTACCTTGTCGCGCACTTATAGCAAAATGCGCGCAAAGTATAATACATATTGTACAGTCTAGTGCGCAGCATAACTGCAATGCGCGAAGCTGGGTACCCACTTGACCGTCATACCTCATCCTCAAATTTTTTGGTTCAGCTCTTGACTTTTTATGATAAAATTAGCCAAAATGCATTGATTTTGATTGAAAATCATCATATTTTTAATGTAATGTTTCTTAGAATTCTATTCTTGATCATATATCAAAATATTTTTTACCATTGTGTAATCACTTTAAAGTTATGTACAAAGATACCATGAGTCAAAGAAGTCATGGATTATAAATTCATTTTCCCTCTAATCACAGTTTCCACACATGAATTCAAGTGCATTTCAGTATTAAACTGATAGACAACATTCTATGAAAGTGTCGTTGAGAGTACGTCACGGTTATGCATATGTTATGATTATGCAGATGTCGGGAAGAAGTGATTGTCAAAGACACTTTATACTGATAGCTTAATACTCAGAATTTAAAAAAAAAGTTTGCATAAAAGATTTTGCAGTAATACTCCTTACACAAAATAGAATAGCAGGATATCACACCAAGGGGGTGTTCCATAAAGCTGCTTGTAAAGTTATGCATGATTTTACGAACATCTTGAATATGAAGTGCTAAATGTTATGCCCAAAGTTTTTCCTGATATTTTAACCAAGTGTGACTGCCTTTCCCGTTATCTCATTTAAATTGTGGCCAAAAAAAAAAATACTTTGCAATGAAAATGTTTGTAAACAATAGTAATATCAATCTAAGTGTGCGTATTTTACTTTTCACTGATGCGATATAATGCACATGTAGAACGATCGAGAATCCCATTTGGCTTGGCATATTCCAGTCGTTCATAAAGTCCTTTGTAACTTTAAGAACAGCTTTATGAAACACTACCCAGTATTGTTCTTACTACATGTAGGATGCATAGTTTTTTCCCTTATTTTCTAAAAATACAAAAGACCAGAGTTCAATTAATTTGTTCAAGTGCATATTGCATTATTAGACCTGGCAGTCACATAAAAATAAATACTGAAATTTCATTGGAAAGTGTTTAACATTAATTAGATTTTTCCTCTATTTGTTAAAAAAACACAGATTTATTTTTGTTTGTTTGTTATGCAGATGTGTTATTAACCTCGAGCCAAATACTTTTAACATTCTCTAAGCTGCATGTAAATCTGAAAGTGTTGCAGAATGCATTTATCAACTTGCATAACTTATGTCATGAAACAAATGGTAAACTTTGAGCTGAAATCTCTTTTCCGGTTATATGAATTTTTAGACTTTTAAATCAAATTCTGAATTCAACTTGAAATATTGAATAATGTCTGCCTTAGTGATGAGTTTACTATCTCGCTAATAGCTCATCTTGAAACCTTGGTTTACAACTTGACATGACCAAAAAATGAACAGAACTTGGATTGCACTAGGACAGTACAGGTATGAAAATTTCATAACAGTCTTTCAATGCATTTATAATCTCCGAGTATCATTGAAATGCATTCATGAAGTACAGCCTACATGTGTGAGCAACCACCATTATCATTCTATCATTTTGGGAATTACTATTGAATCCCTAGAATAAAAAGTACATGTATATGGTTACCATCAAACTTAAAATCCAAGTCCAATAGTATCACCATTCAATAAATTGTCAAAGTCTAGTCAAATAACCTCAGGCATATAAATTCTGAGACTACAGGAATGGTGTTCTTGCATTCAAGTACAAAGTGAGTGATTACTAGCAAACTTGAAGTCCAGCAACTTCACGACTTGTTGTGACTAAAAAAGACATAATAGAATTCCATTTGAAGAAAAAATTGCATCACAGTAGAATACCAATCTATAGAACATATGACCATCATCAAGTCGGGATGCTGGATGGAGTGTACCAGGCTATGTGGTGTCCAGTAGTTCTCAGAATCATGTTCATCTCATTTGAAAATAAATAGATAAAAGTCCAGTTTACTACAACTTCCATCATCATCATCACCATGCTGATCATCATTCTAAGACTTTGGGGATGGTGTTGGTGGTTTGGTATACGTTTCTCTTCGGCTGCGTGTTTGCATAGATCCCGCTCTCGTCCTGGAAAGTGTTTCGACCGAACCGTCTGTAGTCTGCCGTATCTGTGAATTGGCTGTGGCACTTCCTGTATGCGTTGGAGTTGTCTGCAAAGTCGGGCAATTGCTCCTAAGATAGTCATAGAGCAGAAATGAAAAGAGATGCTTGATTAGATCATGTACATGTAAAACAAGTTGCATATCAAATCTTAACCCATTCGTGACAGGAATTATTTAAAGCCTAATTTGATCAGCTTTTATTCTTCAAATTGGCAACACCAACATTTTTATTTTATTGCTACATTTTTCTTATAAAACGTCATGTATCTGAAATGAATATAAATTGACAGAAATTACGATGAGAAGTCGAAAAGTTGCCAATTTGCAGGGGAAAACGGTGATTTTAAACTTTCTATCACATTGCCAATTTAAGGATTTTAATGCTTATTTTCCTTTAAAAAATTTTCAGCATCACTCAACGAATATTGACGCAACCAAAATGGGCACAGTTTGTGTAGAATTTTTTGCTCTTTCTGCTCATGTATTTGTATGATTTTTAGGGCTCTGCATCAAAAGATATTAGGCCAAACAACAAAATGTGGACCTTTGTCACGAATGGGTTAATAAACATTTTCACAATCAAACACTGCATATACTGCATTATTATACTGTAACAATTCATAAAACTATTAGAGCTAAATCGTCACAATGAACATGGCGGACAAAGAAAGTGGACAAAATAAACAACCTCTCATTCTACCCTTCACAATGGTTCTGGTAGTCAAAAGAACATCCCTTCACAGCTATTATGTTTAATCATGTAGTTCCAGGTGAATATGCATGTGACACCTGTTCCACATATTTCAGACAATAGCAGTGAAGGGATCTTCTTTTGACTACCAGAACTATTGTGAAGGGTAGAATGAGGGGTTGTTTATTTTGTCCCCTTTCTTTGTCCGTCATGTTCATAGTGTGTACAGAGGTATATAAATATGATAATAAAAGACAGTTATGTTCATTTTTAATGTAATATTATACTGTAACAATTCATAAAACTATTTGAGCTAAATAGCATACAGGTATACAAACATGATAATAAAAGACAGTTACATTCATTTTCCAATTTGAAATGAAACAAGATAGAATAGTAGAAAGAGAGAAAGAGAGAGAGAAGAAAATAAAAAGAGAAATGCTAGACAAAGCATGTCTTATCTTGAGAAGCAGAATGGTCTATGTTAAAGTACATGGGTTAGAAAATTTTAGGCACAGATAAGAGTAAGCACACAATATTTCTTAAAATGTCAAAATAATTATACAAATGAGATCCTTCTGAACTTACAGGTGCTGCTGTGTATGGGTAAGGAGGCTTGTAGTCTGCATTGTGAGTCGTCTCAAGATGGCGCTTGTCATGTTCAGGGTTGTGTCTGGGTAAAACTGATCCGTACCCTGTCTTAGGTTTGCCTGTATCCCTGAAAATTAAGATGAAAATCGAGAAGATGATAATGATAATTGTCATCATCATCATAATAACAACAACAATAATATAATAATGATAATGAGAATAATGATGATAATAATAACAATGACATTTCTTGTTAACTCAGTAGTACATATGTACAGTACATGTATGTACATGTATGTACTAGTCTCCCAAAGGGCTCTGCAATCACATTATTACCCAGATCACACCAGATGAAATGAATATTGTAAATATAGATGATCTGTTGTTTAAAGAAAGTGCAAGTCACACTAGTGACTTTAAATCACTAAATAATATCAGCCAACTTCACTGCATTTCGCTGTTTCTTACAACGCTATCACATTCACAAACATGCATCACAACTACACAATCTCTTCAAATTTTTACAGTTTTTGTAGTCAAAGCCATATTTCAGACAGAGTTGAGGTAGAGGTTAAAACTTGCTTAGCTGACAAAGCAATTGTATATTACAGTACAATCTTTAACTGATACCCCCCCCCCCCCATCCATGTGGTTCTTTTATTTTTCGTGTTTCCATTGACACCCTCTCCCCAGATAGGATTAAAATGTTTTGATATCTTGCTTGATATCAAGAACATACCGGTAAATTATGATTTGTCATATCATTCTAATCAACATCTTTCTCTAATTCTCATTTTGAATTAATCTATGAGTCTACTCAACTCTGTACTCTGCACTGAACCTAATTTTCATCACAGAGAAGACTAAGAATTACCTATCTAAGTCTGCATGTGCGATGGTTGCAACATTGACCATAGGTTTCCTGGGCTCTTGTTCTTCAAAATCTTTCTTTAAATTGATTTGCTCGAGATGATGCTGTGTGGTTGTTTGAGGAAATGACTGTAGAATGTAAAAAAGAAGTTAATAGAAATGTCAGATTATTACCTCATAATGTAAAAGAACAAAATCATATACAATTTAAAATTACAATCATGTCTCAATCTAACAATGAAGAAATATTCAACAAGACAATCCATGTTAACCAGATTATAATAGAATGCATGAAACTTGAGGAGATGATTTACAAACATTTCACAGAGTCTAAATAAACAAATATTTCCAGCATCACAAGAGATGTTTGAAGAAATGTAGGTAAAATTTACATAAAATGTGTTGATATGATGTCATGATTTTTCTCTCCTTAAGAAAAAAAATTGGTACACTTTAAGGCCCTTCAGACTTCAGACATCTCTCAATACATATGAAAACATTACCTTACCCCATCTGTGACATCACCGATTCTCTTGTAAGTTGTGTTATGAAGTTTCCTGTCTTGAAGTTTCTCAAATTCATTGATGTCATAATCTTTGGGTTCGGCTTCTCTTGCTTGGTGCCTGTAAATTTTTGGGGAAATGGGAAACAAAAAAGTAACAATTATAATGATAACCAAAACAAATATCGCCTGTTGTGAAATTCATGAGTGAAAGATATAGTATACAAATAGTGTTATCGCAAAATAGGTTGAGATAATATAAAAGTTCCCAAGATCCTTCCACAAAAACTAGAGCCTAGCTAGGTCTAGACCATTATACATGTACTCACATCAAAATGGGGGCTACCTAATGCGTAATTAGAATCATTTATGTTAATTTCTCTTACTTGATTTTATTCACCAGTCTAGTGAAACCAAATCTGATATGGACCAGAGTCCAGAGTTATACTTATAGACTATGTATAATGTTCAAGAATTACATGTAACTACTAACTTATGTTAGTAGATGTTATTAGAAGCACCATTATTTTACTAAATTTTAGGGATGGCAAGATTCATGTAGACCAACGTCATAGAGATCTATTTGCAAAACATTCATTTAACATCAAAATATTGTGCAGACTATCTCTAGGTTCTAGATACGTGTAATTATTCTTAATTTTTAAAATAGAATATGAAATGGTAACACTATCTACAGCTGATGAATGGCTGAATTTCGTCTTTGCTACAACATCAGTAGAGTCTTCATTTAGATTTACCTTATGATTCAATAAGAATATTCTACAGACTGCAGCACTGAGCCCGAGGACCAGACAGGAGGGTTTACCTCCCTGGTTTAACTTTAGTCTTTATTTCAACATTTGACAAGCACAAGATACGATAATACGCCAGCGG
>CM057164.1:23569589-23611796 GCA_029962745.1 Echinometra lucunter
AGAAGAAGAAGAAGAAGAAGAAGAAGGAGAAGAATAGTCTTAGGTTACATATAATCACAGAAGTCGCAGCTGTTATAACCCTACAGCCACTGAGTGCAAGCGGGCTCCTCACGGGGGGCAAACTACGCACGCGCCGATCATTTGCCGATGGAAAAGGCTGGTTAACTTACCAATTAGAATTTAGTGTTGGACGGCTATAATCCATGTGATTGGATCGCAAGAATAACGATCCCTTGCGCTCAACGTAATCTGGTAGGTTAATGTAGCTGTTCATCTTTGTAGACTTCCAAAATAAAAAGAATTGTTGATAAAAAATTGATGCAGAGCCAGAGACAGCTGACATGCAATGAGTGGGATTTCAATGAAGCCGTGTTAAACAAGAAACCCACGTCGTACGTCCACATGCACATGTTTGTTTACATCCGAACAACAAAACTTGAATGATTAGACTTGCGCTGTAAAAAGTAAACCCGGCAAGAAGTTTTGATGGGAGGAATCTTTATTTATGTTTTGCATGTAAAGAAAATAAACATGTGCTATAATTCTATATTAGATATGTTTTTTAGAGGAATATCTGTATAAAAGGATAAAATTGAACCAAATAATATCAACCATAACATTCCGCGAAGCGTCCGTGATTCGCCTACGAAACCATAGTGATGACCCCATGGAAAGGTCGATGAGCGTAATGTCACATGACCAATTTGTTTTGTCATGTGATCTTGCCCGGTTAGGGTCATGAGTTAAAAATAGACGTGTTTTTTAGATCTAGTTTTACATGGCAGAATTCGATTGATCACCGGACTGGGACCAAAAGTTTTGCCCTAACAGTGTCATTCTCATGATCAGTGATAATTAGTAGCCTGTCAAAGGTAAGAAACGATGTGCAGAGCTTATGTTAAGATGGATTTTTGCCATTAGTATGGGACATCTAACGCGAAAACGACAACTCAAAACACAATTTGATAAACCGCCCATTACTAGCCACTGCACTAACGGCGGCTGGGTGTGCATGTGGCGGCTTGCACAGTGCACACTGCACTCCGCCATGCTCTGGCCCGCCGGTGACTGTCGGCGCTGCACCGCAATTACATGTAATGATGTATGTAGCTTAGCCAGGCGATCGAGGTAGTTGTCTAATAAAAAATGACTTTGAAGGGTTCTTGCCTTGGTATAATCTTGCTGAACTGAAATGATTTCGAATTTGAATCAATATTCAACATGTTCAATTGACAGTCATGACAGTGCAGTGAATAAATCTAGATGTAATGGTAAGCAAGTGGTAAGATCCAGCAAATTTAGATCTAGGCCTAAATTCATCTCAATCATGTTGATTTCTAGTCTTTGCAGTCATTGACAGTATGATAAATGTACATAAATGGTCTTTCTCTCCAGATTCAGGTCTCTGAGCTGAGACGTGCATCTTAATTTAAGATGGAGGGTCGAGGAGAGTTTGGATATGGATCCATGGGCGCCAGAAGTGACCAAGGAACAGGTAACATTGGTGAAAGCTGTATCATTATGAAAGTATGATTCTGCCCACTCACACTAGCATGACTAGTGCTCAGTTATACTAACCTCACACAACAGATGTGCTGTAGCATGTAAATTGCTGACAATAGGAAAGTTTCCCTAGTGGGCAAGATTTCCTTTTGCGACACCCACCCAACATGCAAGGTGTGCTTTATTCCGTTAGCAAGTTTGGGTGGCTGTCGCAAAAGGAAGTCTTTCCAAGTAGTGTTCTGCCAATGAATTTTTTGGGAAAGAGGAGCAAGAGCTGTGTCACCAGTGATCAGAAAATTGAAAAATATTTTTCAAAATTCATTTGATCAAGATAATTTACATCCAGTTGGAGGAATGGAATGAAAATAGGATATTTTATTATCCTAGGTGTAAAAAGCAAATACTTTATATGATTTATTGATTATTTTAGTGATTTCAATTAAGTTTCAATCTTTGACTATAGAGGGCAGCATGTCACATAAATTTGCACAGCTCAGCATACCAATGTAGCCCTGTGTGGATTCTGCCCTTGGTTGGGCTTGGGGTTGCTACAGTGATAGTAACACAGCTGATTTTGATTACAATCATAATGCACTCACACAGAAATGAGGTTTAAAAAATAATGATGGTTATGAGCAGGAGATTTTAAATTGCCATTAGTACTGAGTTGTTGTTGTTTTTTTTTACTTTTTAGTTTCATGCTGCTGGCCTACATTTAAATCCAGCATGTCCTTGTCTACAACTATACACACCTCACAAAAAGTAACTAACAACTTTGTCTTTTGATCATAGCTCAAATATGGTGTGTTGTATCGGACAACTTTGAACAGAATTTGAAAGAAAATTTAATTCCAAACATTTTGACACTTCATTTGTTGAAATTGAATAAAGAATGTGAGCACAATGACAATTCATATGCAAATACCCCAAAATAAAAGTTGCAGCAATCCCTATTGCTATGGCAGTCTCTATTCACAGAATGGATTTCTAGTTGTCGTTGTCAACTTCATCTCTTTGTTTTAGGACAATAGGGTATAAACAAAAACACAGTGGAGGTCTATGAATGACAGTCAAAACATGTGCCAATCAAAGTTATTCCAAATGCATGAGGTAATGAATGTCCGGCTAGGAAAAGTGTTAAAAGGATGCATAGGGTGTTTGTCCGGCAAGATGCCATCTCTCATTTTCACACAACCTTGGCATCCTTTTGGGCGCCGACACTTTTCCTTGCCGGATATCCATTGCCTCATGCATTTGGAATGACTTTGATCGGCACATGTTTTGACTGTCATTAATTTTATACACCACCTCTGTGTTTTTGTTTATACCCTATTGTCTGAAAATAAAGAGATGAAGTTGGCAGCCAGCATCCATTCTGTAAGTAGAGACTGCCATATCAATAGGGATTGCTACAACTTTTATTTTGGGGGTATTTGCATATGGATCATCATTGTGCTCACATTCTTTATTCGATTTCAACAAATGAAGTGTCAAAATGTTTGGAATTAAATTTTCTTTCAAATTCTGTTAAAAGTTGTCTGATACAACACACCATATCTGAGCTTCGATCAAAAGACAGTGGTTCGTTACTTTTTGTGATGTGTGTATATTGATTACATGTACCTGTAGTTTGGCAATAGAAATCTAAGAATTGTAGTTTTGTACATTGTAATTGTCATTGCTTTGTTTTGATATTGAATATATTTATTCCCACTGTATGTACTGCCAGAGTGAGTATTGTTGCCATTTTACTGAACTGAAATAAATATTTTCTGTTTATGTGTTTGTTTGTATATTTTATCCATCACAGGTCAAGGAGACTTCACAACACTTATGAACATGTGCAGCAGTAGCATATTCAAAATTAACAACAGTAGTAAGTTTTACCTTTCTTTCATTATCTTTAAAAAGTACTATTTCTGGTTATTTCCTCTGAAAATCCCCAGACCTGGTCCATTCCAGCTCTATGAACATGACATTCAGACTAACCTTTGGTCATTTAAGAAAATTTGAAGTGAGATCACAAGTCATAAAACGTATTTCAGTTCATGAATATGACACATTTGGCTGTCAGAGAAACACATACATGTACTGTTTTACAGTATGTCGATAATTGAAGAGAAATTAGAATCTTTGTAACCATTAAGAACATGGCACGATATGGACACTTCCCCCCCCCCCCCCCCTACATTTTCCTGTCAGATCTATAAAAAAAAAAATTAAAAATGATAATTTAAAGGGAAGAAAAAGGAGCTTATAAGACATGAAATCTTTTTCTGCTGTTTTTAATCCTGTATCTCTACTTTCAAATATCTTGGCTCTTCCCAATCTTATTTCAGAAATATTTCTTCCATTCATCAATATTTACAACTGAAAAAAAAAAAATCAAGTCTGAAATGTCATGTGAAGTGAAATAATGGGACCCAAATATTCAATTTTTAAACCAAAATGCTTGTGGTGTGAAATAATGAGACCCAAATATGTGATACATGTACATGTACATCAACCAGAACTGCTGCCACATTTTTACCCAAAATTAGTTTTTTTTTTTTTTTTTCGTGTTTGAATATGAACATTTACTTCATCCATATTGAGACTCATTTTTAAGACTCTTTTGTTTGATAATGAATTTATTATGGTAGCACAAATGAATCTTGGATTTTTGCCAATTTTGTGATTTTTTGAAAATTAACATTTTCTGTAGAATTTCCAACCTGTCATAAACTTTAATACTGTGAAACTCCAGAGGATTTCAGGGTAGAAGAAATATTCTCACGAATATCATTAGATTTTACCTCATTTAGTGTTGTCATATGTTCAAAAATAAGCCTAGGATAGCACCAGAGAGCTTCTATAACCCTAAAAGCGGCCTCTGGCCGCAAGGAATTTGGTGCTTTGCGCTGGTGATGTGGGCTATGTGCACATTGAATCAGAGTCTCCCGTTTGCTAGGGGGTCTTGGCGGGAGAATCTCCCGCTTAAGAGGTGCTTGAGGTTGGAGTCTCTGAGTAGGGTATTAGTGTCCCAATAATGAAGCATTTGGATATACATGTAGAAAGGATTTTTTTTAATAGGATGCAAAAGTGAACAATAGCCTCACCATACATTTATGGAATCATTATATGTAAATGCACTGAGCAGCAGACTCTCACTGAGAGCTGCGATGGGCCAATCAAATGATTCACTGCTACTCTAAATAACTTATTAACTACATGTAATATGAGATAAAAATGAGCAAAATATTACAAGTTCTGTAGAACAAATTACAATTCTAAATAACAAAATCATGTCACATTATTAAGGCCAAGGTTAAGCGAATTTGGAGTCGCCGAAACCACTGGCCCGTGTCCGTGGTCTAGTGGTTAAGGCATTGGCATTCATAGCCAAAGGCCCGGGTTCGATTCCCAGCGGAGACATTTTTTCAACCTTTGCAAAATTTCCAAAATGGTAGGACAGCTCTGGGGAACTTTGATTCATGCTATGCTGTTATTCTCTCAATTGATTTCACATATATATACATGTGTATATTTATAAATATATATGTGTGTATGTATGCTCGAATATGAGTGTGTGTCAAAATAGCTTTAGTAAGTGTGTATTCAACGCTACTCTCCGATACATGTAGAAATAGTAGAAATAATGTCATAAAGTGTTCGTTGAAAGCTATCCAGTTTGTTTGTTGAGGATAGGACTTACACAGACAAAGAAAATGTTAAGGTAATTCGCATAGATTTATCAAGGCTCTAAATTTGCTAACTTGTGGTACTCCCACTTTAC
This sequence comes from Echinometra lucunter, assembly GCA_029962745.1. Lineage (NCBI taxonomy): Eukaryota > Metazoa > Echinodermata > Echinoidea > Camarodonta > Echinometridae > Echinometra > Echinometra lucunter. The sequence continues at coordinate 23,574,868 of CM057164.1, forward strand.
AGAACATAACTTTGAATTTTGAGTGTATCACATGTCAGTAAATGGAAAGACATGTATGATACATTGTAAGTCTTGAGGGCTTAACCTAAACTGTACACCATGGTCACTGGAATTAGTTTGATGGCATTATAGTATCATGTCCTTCACAATGTTTCCTGTTTCAATTATTTAATTCCAATTAAAGGCAGTAATTAATCAGACTAATTAATGGATTATGTTTCATCTTTGATTCTTGCCCTCTGAATGACACTCTGCTCCTGATCACCCCATTTGAAGCTAATTTTACCTTTGAGTTTAAAGTGATTACACAATGGTAACATTTTTTTTTTATATATGATCGAGAATAGAATTCTAAGAAAAATTACATTAAAAATATTATGATTTTCAATCGAAATCAATGCATTTTGGCTAATTTTCTCTTAAAAAGTCAAGAGCTGACCACAAAATTTGAGTATAAGGTATGACGTAAAAGTGGGTACCCAGCTTGGCGCATTGCAGTTGTGCTGCTCGCTAGACTGTACAATACATGTATGTATTATACCTTGCGCGCATTTTGCTAGAAGTGCGCGACAAGGTACCCACTTTGACGTCATTTTGACGTCAAAGTGGGTACCCAGTTGAAACTGGGTCACAGCTGAGGGGTAAATAATATCCTGAAATCTTACCACATTTTGGGGTTTTCTTGGCAACACGACTTTTTAAAAAACTTTAGGCAGATGATTTTCTGCTAATAAAATCATGCTCTTTTAAATGAACTTGTTTCAGCATTGGGTACCTCCTTTAAAGGGAGGTCCAATACTGACAATATTTTTTAGGTAAAATTTCTAAAGGAGAATAATGAATGAATGAAACGGGTTTATCAAAGTATTAGATATACATGATTTACTATAAAAACAAATAAGCAAAGTCCCAAGCACAATGCTTGAATATGAAATTCTATAAATTGTGTGGTTAGTAGTATGAGAGTTCTGTTTATCTTCAAATCTTTCATATTAATCTTCACTTTGCAAAAGCATGATTGTTATTCTAACCCTTCTTTGCTATCAACTGCTTGAACGGCTTTTACTAAACACTCGGGTCGCGTTGCAGCGCGGCGTGCTGGAAAACACTCGTGTCGCAACTCGTGAGCCAATTTTTTTTTTATGGTGTCTTCAAATCGGCCTACATGATGGAAAATTTTTATTGAAAATTATTGATTTTTTAACAACCCTTTTTCAATGTTGTCGTCAAGGCGGGTGCGAGAGGAACTATATAAAAAAAAAGTTGAAAGTTGCTCTTCATTAACTGATAGAAAAATAAGAAGACAAGAATTAGGATTGACAATACGAAAGAAAGAATACGAGGTAGATAAACTGAACTTTAAAGAAACTGTAAGCCTGCAAGGAAGGGAATAGTGGAAACGAAGAAGAATGGAACGAGTGCGAAGATGAACTGTGGGAAATTAATAAGAGAGGAATACAAAACAATGAAAGAAAGGAATAATATGGAATGATGGGAGTAAAAGTGTAAAATTGAAAGACTATTGGCCAGGTTAACAGTGATAAAATTTTTTTTTTTCTAAATCACATGATAGAAAAAGAGAAGGTAAATAAAGGGATAGAATAAAATGTAGAATTTTGTTGTAAAAGACTGACATATGAAAATAAAGTAAATGAAACTGAATAGGATAAAAATTATACGGATGGATGGAAATTAGGGAAAAAAAAGAAGAATTGTGGGAAACAAAGAACACATTATGTAAGGGTAAAAAAGGAAAAGAAATACAGAAGCAGAGAATATCATTGGTCTTATGGAAATTGTGGTAAAATGCACCAGAAAAATGAGGATAGATGGGGAAGAGATGAATTGCAGAAGAATATAGAATTATAGTGAAGAGAAATGAAGGCGGAAATGAAGGGAGAGAAAATATCTAAGATGTACATGCACATGTTGAAGAGCTATATTCTATCAGTTAATGAAGAACAACTTCCAACTTTTTATTTTTTATAGTAGATTTCCCCTCCACCCGCCTTGATGACAGCATTGAAAAAGGGTTAAAAAGAAATTGATGATTTTCAATAAATTTTCCCCTCATGTGGGGCGATTTGAAGACACCATAAAAAAAAATTGGCTCAGCGAGCCGCGACCCAAGTGTTTTCCAGCGCGCCGTGCCGTGCCGCGACCCGAGTATTTAGTAAAAGCCGCTTGAATTGTTATCCTAATTGAATTTTAAGAGTTAAAGAGGCTCTGTCGTGGGTTTTCATGGGGAGTGAATCATAATTTGCCGACACTAGACTTTGTGAAAAGCACTGGTAATACCTGTAATAGAGCTGGAGCACAGCAAAACAAGGTGTCCCACCATAAACATTCTTCGGCCTGCTTCAAGCATTTTCGGGCCAGGGAAAGTGAGATAATGACTTTGCCATATGGGGCAAAGGGTGGAATATACAGAGCATTACATAAGGTCTGTTGGTCATAAAACTCATAGTGATGGATAACACCTGTTACTGAGTAAGCAGCACCCATGGTGTCAAATTGCCCATGAAAGCCCACAACAGAGCCTTTTTTGTAAGAGATTTTTTTCTAGAACTATCATTTACCCATTGCCTGTGTTAATCGGGTGGCCCCTGTATGAAATCAATGGGGAAAATGAGAATTTAGTAGTCAACTGGTTAATGTTACATGGTTTTGGTTTGTCTCTTTCTACTCACCTCATGCCTACTTTTCCAATTCAAAACTACATTGAAATAGTTATTACATTCATGAATTTAAACTTCATGATTATATTTTGGGGCATTGTTATGTGTATAGCCTGAAAGTAAGGAGTGAAAGTATTCTTCTCTATTCACTCTTTGGATATATATATTCATTCCTCTTCATATTGTCTTTTTTATTTCAGTATCCACACTTGAAAAGGCTATAAGGCAGATTGGTACACAGAATGATAGTACTATTCTAAGAAGCAAAATGTAAGTATCATGTATTTAGTGGGAAAAAAAGGGCTGAGGGTAAATGTGAATGTAACTTTTACAATGTAGTCAAAGAGGCGAAAATTAATGGATTTGCAGGTATGGTTTGTGACTTTTTTTTATTGCATTTAATAGACCTGCTTACTAATCTCATGCATAGCTGATAAACAAAGTTTCTCTTGACAACTAAGAGGCTTGCTTTACAAAGCAAGTACTAACGTACATGTACATACAAATATGTAAACTAGATTCCATCTATTCAGATGACATTATGCATAATAGGTGAACTGAATAGCTGGAATCCAAGGGTTCTGGAGAGAAATGTGCATAAATTTGAATACATAGGTCAAAATTCTGAACCTATTTAAGAACTTGTTCATTTTGGCATTTCCACTTACAAGAAGGCCCACAGTGCAATACAATTTCCCTCAAATATTTGCTTTTCTATTCATAAGAGAACACTTACCGGTACATTATCAAATATGCCTACTGGTACTTGCACTATGAACATGACCGACAAATAAAGTGGACAAAATAAACAACCTCTCATTCTACCCTTCACAATGGTTCTGGTAGTCAAAAGAACATCCCTTCACTGCTATTATGTTTAATCAGTAGTTCCAGGTGAATATGCATGTGACACCTGTTCCACATATTTTAGATAATAGCATATGTCCATGTATATGGTTCTATATAAATCCAGAATGAAATTACATTGCAGTATCTGCAGTCATACAGGAAAAAGAATGTCTAAATACAGGACTGTGAAATGACTGATTCAGCAAAATTCCAAATTGTATGCATGGCATTAATAGGTTTTATGCCTCTTATCCCATAGAGATTCATTGACACCTTTAGGAGACGCTTTGCAGTATCTGTTGGTCCAGAGTGTTCGGCAGTACATATCATACATGAGCAGAAAGAGAAAAATGCGCTGAAAAATTTGAGCCCATTCCCATTGCCGTATGGTGTGGCGTTCTCGAATTAGAGCAGTTTAACTGTTACTAATCATTAAACTCTTTAAATTGTCAACGCAGTGAATAATACATAATCACTGTTTCCATGTTCAAATTGGCAATTTCTGATTAAATTTTACAATTATATTTCATTTTGGTTTATGTTATATCCATATTTATTTTTTTCAAGCTACAGTATGTAAGCATGGAAAAAAATATTTTTAATTGCCAATTTGAGGATTGAAGATGATTAATTTAGACCTCAAGAAAGCTCTGTACTGCTATGGGTTAAAGTACATGTAAGTAATACATGTACTGAAATGAATTAGAAACATATACTCTTACATGATATGCTATATGAGTTCTACATATACCAGCATATTTTCTAGTGCCGATGCACAGCCCAGTTAGGTCTACTCAAATAAATTAAGCATGTGTTTAAAGAGGTCTAACATGTACACATATACTCTTTTGTTACTGAATTTGATACTCAATATTTCCTGTTCATTTTCATACAAGTGTCAGATGTATGAACTGAAAGTCACTTCATAAAGACTTGTGAAAGAATCAACTAACAATTGCTTATCACTGCCATGGAAATGATTTTTGTCGTTTGCTCTAATAATCAAAGAAAAGGAACTCTTCAACAGCATTATGAAACAAATTTGACCTTTGAAACCTCAAAAAATTCCTTTGCTTTTTCAGATGTCTTTTGACAAAATGAACAAAAAAGATCCTGTGTTTGGGACCTCCCCAAATTCATAGGGGGATTTAATATTATGTCTTCCACCTTCAAAATCCGGGGGAGGCGGGGGGGGGAGGGGGGAGGGTGTACGTGAATGAAAACAAATTATCCAACTGAGTTTGGCAGCTCTCCATTATTAATGGCAATGCGATGGCGAGTTCATAATCACTCTTTTTTTCATGCAAAATTTTCAATTCAAAAGTACTTCCTGTATTTTCTTTTTTCTTTTTTTCATTTCAGGTGCATGAATTTTAAAAAGAGCAAAAAATAGCGGTGTTGCCAATTTAGAAAAAAAAATTATCAAATAGAGCGTTCAAGTACTTTCTGTAGTGAAGGGGTAAAAACTGCTTGTAGATTACATACCCCTTCAGCATTCTCATCAATTGCGTAAGAAGAAAATATGAATGTCATGCCTAGTCATATATCATGAATGCTTAGAGACATGAATGCTCTGGTCACAGTCTGGTGAATGAGAATATAAATGTTTGATAGTACCACAGACCTCCATATGCACAGAGAAAGATAAAGAAATAGAGAAAGAGAGAGAGAGAGAGAGACACAGTGTTTGCTCACATTATGGAAAATTTCGATGCACATGTTCAATCATGGACTCTTTTCTTTTTTCTTTTGGTCCATGGTTTAATGAACTGTTATCAGTATTGTCCCAACAAGGGGAACAATCGACTTTTCAGCTGTGAATTGGCAACCCTCTTTTTGCAGCCACTCATATGTGTGGTATATTGCGTAAAAAGTGCATTATTGATATTACGTACATGTACATGTAATGCAGCTAAATAGTGACCCTTTGTGATAGAAAATTGAGTCAGCAGATGTTAGTTTTCCATTTCTATGATTCTCACCAATAGATATTCCAGTTTCTGTTGCAATAAAAATTGGCCAAATTGATGAATTTTTCTTTCTTTCTCTAACAAATCGATCGGTGTATTAAAATCTAAGGTTTGTGTGTTTCCCTCCAGAACCCTTGGTTACTAACCTATTCAGTACACCTGTCATGCATAATAGCATCTGAATTGATGGCATCCAGTGTGCATACATTGGTCGCTATGTCAGACAAGCCTCTGACAAGCTTCTTAGTTGTCAATGGAACTTTTTTTCAGCAACTATGCATAAAATTAGTAAACAGGCCTATTATGTAATCTATGGCACATGTAATTCTTTTTAGCATAGTAAAAATGAATTTCAGAGACAGCAAGGTCAAAGACCAGTAATGCAGGAGGTTTTAGACAGGCAATGCATGAGATCGCCAGGCATGTCTATAATATATATGGGGATAGGCTGTGATGTAGGCGTGAGAAAGAGATTTTTGGGGATGAGCAAGAGCCCCCAATGCAGGAGTCTCACGCCTAATGCGTGAGACTTGAGGCATTATAGTGAAATAGGAAACCACCATTCTCTTTGTACAGCAGCGCTTTATTCAGTCACACGCATTGGTTTCCTATTTCCACCTCCATTCTCTTTGTACAAAAGTGCGTGCGTCAAATGAACGAGTGGTTTCCTAAACCACGATATGGCCAGACTTGACATGTCTGGAATTTCTGAAGGTAATAATGATATATTTTTTTTCTTTTTTTTTTCTTCCTATCAAATAGCCAACAGATGCTACAACAAACAAATACCTCAATTTCACAAACCAAGCAATGTATGTCACAACTAGGTCACACGACAAGAACATTGGAAAAGGTAATAAACACATCTGATTTCATAATTTTTATGAAAGGTTCCATTTGAAATTTTGCAGTGGAAACTTGTTATAAATATCAAGCTGCGATACACATATAACAAGATTGCTAATATAATGCTGGACCTTGTTTTGTTTTTGTTTTTGTTTTGGGGTATACCGTATTGAATCCTTTATATAAAGAGTTCCTGATATTTCAAGGTAATTTTCATTGTATAAGGGCGTCATTTTTCTGAGTTTCCACTGTATTGATACAACAATTTATTAGGGGTTGACTTAGCTATAGGATAGCTATCGTGATTTTATTCTGATATTACACGATAGCTATAGATTGCTGCCATAGGCCCCTGTGTAGACCGATGTCAACTTGAAAATATTATGCCTCCAAATCACACTTTCTCATGCCCGGTTTAAACCCTGCAAACTACCTTCCAAGTTCGCCAGTGGACCAGTCGATCAAACTGTGATATCAGAACCTGAAATTTATTTTTCAAACTCAAAATATCGACTTTTGATTGATACAGGATCCTACAAGTACCTTCTTGTTGATTTCGTCGCTTGATTAATTTCCATTTCAATAGCGCGACCTCCAACATCTACACCCGCTGGTCTCGGACACAGGCGCTAGGCGAAGCAGCGTTGCACTCTCGCATGTGTCGGCGAACGCAGAGTGCTGCCAGAGTGCAACGCTGCTTCGCCTAGCGCCTGTGTCCGAGAACAGCGGGTGTAGATGTCGGAGTTCGCGCTATTGAAATGGAAATTAATCAAGCGGCGAAATCAGCAAGAAGGTAGGATCCTGTATCAATCAAAAGTCGATATTTTGAGTTTGAAAAATAAATTTCAGGTTCTGATATCACAGTTTGATCGACTGGTCCACTGGCGAACTTGGAAGGTAGTTTGCAGGGTTAACCGGGCATGAGAAAGTGTGATTTGGAGGCATAATATTTTCAAGTTGACATCGGTCTACACAGGGGCCTATGGCAGCAATCTATAGCTATCGTGTAATATCAGAATAAAATCACGATAGCTATCCTATAGCTAGGTTGACTGTAATGGTACAATCTGTCTTAACTTGTTGAAAACTGTATGTGTATTGGAAATACCCAGCTTTTAAAAATAGACAGCAGTTTTGTCTGTTTATTCTGCATATGTAAAAATTCCCCAATGTTTTTTTTTGTTGGTTATTTTGATGTTCCAAACACTTTGAATGATTGTAATATCACAAAAGAAATAACTTCATAGTATGTGTGCAGACATACGTAGATTATTTGTTCAGAGATGAAGTTGATTATTTATATTCTTATTTTTTGAATGATTACATTGTATGATAGATAAGGGATGCAAATTTTGTGCATTGGAAATACAAATATCACACCTAAGAGGAAAAAAGTACTTAAAAAAGAAACAAACAAAGCACCCTTCATGTACATGTAGTGAGTAAGAGCACGAATGTGACATTTAAGTTATCATGTACTTTGTACTTCGTACTTTGTGTTGTATATTTGTACAGTAGAAACCTGTAATGAAGAACTACATGTAGAGTATAGCAAGATTCCTGATATAACAAGGAAATTTTGCTGGTCCAAGCTCATTATGTTCTTTCGTTTCTTTATCCTGATATACATGTACATGTATAATAAAGTAATTTTCATGGACCCAGGGATCCCAACGTCATCTTTTTAATGAATTTTTACTGTATGAATATAGCATAGAGCATATGTGCGTGTTCCTTGAAAATGCACTTTTTGCAGATAGCAGTCATGCAGACTTATTTCAATGAGCAAAAATCTATTAGGGCTGTTAATTGTGTTTACATTTGTGTGTGTGTTGGTTTTCTATTTGTTAGTATCCCATATTCAAACTTTTGGTTCTAAAAATGAATTATTCAGAGATAGCATGTATTACTGAAATTAAGAAACCAACAGACAGGTACCTACACATAATGCATAAAATTTAGTTCATATGGAAGGAAACTCAACATGAACTTCTGTGTAAGCATGATATTCTGCTCTCTTGATACTTTTTTAAACAGTTAACAATTTCAGTTCTTCACAGTTCGGGAAATTATGACATATGGCGGGGGAGAGGGTATATTTGATTCTTGGTTATTGTTTTGGTTTCTTAAGGCTTGTTTTAAAGATATGCAGCAGCACACCCTCTCATTTCTTCTGTGTGTAAATGAATGGTATACATGTATTGAGGAGGTTGACAAAAATACTGAAGCAAAAATGATCTTTGTGCCTCTTCGAAGCAAAAAAGTGTGGGCCTGTCAAATTCATATAAAGTTGGTACAAAATATGTCAGCAGTATCTTCTATGCGGCTTTTGGTGAAACTCTCCTTTATTTGAGTGTAAAATGTTATTGACGCATACATGTATATTAATCCCTAGACTCCTTTTATAGCCACATAAGATAGACAAAGTGTGCCACTCAGTGTCTACCATTGGGTTGTATTGCAAGAGATCTCTAACTCACAATCTTGAAGAATTTGAAGTCAAATGAACTCACAATCTTTGAACATGTTCTTTGCACTGGACTGGTGTATATGCGTGTATGGCCTTTGTACTAAATGTGCATTGTACGTGTATTGAGCTACACATGTACATGTGTACACGCTCTTAGAGAAGTGAAAAGTACATTAATTGCAGATGTAGTGATTCAGATAATGTACGCCTGGGTAAGCACTTCGATTGGTCTATTCAGGAAGTGATCCAAAACCAAACCAATGACCTTTTTTTTACAATCTATTGTAAATTCTTATTCAGCAAGTGTGTATCTAGAAGTGCATTGATCATGTGATTGTACTAGTGATCTAAAGGGAAGTTGCATGCTAGAGTAGAAGTAGAACATAATGATAAAGACAGATAACTAAATATTTGACGGGATTCAAGTACAAATTATCACGAGTTTTAAGGGTGTGACTGACAACACAAAAATTAGTAGCAATCCCTTAAATGGTCATTATAGAGCCTACATTGTACCAGTATAATTACATGTATGTGTGTGATATGATCCTAAATAATTTGCAGTATTAAATTCAAGAAAAAGTAAAGAAGCTGTTGGCACATGTATTATCAAACTGTGAAACATCTATATAACCGATATAATTATGCAGGTGCTGATTTGTGCACCTGGTTTACTTTTGTGCTGGTTAATCAAATTGAATCAGAATTATTTTTATTGTATTGACTTTAAATGTACTGTACATGTACATCTAATGATGTCCATGTACATTATCTGAAGTCCTACAGTTTATTACGTAATACTATGTAAATTTTGTAAATTATGCCATTTACTGCTTACATGTATAAAGACTATTTGTTTTTGTTCAGACACCCCCAGAAGCCTGCCAAAGGTCTTTCCAAACTAGAAACAAATTCTCTTCATATAATATATGTGTAGAAGGATTTTGTATAAAACTCACTTTAAAATGCATTGTCCCTTGTCATCACATATTTATACATGCACATCGCCTATTTTTTTTTTCCTGTAAGCATGGTTTCCAATAAAGTAAAAACAAATACTACAAGTGCAACTTATTATTGTTTCCTTCTTACAGTTAATTTTATTTATTCAAAAACTTCATTTTTACTTTCTATGAATATGCACTCATTCTTGTTAAAATGTATAAAGAGAAAATCTTTTTCTTTCTTTTTTCTGTTCTCTTCCTACAGCAAAAGAAGATTCAGTTTGAGAGGATAACAAACGACTTTCATGACACAGTGCAGAGATATGGTAGCGTACAGAAGGTTAGTCTAGTGTAGAATTCTGTTATGTAGAATAAGTTAGAACAAGTACAGAGGTCCTATCTCTGCTGTTATAAGCTCTTTGTAGGAACTCCTTCTTACCAAATTTTGGAAGATGCTTTAGTTGGAATGTGATATCAAGAAGTAGCCAGCTACATGTTGGTAAATCTCATATTAGTGCAGAAACAATAAATATATAAATAAATATGTATGGAATTATATTTCTATCTGTAGAAAATGCAGGTTCTCATTGTTGCAGAGAGAAATGTTATGTAACAGTACTTACATGTAGTAAAAAAAAAAGTCGTTCTGATTGATGGTTGTATCAACTCTCCATTAGAGGAGTTATAACTGATCAGATATGAATATTGAAATTCTTTGATATTAATAATGGCAGAACTGATATCGAAACTAATAAGAAATTACAAAAGTTTGGAAGATATTTTTGTTGGAATGATATTAAGGAGTGACCAGTTACATACAAATTTACAATGGACATGATAAAATTCATTGAGGAAAAGTTGATTATTATTTATCTAATCTAAGTGCCATGAATAATATGATCACAGGGCCCTCTGGGAGAACAGTACATAGTAGTGAAGGTACTCTGGGTAACCAAGACATACATTATAAGTATAGTAGTATGATAATGATGATAATATTGGATATTTATATAACACATGTATCCACCAAACAAGATGCTCAGGGCCGTTATTCTGAAAATCGTGTTATCTTTGCAATCAGAAATAGCGTACGCCATTGGCTCACATCGCACACTTTTGTCTTGTGTGCTGGTCATTTGCGCAGTTTATACCAACCATAAGTACGTGTTTCGAATTTGTAATGACAATTAACACGGTGAAAATAAGACAAAAGATAACACGATTTTCAGAATACCGGCCCAGGATGCTTACCCGGCTCAGCTAGGCTACCAATTTCAGTGCTCACAGCATTCATGGAATGCCTTTCTGCCGGTACCCAATTACACCTGGGTGGAGAGTGGCAAATATAGATTAATGTCTTGCCAAAGGACATTAGTGCTGCAGTGGGATTCGAACCCCGGACCTTGTGGTTAACAAGTCCGGGGACTTACTGTACCCACTGATCCACAACACCTGTACATGATATTAGTATGTGTTGTAAGTAATGTAAATACAGTAGCATAATAATTTATTTTGTTATGTTTTGGTTTGTTTTATTATTTGTAAACAGAGAGTGGCCAATAAGATGAGGTCAAGTCCGAGTGTACGACCGCAGAGTCAAAGCCAAGGGGTATGTAGATTATGACCTTTTACCTTGAATGATGGGATGATAGTCAGGTGGATGGATGAATAGAATGATAGAGTGATAGATAGATGCACAGAAAGAGGAAAAAATGCATGGAGGGTTAAGAGTTAACCCATTTATGACAGGAAAAATTTGAAGTCTTGTTTTGTCAGTTTTTCTTCTGCAAATTGGCAACACCAGTATTTTTCTTTTACTGCCACATTTTTCTTGTGAAAAGTCATGTATCTGAAATGAATATAAATTGACAGAAGGTATGTTCAGAAGTTGAAAAGTTGTTAATTTGCATGGAGAGCAGTGATTTTGCTACTTTCCATCTTATTGCCAATTTAAGGATTTTAATGCTTATTGTCTTTTAAGCATCAAGCAGAAATATTGATGGAATCAAACTGGTGACAGTATGTGCAGAAGTTTTCATTCTTTCAGCTCATGTAATAGGTACCCTACATCGCACATGTATGTCATGTATGGACAGTTACAGTTCATTATTCTGAAGGTTTGTTATTTCAAAGTTCGTTTATTCCAAAGGTTCGTCATTCCAAAGGTTCGTCATTCCAAAGATTTTTTTTTTCTGAAGGTTCATTAGTCCCAAAAAATGAAATAAGGTTCATTATTTTGAAGGTTCATTAGTCCGCAAATGAAATAAAGTTCGTTATTCCAAATGTTCGTTAGTCCAAAAATGAAATAAGTCTCGTTAGTTTGTTAGTTATTTTGGACTAATGAACCTTAATGCATTTTCGGATTATCGAACCTTCGGAATATCAAACCTTATTTCATTTTCGGATTAATGAACCTTCGGAATAACGCCACAGATGTTCAGATTAATGAACCCTTTTCCATTTTCGGACTAACGATCAATTAGGTATATGCAATTTGCGTGTTTCGGAATAACGAACCTTCAGAATAACGAACCTTCAGAATAACGAACGTTTGGAACAACGAATCTTCGGAATAACGAACATCACCCATATGGACTACTTAAAATTAATGTAACTTTATATAGAAAGTAAAGGTATTTTGAAAAGTCCCACATAATGTAAATGGATAGATTAGGGAAGGATGTTGAAACTCTCTTCTTCATAATGTTGCTCTGCAGACGATGGGTTTTGGAGAACAGGACGACAACCAGAAGACTCCACTGATATCACAAGAGGAAGAGGAGAGGAGAAGACAGATGCAGATCCAGATGCAGCAACAAGATGCAGCCATTGATTATGATTTGACATTGATACAAGAGAGAGAAGAACAGATCAGGCAAATTGAGGTATACATGTGTCAGGGATGGTGGGGAGGGGGGGGGGGGGAGAGGGGGGGAGGGGAGGGGAGAAAAAGAGAGAAAATGAGAGAGGGAGTAAGATTGGGCCATTGCATTGATTATGATCTCACATTTATACAGGAGAGAGAAGGACAGATTAGACAAATTGAGGTATAACAGGGATGGTGGTGCCGGGGGGGGGGGGGGAGAAAGAGGAGAGAGGAATTAAGTTTAGGGCCATTGCATTGAATATGATCTCACATTTATACAGGAGAGAGAAGGACAGATTAGACAAATTGAGGTATAACAGGGATGGTGATGCCGGGGGGAGGGGGGGGGGGGGGGGGGGGGAAAGAAAGAGGAGAGAGGAATTAAGTTAAGGAGCATTGCATTGAATATGATTTGATGTTAATACAGGAGCGAGAAGAACACATCAGGCAAATTGAGGTATAATAGGGATGGTGGTGGGGGTGGGGGGAGGAGGGGGAGGGAGGGAGGGAGGGAGAAGATGAGAGACAGAGTAAGATTGATTATGATGTGACATGAATAAAGGAGAGAAAGAGAAAACAATCCGACAAAATCATTTCTTGGTTGAAGAATAATCTGAAGAGAAGAGAAGGGGGGTGCAGAAGGGAAGAGGGAAAGAGAAACAGAGAGAAAGGAAAGGGAACAGTAAAGGAGAGGGGGAAAAAGGAGCAAGAGATGAACAAGAGGGAGGGATAGCACTAAGGGATAAGGCTAGAGTAGTAGGGATGAATAGACACCACAAATATATCAAGGGTCTAGTGCAACAAAGGGCTCTCTGCATTTTTGGCAATTTCGATAAATCTTGAAATAAAGATTTGTTGCACTGACACACTGCAGTTTAAAGCAGATAGCCATCCATTTCAGGTGATACCAAGCTGTAGAAACCGTTGTTACCGATGGGTACCTGGTCTATACTGGATCATTTTAATTTCAAAATCTCCTTCAAATAAAAAATGCAGATAGCCCTTCGTTGCACTAAATCCTCGATATATATGAGACATCAGTGCTGTGATATGATTTGAGTAATTTTCTATCCCCCTCCTTGTATTTCCAGGATATTTTGTTCACCCATCCCTAATGCATATTTAATCTCTTTCTTTATCTTGTTTCCAAGGCAACCATGTTAGATGTGAATGAGATATTCAAGGACCTGAGCATGATGGTGTCGGAACAAGGAGAGATGATTGGTAAGCCGATGCCTCTTTGCCAGTAAAGGGGTGTTCACATATGAGGTGATATTGCGGCGGCACAAAAATTTCAGTGTTCATATATGGTGCAACATTGTGGTGCCACTTGAACACGCATTAACGGGTCAACTCTCAAATAAAAGAGAACTTTGTCAAGACTCGTGCAGACAATCTCATGATGACATGTTTTGTGCAAACTTTTCAGAAATTTTGATTGGTGCTCATTTTTATGCAGTCAGGCAGCAAAAAAAATGTGTCCTGCCTCGGCGACATCTTTTTGTCGCCTCATACCTCATTGACTTGTACACAAAAATGTTTCGGGGATTCTGTTGCGCCACAATGTCGCCTCACATCTGAACGTGTATATTTGGCTTTGGCTCAGGGACATTTTTTTGTCGCCTGATACCCCATTGACTTGTACACAAAAATGTTGAGGGGATTTTGTGGCGCCACAGTGTTGCCTCACATCTGAACGTGTATATTTGGCTTGAATTCACAAAGGAGGTTTGACGGTGACCATGGTTTGAAGTCCGCCATCAACTGAAATAAGCATACACAAGTGTATTATTACTAACTCATTGGGCATCAGGGCATATATGTACTACACTTGGGGGGGGGGGGGTTAACCAGGATTCAAGTCAAACCTTGTTGTGAATTCTTGCGTTGAACTTATCTATATGAAATATGAAATGTGTTCTTTGTACCCCAAATATCCACTTTCTTCAATCCAAACACTAGCAGTTTTTTGTGTACTAAATGATTGCCAAATGGGGGCGAGTAGTGAGCAAAAGACCTACGCTCAATCCTTCCTTGTATGTTTGTGTGTGGGAAGGGGGGGGGGGGGGGGGGAGGATGTTATACATGTCATGATAATAATGTACAGTTTTTGTATAGTGCATAACACATTACATTTTGTATGTCCCTATGCACTTTAACCCATTTGTGACAGGAATTATTTAAAGCCTAATTTGATCAGCTTTTATTCTTCAAATTGGCAACACCAACATTTTTATTTTATTGCTACATTTTTCCTATAAAATGTCATGTATCTGAAATGAATATAAATTGACAGAAATTATGATGAGAAGTCAAAAAGTTGCCACTTTGCAGGGGAAAACGGTGATTTTAAACTTTCTATCACATTGCCAATTTAAGGATTTTAATGCTTATTTTCCTTTTAAAAATTTTGAGCATCAAACAACGAATAATGACGCTACCGAAATGGGCACAATTTGTGTAGAATTTTTTGCTCTTTCTTCTCATGTATTTGGTATGATTTTTAGGGCTTTGCATCGAAAGATATTAGGACAAACCACAAAATGTGGACCTCTGTCACGAATGGGTTAAGAAAAGAGAAAAGAAAGAATTAAGGAGCTTACTCTATTGACACAAACGTGTGAAACGCTGTACACTTGGAAGAAAAAGAAGCATTTGGGGGGGGAGGGTTGTTTTTTGATGCATACGCAGACCTGCCTGTAGTAGAATAAAACGGGTGGTAAAATACAAGTAAGGTATGTTTCCCAACATACTTTACAAAATTTACTCCCCTTTTTGTACCTTTCCATTTCTGCTGACTTGTGTTTATAGATTCCATCGAAGCTAATGTAGACAGAGCAGGGGATAATGTGGAAGAAGGTGTCAAGCAACTAGCAACTGCCAGCAAATATCAGGTAAACAAATGTGTTTGGTTCAGATTTTCCTTTATTCACCCTTTTTTTTTTTGGGGGGGGGGGGGGATATTTACACTGCATGGCATGACTGTGCAGATATCATTGCTAAAATGGTGAAAGATGTTGTCACACCATTTTCCTTTGAAGCAGTAGTGAACTGATGACGATAGATGATGAAGATTTGTGATTTTGGAGATGAATAGCTTATCACTAACCATTTAAAGCCAGAGCAAACTGGCGCCCTTGTATGAGATTTCGAAATAGCGCCATCTCAGTCCTGAACTGCTGATTCTGGCCATTTTTTTTCTCCCAGCATGCATCATTCTGATCAACACAAGCTTTATTTTTGAGACACATCTGTAAAAATGTATATGTATTCAGACTAAGGCAGTTCACTAGAAGCCAAGAAGGGCGTAATGTTTCTAAGAGAGTCTCTGGTTGTGAGTAGCTGCAAGTTGGCGCTGTTGTAAATACATCATTTTCAGAGCTATATGAGTGCCAGTTCACTGTGGCTTTAAAGGAAACCAACATCCTCAAGTGAAATTGTTTTTAAATCAAAGCTAAGACAGAATAAAACAGATTGGCGAAAATTTGAACAAAATCAGACACGGAATAAGAAAGTTGTGCCTATATGATATTTTCTGTTTTGACACTACCATAGCTGTTGGTTACATAATTTGTCCACAGCTCTCAATTTTGTATGTTTACAGAATTTCACATATTTTTCATTGTCTGGAAGAACACACATTTTCATTGTCCTTAGGTATCCCAAATATGTTGTGGAGAAAACACTCCTACCTTATACATCTTCATTTTGGCTTAAGTAGTTTTTAAATCAAACTAAGATGGAATGAAACAGATCAGCAAAAATTTGAATTGATTTCAAAACTTCTTGACTGAAGGATGTTGGTTTTCTTTAAAGCTATCGTGGAGTTGGTGATGATTTTTGCTGTAGTGTCTTGTCCATGGTCGATATTAGGATTATTTTCTAGGGTTGACTTTAGGAGTATAGATAGACCGGTAAGCAAATTATCACCGTTGGTGAAGGTAATGGACCAACTATTACTTCCGAGGAGATCTGGATGTAGCTATCTTTCGGAAGCGAAGCTGAGGAAAGATAGCGTGTACATCTAGATCGCCAAGGAAGTGATTGTTTGTCTCATTGCCTGAAACCAGAATGTCATTATTTGCTTTATATTCCACATCTGAAACCATTTAACTGTATAGAAAGAAAAGAATATTTCACTTCTCTAGGAGAAGAATTTTGGATTAAAAATCAAGATTTAAAAACAGGGAAAGAAGTTCCGACTGCACTTCAAATGCCTTCTAGCACGTATCTTGTGAAAGTGTAGTGCGCGCGCGACTTGCTTTGCCTCTCAATTCAACAAGTATTAAGCTGATTGTGACTTCACAAAAGAAGCAAATAATTCTACTGTGACTTTATGCTAGATCAGAGTTCACACGCTTTTCTTTCCGCGCGTACTCACAAAAGAAGCAAAGAATTTTACTGTGATGGAAAAAAATGGAACAAATAATCACACTGAGTCATGCAACTTTATTTCACGCGTACTCAAAATATTGATAACACGTTGTGACTCTGTGGACTGAAGTAATCAGCGATATACAAAAGTTCCATCACCGTGAACAATGATTGATGAGGAAACTACACTTTATCACACGATTAACTTTTGACCAATCCGACAGCAAGATTCTTAGCATGTGGAATATAATGTAAGATATCGACCATGGCACCATTGTCCCTGAAGCAAGTGTCATATCACCATTCTCACTTGATGTTCTTCATCGTTACTTATGCTTCTTGTTTTGTCTTCATCTTCACTCCCCACAGAAAAAGGCGCGGAAAAAGATGTGCTGTATATTTGTGATCCTTGCCGTCTGTGCCATTGTTCTTGCACTCATCTTGTATTTCACGCTAAAATAAGGTGGCTGTCCATCTTCAGAGTAAAGTTCAGGGCCCTGTTGCATAAAACTTACCACTGATGGTAACTTTGCCATCAATGGTAACTTCTATGGAAACCTTGAATTGATTGGCTATTGAGCAGTGTTACCATGGTAGTTACCATTGATGGCAGAGTTACCATTAATAGTAAGTTTTTGCAACAGGGCCCAGGAGTGTTTTATTAATGTGCATACTGTGCCAGAATTCATTGTTGTGTGTACAGTTTACCATCATTTTTTTAATGAATGGGATTGTGATTACCTGTAAGAATGATTGAAAATCAATTTCCAATTTTATTGTAAAGCTGACAGCCTAGCAACCATGACATACGCATATTATTGGTCTCTCTGCTTCAGCTTCGAGCACTTTGATGCTTCGGGGGGAGGGGGGCAATTATTAAATTGAGATTTGAGAGGAATATACAGTGGCATAGGATAAGATGAGAAAAGTTTACTAACTTGGTTTATTGGTCTGTCCTTAGTGTAAGCGCGCACAAAATTTACAAAATAATCACGTCTGAGAAGTTAAGACTAGAAATGAATCCGGGTATGAAATGAATAAAGTGCACCGTCAACTTCATCAACTGCTCATGGCACAGTGGTTAAAGCCATTGTCAGAGCTCGATATATTATTAGTCATGCTAGTCAAGGGTTTGAATCCCCATGACGCTGGTAATTTTTTTGTCGTTATGAAATTGATGACAGTGGCAGGGATGTAACTGGAGTTTTGTATAAAAACCTGAAAATGCGAAGCGGAGCGAGCGGAGCGAGCGAAGCTCTCGCGCCTTACGGCCGGGGGTCCAGGGGCAACGCCCCGGTGGGGGTCGGGGGGCGAAGCCCCCCGAAGCCAGAGCATTATTGCACATTTGGGGCCACAGGAGAGGCCATTTCAGGGTTTAAATTGTAAAAAAAATTACCTTTTGTGTAGGTTTCTATAGACTCTTTCTTGCAGATGACAAGCTTGAGGATGGCTTTGGTGTCAACTCCCTAGTCCTCTTTGGTATCCTATAAGATGTGACTGAGCTTGAAGGTGGCTTTGGTGCTGACTTGGCTTCAACATTTGCTTTCTTCACTTTCATGAGTTTCTGTCGCTGGAAGATTTGCTTTTTAGCCAAGGCAGCAGCTTTGTGGACATGGGCTGTGGCTCTCGATTTGGGTTGAGATGACACTTCACTTGATTTATGTCTTTTTCTAATGACTGGTGGCTTATTGCTGGACTGCCTCTTCCTCTTTGCATTTAGTCTGGATTTTGCAGTGAGCATGTGGTAACAGACAGATTTGTCCACTGGGGATTTGAGTATGTTGTCTCTGCGGTAGAGTTCAACAGATGTCACTCCTTTATTCATTAGATCATATCTGACTGTTTGTATGGAGGCAAATGTTGTGACATCTAACCTGTTTGTCTTCTTTGTGATGATATTATTCATCATACTGAACGACTGTTCAATTCTTGGACCTGTGAATATGGATAATGCTGCACTAATAGTTCTCTTCAGAGCTGGGTAGTGCTGAAATACCTCTCCCCACCATTTATCCACTCGAGCGCCATCATTAAATGGTGGCAGTTTTGAGTCAAGCTGGTACTGGGTGCATTGGAGTTTGTATTCATCCATGTCATCAGCCTGAATATCTACATTAAGCAGCTTTGGAAGCTTCGTCATATATTCGTTTGTAACAGAATGTCCCCTGGCTTTTGGATCTATTGATGATAGAATTCGCAAGGCACGATTTGTGAGGGGCAGTTTTTTGCTGCATGTACTTTCCAACCTCTGTATAAGCATCTCTGACTAGTTGCAAGAATGTCTTGACAGCATCTGGCTTCATATCCTTCACGATCTCTTCCGTACGTGTACCAATGACAAGTTGCGATAACTTACAAGTGATGTTCTCATTGATCTTGAGATTAGCTAACTGGTGTGCATTCATATCAACCAAATTCTCAAGCTTGATGAAGCGTGCAAGGAAAGTCCGAAACAAGTCAGTAACCTCATCATGTAGTTTATGGACTAATGGTTCCTTCTGTTCAAATATCAACACAAATGACTTGAACGAGGGTAGTACCGCCACATACAATTCTATGTACAAGATGGTAAGCTGATAGAGATGAAACAATTTGTGAACAATTCTCTTCTTTCTCGCCAATCCTTGCTCCGTTAGATTCTTCTTGTGAAATCTATCATGTATCTGCTGAAGTTTTTGTCGACCATCATCAGATACATTGTGCCTTGTCAGTATAGCTTCAAGTTCTGAAGTATAACTTGCAGTGAGTTCTGAATCAATGAAGCAATAATAAAGGCATCTGAAAGGATCCATCATGCTCTTTATCCTTGCTGCGGCATCATAGGATGAGAGCCATCGATGTGGTACCCTCTCAACAGGCAAGTTACATTTGACACCTAAAACTCCGCATATCTTCTCCAAGTGTTCTTTGATATCAGGGCTCCACTTCAAGTCGTTGTACAAATCATCTGCAAGATGTTCTACATGCTGGTCGAAAAAGCTACAAAACTTTTTCACTGAATTGTGCGTATGGTGACAGATGTCACCATCTATGTCCAAAAGATGTGGGGCAACATCTCGCAGCCTGGTTTCAAAACCTGACTTTTTCCCCCTCATGTATGCCGCTGAATCAGATAATGAGGACACAATATTGTCCAGTGGTATGTCATCATTCTTCAATAAGTCAACAACAGTCTGAAACACTGTTTCAGCATTTACGACAGTAAGTGTCACCGATGCATAATGCTGCACAACAGACATGTTCAATGTCTCAGAAAAATATGACACCAATATACTTAGCACCTTTTCATTTGCATTAGACGTGCATTCATCGAGATTTATTGAAAATGGAGTATTCTGCATGTCCTGTACTATACGCTTCCGAGTGACTGAAGCAAGTCCTTCATTTAGTTTATACGCGCAAGTCGTACGCTCCATGTGCAGATCATCAAGCACCTTTTTGTCCTTTGCGAGTGCTTTGGCCAAGTCTATTATCTTTGGCACAACACTAAATGTGAGGGTATTCTCCACAGTAAATGACGTGACCATAGCTTCAGCATTTGCTTTCCTGTCCTGAAAGCTTACATTCCGTTCACGCTGTAAGTCTTGCGAGGTCTTTCCAGAACATTGGTCAATGTTATGCACATTTGGTGGGGCACCGTAAGGCAGAGTGCATGATGATGTCGAAGGAATTTCAGTTTCGCCACTCTCCATTGCTGTGATATTTCTGAACAATGATGGTAACGTCTGATTAGAATCCCTTTCCTTTTTTCTCTTTGGTGCATTTGCGAATTTCCATGACACACCAAAGCCTTCTTTCCACTAGATGCATACTTTATCTTATCGTCACAAATTATGCATTTGGCAACTCCTGCTACATCCAACTTTCTGATATAATCAGATAAAAACTGCCCTGCATCGTCCTTCGATTCAAGCCACTGCCATCTAAATCTGTTTTTTACACCCGCGTCAATGGCGTTGACGTTGTCACTTCGATTTACCTCCATTTTCAAATTCAAGCACGGACGAATTCAAAAGAACTGTAAATTACAAGTTACAATCATGTTGACAATTCAAACGAATTCGCGAATTTCTGCACAAAAATGAAATATTCAGCATCATAAACGAAACTTACACGTAATCCTGATCTGATCACTTCAATATAAAACAGTCCAAGGCTCCAAGCAACGTTTAAACCCGCGTCTATATGTCGCGAACGATGTCCTTTTGATTTACACGATGTACGGTACCATCCATTTTCAAGCGAGAACGAATTTAAAAGTACTGTCAAATTGCAAGTTACAATTCAAACAAATTCGCGAATTCTTGCACAAAAAATATTAAGCACCGTAAAAAAATGTAATGCTGATCCGATCACTTCAATAACAAAATTATCCAAGCAATGTTTAAGCTGTTAATTCCGAGTTAAATCACAGTCCGAACGAGAGGTTGGCAAACAAAATATGTGCGGCACATGTGCATGTGTTTGTGTGTGGAAATTGCGATCCAGGGTTCACTTCCGCATTCAAGCCAACTCGCGACAGCTCGACCATCAGAATTTCAGACAGCGAGCGTTCTGTGCATTGAATACTGTAATTACGGTCAGTATACACTGTATACTGACCGTAACGTAATCAGAGCGAATTTCTCAGTAGCCGAGATGTCGCGATTCACGTGGCAAGCAAAGCACATGTACAAAACACATTGGCGATCGATCGTCTTTTTTTAGAACGTGCCGATCGTGAAATTTCGAAGGGGCCAGGTTTTCCGGCAACTTTCGAGGGAGGGAAAACCGGAAAAGTTGAGATTTCATGAAAATACCGGAAATCCGGCAATTTCCGGAAAAGTTACATCACTGCAGTGGCATTTATTCCGTTTATGAAATAGTTAAAGTATGATAGATATTCTTCGATCAAGTGCCTACCATCCCATGCCTGCTTACACTAAGAATCGACCTGTTTAATAATGTGTGTTTATTTATTTGTTTGTTTTGTTTTGTTTTGTTTTTAACAGGAAGCATTTTGTACAATGTTTTCTCCTGTAAATTTCATATTACCAAATAAATCACCAGAGTGTTGCACATTTTCATTGTTTAAAGTCTTTGGGCTTTTTCATATTGAAATTGACCATTCATTGTTAGTCAGGTTGTAATGATATCAAAATTCAATCTTTCATTTTCATTTGGTGCCACAGTGTTGCATAGCCTTCAAGACCGTTTTTCCATCGTTCGTTTTGTTTTTAGTTTCTGTTTGTTTGTTTTTCTTCCAACTTTTTGCTTACATAGAACCTGAAAAATAGTATGGAAAAGACTTTTCCGGTAGTGGAATGATGTGGGATGAGGGATGGGGAGGGGGGTGTCAGTCATACTGCTCTTTTGTTGTACTGAGCATATGATGTCGGTGATCATGTGTACAGGGGTGTCAACTGTTCCTATTTTGCCACAGTTTGTACTATTTTTTGTCAAAAATGCACTGCTGGTTTCATGGAAAATGCTGTGTTCTTTTTTTCAAATTTTAATTAAAACATAGATCTGTTGCACTTTTCCAACCAATGCTCTCTACAAGGTTGGCATCCCAGCATGTAGTTAAGCACAGATTACCCAATGAAATAAAACATAGGAAACAGATAAATGTTTGTAATGACTTTATTTGTATGACTTTATTTTCTCTTTTATTGGTTGTCTTGATTTTTCTCCCCCCCCCCCCCCTCTAATTTCAGAAAAAGGCTAGACGGACGATGTGTTGTATCTTCTGTGTATTGGCCGTGGTAGCTGTTGTAGTGACTATCGTCCTGCTTATTGTTTTGAAATAACTTTGGTTTCTAAAAAGGTTATTTCTGTGCGTGCATGACACTTCAGCAAGTTTTACAATTCTTGATGACTTTTGAAAGGTTTTATGATGCAATTTTTTTTTTTATAACAAAAAGGAATCTATCAATTATACATGTTTCTTACCAAGAAACAGCCTTCATTAACAGTTTCCGAAAGCTTCTGGTTTTACAGTAGTTAGAAGTTTTTCAGTTTGAAATACATTGTAGAGTTCTAAACACAATGTTGTTGATATATAAAAGAATGCTATTCTGTTTACCTACATGAAAAAATGAGAATAGCCAAAATTGAGTCTTATTCACTGTGAATTAATTCAGCTGCCTTCTATATATAAAAGGATTTTAAACACTGACATGCATACATGGATGTATGGTTGCATCAGAGTCCTTGTGATTCTTACATAGTGTAACAGAAGTGTTTGTTCATGCAATCCACATGGGATTGTTTTGAACATGAATGAAACCACATTCCAGCAATGTTTAAATGTTAAAGTCAATTAATATGTTCATGCAAGACATGACTTGCATGTATTACTGTACATATTGTGTGTATATATATGGTTGTTCTTTCAGTTTATAGCAGCTTGAATTCATGAGCTCGCACCTCAGATCTAATGAAAAATATTAAGAAGTCCTTCTTATACAAAGGCTACATGTACATGTATGTGTGTTCATTGTACATGTACTAATGCCTTTAATGAATGAAAAATTTGAATATCATTTGGTGTTTTGCCTCATCAGTACTCACACTTGTCTTACTCTATAAGATGATAGCCCACCAGCCAACTTCTTCATGTATAAATTCTCAGTTTGCACTTGGTTTTGTTAGTCAGCATGCCTTACCACCAGTCAAAAGTATGATCTGTTTTTATTATTATTAAGTATGTGTATTTGTTATTAAGTATGTGTATTTGGCATCACCTAGGCCTGAGAGGGGAAAAACAAACTTAATCACTGTGACCCTCAGGGTCTCTCCTCCCAGTATAACTGATTGGGATGTGCAGGTGTACAACTACACCGGGATTTCCCCCTGCTCTTGTTTGAATAATGCATTGGGTTCTTAACTTGCAAAGGTGGCGACTCTCCACTGAAACCTGCATTCAGCTTGCATCAATGAAACAGGGAAGGGGCTCATGTTAGGCCGCTTATCAAAAGTCTTTGTCCCACATCTTTGATCGTCTTCTCCATGACCCTTCTTTTCCATCGGCTTTCCCGATCCCCCGTTGTTTTGTAGGGGAGGGGAAAAGACTTTGTGCTGGAAAGATGCTAAAAGCTGCGTTCTATATTGGCTCTGACTTTTGATAAGGTGCCTTAACACACAATAGAGCACCAAAGCGATGACGTCACAGAAAACTTTTTTGGAATTTCAGAATTTTGGATACCATGTCTCGATGGAGCATGATGAAAAACATCCACACCCCAAATTTTATGGGAATCGGCTCATGGGGACCCGATATGAGGCCACATGAATACCTACCTAGCCCCACTGAAATCTGTGTAAATTGGCCTGGTTCTAAACAGTTATGAACCAGGCCAATTTACACTGATTTCAATGGGGATATTCAGGCATTCATGTGGCCATACCTTGGGCCACTGTGAACCGATTCACGTCAAATTTGGTGTGTGGAGGTTTTTCATCATGCTCTGCCGGAATATAGTCATGAAAATGCTCAAATGCAAAAAAAAAAAAAAATTGATGATGTCACACTTCGGTACTCTATACAGGCTTCAGTCATTCCCCTAGGGTGGACTGGAACCCACGCTCCTTGGTTCGACGGGCAGACGCTTTACAGACTGAGCCAAGGTGCGTCCTCTATATGTTTGCCTTGTGGTGGCAGGGAAAAAATGGTGTTGAAGAAAGGTTTTTCAAGTTGAGGAGGGCTATCTACATGCATGTACAGTGTATAGATAAAGCATACATCATTACTGATTGATAATGGGTACATTATTCAGTTCTGAACATAAGTTTTACACTATATGCAGAAAGTCTTGTTTTTCAAGGAAGTCATTCAGGATTTCTGTGCACTTGTAGAGGTCAATTTATAGATATTGATTTATGCAGATGTGATTTTGCTATGAAGTTTTTAAGGTTTTGCATTCTGTTTAAAGATTCTTCAAGATCTGTGATTCAAATTTCTTGTTTTATTTTGCAATATTTTGTCGTATGTAGGTTAAGGGGGGTATCCCATTGAGGGGCGAAATCTTGTGAACGTAGCGAATCTGGGGTTTCGCCAGGGTTCTAAGAGGTTGTTAACGGTTGCAAAAACAGTTCGCAGACTGTTTTGATTTATGTAATTTCTTTTTCTTTTGTTCATGAGTTTTTAACCTATTCAAAATTACCTTGTTGATTTTCACCAACATTCATCAGAAAAGTTGAAAAATCGAAAATTCACCATGTTTGCAAGTTTTCGCTGCTCAGTGGGATACCCCCTATAACAATAGTGCTACTTTTATTTTGAACTCCTTTCTAAAATAGCTTATAATAGAAGTAACTTAGCTTACAATATTGCACTAAGTTGTCTGTGGAATGAATTTTGAATGTCTAGTTATTAAAAAATATATTTATTCCACAGTAGAACACAAGAAATGTATAGAAGATAAGAGGATATGTATTATGAAGAATGATATTCAAGTAATGTAATGTTGTAAAATAGTGGCATTTATATTGCAGTTGTAATTATGTTTCAGAAATATGTCCATGTTTTATAAAAAGCTTTGTATCAATCATGTATATTCATGGTGCAGAATGTATTATCAACTGAAAAACAAAAATGACAAATGACGAGAATAAACAAAGAAATGCAACAAAATAATAATTACTTCTTCTATGTTTAATTTCTCAGTCATTCTAAGAAATCGTAATACAAGAGAATTTTTCACTTTGTATAACATTTTGTATTGTATAACAATGAGTACTGAGCAAATCAGTATAAGCAGTCAAAATTTGCACTTTTTTTTTCAAACTATGAAATGAAATAATCGTAAGGGTAATAGCTGGGTATACGCAGAAGGAGCTTGTATACACCTATCCTGAATAACCTGCCCACACATTGGACTTCATTTAAGCAAATGATAAAGGAAATTAAATAGTTACCTGCTGGTAAACTTGCAGATTAAACATAATAATATGCATATAAAGAGTATATCTTGCGCTTCACTCATATGACTAATAGGCATTGACAAAGTTGGCAGAGAACAACAAGCACATTGGCACTGAATTCTAACTAGTAGGCCGAAATAATACATTAACATATCTCATAATTTTTAAACATATTCATAGATGTCTTTAAAATGCTACACATAGTTTTGCTTGCTTTGGGTACATTGTAACTCCATGTATGTTTGCTTATGCATGTTATGACGAAACACACTACACTAAATTAAAAATCGCTAAAATATTTCCCCTAGAAATATACATGTACCCTAACAAGGGAGTAATGACCCCATTACCACGCATGTACATGTAAGTTAACCCATTCGTGACAGGAATTATTTAAAGCCTAATTTGATCAGCTTTTATTCTTCAAACTGGCAACACCAACATTTTTATTTTATTGCTACATTTTTCTTATAAAACGTCATGTATCTGAAATAAATATAAATTCACAGAAATTATGATGAGAAGTCAAAAATTTGCCAATTTGCAGGGGATAACAGTGATTTTAAACTTTCTATCCCATTGCCAATTTAAGGATTTTAATGCTTATTTTCCTTTAAAAAATTTTGAGCATCAAACAACGAATATTGACGCAACTAAAATGGGCACAGTTTGTGTAGAATTTTTTGCTCTTTCTGCTCATGCATTTGGTATGATTTTTAGGGCTCTATATCAAAAGTTATTAGGCCAAACCACAAAATGTGGACCTCTGTCACGAATGGGTTAATGCCTACACTGCACATGTACATGATTGTGTCAAAATCCTGTGAACAGACACAAGATGAGACTAAAACAGAGAGTTGTATTCAGCACATTTTACTCAGTCATTTCTTTAAGTCAATATATTATAATCTACACCACTTTGTAAAACAGAAATACAAAACCAATCTGTCTTAAATAAAACTACATAATAGACAACAAGGCTAAGTAACACGTGTTAATTTGTTATATAAATGTGATAATCATTGCACTGCTATAAATTTGCAGTTACATTTTGTTCCAAAATTTATGATAATCATTATCAATGATGTATAATGATTTTTTATTTTTCTTTAATCCTCGTCAGATATATTGTCTTATCTTGTTAATCCTTAAAAAAACACAATTACTTAAAAGTGAATCTGTTGCTGTTTCAGAACAGTTACATTCATTAAGCCCACAGAACAGTTAGCTTCACGTGGATTTCAGTACTGTTGGTATGTAGTGAACTTGTTGAAGAAAATATTGCTCTCCTTACAAAACTAGAAATATCACTGAAGGTGATTAATACCCCTGCCCCAATGTGTGCACTAGATTTCCTGAGCATTGCTCGAAAAATGAAGTACTTGCAATATTTCTCCCCGATTTATTGCCATAATATGCCATTACCAGGGCAATGCAGTTTCCGACACATTAAAAAAATATGTCTTGCACATCTTCACCACAAGACCAACGTGAGTGCCAATTTTCATGAGCATTGCTGAAAAGCTGAGGAAGTATTTCGACCTGCAAGATGTGCAATGGACCGACCGACCAACAGTATGCTGATTCCTACATTGTTATGTATCCCCTTCAAACTTTGTTTGCTGGGGGTGTAATAACATGTGCAACACCCACTTCCACATACAGATGCTACACCATGAAAAACGTGTGAATATAGTCCTACATGCATACAAAGCATCTACATTTGTATGTAAAACATAACAGAGATCCTATGATATCTTGGAAGGGATCTATCAATGCATGCTTTTATTGTCGCGCAATTCCTTAAGTGATATTCTGTCGGTCCATAAAACCAAATATTTTCTGTAACAACATTCTTGTCTCCTTCTGCTATTCATGGATTTGATATTCAGATACCGGTATACAAAATTTGCTGGTACTAATAAACTGTTAAGAGGATGTTTTTAAACCCATTTCCTTCAAAATTCATTATTTGGCATATCGGTAATCACATGAAAAACATGAAAATGGACTTCATCAATGTTTTCATTTTACAAATGTGCATTCATTGTAATATCGGGCTAAACAACAACTTTGATAGTTGATTCGATTTCCCTTGTTAGAGCCAATATGGGGGGGGGGGGGGCGGTAAAAACAGCAAAGTTATTTTAATAACAAGATAAAGATATTGCTGGTACTAATAATTCTTGTGTGGATGCTGCCAAAAAAATGATCTCCATATAATTTATTATATGACACATCACAGATCACTATGTGAATAAACAAAGCTCATGTCATTTTGATACTTATGTCTGTTTCATTTCTAGACAAGCCCGGTTTGACTTGGTCAACTTTAATGAACACTGGTCAATACCATGCCTTTGTGTTTGTCCATGCACTGATAGGAATCAGCATGCAATTTTGAAATTAATAATAACAACAACAAAAGGAGGTCTTGGTTGTTAAAGTTAAATATTTCATATAAAATTAATATCAAAACATTCCCAAGTCATCAGACCACTTACCAATAGTTACCTTTACCAAAATGTATTTGTGTGGTACACATAAAATGATCAGAGAAATATATAATCAAATCAAACAAATAAATGCAAGTCTTTCACTGAGAAGAGGTACCAAGGCAAGAATTCTTACACAAACTAGGATTACAAGAGTACAAGAGTACAATGACAAAAGGAAAAATCTGCTCTCCAGTGACAAAAGGAAGCAACTCCGTACATTTGTAAAATGAGTTTCATAACAAATGAAGAAAATATGTCACTGTTTTATGTGGATATCTATGAATTTGCTTCCTTTTAATATGTCTCTGTTTCGAATATTTGGGGTCATGTGAATTTCTTCTCATCATATAGAGAGTATACAAAAAAGTTCTCCAAATCAAGAAAATTTTGAAAAAAAAAATAAAGAGCTGCTTCTTTTTTGTCATTGGAGGGCAGAAATGATTTCTTATCAGTTTTGATGATTCCTTTTTGCTAAATAAGGTGGTGGTCGTTTCCCAGAATTGCAAACGCAGCTAAAACATGTTACCTACAAAAGTTCAACTTTTGCAGATTGCACTGTGGTCTATTGGTGAAGGTCATCGATCTCTACCTTACGTGGATATAGCACTGTATGTGCGGCTCTATGCGTGCTGTTGATGCGGCTGCACAACCAAATCAGGAACCCTACACACAAACACAGTATGTGGGTCCGCATGGGACATAGCATGGGACAACGTCTACAGCGTACGATTCCAGTGTACTCCTATTCAAAAGATACATGATTTGCTTTTTCATTTACAAAAGACATGCTGACTGTCATATTACATCGCCCTTATGACTTGTAAGGGTACACTTGTTTTGCCTGATTTTGCAGTTAATTCCTCGAAAAGACCTCACAATGCTGAATTATTTGATGCTAAAAATGCATAAAATTGTATTGAAACAGTACAGTGGGGTGTTTTTCTGCGAGCCCAAATATGGCGACCAGTCGCATCAAACATAGAGAGCATTGCTTTATCCACTGTTAGAGATCGATGGTGAAGGCTCTTGATTCTTAAACAAGAGGTCCTGGGTTTGATTCTCACTTTATGCTTGCATCCTTGGGCAAGATGTTTTTACCTACAATTGTCCCACTTGACCCAGGTGTTAATGGGGACATAGCAATACCTGGGGTAATAATAATTTGCAGGACCCTCATGAAGAACAGCATTGAAGCTGATGAGGCTTCCCTGGGTAAACAAAATTATTATCATCACCTTTGTTATATCTTTTGTCTTCTCAACCCAAAATAAACTTATCTATCTTGACTCTTGGCAAAAAAGATGTGTTCTACTTAACACTAATCAGAGCACATTGATCAATAAGTCAAAAGTGAAAGAAAACTCTTAATCTATCAAAAGGCTATATTGGAACTCATCAGTATCACTAGAAGAGCGCTACACTATGCTTCCAGGTATACACAATCTGCTATGTCCGCCTAACATTTGTCAAGTGGACTGATGGAAAGCCATAGCCAATTTATTTTCAAGAGAAAAACAGATCAATTTTCAAGTTTTTCATGACTATTTCAGCAACCATCTTACTAACATCTAACCTTTTCTAAGAACATCTTCCAAGCCAACAAAGAAATTCTGTTTGTTTGCTACGAGTGTCTTGAGAGGAGTCTTGAACACCATTACTGTCCTTGAGGTTGCCAGAAGAAATATCCAGTTGCGTTTGAAAGGCACAGGAGACCTCCCGTAAGTACTACTATTATTCTAAGTTTTGCAAGTCAACAAAGACAAAGGGTGGGGCTTTGAATTTGTGTTTGAGTGCACAAAGTCCTGTCTATTGCCTCAGTGATTTCAAATTTTGAAAGCTTTGTACAAAGCTTTTGTCATCCATTCCTGTGGTATGAAAATCCTTGGAGTCAGTTAAGAGAAAGTGAAAAAGACTTTTCCTGAGGTTCATCCAGTATATCATCTTTACATCAATGTCTTTAGAAGTCCATGCCAAGGTAGGCAAACAATGTGAAGAGTAGCATGATCAAGATGAACACTCCAAGGAACATGAGGATGGCTGGGTATTCACCTGACAAGACAAAAGACAAAGAAATACATGACGAAGTTAATTTTTTTATAAAAACCCAATATTGTCTATTGATGGGCCAGAAGGGCATTAACTCATATGCTTTAACACATAGTTAATGTCCAAATAGACGATATTTTCCTTTGTGTAAACTTGAGATATTTGCAATTGAAGTTGCTGAAATATGAAAAAAATTAAATATGAGGATATATATGATACTAGTACTTTATATCATAATTCAAAATTTTTCCTCGACATATAATGTGAGGAATCAAATAATAGTTTTGTTGTTGTTGTTTCATACTATGGTGGTGTTACTTTAAAAATGTAAAAATGGCCTTTTTTTTTTTTTTTAGCGATCACATATAGATGAACATAATTTATAACCATGAGCAACAAAACACTATTAAAAAGATGCTGCACAAATGCACTGATGCAATAATTGGAAAGAAATCAAATGTTGTACGGAGTTCTACGTCAGAACTCTAATAGTATGTATATTCAAGATATGAATTTCAAATAAAACCTCATTAGAGGAAATTCACAGTTTGAAATAGCAAATATGCACTCTACACAAAGGGATGATTGGTAAGCAGGCTATTCAATGAATATTTACTGAACAGCACAACACAATTATGCACAGCTGGGACTAGATGTTTTAAGCTTTGAGTAATAAATAAACAGTCAAGACAACTACCGGTAGCTCCATTTTTGCCTTTGTTTGCTCATTACACAATTCATGTGGCATACTAGTATATCAAGTCTTTAATATTTCATGAAAGTTTGCTTCAATCCTGTAAAAGTATGTATTTTCCATCATAAACAGAACTCGGGATCATGTTTAAAACCTTCAGTCCCAAAGAGCTTAGTTACACAACTAATTTCTAGCATCAAGGTAAAAATAACAAGTAGGCAATACCTGGCCTGTTGACAGAAACGAGTCCAATCTTCTTGTCGGCTGATAGACTCAAGATGGCAGCATCCTTATCTCCAATGACCCTCCTTGAATTCTTCGTCATCGGAACGAAGGAGAGACCTGTGATGAAGATACTGTGTGCGTTGTCCACCCATTTCAGCTTCTGTGTTTGGTGCAAATGTCAAACAATTTCTCTAATTAAAGTGACCTTGGAAGGTCAAGTACAGGCCATACAACTGCATTGTGCAGATCAGCAAAACAAATACAAAAATTTTGGAATCATTCTAAACAGCATATTTAACAGTAAATAGCAATTATTTAAAGAATTATGAGGTTTGCAATCATCTAAGTTGGATCAAAATAACTCAGTTAAGCTGAAAATTGTAAGAATCATATATTTTTGGGTGGCTAGGGAGAAAAAAACTTTTGCTCACCTGTAAGCTAAATGTGACATAGATTCCTACAGCACCAGACATAGTACCAACTCCAACATAGTAACCACTGTGACTGTAGTAGAAATAGAAATAAAAAATTGGGTAACCTCAAGTTAAAATAGAAATTTGTATAAATAGAATTATAATTTCACATTCATTGCATTATGATAGCTGCATGGAAAATGTAAAGAGGGAAGGAAGTACTAAGGGGGACGAATATACTAGATATGAAAGAGAGAATAACTACTTTTCTGTATAACTTCTCAGATACCTACTATCCTCCTCAAAATTGAATTTTTTCAAACTTATCATTATCTAAACCCAATTTTTCAAAGCATAAACAAATGTTATTAATTCACAGTTTTTCACACATTCCTTCTTGGTGTCCTTTAAACCCATTGCCAATGGGAGCCAGGTATACACTGCTCCGTAAAACATTCATAAACAGGAGCCGTACACAGTTGGTTCCTAAAGAACAGTTACACTGATCCATTTCAATGCTTGAATACACCTTTTTACATAGTTTTTATGTAATTTGTGTGGTACGATTAGAGAGATTATTAAATCAACTACACATTGCAGGAAGTTACCTGTTATTTACCTTTTGTTTCTTTCTTTTTGAAGCATTTGAAACAAACCAATCATTGTTTCAATCGACAAGATTTGCGTACGGTAGGCTCATACAGGATTGGTAAAGAGTTTACATATTTTACATGGAACGGAACAATGGAGCTTTCACTCTTCATGGAATTAACCTTGTTTGAGAGGAATGTCAGTACCTAACAATCCTGTCACAAATGGGTTAATAAATCCCTCACGCTGCCCCCCTTCACATATAGTATACACAAAACTCTCCTCTGTTTTTTCTCCTCTTTATAGAAAATCATTATTTCCCCTCATCATTTTTATCTCTAAAATTTCATGTGAACATCTTTTAGCATCCTTAATTTAATCACATCTTGTTTTTCATTTCCACAATTAAACTCTTCTGAATCCTTAAATTTTCTCCCCTCACAGACAGTACTAGCTCTCCCTATATGACAATGGTCTAACCTGACTGCTAGTGCTGAAAGTATGTCATCTCCTGTGCAAACTGTCTTATCTATGGTGAACTTGTGACTGTTCCATTTTGTAATATAGGAGGGTTGCCTGCCTTTCTTCTGTATGTGACGGGTGTGTGTAGTGAACATTGTGGAGTTGCTGACATCACCATTCAGGAATGCATATCTACAAAAAGACAGAGTTGAAAAAAAAAAAATCAAGGTAATGCTAAATTCGTATTTTTTTCAAACTTTAAAAAAAAAAAATCACTGCAAGATCATTTCAAAAAGATTTTTGTTGCCTATAATACAAGTCTATCATTCTCGATCTTGTAATGAATGTATTTATGATTGTTCTTCCCTGATACTGATGCAAAATGATATTTCAAATAATGGTGAATTCCATCAAGTTCAGCAAATGGGTACATACATGTGTGCTTTCATATGCTACCTTTGACAGCCTATATTTCATTACAATGAACAATGATAGTAATGAAATTTGCTCCAATACAATCAGTGCTATGCATTTTACACTATTTTTTATTCGCAAATAAAAATCTGAACTATGAATCGTAACAGATCACTATCAACACTGATGTCAAATATAAAACCACTAAAGGTTCATATAAATATCCAGCGGCAAAGCCTGCGGTTTTTACAGCATTCTCACATGGCATGGTAAACCATGTCACTTACGATAATGAGACGTGCATGAATGTCCCATCTCCAAATAAAGGACAGTTTTGCCAAAGTTGCACTAGCTTTATAAGAATTTGATTCGTTCACTCCTTCCTACAGCCAGGAGGCAAAAAAAGATGCCTCTTGCCTCAGCGGCCTTTTTGTTTGCCTTCTCATATACGACTAACTTACACGTAAACAAAACAGCAGGGGTTTAGCTCCAAGATATGCCGCTTCGTGTTTGAACGAGCCCTAATTTGAGACATCTGCATGACAACTGGAACTTACCTACATGAACCAAATCTATATGATTTGTGATCCGGGCATTCTTCCCACTCTAATTCACACACCCTACTGCCATCTTTTGTATTCCACACGTAAGCCTTCTGATCTCGGGATATAGTTATGAGCTGGTTGAGAGACAAAGAAAAAGATCATAATTTTAAAATGAGTATAATATTCACTCCCTCTTGGAAGACTAAACAAAATTTTACTGGCATATATGAGAATATTGAATGAGTAAAAGAAGAATCTACTTTTGACACATACCTAGCATGATATCACTGTGCAAACTAACTAAGAAATTAGAAGACCATTTGCAGTTACATTTTTTTTTTTGGGGGGGGGGGGTCTGATTAATGCAATTTTCAAATGATAAATATTTCCCTCCCTCACAGCCAATCACAAAGATATTAACAACAACAAAAAATCAGATTTTCTATGCTGCATTTCGAAGTCACAGACACTTTTCACAAAAATCAGTAACAATGCAAAAGAATTCAGGGATGAGATACTTCTAGCTGTTCTAGAAGTGCAAAAAAAAAAAAATCACACATTCCCATATTCAATCTATCACTAGAAAATAATGAACATGTATGAAAATGAAAATACTGGAAACAAACTGTATTCATCCCCAAAATGTATTCCACTTACCTTATTTCCTAGTGGACTAATGATGATGTCTTCAATGTCTTTGGAATGTGCTTCAATGTCATATACTTTCTCAATAGTAGGGTACTGAAAGGAGATGAAAATGTAAACATGGCATTAGTGGAGAGAATTTACAATCCTTGAATAAACAGGAAAAATATGTAACTACGAAGTGCTTCAAAAGTACACGTATGTGGGTTTCTTTGAACATTTTACAAAACTGTCATAAGACAATTTGAATTAATGCAGGTCCTGCAATGACTATGGCAAATAAAATACATCATTACTAGTTTTCTGTCTTATCAAAAATATTCTCAAGTGTCATTCAATTTACAGACATGCATTACTTGTTAAGTGTTAAAAACAAAATCAATTTTAGGACTCTTTCCTAAAAAAAATTTTACTTGCCAGAACAATTCCCTTTTGCAAAGAGTACTTACTGTCCACATTCGTAAATGATCATCTACACCCCTGTCACAAAGTACATCCCATTAGGAGAGAAGCAGACATCATTCTGACTCAACATGCAATACTTATTTAATGTTAAAATAGCAAAAATCTTATGACTCTTTCCGAAGAATTTCACTTGCCAGTACGATTCCCTTTTGCAAGGAATACTTACTGTCCACATTCGTAAATGACCATCTACACCCCCTGTCACAAAGTACATCCCATTAGGAGAGAAGCAGACAGCATTCTGACTCGACTCGGTCGGACTAAAGTCCGTTTGAACTGAATGGAGCCGTTTCACATCAAATGTGACCAACTGTCTGCCAGGTGGAGGCCCTGACTTCTTCTTGCCGTTAGATTCCGAGGACTTCTTTTTCCTTTTCCGGAGAGTGACTAACATAATGAAATAATCAAGTAGGAAATTAGTCACATTGATGGTTCCTCCATGGTTTCTTAATTTTCTTACAAGTTCACACAACATTAAAGACTAAGTTCAAAATCTGCAGAAATGGATTAGGCATAGGGCAGCCGCAGTAGAGCAATGCCAGGGTTCAAATCCATGACCTTTGAATTTCTAGGTAACCCCTCTGGTGCAGCACCTCTACAATCAGTCATTTTAATCAGTACATTCAAGGAATTTGGAGGTATGCTCTTTCCTTTTAATCTTTCGTTCTAAAGTCCTTCATATATTTTTACCTTCTTCATCTTTGCTCATCTTTCCTTTCTCTTCAGAAATGTCATTTACCTTTTTTGTTATAGACTCTCATTCCAAAGTCGTTCCTCTATTTTTTTACCTTCTTCATCTTTGCTCCCCTTTCCTTTCTCTTCCTTCTCCTCATCGTCCCTTCCCATTGTTTGCGGGATGAGTGATTCCACCATCTTGTTGATCTGGTACATTTGACATCTTTCATTTTTACCAGCTGCCATCAGGTACTCTTTGCCATCATACCTAAAATGTTTAAAAAAAAAAAAAAAATGAATAAAGAGTAAAAAATCACAAATATTACAAATGTATCAAGAACAGAAAAAAAAAACCAGGGGCTTGGGATGATAAAGCACTTACGGCTGCTGCAATACCATATTTAGGCAGGGGGAAACCCTGGTGTATGTGGTTCACCTGCACACCCCCAATCAGTGATATCAGGAAGAGAGACCTGGGGCCCGTTGCATAAACCTTACTATAATAGTAACTTTACTATTATAGCAACTTACAGGAATTTGATTGGCTGTTGAGCAACATGACATTATCAACAGCCAATCAAAATCCAGTAAGTTACTATAATAGTAAGTTTTATGCAACGGGCCCCGAGGGTTACATTGATTCAGTTTGCTTTTTGCCTCCCACACACACATGACGCCAAACCAAATAATAATAATTTGGAACCTCCTTTCCCACAAAATCAAAATGCCAGCAAATCAAAATCTATCCCACCATAATTTCAAACATACCTCAAGTCAAAAAACCCTTTGCTTTGAATCAATTCACGATATATTTCGTAATGGCATGCATCCAGTGTCATATGATTATTTTGGGTTACCTTGCGCTTCATGAGAAATGAATAAGTGCACATCAATGCTGTTATTTTTGTAATTATTAATGAGTGACTCAGTTTTTGTATCAATTGGAACTGAGTCTCTACACCTGGGATTAATTTTGAAAGTTTTTTTGTTTTTTTTTCAATCAGTGAAAGAGGCTATGAGCTAAAATGAAAACCCTCTCCTGGGCAGAATCTCACGGAAAGTCATTAGGCTAAGTTTGCTGACAGATTCTGTTGAAAAAGGACAACATAAATGTTTCAATTGGATGTCATTCACACTTAGACTTTCATAGGAAAATTTTGTGTGATGACACTTCCAAGCCAAGAATAATTGGGGGGGGGGGGGGGATAATAAATTACCTTAGGGCGGCATTCATGATAGCACTGCGATCATCTCCATTGTCAGTGTTAAACCTGCATTTAGACTGAATGGCAATACTACTGCTTCCTTGCTCCACTTCAAATATTTCCTGATGGATGAGAGACAGAGAGGTGATA
>CM057164.1:23612296-23633666 GCA_029962745.1 Echinometra lucunter
ACATTGATGAGATCGTAAGTATTCTGAATTTAAGCACAATTATTGTATATCAGTGAGTAAATCAGTAATGCTACAGGGTTTGTTTTTTCAGATTTAGATGGAAAAAAAAGAATAGCATGAAAACAATATCAAATTGTGTGAAACTGATGAAGTAACAATCACATTGTTAAACTGTTGAGATAGCAAACAATTTCTATTCAAAATCATTCAATTTTATTTTTGAAGTAAAGGAGTATGCAGAATAGAAAAGACATGAGGTTGCTTTGTATGTTTTTGTTGTTGTTGTTTTGGTAATGTTTTGTTTTCCTTTTTTGCTTTGTTTTTATTGTTGTAGTTTTTTGTTTGTTTTCAGTGTTTCTCATGATTAGCAAGCCAATACTTCTTTTCAGTCTGAAGAGATGATATAATTAATTGCTTATGGTCCAGGTTGACTTACTGTACATTGTACATGTATACTCGAATCAAACCTGCTGCCATTTGTTTCTTAACATTTCAGCAGCCAAGTATTTGGCATGATGTTAAAACGTAAAATCCTGAGACCATGTAAATGGATAGATGAGTGGTGTGACATGTTTGGAAACAATAGTTCTGAAAATAAACACTCCACTGTTAATGCATGGATGCATGACAAACAAGAAAAGTGTAGTCTTTTCATGACCCTATGGAAGCCAAAGCCAGAATGGAGTGCTGAGCAAATAGACATTTAAGCTTTCTTTTCAAGAAAGAGGTAAAACAAGTCTGAATGGGAGTTGGAAGAAAGTTGAAGCCTACAACAACAAATGTTTCAAAAGGAGACTAAACATTGATCCATGCAAAAGTAGCTCTCTTCTAAAGAGAAGTTCTGTATAAATATTGATTTTTT
The DNA here is from genome assembly GCA_029962745.1 of Echinometra lucunter. NCBI lineage: Eukaryota > Metazoa > Echinodermata > Echinoidea > Camarodonta > Echinometridae > Echinometra > Echinometra lucunter. The sequence continues at coordinate 23,613,159 of CM057164.1, forward strand.
TTTTTTTACTTAGGAATTCAAATTGGTGTAATGGGATTTGAAATGTATAAAGTTGGCTTTTTTCTGGTTTTGTTTTGTTTTGTTTTTGTTTTGTTTTTGTTAAGTTTTGTTTTCTTAATTTCATGTTTTTAGCATGTTCACACTTTGTACATTTGTGTAATGTATAAATCGAGCAAATGAATAATCTTGCAGAGGTGCAAGCTTGGTAAGGATTACTGCTCTGAATGTAGGCTGTTGTCTGATTTCAATTTATAAATGTTTCATTCCTCATTTCAGGATGACCTCTCTCAGTGTTGTCCTCTCTCTCTAATAACAACATCTCAAGCCTGCTGCACACTATACGATCCAACTGTGACCCGATTTTCGAACAAGTGGCATTTTGCATTAGATATGAAAATTTAAACACATTTAATTATCTTATTTGAAGTTCTGAATAATGATAACAATACTCAAATCGAAATTTTTGTTAACTGCAAGCCTTTTGGTCAGTAAAGGCCAAAACGGCCTTATATCGTAGCCAGTCGCAAGACTGCTAAGACGTCACTACAATTCGGAATTGAGTCCACTTTTATTCCCACTGGGAGGCTCGTAATAGTCCGGAATTTTGATTTTTGTATTCATATGACTCTTTAGATGTTATATGTTCAAATGTTCATCAAATGCTATAACAAATTTTTCCAAAATTGGATCACAGAAAGATCATGTAGTGTGTGGCTGGCTTCAGTCATCGATAATCTGGGCTTACTCCAAACCTCATATTTTAATGTTTTCACAATTGTTTCATAACTCTAATGAAAGCTATTTATTATTTCATTGATGTAGGATGACCTCTCACAGTGTCGTAGCCTCTCAGTCCTCTATCTCTACGATAACAACATCTCGGTCATCAAGAATCTGGGTTTTGCTTCAAACCTCACTCATCTCTATCTACAGAATAACCAGATCAACAGACTTGAGAACCTTACACCTTTGCACAAACTATCAAAATTGTAAGTGCCACTATTAATGCCTCTTTTTTTTTTTTTTTTCATTTCCACTTTATTTTACTATTATCTTAGATGAGTTGAAGGGGAAAAAAAATCCCTAAAAGGCAACATGTGCATGGATATAGGTTTTTGATTAGCGGTAAATGTTAATTAAGTGTATATTTTGAGGTGTATTTCAAGTTTGATGCTTTAAAGTGAGACTGGTTCTTGGAAAAAAAAGTATTTAAAAAAACACATCTAAATAAATGCCAATATTTCAACATTACAAAAATGATGGTAGTACTCTGTTCTTTTGCTGAGATCATGAGTGTTTCATCAAATGTCAAGGTTTTCCATGGACATGATCATTGTTGGCCTTTTTTAAAAGGAAAAGAGCAATAGCTTAATATGATATTGCCCAATCCATTCGTTGTCACACTTATTCATTTATGCTTTGCAATTGTTTCAGTCAATCTTGAACATTTCTTTTTTGTTTGTTGAATAACATAGATATGTTGGAGGCAATAAGATAGCTGTTTTGGAGGGTCTTGAGAAGTTACAGGAGCTGAAAGAACTTCATATGGAACACCAGAGGTTACCAGCAGGAGAAAGACTGCTGTTTGAACCTAGGACACTAGTAGCATTGTCGGTAAGTCATTAAAGCCCATCACGCAATATGGTTCTACCTCACATGCTCCTACGGCCACTGCTCTTTTTTTTCTACTCCTGAGCAAAATCCTTACTTCCATTGTAGAGGTGTCATGGTCAAGTGGTGTTAAAGCACTTGAGTGGTAGCGTGGAGATTGTGGATGCGATCCTGGGTACATCACTTATGCCCTTGAGTAAGGCATTTCATCTACATTGCTCTTTTATTGTACCTAAAACAAATCATGCTGTAGGCATATTAACCCATTCGTGACAGGAATTATTTAAAGCCTAATTTGATCAGCTTTTATTCTTCAAATTGGCAACACCAACATTTTTCTTTTATTGCTACATTTTGCTTATAAAACATGTATCTGAAATGAATATTAATTGACAGAATGTATGATGAGAAGTCATAAAGTTGCCAATTTGCAGGGAAAAAAAGTAATTTTAACATTTTCATTGCATTGCCAATTTAAGGATTTTAATGCTTATTTTCCTTTAAAAAATTTCAGCATCAAACAACAAATATTGATGCAACGAAAATGGGCACAGTATATTGTAGAATTTTTTGCTCTTTCTGCTCATGTATTTGGTATGATATTTAGAGCTCTGCATCTAAAGTTATTAGTCCAAACCACATAATGTGGACCCTCTGTCACGATTGGGTTAACCCTGAACCCAACCCTAAACCTAATCCTGTATTTTGATACAGTATAAAGCCTTGAGCAAATGTAACCAAAGTGTTAGTCGAATCACTCAAAGTGTATCTTCTACCACACTGAATCTTATTTCAGAAGAAAGTGTAGAGAGTAGTACAAAAAATGAAAATACAAATGCAGAAATCCTCTTCATTTTGGTTATGAATAGTTACATGAATAGAGAAATGTAAATTGGACAAAAATTTTGATTTTCCACCCTTAGCAATGCTGCGATCAGGTTCAAATTGAGGAGAGTCATGCAACTAGTTCAACATTGCCCTGTTTTAAAGCTGATGAAGGTTTTTCTCTTATTTGGAGGTTACCTGCCATATCCTGCCATTTCACTTTTTCTGTCCATGCATCCAGTAAAAATGTCATGCAGGAAGATTTGACAATTTTTTTCTTTTTTGTCGGTTCCTTAGCAACATTCATTGTATTTTTTTTTTTTGTAAATTATTTTCAAAATTCATGATTTCAAATTAAATTTTGATCACTCTGAAATGTTTCCTTTCAGATGGGCCTCCAAGTTTTGAATGTCAGTGGCAACAATCTGGATGACATCTCAGAGCTTGGGATCCTTCGTAACATCATGCAGTTTGTGGCCTCGGACAACAAGCTCCGCGACATGAGGGCGCTCTCTGCTCTCATAGGCTCCTGGCCTAAGATTTGGAGGCTGGAGCTGGTAGGCAACCCCATCTGCAACAAGGCCAAGTACAGGGACAGGGTGATTGTCATGAACAGCAAACTGGGTGAGAAAGGATAACCAGTTGTATTTCTATGTTGTGGGTAAACATCAGTACATCACAGTACTTCAGAGTTGTTTTATTGTTTAGAATTAACCTAGACATTAACCCATTCGTGACAGGAATTATTTAAAGCCTAATTTGATCAGCTTTTATTCTTCAAATTGGCAACACCAACATTTTTATTTTATTGCTACATTTTATTTATAAACTGTAATGTATCAGAAATGAATATAAATTGACAGAAATTATGATAAGTCAAAAAGTTGCCAATTTGCAGGGGAAAACGGTGATTTTAAACTTTCTATCACATTGCCAATTTAAGGATTTTAATGCTTATTTTCCTTTAACAAATTTTCAGCATCAAACAATGAATATTGATGCAACCAAAATGGGCACAGTTTGTGTAGAATTTTTTGCTCTTTCTGCTCATGTATTTGGTATGATTTTTAGGGCTTTGCATCAAAAGATATTGGGCCATACCACAAAATGTGGACCTCTGTCATGAATGGGTTAAACCACCCCAGTTTAAACCTCAGTAAGCGTACTAAAGTAAGCATTTAGCGCATATTGCCCATGCATATGCTTAAAGAAAAAAAAACAACTAATTGGACCGGATTCTGTGTGCAAGTAAGCTGTAAAAACCCATGAGGGATTTAAACCTCTTTTGTGAATTCCGGCCACTAAGATTGGATGAACGAAGACGTGACTGTCACTTGTTCTTTGTATTGTTTAATTTCTCTGTTTGTAGCTGTTTTGGATGGGAAAGAAGTCAGCGAAACAGAGAAGAACTTCTTGATTAGTTGGAAGGAGGCGAAAGACGCCAAGAAACGACAACGGATAGAAGAAGCCAACAGGATCATGGAGAGTAGTCAAGAAAATATTATGCAACCACGTAAGCACTGTATTCAGTTTAACCCATTCATGACAGGAATTATTTAAAGCATAATTTGATCAGCTTTTATTCTTCAAATTGGCAACACCAACATTTTTATTTTATTGCTACATTTTTCTTATAAAACATCATGTATCTGAAATGAATATAAATTGACAGAAATTATGATGAGAAGTCAAAAAGTTGCCAATTTGCAGGGGAAAGCTGATTTTAAACTTTCTTTCACATTGCCAATTTAATGATTTTAATGCTTATTTTCCTTTAAAAATTTTCAGCATCAAACAACGAATATTGACGCAACCAAAATGGGCACAGTTTGTGTAGAATTTTTTGCTCTTTCTGCTCATGTATTTGGTATGATTTTTAGGGCTTTGCATCAAAAGATATTAGGCCAAACCACAAAATGTGGACCTCTGTCATGAATGGGTTAACCAACTGGCACTTGTAATATACGGTACCAACGAAGGGAACTAAATTTTGTGAAGGTCTGAATGAATCCCTTCTCTCTAAATTGGCAACACAGTAACACTGTGACTTTTTCTTTCACTAGACTGATCTCACCATGCCCCAATGAAAGAAATTGTTGCAAAGCGTGCTCTGCACAAACATGGGATTGCATTCACTCTAAATTCAATTATATTTTTCATGACAACGTAAATGTGGAGAATAGTGTTTTTGACTGATTTGATTAGGAAGAGGAAGAAAAGGCTCTCCAGATCGGCAATGCTTAGTAAAATTTTAGTTGATTGTCTTCTCATGCCAAATAGCAGAAATAGATTGAAGTATTTCAATCCATTTCTTAGGAGTATGAAAATTTTGTAATTAATTTACTATACCATCCCAACAGAATAAAAATGATATGATTGACTCCTTATGTTCAAATACTGAATCACTATAGGTACTTTGTTTTTTCTTATAATTACTTAGAACGTGAGCTTCCCCCTGTCTTGCCACCCAACGGCTCCCGCTGGAATCGGACAGCCGCCCCAAACAAGGTCTACATGATGCCGGGCATGGTTGGGGGTAAGAAGAAGTTTGATGCAGTGCTAGCCAAGTCCCACATGCCCGCCTCCGCCCCTCATGGAAACCGAACAAACCCTCTGGATGGCCTCACCCTCGGTCGTAAGAGCCTGACTGATCTAGAAAGACCATCAAGGTATGCACATGTACTTATGTTAAGCCCGCTGCACACTATACAATCAGTCTACGACCCGATTTTTGAAAAAAATGTTATAGCACTTAAAATGAATATTCAAACATGTCAAATCCTAAAGCATTACACCTTGAATAGTCATATGAGTATAAAAATTGAAATTCTAGGCTATTGCGAGCCCCCTTGTAGAATAAAAAGCATGATCAGTTGGAAATCCTAGTGACGTCATACATGTAGCAGTCTTGCGATCGGCTGCGATTTGAAGCCCATTTGGCCTTTACTCCGACCATAAGGCTTGTACTTGCAGTTAACTAAAATTTCAATTTTAGTATTCAAATTATTACTCCAAATTTCAAATAAAAAGAGAATTTTACTTGTTTAAACATGTATGGGTCACAGTCGGATCGTATAGTGTGCAGGGGGCTTTACTCTGCAACCATATGTTTTATATTGATAATGATAGTGATGATAATAATACAGGCAAGCCTTGTTTAACAAACACCTTTGGACTAAGGAAATCATCTCTTTATATCAAAACCTTGTTATATCAGGGCTAAAAACAATAAAATACAAAGAAGTGGGAGCGGCAAAATTACCTTGTTATAACAAGAGTTTATTATATCCAGTGTTCTTTATAACAAGGCTCCACTGTACCCGTTTCTTTTGTCATACTTAACCCATTCGTGACAGGAATTATTTAAAGCCTAATTTGATCAGCTTTTATTCTTCAAATTGGCAACACCAACACTTTTTGTCTCGCCCACCGGAGGTGAAGGCGAGACTAAGGGATCCAAATGTCGTCCGTCCGTCCGTCGTCCGTCCGTCGTCCGTCCGTCGTCCGTCCGTCCGTCCGTCCGTCCGTCACAAACGTTATGAAAGATAACTTGGCAACCGTGACTCACTTTTCAACCAAACTTGGGTTGTAGATGCACTAAGGGGACCTGCATGTTATGGTCCAGTCAGAGGTCACATGGTAAGGTCAAAGGTCATTTCAGGTCAAACGTTAAAGTTTACGTGCAAGACTCTCTTATGACACAAAACTCTGCAACCGTGACTCACTTTTCAACCAAACTTGGGTTGTAGATGCCCTAAGCGGACCTGCATGTTATGCTCTAGTCAGAGGTCACATGGTAAGGTCAAAGGTCATTTTAGGTCAAACGTTAAAATTTACGTGCAAGACTCTCTTATGACACAAAACTCTGCAACTGTGTGACACTGTTCAATCAAACTTGGGTTGTAGATGCACTAAGGGGACCTGCATCTTATTGTCCAGTCAGAGGTCACATGGTAAGGTCAAAGGTCATTTCAGGTCAAATGTTAAAGTTGACGTGCAAGACTCTCTTATCACACATAACTTTGCAACCGTGACTCACTTTTCAACCAAACTTGGGTTGTAGATGCACTGAGGGGACCTGCATGTTATGGTCCAGTCAGAGGTCACATGGTAAGGTCAAAGGTCATTTCAGGTCAAACGTTGAAGTTTACGTGCAAGACTCTCTTATGACTCAAAACTCTGCAACCGTGTGACACTTATCTATCAAACTTGGGTTGTCGATGCACTAAGGGGACCTGCATGTTATGGTCCAGTCATAGGTCACATGGTAAGGTCAAAGGTCATTTCAGGTCAAACATTAAAGTTTACGTGCAAGACTCTCTTATGACACAAAACTCTGCAACCATGTGACACTTATCTATCAAACTTGGGTTGTAGATGCACTAAGGGGACCTGCATGTTATGGTCCAGTCAGAGGTCACATGGTCAGGTCAAAGGTCATTACAGGTCAAACGTTGAACGGTTAAAGTTTACGTGCAAGACTCTCTTATGACACAAAACTTTGCAACCGTGTCACACTTTTCAGTCAAACTTGGGTTGCAGATCACTAAGGGGAAGTGCATGTTATCATTCTGTTGGACTTCACATGATAAGGTGAAAGGTCATTGGAGGTCATATGTTACAGATGTTTTCAAATTCTTGAATTTGCTTTTCCTCTGTCATTTCTTGTCCAGTGTTGAATCTGATTGCTCAACTGATAATCATAGGTGACGCTTCTGAACTTGTACACAGATATTGTGTAAACATTCGTAATGTAGAATTATGTAAAAATTACTCATGCAGATTTCTGCTAGTAAATACTACTTCTCTATTTTGCAGCTGATTTTGATGCTGTTTGTTTAGAGTGCTTACACTTTTCAACTCCACACATGTAAAATATCAATCATACAATGTTACTCATATCAGAGGGATGAGAGTAGAAGCAGGGAAAGTACATGCACGTGAAAATGCAGTACCATTTCATAAAAAACCCTTCTCATATTTTATCAAATGTTATTCCATCCCAGTTATTTCACAATGAGCTTTTGATACAGTTCTGTTGTGTGCCATCACAGATCGCGATATTTCTAGTTATTTTCACAAGTGGGCGAGACACAACATCGCAAACGCCTTGTCTTTTATTGCTCCATTTTATTTATAAAATGTAATGTATCAGAAATGAATATAAATTGACAGAAATTATGATGAGAAGTCAAAAAGTTGCCAATTTGCAGGGGAAAACAGTGATTTTAAACTTTCTATCACATTGCCAATTTAAGGATTTTAATGCTTATTTTCCTTTAAAAAAATTTCAGCATCAAACAATGAATATTGATGCAACCAAAATGGGCACAGTTTGTGTAGAATTTTTTGCTCTTTCTGCTCATGTATTTGGCATGATTTTTAGGGCTTTGCATCAAAAGATATTAGGCCAAACCACAAAATGTGGACCTCTGTCACGAATGGGTGAATAGCAATATACATGTTCAAAGTTCAAAGTTCAAAGTTCAAAGTTTATTTCCACTCGAGATAAAAAATACATAAACTTTACAGAAGATTTAGAACTTGATAAAAAGGGGACAAAACATTGAGACAAGTGAATATACATGCATAAAACTAATCATCAATTTTAAAATAAAAAATAGACAGTACATTTAAAAAAGACAGAGCGGGGGTTGAATTAAAGATGGTTGGTATATCTTATTAATTTCAACATATATAACATGTGCATGTACATGTAAGCGGAACAAAGTGCTTACATTATCATAGTTAGCCCGGTCACAGGATTCAAATATACAATTCCACACATCACCATGCATATTTTCCATAGAGAGTGTTCCAGCCAGTTGCCCATTATTACGGGTATGCACACGCCTATCCAGTGACATTAACCCATTCGTGACAGAGGTCCACATTTTGTGGTTTGGCCTAATATCTTTTGATGCAAAGCTCTAAAAATCATACCAAATACATGAGCAGAAAGAGCAAAAAATTCTACACAAACTGTGCGCATTTTGGTTGCGTCAATATTCGTTGTTTGATGCTGAAAATTTTTTAAAGGAAAATAAGCATTAAATTCTTTAAATTGGCAATGTGATAGAAAGTTTAAAATCACTGTTTTCCCCTGCAAATTGGCAACTTTTTGACTTCTCATCATTATTTCTGTCAATTTTTATTCATTTCAGATCCATGACGTTTTATAAGAAAAATTTAGCAATAAAATGAAAATTGGTGTTACCAATTTGAAGAATAAAAGCTGATTAAATTAGACTTTAAATAATTCCTGTCATGAATGGGTTAACCTGTGCATCCTACCGAGTGAGAGTGGCAAACATGGATTAATGTCTTGCCACAAGATGTTGGTGCCGGGCTGGGATTCAATTAGGACGTTACAGAATCACATGGCTTTTCGATTCTGTGAACTCCCTAATTCATGTCTGTGTATGCTCGTATATTTACTAGTCTACCTTACCTGTCACTTTTGAAATACTGGAGAGTATATTTGAACTCACAATTTTTTTCTTTAGAAAATTAATATTTAATGCCCATATTTTTTATATAGTATGGTGAGCAGGGCCCATGCTCATGAAACTTTCATAGGCCTAGTTGTCACCTAACTGTGTACTATGACCTATGTAATTAGTTGACAACTAGCTTTAAGTTTCATGAATATGGGCCCTGAATTCCTAACATACGCAGGAAAATGTCTTTTGGTTATTGGTACACTTTTTAACTGACTCATGTTTCGTTTTTTCATCTGTTTTCCATTATCCAGGCATATGCCGATGCCTCCAGGACCTCCAGTCTTCCCACCAGATGAGCCTAGTATGAATGGCTTACCCAACGGAGAACCAGACTTCAATCTCACAGGACATGTCATTTCAATCTCCTAAAACACCCCTGCAATTATACTGTGGACTCGTCAATACCATGAAATAGCCTTGGGTCTAGGGGTCTAGGAGTGGTCAATTGTCAACAAGGGGTGTACTTGATACCGAATGCAACATCTTCATTTCACCCCTGACGTGGCATAAAGGACTCTTCCAATGCTTAAGAATGGATGTCGGTGTATGAGTAGTCCATTATGAACAAATTGAGTTATTTTCTCCCTCCTGGAACTACATGTACAGATACATTGACAACATCACCCTTGGTGTTTCACCTTGATCATGTAAAATACCTTATTAAGCAGTGGATTTCGATCCCCCAGGATACTGGGAGAGTAGTCTTTTGCTGTGAACAAGGGGTGTATTTCAGCCCCGTAATGAGACCTGATGCACTGCTGTCAACTTTACGCTGGATATATTTACATCTCCATCTTGAAGAACACCCCTGTTATCACGAAGTGGACTCTTCCAGTACACTGAAATTTCCTTGGAGTAAGAGAGAGGAACATCAAAGGAAGGGGTGTCTTTTTGCTTGATTACATCCTAAAGTATGCTGGGCATGTCATATTTTTATTTGGAGTACTGCCCCTGCTTTTCCATAATAAAATATCCCAGCTCACAGAAGTAGCTATATTTGCTAGAATTGGGAATCAGAAAACTTTACATTGGGTAAATTGCACATGAATACTCCCTAAAGACTCCCTTTAGGATTTACGTAATAATCGCATGTAATTTCATTCTTTAAATTTCCCATTTATTCCGTCCATGTACTGTATGTACTACTGCATGAAATATCTGGATGAAACTACATGTATGGAACTATTGTAGATGTCTATGTAAACTTTCTCTAAAATTTCAATATGTTTGTATGTCATAGTATATTTCATTTTCTGTTTGTTTTCAATATTGAAATTATAAGTTTTTTCTTGAAAAATTCAGGAGTATATTTTGTATTTGTGTGCATTGTTTGTACACATTACTTCTTGAAAAACTCTACAGCAATTAAATATTTTAATTATGTGGCTGCTGCACAGTATATTTATTGTAGTAAATACAGTAAATGTCCAGATATATTCATATTTATGCTCTTTTTTGTTTGTTTGTTTTATATTAATCTATTGTAAATATGGCAAGAGGTTTAATTATTTGAAAATTTTGAAGATGTAGTAATTTCATATACATGTATGATTGTGATGCACCATAGTGTTTTTCCTATGTTTGCATGTTTCACATGGTTGCATAGAAGAACCCATACATAAACTTTCTGTAATGAAACTTACACGTATAATGTATTTCTTATGTATGAAAGATATCGTCGCCCGGCTGGCAGAAAGGCGTTAATGTGCGCGCACGGCGCAATGTTATACATCCCCTGACTAGCAGAAGGGCGTTACACTGTACCTTTCGCATAGTGCGCGCTCGAGCTAACGCCCTTCTGCCATCCAGGCAACGATATGCATCTTTGTTTTTGTTACCTCCAAAAATTAAATGATTTTGTTATGTTTACATGTAGTGTTTAGAGAAGTTAAGAGTAAAACATAGTTAAGCTATGCTCAGTCAAATTACTGTTACATCAAGTAATACTGTTCATCATTCCCTCTCTCTCTCTCTCTCTCTCTCTCTCTCTCTCTCTCTCTCTATCTATCTATCTCTATCTCCACTTGCTTGAAATGTTATATCTTAGACACTTTTCTTTCATTGACATTTATCTTTTGAAAGCCAGCAGGCCGTTGAATCCTCCCATTCAAGACATACATGTACAGCTACATGTAAAGCCCTTTTGGCTCTCTTGGAGGATGTATTGAAAGCATTGAATTGAATTGAATTTATCATATTTTGTATATTCTTAACTACAGTGTAGTCTAATGATTTTTGTTATCATTATTTCTTAGAGAATGACTGGAAATTGTTATTTAGATTTTTTTTTTTTTTTTTTTGTATCTGCATATATCAGCAAGCTATTCAAAATTCCTTTGTCAATGATCAATCATGCATTTTTTGTCCTAGTTAAGAATTCAAGATATTACTGTGATTTATATGATTGAGGATGTTTGGATAGGTTTCTTTCAGTTATTTGATTCATTGATCATGTTTTGACATTTGCAGTTCAGAGTTGCTCACAGGTTGTAGAATTATAGAAATAATAAATACCTGTATGCCTAATAATTTTAAATTCAGTTTTGTTCATCACTTCTTTAACCCATTCGTGACAGAGGTCCACATTTTATGGTTTGGCCTTATAACTTTTGATGCAAAGCCCTAAAAATCATACCAAATACATGAGCAGAAAGAGCAAAAAATTCTACACAAACTGTGTCCATTTTAGTTGCGTCAATATTCGTTGTTTGATGCTGAAAATTTTTTAAAGGAAAATAAGCATTAAAATCCTTAAATTGGCAATGTGATAGAGGGTTTAAAATCACCGTTTCCCCTGCAAATTGGCAACTTTTTGATTTATCATAATTTCTGTCAATTTATATTCATTTCAGATACATGACATTTTATAAGGAAAATGTAGCAATAAAAATGAAAATGTCGGTGTTGCCAATTTGAAGAATAAAAGCTGATCAAATTAGGCTTTAAATAATCCCTGTCACGAATGGGTTAAGTAGGAAAACCCTCATTTTTTCTCAGCTTTATTTGCTTCACACCTTCATAATATTATATACATGTAAATCATTTTATGCAAATATATTATTTTATTTAGTGAACTGCACAACTGATGTGAGATTCTGGAGATTCGCAATCAAACATGTGTATGAATAGATGAGTATAATCTGCACTCTGATTTGATATGTTGCCTTATATTCAACTTTTCCTATGGAAAAAGGGTAAATTGGTTTATGAACTTGTATATTTCTGTCGCCAAATAAAGTTTGACTATCATTCCATTTACTTGACCTTGGTATGATCTTTCTTTGTTGTTTGTTGTCGGGTTTTGTTTTTGTTTTTCCTTAACCTACTGAATTGGCTTATTCCCTTGAGCACCACCCTGAAGACCAGCCGGTATGGGTGAATTGCATTGTCTGTATACATTTCTCTAGGCATAGTACACGGGCATAGTACAGGGACCACCCTGGGACCAGCCAGCTCCAGTAGCATACATTGTGTATGGGTTAATTGCATTGTCTGTATACATTACTCTAGAAAATTTTGTTCTACCCACCAATTATGAATGACATATGTTGTGTAATGCACTTGTAACTAAAACACATGTTGAGGGTTAAAACCCTCAACATGGTTACTTTGGAAACTGGACCTTAACTCTTTGTGAGCCAAGCAAAGGATTTCCCCGAGCCACACTGGGTGATTTCAAGTTTGGTGTTAACCATTTGGTGTTGGTGTTGGGCTGATTTTTATATCAACGCAGCTCCTAATTAAAGAAAAAACTGGTCTTGGGGCAATTGTCACTTGGAGTTGAGCCGTCACTAATGTCATTTGGACCACTGTTGTAAACTTAGATTAGGTTTTGGAGTTATGGAAATCAATCTAAATTGTGCTTTAAACACCAACACCAGCACCAACACCGAACTTGAAATCACCCATTGTATTTCTTATGAGAGAGATTTACCATAAGTATTGGGATTAACAAAATGTTGCAGTACTTTACAAAATGAATCTATTCAGGGAATATAAAGTGTTTTTATGAATCTAGTCAAGCCTGGAAATTGATCATTTTGCATCTTTTTTGTGTTGAACAGAGCAATCCTTGAACTGCTAATTTGTGTGTTGTTTTGTGCTGATTTGGGACATATGAAGCCCTGCATGTGTCGTTCAGCTACAAAATCAATCCAAGTGTTAAGAATGTTAACATTTGTGAGCGTACCATTTTTCTTCCTCATCATCTGTGCATGTGTAGTGAGAGGTTTTTAAATGCCCTCTTGAACACTTGTTATGATCCAAGTTTTAATTGTAATCGACCTGACATTTTATGCTGTGAAGAGCTGGGGGGAAAAGGAAGGTAAGCACTATATAGGCACCAATCCTGCAGACCCAAGCTCATAAATATTCTTAAATATTCATAGGATTAGGATTAGGATTAGGATAAGGTTAGGATTAGGGTTAGGGTTAGGATTAGGGTTAGGATTAGGATTAGGATTTCAGCTTGCATCTGCAGGATTGGTGCCTATATAGTGCTTACCGAAAAGGAACTCTGTTGTTACCTAGTCTGAGTATACAGCTCTGCTTAAACCACACTGTTCTTTTATTCATTCGATTGGGTTTTATTCAATCTTGTCCAGAAGTCCAAAGACTAACAATGCGAGTTTAAATAGTACATAAATTACATTTCTCTTTATTATGATCCAAGTTTTAATTGTAATCAACCTGACATTTTATGCACATTCAAATAATGTGCAAACAAAATCATACAGATGGGAGAAATGTATATCAAAATAAATATATTGTCTGTTCAGAGCCAGAAGGGCTTTAAGTCATATCATTTTATAGACCAATTTCACAACGTAAGAGGGCAGCAGGCTGTTCGACACAGGTCGACATACTGCGGTGGGCGCTCCAACTTTTATAGTACACAAGTCAATATCGCGTTTTGTACATTCGTTCGATTTTTTGTCTATTTTGACTAATATATGCAGATTTCTTTTAATATTTGCAATGGGAAATTGTCAGGGAAGTTCGGGTCACAGCTGTGCGGTGCTCGAATGCCACAAGAATTGGAGAAAGTTTAAAAATTGGAAGCTATAACTGAGTGCGAAATTCACTCGCTTTTGACTCATGAAGCCTGTTTGTGTGAGAAGCCGTATACTCCCTACACAGGTTTCCGTAAGCAATGTGAAGGAATTCGTCACCAATGGGTAAAAATATCAACAGAAAGGACTTTGAAGTCAAGAAACATTATCATTATGTACTTTGGCGTAAAATTTAATTAGTGAAAACATGACTTTGTAAACAGGGTAAGATTGAGGGCTCCCGTTTACTACGGCTTCTATGCTGCAATCGAACTTATACTGACAAAACAACGTTGAAAAACTATCGAAAGTACAAAAATACATCATACCTTCATCTGTTAGATATGGCCATTGTATTACCTCATGTACCCATGTATCCATGCTTTATTTTATTGATCTAGAATAAAGTAAATGGAACAATATTAGGGCATATCTCATATCTTACATTCATTTTGTACACAGAGCCAATCGCGGTCAGCGTGCTTGCCCACCGCAGCAATGGCGTCGCCGACAGAGGGCCAAATACATAAACCGGAGGTGAAATTGGTCTATACATGCTTAGTGCCCTTCTGGCTCCAAGCCGACACAACTAGACCACATTAAAAGCATCAAAGATAAAGATACAAAAATAATATATTACTATTTATATCATAGTATTAATGTAGTATGATATTGAGATTATACATATTAAATCACATTAAAAGCATTAGAAAATAAAGATAGTGGCAGACAGATCTTGGAAATGATTAGAGGGGGGTATGTGGGGGTGATCCACATGCAGTCAGAATTATGTCACCATGCCACACTTAATAACAAAGGTTGCGGACATTTTCATTATCAACATCATAATAACAACACTAAATAGTAATGGTTATACTGATTATAATAATGATGATACTAATAATGGTGATAATGAAAATTATGATCATGATAATAATGATATTCATCCGGGATATTCATGCATATTTCTGAAAAAAAAAGAGAAGAATAATTACATCTCAATGTACGTCTGCGACCTAGACTAGACTGCAATACATCTACCGCTGATGTGAATATGGAAGCTCAACCTGTGCCGATTTAATTTTAAGCTGGAATATATATATTCATAATTCTTTTGCAAATACGAATTCCAAGGTAAGTTTAGCCTTTAGGCTATCGTGTATTTTATTTTCCGATGAAATGATATGTCTTGTCTATTAAGTATGGGGTCTGTTTTTTGTTCCTTATATGAATACCGTCTCGTTGATCGTTCAGTGCTGTGGCCGCATTCTGCCTAACTATGCGTTGGGTACCGTACCGGCATGAGATGAATGCCAAGCTCAAGCTAGGCCCATGGCTTGTGCCGTGGTTGTGGCTGTTCTGTGGATGCTAGCCTTCGTGTAGTAATTGTTGTGGTCGCTCTCGGTCACCATGTGGCTAATTGGCTATAGTATTTGTATAGACCCTAGACAGTTTGTGTAGCAAGCTCATGTTAAAGCCGAGTAAACAGAAAAAATAGATGTAGACTAGATCTAATTCTTGTTCTTCTTCCTCTTCTTCTTCTTCCTCCTCCTCTTCATCCTACTGAGCTCCTCTTCTCCTTCCTCCTACTCCTAGCCCTCTTCTTCTTCTTCTTCCATGTAACGGAACTAGACCTATTTAGACTATAGTTTGTAGGTAGTACATGTACATCCCTCTTGAAGAGTGTTGTAGACAATCATGGTGTTCACACTATGTTCCGTTACGGGGGGAAGGAGGGAGAGATCTTATCTTTTTTTACAACCGACCGTCCACACTATGTTCGAATCCTCCGCTATGCGGGGGACAAATCACGGCTGTCAGTGTGTTAGGTCACTTTGCATGGTGAATTTTGCGCATGCGCACTTATGATAAAAACAGGTGCGAGAAATCGAATTACGAGCCAACCAAGGTCCAAAAACCCAATATGTTTGGGGGGAGATGGGGAGAAGTCCCAGCGAGTGTCCACACTATGCGTTTGCCGGGGATAGTCTGAATGCGGGGTTAGTGTAGAAAGGTGTGTGGTTGCAGGAACACGTGCAAAGAGGTGCAGTGAAGTAGTCTAAGCTATCGTGCAAGTAGAAACCGTGTTTGTCACTTAACAAAGAGTGACTGGTGATAGTTAGTTTCAAGTTAAGATTTTTTAAGAGATGCGATGAGGGAAGTCCTTACTATATAATTTACTACACCTACACTATTTTTCTGAGGATCTTCGAAGAAAATGGAAAGTGCAGCTCAGCTGATTCTCCTCTCTGGCTTCGGATTTTATGTGCTTGTGATAGATCTATATTAACTCAGAAAGATGATGAGGATTGACTCGGGAGGATTTGAATGATTGATGTGGTTATGAGAAGCATGTTTGGTTTCCAAACTGTAAATCATTCTTTCTTTCCTTAATTATTAATGTCAAGTACGGTACCATTTTAATATAGGTTTTCCCCCTCATTTTCAAACTTTTTTCATTCAATTTGATAGATTTGTAGTTCAATTTCATCCCGAGAAATCTGGAATATGCCAATCCTAGTTTCAAATTCGTCTTTTGTCGATCATTTTTGAACAAAGTCTATTCAATTTAGTCTTTTGGCACACATTCTTGTCATTTACAATTCAAATTATTGCTTTGTTTACTTGGCCTAATATTTTGTACCATAGTTGACTAGTGGTAGTGGTAACTTCAGCCATTATGAATTCATCACATTTCTAGGACACTGTAACTGCACATGAAGAATACAGATAACGATGCTTTTTGAGTTAAAGCATCTTTTCATGCCATTATTATGTTTCAAGTTTTTATTTTATTTATTTTTTGAAATTTTGAAATAAGGTAAAAATGACATGTATGTGGTCAGTTCAGTTTTTTTTTTTTTTTTTTTTTTTTTTTTTTTGCGGAAGGGGATGTGGAGTTTGAATTGCATGACATACAGGCCATGAGTAGAAACTGGCAAAGATTTACATGTAACTATTCACTACCAGCATTAGTTAGATAAGGATTTTTTTTTTCATAATGTTGTGAGGGAGCATTATTTCTACTCTGCTAATTTGAATTCTTGCTTGTAATTCTACTGTGATCTCTCTGCCAGTCACTTAATTGACACTATGAACATGGCGGACAAAGAAAGTGGACAAAATAAACAATCTCTCATTCTACCCTTCACAATGGTTCTGGTAGTCAAAAGAACATCCCTTCACAGCTATTATGTTTAATCATGTAGTTCCAGGTGAATATGCATGTGACACACGTTCCACACATTTTAGACAATAGCAGTGAAGGGATGTTCTTTTGACTACCAGAACCATTGTGAAGGGTAGAAAGAGGGGTTGTTTATTTTGTCCGCTTTCTTTGTCCGTCATGTTCATAGCATGACTTGTACAAGACAAACATTCATTATTTGTTCTCAATAGCTTGTAAATATTTTCATTGTTTGCTGCATACATATAAATGATATGATGTTCTGGTATATATATATATATTAAAACAATTTTTGCCACTGCTCTTTTTCAATTTATCTTAGGATTATGAAACTTTGTTCCCTTGTTTGTTTTTTTTTCTTTCTTACTTTCTTTATTCATTTATTCATGTCTCTGATTTGATTTGGGGCTTTTCATACATGTATGTCTCCAAAATTGTCAATATCACTTCTTTAACATGTGTCTAATTTGATTCCAGTTCATCATATATTAGGAAGGTTTGAATAAAGCTAAGTAGACAGATAATATTTTTTTTTATTTGTTGAAATTTTTACAAAAGGAACATACTGTTCCTTATCAATAAATTAGGGCTTAACCAATATTCGCATCGGAGATCGGTGACTGCCGATTCTTGGCCGCATCGGCTAAACATCGGAATCGGTAAATATTTTGATGGTGAGCCGATGCGGTTCCAACCGATGCAAGCAACAGATGTTTGGCGGTTACAATCACACTTAGACCCTATGTTGTTTTGCATTGCCGGCATAGCAGACGGGATTAAATTTTTGTTATTGTATTACCCATCTCTACTTTAGCCGCGCTCTGCACTGCATCGGTATCGGAATCAGAATCGGGTGAATGCGGATGTAAAAACATCTGGGATTGGATCGGCAGCAAAATTCCATATCGGTTAAGCCCTACGATAAATTATTATACATTGATAATCTCAGTGCTTTACATGCACATAAATTGCTACATTTGTATAATTCTGGATCTAGCTGTCAATATGAGGTATGTTTACATCTTTCTTTTTTTTTTTCAAATTAGATGCAGACTGTGCTATTGTAGCACAGTCTTGCAAGCACCTGCAATCCATTTACTACATGTACGCATACAGAGTTGTGTCTGCTACCATGTCAGGTTTCTGCTTCCCTAGGCATTAGTGAAGTATTGATCCAGGCCGTAATCAATTTAGATGATGGGAATTCTTCAGTGGTGAGCGCACATGTCTAGCGTCTGGCCGCCATGATGCCTGCCCGAGTCTGGTTGTAATTACTATTCAGAGCAGTGGGAGGCCAGTACTTCGGTTGAATTTGTAAGACAAAGCATTGTATCGTAGGCAGTTGTCATCATCGTGTGTACATAAAGCTGGTGGAATATCTCTGCATAGTTGGTAGAGTGTAATAAATGTGTACATGTACATTCAAGAAGACATTAATTACTCCTGTATCACATGCTCAAAGAAATATGTAGGCTACATGTTTAATAATGCATTTGACAGAATTTGCCCACCTCTGGTTTTGAGATTATAATAAAAGCAAAAAGAAGAATATATTTTTGATAGCTTTGCCCTTCCAAAGTATCAAGAAATCACTTCCATGCCAGCTCTGATAATCAGCTTTTCTGTGTACATGCATATTGTAGTTTTAATTTCTTTTGGCTGTGGTTTGAATTGCCATATTTTTCCATCATGAAAACTATATACATGTAGCCTGAATTTTCTAAAGAACTATGGTTATTCAGTGACATCAAAATTTTGATGGTAATGACGCTTAGAATTTTTCATATGGTATTATCTGTGGAAGATATGAACATACTACTGTTCACTATTCATCTCTTTACAAGAAAGAAATGAATGAATACAAAAAATCTTTAGCTACACGTACGTGTATGAAAGTTAAACATGATTATGTGAATTATCATTTATGTTAAGATTTATGTTTATCTCATGACAGTACATGCATAAGGTAACTCTCTGCCATGAATAGAGTTAACCGTGAACATACTTTACCTGCAAGGCTATTTGCAAAGTGACCTGCACTACATTTATATGTGTATACAGTATGTAAACTGTAGAAACCACGAACATACAGTACATGTGCGTAATATGCATGTATTGGGGGGGGGGATGTTTGCATTTTTGTTATGGCTAGTGCTAGACTACATGTACATGTACCTTTCAATATATATACTGCATGTTTGTTTTTGTATTATGAACGTGTACATGTAACATGTACCTTAAATTTATAAAACAGGCTCAAGGATGTAGCCAATAGCGAGTGCGTATGCATGTCACGTGTTCATGCTTTAACCCATAGAGGTACAGTGTCACCTTTAGGAGACGCTTTTGCAGTATCTGTTGGTCCAGAATGTTGGGCGTACATATCATACATGGGCAGAAAGAGAAAAATGCACTGACAAATTTGAGCCCATTCCCATCCCTGTATGGTGTGGTGTTCTGGAATAAGAGCAGTTTAAGTGTTATTAATCATTAAACTCTTTAAATTGGCAATGCAGTGAATAATATATAATCACTATTTCTGTGTTCAAATTGGCAATTTCTTATTAAATTTTACAATTATATTTCATTTTGGTTTATGTTATATCCATATTCATTTCTTTCAAGCTATGTAAACATGGAAAAAATGATTTGTATTGCCAATTTGAGGATTGAAGATGATTAATTTAGACCTCAAGAAAGCTCTGTACTGCTATGGGTTAATTCAACGCAACCTTCCAGCCGTGCATTTTCTGTGCAGCGCTGTGCATTTAGGGTGCAGCACTGTGCATTTTGGATGCCTCACTTTACCTCTTGCACGTAAAAACTGAGACACCATGAAATACGTGTTCTTTCAAAGAGAAGTCAAAAGGATATGATGCGCTGACTCGGGCGCATCACACTGGCTACACTTGTGATGTCATAATAGAAAGCAGATGTTGCCTCTTTGTCTGTGCAATCTGAGGAAATTTGGAAAGGTTTTAACAAATTTTCCACTTCAAAGTCATACTGCCGACCCGTTTTATAAAACAAATAATGCACAGATTTAAATTCGTGATGTTAGTGGCATGCAGGCATCTCGGGTATTCACAATATTATGCAAAAGCACTCGATGCAAGCACCTCGTGCTTGTCGCACATTGTAAATACCCTCGAGTGCGCTGCATCGCCACTAACACACTCACATCTGTGCATTATTTGTATATTAGTGTCGTGGTACACTTTTTCATTTTACAACAGTCATATCAAAACAAGATATGAATACATTCAGTGGTACATGAATTGTCTAAAGTACATTGAACCATACACATGTCATATACATTGATGCAGACACA
>CM057164.1:23634166-23822650 GCA_029962745.1 Echinometra lucunter
TGTATAATGTCATACAAAAGAAGGAGAAAAAGGAGAAAGTTTTGAAATTGATTTTTGTGTTTGTTTTCTTTTTCTTTTAACTCAAGTTACTCCATGAAAGGGGATAAATTCAAGATTGCCACCGAGGTAGTCAAGACGGTGCTGGACACTCTGACGAAGCAGGACTATGTTAACATCATCTGTGCTAGGGCTAGTCATTGGGATGGAGAGGGAAAGTGAGTCTTATCAAAGTTATTTCTGGGCACACCCAAGGTATTTGATCATTTGCTGGCTCATGCATCTACAAAAATACAGACAAACAAGTAAAAATGAACCTCACAGGGGTTGTTTACCTTGTAATTGTAGTTTTAAAGAAAGGCAAAAAAAAAAAAAAATTGTTATGTTGCCCTTAATCGAGCGACCGTGAAATGCTAAAAAATAGGGTCGTTTTTTTTTTGTTTTTTTTTTTGTTTTTTTTTTTTTTTTTTTTTTTTTTAGCAGACCCAAATATACAAACCCACCGTTTTTGTGAGAAAATCTCAGATTTGGGCAAAGAATTTGCTAAACTTTGTATCCAATGGCTTAAAAAAACACTTTTATATGCATTTTGACTGCGTTCTGCCCGCATTTTCCCCATTAGAAACTCATAAAAAATATCGAAAAACTCAACTCTCTCACGTCACACAACTGCACATATTACACATGAGTGTCGGCTCGCGCTCACCCGCGTGCATAACAGTTACAGTCCAGTGAGGTAGTAAAAAAAAAAAAAAAAAAAAAAAAAAAATCAACCGACCGACCCAATTTTCAAATTTTGTGCATGCGAGGGCAAATAACAATTTTTTTTTTTTTGGCCTAATGATAGATTACCGTCGTTGTTTTAAACTTTCTTATTTTAAGAAAAATCGAAATATTGTTTGTAAAGTTTATCTACCAGAAGAGCACCGAGCTTCTCATCAGAAAAATGGGTTAACCTGTAGAATAGTAAGCCAGAAATAACTCGGGCAAGGAGCTGTATGGAAATTGTGTGTTTTAATGAAAAAAAATATATATATATATTCTCAACAGGTTGATCTGTGCATGTTGTTAATCATTAAAGTTTTGTGCTCTGAAAAGAGTTCTTGTTACTGATTGCTTTGCCTGCTGAAAAAAATTTTCAATAATAATGACTATTGTTCTTCTGATATTTTCTTTAAATCCTGATTTCCCTTATCCAACCATTGATGCTGATAATTATTCTATACGTATTGTTCGAGTATCCTGGCTGTTTTCAGGTTCCCTGATACATTGGGAAAGGAGAAAACTAATTATTATAATTGTTATATCATTGCTGGGCGACAAAAGCTGGGGAGCGTTTCATGAAGAGTTTTGTCGGTGAAATCACCGACAAATGTTATAAGCTACTGAAAATCCTCGCATCTGATTGGCTGAAAGCAAATGAGTCAGTGAAAATCACCAACAAAACTCTTCATGAAACGCTCCCCAGGTATCTTCAAAAAAGTCAAATGTTCAGGAGAGTGAAAAAACATGACTGCCAAATAGGGGGAAAAATACACGGGGGCTCAGGGCAAATTCGCCCCCGAAATGCCAAAAAGAGCCCTGGAAAACTAAAAAAGAACCCCTGAAATTCTCATAGGGTCCAATGTTAACTGTAATACCATGTAGAAAATTCGGGCCGGTGGGCTCAAAAAGTAGCCCTGGAAAAAAATTAATTATGTTTTCCCCTGCTGCCAAAGCTCTACAACCAATGGGATTGCCTTCCCTTTGACATACCGGCTTTATTTTTTTAGTAAGAGAGTTGGGATTTAGAACTGGACATCATCACTTGACCAATTATTTGAAGATTAATACGAAAAAGACAACAGAAGTGGGGCAGGAGTTCATAATGCACAAAAAACCCTGTAACTTTTTTACTTCAGATGGTACTACTACAGAACAGAGGTGCAGAGCTGTAAGAATGACACGCTGGTCCCAGCCACTACTGCGCATCGCAAAGACCTGTATGAAAAGACAATCAACCTTGTTCCTGGTGGGACCAGCGAATTAAAGTAAGTTTCACTTTGTTTTATGTGATGTATGGGGAGAGTTTTGTAGGAAAACGGATAATCAAGTTAGTAGGTAATGTTTAATGTAAATTTAACTTTCAGCAACATTTACATGTGCTTGTTTCTGAATAGACTTCTAACATTAGAAGATTTTTCCTGTATAACTCCAGGATGGATGATATTTATTTGCTGTGAACTTTCTACAAACTTTCTTATAAAATGAGAATTTTGCAATATTCTCATTATTTTCATTACGTGAGATTGGCGTCATGATTTTTCCTGTCGGAAATTTTTTTTTTTTAATCCCTGCCACCAGCAGGGATTTACATTCATTTCTCTTAAACATCCTTTAAGCATTTCAGATTGGCTTCATGCACAGTTTAAAGCGACTATAAAGCACAATTTGATACATTACGAGAATCTCTCATTTAAAATATACCCCACCACTATAACACAGGAACCTATGTATTTCAGGTGGTGTATACCGACCCCGATTTCATTTTCCTCATTTAAAGTCTTATCAGTGCCTTGCATCTTCGCACGAGAGGTGTTGGTTTTGAACACACCTGCACTCCTCATCATCTTACGTAATAGTGTGAACAAACTCTTGCCATGGCACTACCTGAAAGGAAATGAGAAGTAGGAAATATATATTTCACTGATTTTAAGATATTGCCATGTCTTAAAAGTCGCTCATAATTTAGATGAAAACCAAAATTAAACTTCGAACGAAGCAAAATGACCCAGAATTGGCGATTATAGCAACGCTTTTTACTCCATAAGCTAGCCCATCGCGCCGTGATATCATAGCACTGGGCACCATTAAAGTAGTTCTGTAGCCCCTGCATGTTTCTCTTTCTCCCTTCCCCTCTCTCTCTCTCTCTATCACCCTGTCAAGGTCGCTTCTCCGGCAGGGGGATTACGCTGCCCAGCGCTTTTGTTTATTTAGGCTTACTGCAATCTCAGGTGTCTAGATGTTGCAAAAGTCAAATCAGGGTTTCAGTTTTAAACCACGGGTTTTCGTCATGATCACTGTATTATGAAGCGCAATTTGATATCACTGTATTCTGATCTCCCACATTGACTGTTTGTACTTATTTTATATTATCTATCGATTATGTTACACATAAATGAATTTTGACCCCACTGCTAATGCACTTAATTGCACTTCAAGCAATCGCTCATGATGACGGTCTCCTGCATTCTCAAATTCTGTTTGTAAAATGTTAATTTTCCATATAATTTCTTTGCATTTAGAAGTAAATTCTAAATGACTTATGTGTTTGAATGAATATGTATATATTTCTCTGTAATGATTAATTCTTTTGTATTATATTTGAATGCAGAAATAAACTTCAAACAAACAAACAAACAAACAAACTATTTTATATTCTTTTGAAAATATATGAAAATAGTACATGTGTGTAAAAGTTATTGGTAAAACTGGTTCTAGGACAACTCCCCCAATACGATTCCCACCTGACAACTCCCCCTGGAGCACAGCTACCCCGAGGGCAACTCTCCCCAGAGGACACTTTTCCCGGATGACAACTCCCAAGGACAGCTCCCCCAGTCCCCGGGGGAATTGTCCTCCCGGGGGAGTTTTCCTGATACAGGTAAAATTATGTGCCTTTTTTCTCCCTTCAGACATGGTTTCCAGAAAGCCTTTCAGCTTCTTGGAGGCAGGTCAAGAACGGGATGTCAAGCTCTCATCATCCTGGTGACTGATGGGAAGGATACAGATGGAGAACATGTCAGATGTGGGCCAGGTAGGAACTCCATGATCTCAAAGGCCGTAATTTTTTTGGGGGGGGGGGGGAGGGGAACGGAAAGAAAAAAAAAAGATTATTTCAAAGCTATTTTCAGATATTTTCGGATACAGATGGAGAACATGTCAGATGTGGGCCAGGTAGGAACTCCATGATCTCAAAGGCCGTAATTTTTTTTTTTTTTGGGGGGGGGGAGGGGAACGGAAAGAAAAAAAAAGATTATTTCAAAGCTATTTTCAGATATTTTCGGATACAGATGGAGAACATGTCAGATGTGGGCCAGGTAGGAACTCCATGATCTCAAAGGCCGTAATTTTTTTTTGGGGGGGGGGGGAGGGGAACGGAAAGAAAAAAAAAAGATTATTTCAAAGCTATTTTCAGATATTTTCGGATACAGATGGAGAACATGTCAGATGTGGGCCAGGTAGGAACTCTATAATCTCAAAGGCCGTAATTTTTTTTGGGGGGGGGGAATTGAAAGAAAAAAAAAAGATTATTTCAAAGCTATTTTCAGATATTTTCGGATACAGATGGAGAACATGTCAGATGTGGGCCAGGTAGGAACTCCATAATCTCAAAGGCCATCATTTTTTTTTTTTTGGTGGGGGGGGGGGGGACAGAAAGAAAAAAAAAAGATTATTTCAAAGCTATTTTCAGATATTTTCGGATACAGATGGAGAACATGTCAGATGTGGGCCAGGTATGAACTCGATAATCTCAAAGGCCATAATTTTTTTTTTTTTTTGGGCGGGGGGGGGGGGGGGGGGGGGGGGGGGGGGACGGAAGGAAAAAAAAAGATTATTTCAAAGCTATTTTCTACTAATATTGAACACATTGCCCGCTGGACCTGATCGATCCTATAGTGAAGCAGTGAAAAGACTACATAATAGTTTGTGCAAAGGGTCATATATGAAAACCTGTAACTATTTTCTTGATTATCCAGTGTATTAATAATGTTAATAGTAATAGTTCGTTCTTCTATAGCGCTTTTCAGGACCGTAGGCCCTCTCAAAGTGCAATCACAGGTACTGCACAATATTTCCAACATTTTATATCTGAATAAGTTGTTGTTTTTAGTTTATGATCAAAATAGTTATTAAGGTTGTTTTGAAGAAATGTGTTCTTTCTCTTTTTGTGCATTTTGAAAAATTTTTGCGAAGTAAGATTCACAATTTCGAGACAAGGAGTGTATTTGTTCTGCATATAAACATTTTATGAGGTGAATTTCTGGGCTAGTAGGTTGTTTGTTTTCTCGCTAAGATTTGATTTGTCCATGCAGTACATAGACCGAAGAGATGTTAAATTGTTCTGAAATCATGCTGTTTGTTTCTCCAACATCTAGGTTTTGTCACATTCCGGATGTCAAAAGAAAAGATGAGCAAAAAAAAAAAAATAATGAAATAAAATTTTAAAAAAATAAATAAATAAATAAATAATTTTTTTTTTTTTTTTTTTTTTTTTTAAAGAAAAAAAGAAAAGATGAGCAGATTAAAATAGAAAGTAAAAATATCAAACCATGAACAAGAACGCAGGAATTCGTATGACGTTGATACCAACCATTTCGCTTCTCTACTTTAAGGCTACTACACACGTAGCGGCTTTGTACCAGGACCAATCTGCAAGTATCAGTGGCAGAAGGTGTGGGATGAGGTAGCTATGGCAAACAATAAAGCAAGCCCAAGGGTGAGTGAGATTCATTATGCGATGACAGGATCATTTATTCTTGCTTGGGAATTTCTCAACTTTATTACCTATTGCAAACCTGCCAACTGTCCTTTTTTAATAGGGACAGTCCCTATTTGAAAGGAAAGGAAAGAGCAATTTTCACCCATTTCGACCCCGTGTCCCTATTTTTGTAAAAATCTGTCTATAGTGATGTGTAGGAAATTTCGGAATGTCCTTATTTTTTTACAGTT
The DNA here is from genome assembly GCA_029962745.1 of Echinometra lucunter. Lineage (NCBI taxonomy): Eukaryota > Metazoa > Echinodermata > Echinoidea > Camarodonta > Echinometridae > Echinometra > Echinometra lucunter. Next base: position 23,639,876 of record CM057164.1, read on the forward strand.
TCTTAACCCATTCATGACAGGAATTATTTAAAGCCTAATTTGATCAGCTTTTATTCTTCAAATTGGCAACACCAACATTTTTATTCTATTGCTACGTTTTTCTCATAAAATGTCATGTATCTGAAATGAATATAAATTGACAGAAATTATGATGAGAAGTCAAAAAGTTGCCAATTTGCAGGGGAAAATGGTGATTTTAAACTTTCTATCACATTGCCAATTTAAGGATTTTAATGCTTATTTTCCTTTAAAAAATTTCATCATCAAACAACGAATATTGACGCAACCAAAATGGGCACAGTTTGTGTTGAATTTTTTGCTCTTTCTGCTCATGTATTTGGTATGATTTTGGGGGCTTTGCATCAAAAGATATTGGGTCAAACCACAAAATATGGACCTCTGTCACGAATGGGTTAATCATTTGTCCTTATTTCTTGACTTGCTGGGTTTGGCAGATCTGAATGAATAGTAACTAAGATTTAGCAGTGTACCATTTCAAGAAGCACATCGGCCAAGTACATACACATTTACACGTCAAGTTTGAAATTGTGTTCAGTGGTTGGAATTGTTGAATTGGTTTTTAAAGACGTGTATCAATCATATATGATTTTTTTACATCTGGGGCTGACCTTTTACGTCACCATTGGAAAGATGTGACTCAGAATCAAGGCACTGTTTCATGAAAGTTGTCAGCACCGACAATTACCATAGCAACACTCAGTGATCAGGACTGACAATTACCATAGTAATACTCAGTGATCAGGACTGACAATTACCATAGTAATACTCAGTGATCAGGACTGACAATTACCATAGTAATACTCAGTGATCAGGACTGACAATTACCATAGTAATACTCAGTGATCAGGACTGACAATTACCATAGTAACACTCAGTGATCAGGACTGACAATTACCATAGTAACACTCAGTGATCAGGACTGACAATTACCATAGTAACACTCAGTGATCAGGACTGACAATTACCATAGTAACACTCAGTGATCAGGACTGACAATTACCATAGTAATACTCAGTGATCAGGACTGACAATTTACCATAGTAATACTCAGTGATCAGGACTGACAATTTACCATAGTAACACTCAGTGATCAGGACTGACAATTTACCATAGTAACACTCAGTGATCAGGACTGACAATTACCATAGTAACACTCAGTGATCAGGACTGACAATTACCATAGTAACACTCAGTGATCAGGACTGACAATTACCATAGTAATACTCAGTGATCAGGACTGACAATTTACCATAGTAATACTCAGTGATCAGGACTGACAATTACCATAGTAATACTCAGTGATCAGGACTGACAATTACCATAGTAATACTCAGTGATCAGGACTGACAATTACCATAGTAATACTCAGTGATCAGGACTGACAATTTACCATAGTAATACTCAGTGATCAGGACTGACAATTACCATAGTAATACTCAGTGATCAGGACTGACAATTTACCATAGTAATACTCAGTGATCAGGACTGACAATTACCATAGTAATACTCAGTGATCAGGACTGACAATTTACCATAGTAATACTCAGTGATCAGGACTGACAATTTACCATAGTAATACTCAGTGATCAGGACTGACAATTACCATAGTAATACTCAGTGATCAGGACTGACAATTACCATAGTAATACTCAGTGATCAGGACTGACAATTACCATAGTAACACTCAGTGATCAGGACTGACAATTACCATAGCAACACTCAGTGATCAGGACTGACAATTACCATAGTAACACTCAGTGATCAGGACTGACAATTACCATAGTAACACTCAGTGATCAGGACTGACAATTACCATAGTAACACTCAGTGATCAGGACTGACAATTACCATAGTAACACTCAGTGATCAGGACTGACAATTACCATAGTAACACTCAGTGATCAGGACTGACAATTACCATAGTAACACTCAGTGATCAGGACTGACAATTACCATAGTAACACTCAGTGATCAGGACTGACAATTACCATAGTAACACTCAGTGATCAGGACTGACAATTACCATAGTAACACTCAGTGATCAGGACTGACAATTACCATAGTAACACTCAGTGATCAGGACTGACAATTACCATAGTAACACTCAGTGATCAGGACTGACAATTACCATAGTAACACTCAGTGATCAGGACTGACAATTACCATAGTAACACTCAGTGATCAGGACTGACAATTACCATAGTAATACTCAGTGATCAGGACTGACAATTACCATAGTAATACTCAGTGATCAGGACTGACAATTACCATAGTAACACTCGGTGATCAGTGCTTCTCAGCCAGTCAGAACCAAGGATTTCACTGAAATTGTCAGACATTGACAACTTGCCAGTTCTGACAAGTTTCATGAAACGGTGCCCAGACCTGTGTCTGATTAGACTCGGTTTGTAGGCGAAGACCAAGAGCTGACCGCGGATGTTACCACTAGACCAACTCCTGGTGGAGCAACGACCAGAATTAGAGATGCTAGTTGATATACTCTTTGCCTTATTATCATTTTTTTTTAGGCAAGAATTTTCAGCTATCTTACCAAAGAAGACGGGGAGGAGTTTCCAGGCAAGTTGGCTTGTGATCACCGTGGCAACATGAAAAAGCTCCTCAATGGGGAAGATCTAATCTCACAAATGGAGGATTATTTCAAGTTCCTCTCAAACAACTCCCTAAACACAGACGGGCTCTGGACAGCCCCCTATCTAGACTCTTGGGGTTTGGGTTTGATGGTAACAATCGCCATCCCTGCCATAAGCCAGGTTACAGGAAGGTAAGGGCTGCTCCAACTCTTTTTATTTATTGATTTATTTGATTTATTTATTCTTATTTATTCATTTATTTATTTTTATTCATTCATTTATTTATATTTATTTATTTATTTTTTTTTTGGGGGGGGGGGTTGTTGGGCAGTTCTTTCATGTTCCTCTCTAGCAATTCTCTGAATACAGGAGGATTGTGGACAGCTCTTTACCTAGATTCTTGGGGGTTAGGGTTACCAGTCATATTGCCATCTTTGATTATTGCCAAGTTTGTGGAAGGTAAGGGTTGCTCGTTCATACGTGCGAAAGGGGGCTGGAGAGGGGCATGTACTTAAGATTTTTCTTTGAGTGTCTTAATACGGACATTCTATGAAATAGTTCCCCTTTTGTTCCGTTGTATTGAGAATGTTTGTCACTTTATTTGGAGCTAGAAGGGCTTTAACTCATATCGTTTTATACAGACTTAACAGCCTTCTGGCTCCAAACAAACAATTGTGGTCATTATCTCCTGAAGATGTGAAACTATTCAATAAGGCCAAACTTATCTGAAGTGTTGAAAAGGTTTAAAGGCATTGGTTTAACATTGTTATGATTTTAAAAAATCTTGTTTTGTTACTTGAAAATGGGATAAACATAAGGGTTATAGTGTAAAAATACCAGTCTGAAAGTTTCAAAGTATAATATCCACAGGGAGTATTTATAATTATCAAAAATGTGAACCAATGTTTGAAAAATATACGAGGGTCGGTTGCATAGAATAGACATAAGGAGTGCGCATGCGCGTATGACTCACCTTACCGTACTGTGTGTATTGGGGTATCACGCTGCGGGAGGCACATAACGGCATTTTCAAATTCAAGCAAAGTGGTCCTCTTAGTGATTGTCTCGTGAGACGAAGGATAATAAAATCGCCGTTTGCGTCTAACTTACACTTTTTCATTCCAAATTATGGTTGGTTTCAGGGTTTTTGAGTACAAATACAAGTACTCATACACATTTTTCATCTTAGTTTGAGAATTTTTTAAATCAGCTACTCACAAAGTTAGCCAATGCCTTTAAGATATCTCTGAAATGCTATGTTCTCATTTTCTGTTGCCTCTTCTCTCTTCCCCTCATTGGCCCAAATTCGCAAAAGAAGTTTACATTTAAACCATGGTTTAAATCTAAACAATGATTTAAGCCTCCATAATCATATCGTTGTCAATATGAACTGATGAACTGACGAATCAGCACACTTGCGCTGATACGTGCGTTGAAGAAAATGTTTTTACAAAACATTGAATCGTATTAGAATTGCCAGTGCTTCCTTGTTTTGTATCAATGCACATGGTAATATACACCATTTTATAATTAAAGTCATAAGTTTTCTTTTAATGTATGTATCAATACATAAATTATGCAAAGAAGAAAGCATATTCTGTTATTTAAAGGCATTGGCTAACTTTGTGAGTAGCTGATTTAAAAAATTCTCAAACTAAGATGAAACATGTGTATGAGTACTTGTATTTGCACTCAAAAACCCTGAAACCAACCATAATTTGGAATGAAAAAGTGTAAGTTAGATGCAAACGGCGATTTTATTATCCTTCGTCTCACGAGACAATCACTAAGAGGACAACTTCGCTTGAATTTGAAAATGCCGTTATGTGCCTCTCGCCACGTGATACACCAATACACATAGTACGGTAAGGTGAGTCATACGCGCATGCGCACTCCTTATGTCTATTCTGTGCAACCGACCCTCGTATATTTTTCAAACATTGGTTCATATTTTTTATATTTAAAATTACTTCCTGTGGATATTATACTTTGAAACTTTTAGACTGGTATTTTTACACTGTAACCCTTATGTTTATCCCATTTTCAAGTAACAAAACAAGATTTTTTAAAATCATAACAATGTTAACCAATGCCTTTAAGAATACCTAAATATATAAATGTGTTTTCCTCCAATTCGCTAGTTCATAAAAACAACAACGATATGTCCTCTTGTCCAGTAGATGGACAGTAATGAGCTTGTTTATGCACATCTGCACTTATTCATGCTCATGTTAGTGCACGAAGAGGTTTAAACAACGGTGAAGACTGTAGTTTAGAATAAACCTCCTTCATGAATTTGGGCCTCACTCTCTCTCTCTCTCTCTCTCTTGCACTCTCTCTCTCTCTTGCACTCTCTCTCTCTCTCTTTCTCTTTCGTTTCCACCATACCCATCATCCTTTTTCATAGGTGCAATTTTTCAAATATATATGTCTTCTGAAGATATGAAATCATTTTCAGTTCGGTCTTATCATAAACTCTTAATGTGGATCTTTATTTTCTCTGTAACTCCGTCAGTAATGATAATAATGATGATGGTAATGATAATAATAATAATAATAATGAAAATGATAACAACAACAGCAATGATATTATGTTCTTTCCTTTAAATGAATTGATCACTGTTGTGTTGTATATTTTGTATATCTTCATATAATGTTTTAAACTTTTGTATATACATGTATATCTGTGACTGTTTTTTTAATTGTAAATTACACACAATTCAGCCTTTGAGCTGCCTTGTGCTGATTCTAATAAACCGATTTCAATTCAATCAATTCGATTTAGTGTAATCGGTGTTGTTGGCATAGATGCGACTCTGGATGAGATTGAGAATCTGATCGTTAACGAGCAGTGGGGATCTGTCTATGCCTTCCTCATCGATAATGAAGCCCAGACGATCTTCCACCCCTTGCTCAAGCCCAGCAAGGCGGTAAGAATATATTCTGTGAATTCTCGGAAAGAATTAATGTTCTTTGCTCCTTGTTCAAGAACAGTAATGTAGTCAAATTTGCATTTCTATCTCATGCTTGAATTGCTTTTTAACCCATTCGTGACAAAGGTCCACATTTTGTGGTTTGGCCTAATATCTTTTGATGCAAAGCCCAAAAAATCATACCAAATACATGAACAGAAAGAGCAAAAAATTCTACACAAACTGTGCCCATTTTGGTTGCGTCAATATTCGTTGTTTGATGCTGAAATTTTTTTAAAAGAGAAATTAGCATTAAAATCCTTAAATTGGCATTGTGATAGAAGGTTAAAAATCACCGTTTTCCCCTGCAAATTGGCAACTTTTTGACTTCTCATTATAATTTCTGTCAATTTATAATCATTTCAGATACATGGCATTTTATAAGAAACATGTAGCAATAAAATAAAAATGTTGGTGTTGCCAATTTGAAGAATAAAAGCTGATCAAATTAGGCTTTAAATAATTCCTGTCATGAATGGGTCAAGAAGAACTGGTTAAAAGTCATTCTGCACCTCGTTGAATAGGATGGCTCAACGTGCACCGAATGCAATATTCGTAACATCACATTCATAAACACTGAATATTTGCATACTATTATATCATTATTATTGTTATTTGACAGCTTGTGGATGATCCCATCTTCATCAACATCGCCAAGTTGGAGCAGCCGGAAGGCAAACCAGAATCCTTCAGCATCGTCGAGAAAGAGATGAGGAGGGGAATGAGTGGATTTCTCTACATTCCAGATGCTATTAGGGGAATTCCCAAGGTCAGTATGATGTCATTCTTCTATCTTCTATCCTCATAATCCTTCAGTATCATTGAGAAAGAGATGAGAAGACGAATGAGTCGATTTCTCTACATCCCAGATGGTATTAGGGGGAATGCCCAAGGTCTGTTTGATGTAATTCTTTTCTCTTTCAGTCATTAAGATTACACTTTTCCTTCCTGGAGTATAATCTTTTGTTAGGCCCGGGGCACGCTACACGATCCGACTGCGTCCCAATTTTCGAACAAATTGCATTTTGCATTTGATATGAAAGTTTAAACAAGTAAAATGATCTTATATGAAGGTCGGAATGATGATAGGAATACTAAAGTAAAAATTTTAGTAAACTGCAAGCCTTTAGGTCAGAGTAAAGGCTGAATCGGCTTCAAATCGTAGACAATCGCAGGGCTGCCTTGACGTCAGTACGATTCAGAATTGACTCCGCTTTTATTCCTACAAGGAGACTTGCTGTAGCCCCGGATTTCAATTTTAGTATTCATTTGGAGCTTTGATCATTAAGATTACACACGTTTGAATGTTCATATCAAATGCTATAACAAATTTTTCAAAAAGTGGATCGCAGACAGATCGTATAGTGTGCGCCGGGCTTTACATGTAGTTTACATCTGTATAAAGGATAATTTTCTTGTATGCATTACAGGGGGATTTTGCGGATGGAGTGAAAACCCTGCAGCAACCAGCAACTTATTACTATACTTCCCTCAACCAGTCTGTCTACTCATTTGCCTTTAACCTTGCCGATACCGATAAGGTAATCATCATTTCACTGCAAATCTATATTTTGAGTTTTTATGAGCTTTTTTTTTAAATTGTGTATACCAGTAAGCTTACAATTTCTTTTGATGTGGACTGTTAGTGAGGAGGTCTGGCTTATGGTACTACAATATTTATTTCTCAGATTTGTACCAATAATTTATGGATTCATGGGACAAAATTTAGCCAGGTGATTCCTGGGTAGTTTTTCATTTGATGTCCTTTTATGTTAAGTATTGTGTATATCTCATTTCACTCTGCATTTTGTCAGTTTCAAGCTTTATGCTAAATACTTTCAACAACCATCAATGTATTGAAATCTCACATGTAGTTGATAAAGTATGGGGAAATAGCCTTGACATACCCAGCTGATATTGTTCGGTGCTTTCTTTTTTCATGAAAAGAACTTCATGCGTTTGGAGGAGCCCTTTGATCGGGATCAAAATAATATAAGCTACTTCACCTTAATTAATTCATTACAAAATTTTTCAGATATGATACAAATTTTTGATCAATAGTGACTCATTCCCTTTGTAAAAGCAGCAGTGGAATTCAGTAATCAATGTCATAATTCTTTTGTGGGATGATTGCTTGCTTAAACAGAGCTTCAGGCGTCTGGAGGAGCCCCCTGATAGAAATCGCTATAATACAAGCTACTTCAACTTACTCATTGAGTACAACAGTACACTCGCAAGAAAAGAACTACCAGGTATACCAACATAAAGTTTATTTCATATTTATGATCATGCCCCACCTCTCTCTCTTTCCCTCTCTCTCTCTCTCTCTCTCTCTCTCTTTCCCTCTCTCTCTCTCTCTTTCCCTCTCTCTATCAACCTTTCTCCATCTCTCTTTCTCTCTCTTTCTCTCTCTCTTTCTCTCTCTTGCTCCCTCGTCATTCTACTCTTTTTCTCTTTCTTTCTCTCCCTCTCTTTCTCTAGATCTTGCTCTTCTTCTCTTCCACATGCATCTCTGTTTCTTTCTCTCTCCATCATTCTGTCTTCTGCATCAATCTCACACACCTTACCCCCATCCTTATCTTTCTCTCTTCATGCCATAAAATATGTTGTATATTTTTATTCTGATACTGTGCTTTACCTTTTCCTTTCTGGAAAGAAGGTTTTAAGTACTGTAAACGTTGTTACTTTCGTGTGATTGAAATTTCGTGCTGAGCGCCGCAATAACATTTCATCACAGGTTCTTAAACTCGCGCTGCACAATTACTCGAAAAAGTGCAAGATATGATTTGATATTTCAATGCATATGAAATCATGCTAATATTTTTGTGAGTTCTAGAATTTGCGCTTGCTGAAAATAGCGCGAAATCCGTGAAAATTGTACCATGAATATTTCTGCATTTACAGTAGCTTAGCGACACGGAGTGGTGCTGAAAGACGCGTCCTGAATGCAAACAGTACATACACCGATATGCATTTTGCGTTCTGTGCGAGTCTTTTCACATCACTCTGTTTCGCTTAGGTACCTTATGAAGCAAAACTCTGTACATGTCTCTTGATGCCACTCAAACCTTTCATAGCCAGGATCAGTAACGGAGTGATCAACCCCCCCCCCTCCCCATAATGTGTCCCATGTTGCAAGAGCGCCCCCTCCAGAAAACGAAACACCGGATACGATGATTTGACGTTTGATTATAACCTGATGAACCCTGTCTGAATTCATCATCTGTGGGGTCACAATCTTGTCACTTACAACCCACGAACTATCGGAAACAAACCAAGCAAATATAGTAGCAACTGTTGCACTCCCCCCCCCCTTTTTTTAAAAGTGCCTATTGAAGAATCTTTTCTGAAATAGGCTCTTTCTTTCAATCTTTCTTCTACTTCCAGGTGTCTTTGAAGAGATTGAGGTGTATTACGATGAGCCTAAATACCCCCATCTACGAGTATCCTATAAGTACTCGTCCATTCGCTTTGCACCCAAATGCTACTGCAACCCCAATGCTTTTCTCTTTGATGACGACCTTGCCACCAAGACCGTGAGGGCGCATAAATTTTTCAACGGCAATGACCCCGATGTGGGATGTAATCATCCGGATGGAGTGTTTGAGCAGAACACAAGGTATTTGGAGAAATGGGGGGAGGGGGTGGGGGGGGAGTTGTACAGTGCTGTTTACAGTTGGAGCAACAATCTGAAAAAGTTTGCCATAAATCAAAAAATTTGTCCATTCCAAAACTTTTGTGGGTTGTTTATGATAGCAATTTCTGTAGACAAGAGACTTCCCAATATTGCGATTTGGGAGAAACTGGCTTGAATTCATTTTGAATAGTTCATTGCAGTGCTGGAAATCATATTTGCTGACAAGAACAAATTAAGTGAGACCATATTTTATTCATCATTCTATAGGTTTGGAAAATTCCTTCATATTTTTCTTTGTTCACCACTCCTATATTCTACTTTCTTCTGAAATCGTTTTTCAGATATCTTTGAACGTGGATATATGTTGCATTGTTGAATTAGGGTTTTTACATTCGTGTATCAATCAATTATGATTATTTACGTCTGGGACCAACCTTTAACGTCTCCATCCGAAAGACGTGACTCAGATTCGAAACTGGGCCGCTGAATCAGCATATGACTTCCACTGTTAGTTGGATTACAGGCACATACCACAACGCCCATGCACATGGAATTTTTTGCCAGGTTTGCGGTACCTGAATTTCTCTGCATTTTTTTTCAGAGCTGATGTTTTAATCACATCTCAAATCGAGCCTATATGGAGGAACCGTACCTCACCGCTTCTCAGAGATGTCAAGTGGACTTATATAGGATGCCGCAGCGGAGTGTTTCGCACATACCCAGGTCACAGGTCACGGAGACCATATGACCCAACAAAGTAAGTACCAGGGCATGTGACTATGAATCCTTAACCAAGTCACTGGTTGATGTTTTGTCATCACCACAATTGTAAATTTTGATATACTAAATTGATTTTCGTTTAATATGTATTTCATCTGACTCCTGCTAAGAAATGTATACTTTTCGATAGGTGGCCAGTGGACCAGTAGTTCAATACTCCTTTTGAAGGGCTTTGGTAAGGCTTCCTATCATAGGTCTGAGCCCAATTTGACCGCAGTCTGTAGTGTCTTTCTCGCTCAGCATCTTTTGGTCCACTATTCTCCCGTTCCTCCATAGACAAAACAACAGGGGATCGGGAAAGACGATGTGAATTCCCGGGCATGGGAAAGACCATTAAAAACTGATGGATGTGACTTTTGATCAGGTGCCTAATGGAGGATTAATGTTTCACTATGGCTTGTTTTTCTCATCATTTGTTTTTTTCTTCACTGAATGAAGATAATTTCTTGTGTGGTTACAAGCAAGAGGGCTATTATTTCTTTGATGTTACACATGTATGATATGAATTTCCCACTTTCATTTTACATGAATTTCTGTATTTGTGTAGCACTTGAAAAAAGAAAAAATTGGCTGTTGCTGTGCCCTATTATGATCTTGATCAGATTTAATTCCATGGGGCCAGCCATTTTATACTATAACATTGTATTGTACAGCACCATTCTCAAAAAAGAAGGTGGGTATATAAGCACTGTTATGCATCTTCCATCTTTAAGCTGCCAGTATCCTTAATGATTGACCACACACTTTCTAATCTTGGCTGCAGACGTCCATGGTTCCACAAGGTGATCGTCAACCCCGACAAAACAACCATCTCGACAGCATACATGGATGCAGCAGGAGTGGGCAAGATCATTAGCCTCTCGCAAGCTGTCTTTGAAGGCATGGAGAACAAGACGAGGGAGTCTTGTGAGAAACTGACAGGCAAGCTTCCCGGTGGTTGTGAGTGCCAGACCAACGAAGACTGCATCTCAGGTGAGTTGGTTTAAGGAGGAGGAGGATGATGATGATGATGATGATGATGATGATGATGAAGGTGACAGTGATGAAGGCATGGAGAACAAGACGAGTGAGTCTTGTGAGAAACTGACAGGCAAGATTCCCGGTGGTTGTGAGTGCCAGACCAACGAAGACTGCATCTCAGGTGAGTTGGTATAAGGATGATGATGATGAAGGTATTGATAATGATGGTGATGTTGACAATGATGATGATAACATTGAGGATGATATTGATAATGGTGGTCATCACCATCATCATCATGGTGACGTTGAGGATGGTATTGATAATGGTGGTGGTGGTGGTGAATTGGGTTTGTAGAGACGTGTATCAATCAATCATGATTTTTTACTTCTGGGACCTTTAACGTCACCATCCGAAAGACGTGGCAAATGTAGATTCATGTCTTGCCAAAGGACGTTAGTGCCGCAGCAGGGATTCGAACCACGGACCTCGGGGTTCAAAGTCCGGAGATTTGAACCCCGAGGTCCGTGGTTTGAATGGTGATGTTGACGATGATGATGATGATGTTGAGGATGTTATTGATAGTGGTGGTCATCATCATCATGATGAGGGTGATGGTGAGGATGGTATTGATAATGATGGTGGTGATGATGATGATGATGATTAGGATGGTATTGATGATGGTGGTGGTGGTGATGATGATGATGATGATGGTGATGATGACGACGATGATGAAGATGATGATAGCGAGAATTGTATAATGGTGGTCATGATTATGATGATGATAAGATGATGGTGATATCATTTGGAGTAATATAGAGAAAATCTATGGCATTTTGTGTTGAATATGCTTTTTGTTGTAGAGATGGAATTCATCTTTTAATTATTACATGTACCTTGCTCCCATCAGGAAAATGCTACAAGAGTGAAGCGGTGGGATACACCAAGAATACTCGCTGTGCCTCGGAGAGGGTAGAAGCTGTTACTTCTCTGGATATCCTCTACAACGACTTCCACAAGAATGTCTACAGCATCATGCATGATGATGACATGCCCTACTCCTGCGGCGACTACTACCAGTGTCCTAATGGGGAACCAGGTTGTCAAACCAGGTGGGTGGGGTTATTTGGGGATTTATCATGGGGGGGGGGGGGGGTTGCAGTGATGGAGGAATAATTGTTTGCCTTTATAGAAGAGGTGGGGTATATCGACATACAGCAACTTGTCCTGCAGGAATTACTACCAGTGTCCTAATAGGGAGGTCAGTTGAATGATGTTTTAACGCTTGTTCAAATATGACGCAGCAAAGCTCACGTTTTTTTTGTTAGTGTTCGCATTCATAATGTCAACAGTATACGAAAAGTCCTTGACCATACGTCTGTGCTATGGTCATACATTCATTCGTTTTATCTCGACCAGATATTGGCAATGCACTTCTTTTCAGTATTACTTTACGCAATCTCGACAAACTTCAACATGCTCAGAATGCAGCTGCCAGCGTTTTATCAGGGACATCTAAATATGACCATATTTCTCCTATTCTAAAAAAGCTGCACTGGTTGCCAATCCACAAGCGTATGGAATTCAAAATCCTTCTCCTTACATGGAAAGCTGTAAATGGATTGGCTCCAAGCTACATGTATCTGCAAGACCTTATTATGCCCTATACACCAGCTCGTAGTCTTAGATCATCACATCATTATCTTCGTAAGATCCCCAAGATGCGAGTAGCCTGTGGTGTAAGGGCTTTCTCAGCTGCAGCACCCTCTCTTTGAAACAATCTACCAATGGCTTTGAGAATCATACCATCTTTAGAAACCTTTAAATCCGAGTTGAAAACATATCTATTTTAACAATACTAGTACTAGACACTTTGACACTCATCCAAACCCTCTTATCTTTTCTTTTCTTTTTTTTTCTTGTGCGCCTCGAAATAGAATTTTTCTAGGTAAATGGCGCCTTACAAATGCCTATTATCATTATTATTATTATGGTGCAGCAAACCATGCCACTTATGGTAATGAACGCGTATTACCGCATCAAAGCTCAAATAAAAAAGAGTTTTGCCTAAAGTTGCGCAGACAAAATATGACATCATATTTTGCACTAACATTTTAAGGATTTGATTGGACCACAGCATTTTGTGTGGATAACTACCCTTGCCCTAATGGAGGAGCAGGCTGTCAGACCTGGTGGGGGGGGGGGGGGGAGATATACGCTGGTATTACATTGTGGAGAGGGTGGGGGATAGGTGCAGGGGGTATAGATACTGTGTACCCTATCTACTCCTGCTGGGAATATTGTCCTTTTGGTATTAAAAAACCTGTCTGAGGGGGCTCTGAAAATTGTTTAAAAGCTCTATATCAAAAGCACAAAGCAATACACTAAGATATGCAAGAAAATGTAATATTTCCCACATTAACTAAGCCAGAAGAGCTTGCCTTTTAAATGAAAAATATAGTTTTCACACTGTGAATATATTTATTTTATTTCCCTTGTTACCAGATGCTACCTCTTTGACAACTTCACCATGCTCTATGACCCCATCCTCCTCAACCCAAAGAAATACATATGGATGTACAAGAAAATGTGACATCAATTACTCCTGTGAATTTAAAAAAAATTTCCTTGTCAAGGAGTATTTTCATGTTGTCACTATTTCTTTTCCCTCTTCCAGGTGCTACCTGTTTGACAACTTTGCCATGCTCATCACTGACCCCATCTTCCTCAACATCAGCGACCTGGACACAGCCAAGTACAACCGCGTTCCCTTGGGCAAGAAGGAAGGTGAGATCATGCATGATCTGATCTATCGTCATAGCTTCTTCCAACGCAAGGAGCAGATTGACTTCCAGGGCAGCTGCAGCGTCTCTCCTGGTGCTCCTAGGGTAAACATCATCTCTTGTGCTTCGTTTTCGCTATCTAGAATTTTGTTCTGATTTATGTGACCATGTGAATAACAGCCTCAGACAACTACCCCTGAATTTAATTGCTCAATGCATATTTCTGACAAATCTTTTCACTTTGATATTTGATAATGATGACAATAAGGGTGGCTTCTTGTATAGAGCTCCGGTCCATTACTTCGTGATGCTCATGGCACTCCAACATTTTACGATGTTTTAAAACAAAACCCTCCAAGTACATGTATATCTATGTTTGATTTTATCATTTTAATCAAGGAAGTAAGATTGAAATGTAAAAAAATGTCAGGGATCTTGAAAGTCTAGAGAATTGCTGGGAATGATCCTGACAATAATCAGAGGAATAATGAAATTTGAGGGTAGTTTTGAAAAGGGTTATCTTTGAAGGTATAAAGTATATCTTAAGGTGTAAACAAGAAAGATGGTGCTCTGCTCAGAGTTAGTAATAGTTGTATCTCACAAAACAATGAATGAAAACTCTGCTTTGCACAATTCCATCGTTTACGGAGTTTTCATTCAATATTTTGTGAGATATCATTAGGGGTAGTTATCTGTGATGGGGTTGTCAGAGGGAGAGTGAACTGTTGATGGATAGTTGTTCATCTCACAGTAAAACCCTCTTATCTCCTTGTAAACTCAACAGAGGTTGTGTAAAATACATTTTCCCATGATACCTTAAGCTAAGAAGGAGACAGGCCTCCACCTTGAGAGATGATGGGGAAAATAGGCCTATGAAATTTTGTGTGCAAAACATATGGAGAGTTGCCCTTCTAAACCTGCCATTTTGTAGCAACATTACCAATTGGAGGATCACCATAGAAAGTAAATTGAGAATTTCAAACTTGCATAACTTTCTCATTTTGTAAAAGATTTTGAAGGAACTTTGTTTACATTGCTTCTCTAATAATAATAAAATAGTAATATGTAACATTTACATTGCGCTTAATACAGTGTTTCTAAGCGCATGCCAAAAAAGAGAACAAAAGAGAGAAAAGAGGAAGAACAAATATAAAACACATTAACTAAGTAGAGGATTGCCTAATAAGATAGGTTTTAAGAAGTGTTTTGAATGAGTCTTTAGTGGAGGCCTCACAAATGTAGATGGGAAGATTGTTCCAGAGTTTTGGGGCAAGGGAAGAAAAGGCACAATCGCCATAACGGGTCATTGTATGAGGTCCAGGAGATAGTTGCAGGTGAGCAATAGAAGCAGAACGGAGACGTTCTGTCCTCTCTTTTCATGAAAATTGATTTTCCCCATGGTTTCATTCTCTTTTAACATACACAGCACATTGTCTTTCTGTGATTGGTCCTCTTAACCCATTCGTGACAGGAATTATTTAAAGCCTAATTTGATCAGCTTTTATTCTTCAAATTGGCAACACCAACATTTTTATTTGATTGCTACATTTTTCTTATGAAATGTCATGTATCTGAAATGAATATAAATTGACAGAAATTATGATGAGAAGTCAAAAAGTTGCCAATTTGCAGGGGAAAACAGTGATTTTAAACTTTCTATCACATTGCCAATTTAAGGATTTTAACGCTTATTTTCCTTTAAAAAAATTTTCAGCGTCAAACAACAAATATTGACTCAACCAAAATGGGCACAGTTTGTGTAGAATTTTTTGCTCTTTCTGCTCATGTATTTGGTATGATTTTGAGGGCTTTGCATCAAAAGATATTAAACCAAACCACATAATGTGGACCCTCTGGCATGAATGGGTTAAGATACTCTATATGTTGCAGGTTGCACTGTATACACTTTATTTTGTTTTGCTTCTATGTCTTCCCTCTAGGTGTCTCTGGAAGGTATACCCAAGACACCAGAAGACCTCGACGACTTCTATCGCAACCGAGGCCCCATCCCCTCATTCTCCAACTCTGGAGGATGCATCCAAGATGTGGTTGGCTACCAGGCTAACTCCTCGGCTTTAGGTAGAAAAAAAAATATGATATCTTATTTCAAATCAAATCAAACCAAATCACTTTATTCAACTTTTAAAAATGCAACACATATGTCAGTTACAAATCATCCTACAAAAAATATATTGGAGAGATCATGAAAATCATAGAAAACTTGTTGAAAACGGTTGAAAATTGCCCCTTAACAGTGGATATTTTAACAGAGTTTTTTTTTTTTTTTAATCCTGCAAATTATACAGACCATCATAACTTTAAGGACAAAAAGATAAGGAGAGGAGGAAACATTTGCATCAATTATAATACATCAAGCATTATTAAGCCCACCACACACTATACGATCCATCTGCAATCTGATTTTGGAAAAATTTGTTATAGCATTTGATATGAACATTCAAACCTGTAAAATCTCCATGACAAAGTTCCTAATAGTCGTATGTACACTGAAATCGAAATTCTGGGCTATTGCAAGCCTCCCTGTAGAAATAAAAGTGAAATCAATTCCGAATCGTAGTGACGTCATTAAAGCCGATTTGGCCTTTACTCCGACCACAAGGCTTGCAGTTAAACAAAATTCCGATTTCAGTATTCCTATCATTATTCTGAACTTCAAATAAGATAATTTACTTATTTAAACTTTCATATTTAATGCAAAATGCGACTTCCACGAAAATCGGCCGTTGCAGTCGGATCGTTTAGTGTGCAGTGGGCTTTACTCATTATCTTTATCATTACCTTTATCATCTTGTTGTTTTTTGTCTCGTTCTCTATCTTTATATTCCCATTTATCAACATCTTTATCTCTATGATCTGTTAGGATCGACTGGTCTCCTGACGGGGAACATCTCCGGCCCCTGCAAGTCTGGTTTCTACTATTTGACTGCTCTCCCAAAGACCAATCTGTATCTTCTAGTTGTCGAAAATTGGAGGAATGACAAGGAAAGCCTATTCTTTAATTTCAACTGCAGAATCACAAACAAGTAAGTTCCAGATACGGTGGAACTAGAATATGTAGGTCAAGGGAGACGTGTCTTGGCCCGGAAAAACACTGCGGTGCGAAAGAATGGGTCCGGAACGCAAAATGCAAAAATGCAAAAATTAAAATATCTATTGTGACTTATGGGAAAAATTTTTTAGTCGATATCATTCTACAGCAAGATTGTTTATTCATTTATAAGGTCTACATGCTATCCATGTAATTATCAATCTACGTTTGAAAACCCTGATTTTCAACAATTTTCTATTTTGTGTTCTGGACGTGTCTTTTTGCACCACGGTGTTTTCCTAAGTTTCTGTAGTATGTTCCACTGGCCTTGGTCCAACATCATTTTGTCACTATATAGCATGCCAACATCTAAACAGAACAGGACATTGTCAGAGTATCTGGGTCCTTTCATAAAAGAAGCAAATTAATGGCAAAAATTGGTTGAATAGATGAAGTTTAAAGGAATTTAAAGGAAGAGAGATGCAACAGTCTTTTGGTCTGGTTATAGAGAAGTGGGAGAATGACAAAGAAAGATTGTTCTTCAATTTCAACCTCAGAATCACCAAAGTTTCTCACTGCCCCACCATCTTGTAAGTAATATTCACTTTGGGAAAACTAGGCTGTTCTGTTTACTAATTGTTGGATGTTGGTTGAGGATGGCATTGTTGCCTTTCCTCCAGAAACAAAACCTATATAAACCAATTATACATTTGTTATTTTAAGATATATATTTTGTGTAATGGAGCCAGCACATTTCTGTAACATCACAATTCAGCCAAGTTGATATTTATGTATGTATAGGGATTAAAAGTTTGAAAAAATTCACAACTTTCAAAATTCTTTGTCCAATTTTACTTAAATTTTCACCAAAGTGCTTCTCTAGTTTCTTGAAGTAGGCTTTCTATCTTTAAACTTGCTCATCCTCTAATATCTTTAATCTTCCAGGGTGTCGGCGACAGGGGCCTTCAGAATCATCAACGGAACCTGCGCCCACACCGACGACAAGGTCCCCCTGGTGACACAGAACAAGTGTCCTATCATCCGTGACGTCAACATCCCTTGCAGGTATAATTCTGCTCCATTGCCGGACCGCATCCACTCAGCATCCGGAATAGTTCTCATGATCTTCCTCCAAATATTCCTGTATTTTGTTGTGACAGCTGTAGGATGAGTTTGGATGGACCGGATAAAAAGGGTGTGTTCCACGGGAGTCTTTGTTGAGCATGCATCTGCAATCCAGTAAAATTTTATTATTGGGACTACCGGTTAGAAATTTAAGACCAGATCTGTATTCAATGACCACATTTTCTTTATGTTTGAAGAATTATTCCTTGTTAAATAATGAGTTGCCTGTGCAACAACCATTAAAAATTTCATGGCAGTCCTCCCATGTCACCATCAGTTCTTAGTTGCAGTGAGTTAACAACATATAGTTGTTTTTCATTTTATTTGTTTGTTTGTTTATTTGTTTTGTTTTGTGTTGTTTTGCTGATTGTCTCTAAAAATGAGTTCAACAGATTAACCATGCTCAATGAAACCTTCCAGTCGAATATGCCCGGTGATTCACCAAATTTTCGTTGTTTCCTTTTATTTTCTCACTTTGAAGGTACTATTCAACATTTGTGAGGTTCTGAACCCGAAACGTCAATGTTATTTGATAACATTGTACTTTTAGCATGATGATTACAAAGAAAAACACCCAGCAATTGTTTTTTTTTTCTTTGTAGAGTGAAATTCGGATTATAATTGCAGCATTTTACCCTCTTTTTTGTGTCTTTGTCAAACTGACTAAAAATCAAAGAGATGAATATAAGCATCAATAAAAATGATAATAATAATGTACAGTTTTTGTATAGCGCATAACACATTACATCTGTATGTCCCTATGCACATACTCTGAACAGTAGTAAGTTTTGCTTGAAACAAGCTTTCCGCTGGCATTTTGAGGTGGATTTGTTTACAACATTTATTTTTCATTATAAAAATGTTTTTAAAATAGAGATAATTTGGGACCATTTTGCAATTAAATGTTAGAGCTCAAAGAAGAGGCTAAGAGTGATGGCTGTGTAGGATGTAGATATTTCTGTTGATTTTCATGCATTTAGTTTCACAAATTGAGAATACATTCTCTAAATCATCTTATGATTATTGAAAACCTTGATCATGTGTTGTCTGATAGATGCTTTCATAGAGATTACTCTAAATAATGTAGAAATGAAATTCTTGTGTATGACATATCTTGAAATTGATTTCAGATGTCTATTTTAGCCTATTTGTCTGGTATTTCTAGTTCAAGTTTATGTTTCAATTGCATTTTCTATTCATGATATGTGGTTGAGTGTATAAAATTTGGTAATAAATGAAAATTAGTTTTCATGGTAATTCTAAAGCTGTAGGGATATGTAGGCCCGTGGTAGTTTGTTATTTTATGCTAATTGAAAAATATAGATTTTCCAGAATTCGTGGTATTATCATTATTACTGGTAATATTTATTCGTACAGGGGAGGCCATGAGGCCCTGCTCATTTTAAAAAGTAACAAAATAACCAAATTTGATTAATACTATTAGTGGCAATTAAGATTGGTTCACAGATGACAATGAAATTATTTTAGTAAGCAGTGTATGAAAAATGTAATTATGCACTATTGATACTTATAGTTTGATACATATGAAATGTCGTATTTGAGGTATTTGCCAATATACAGACAGTATTACTATTCATCTTTTAGTGTCCATGAATTCTGCAATCTCATTGGTCAGTCATGTCCTTGAGACAATCTTGTATTACCTGTGTACTTGTTCACAAACACAGGCCATCCACTGATGAATATATCCCTTATTCCGTGAATGGGGTCATAGACCCCTGTTACGGTTGTTGTTTTATGATTTGTATTGTTTTTTTATATTTATGGGCATGTGCTAAATCATCACCGAGTATAATCCCATATTCCGTGATAGAGCATGCATGCATGGGATCGATCTTGTTAGTGTATGCGCGCAGCAGTAATATCACGTCATAATAGCAGCGCGAAGCAGGGATGCATTTGATCTTGTTGCATGCGTGCGTGCATGCAGCTGATCTTTATCATTTTTCCATTTTATTGTTAAAGAAATCAAAAGTGGTGAATAGACCAGAGTTTCTGAAAAATTAATTATATTTTCATTGTATCTTTCCCAACTACACTACAGTATTCATGGTAGATCTTAGATCTACACTTAAAATGATAAAAATGTTACCCCCTGCTTGTTCTTACGAAATACGGGAAATATCTATGGTCTGGTGCCATAGATATTTGCCTGTATTTCGTGAACAAGCAGGGGGTACAGGGTCTTGCAATAAATTTCTGTATGGAGCATGCGGAAGGTTAATAATCATTCACAGTCATTGTTACCTGTAAATCATGAAAAACATTTTATCCTTATTAAACCCGGCCCTGCCAAACCAAGTTTGAAGGGGGTATGTAGGAATCACCAAATGGTCAGTTGGGCGAGCGAGCGGTCAGTCTGTTGCCATTTTTACGGATCAAACTACTTCCTCATTTTTATGTAATTTTATATGTTGAATATATGCACGGAAAATAGGAATTGCTGAGTGGAAATATGACCCTCACGTACCTGAATTACCCAGCCTATCACAGATATACAGTATGCTGTTGGCCAAACTACAAAAGTCATAAAGAGAAATGTTGCCCTCTTCTGTTACACAAATAACCAGAATACATCACTTTCTTCTTTGCCTAGCTTTGGCAAGAATGCTACAGAAGTAAGATTGCAGTTTTGATTTTAAATCTGGAAGCCAGGATCGTGTATTTTATCAAATCATTTACTTGCCTTGGCTGAGTTATGCAATAAGAACTGAATATATTCCCTTTCATGTGTGAATGTAAAAAGAAATATCTACTCAACAAATTGAGAAAAATGAGAAATCAACCTTGCATTTGATATTTGAATTGACTGATTTAAAGGATATGCAGAGCTTTAATGTAAATGAATTTGTCAATCATGATATCCTTGATCATCAACTACAAAGTTGCTTAACCTTGCTTAACTTGAAGTTATATCTTGAATGCAGTGTGTCATTTTCCTTGCCAAGTTATACATTTACATGTGCAATATCTTGTTTAAATTCTCAAAAATGTGTGTTATAATGTATTGATTTCAAGAAAAATTTACCAATCTAAAATTAGTGACATTGTTGAATTCATACCCGTCTATTACATCACTCCTTTGTATACACAAGTATAGCCTAAGCCTGGTCAATGCTTTTCGCCCATGGAATTTGACCAATCCAAGGCTTAGAATCTTGACATACAGTTTATATATTTTCACATGCATCTCATTTCCACATAATTTTTCTTTTTTCAATTTGTGACCCTTTGAGTGAAATTCTACCCCCCCCCCAAAAAAAAATAAAATAATTGGGAAAATAATATACTTCATACTATACCCATTACGAGAATCTCTTGTTTAAAATATACCCCACCACTATATAACACAGGAACCTATGTATTTCAGGTGGGGTATACCGACCCCGATTTCATATTCCTTGTTTAAAGTCTTATCAGCGCCTTGCATCTTTGCACAAGAGGTGGTGGTTTTGGATTACACTTGCACTCCTCATCATCTTACGTTATAGTGTAAACAAACTCTTACTACGGCGCTGCCTGAAAGAAAATGAGAAGTAGGAAAATATATATTTCACTTGTTTTAAGATATTGCCATATCCAAAAGTCACTCATAATTTAGATGAAGACCAGAATTGAACTTTGAACAAAGCAAAATGACCCAGAATTGGCAATTATGACAACATCAATTAACTCCATAAGCTAGCCCGTCACGCTGCGATATCGTAGTGTTGGAGCCCCTGCATGCTTCTCTTTCTCCCTTCCACTCTCTCTATCACCCTGTCAAGGTCGCTTCCCCGGTAGGGGGATTACACTGCTCGTGCTTGTGTTTATTTAGGCTTACTGCAATCTCCTGTGTCTAGAAGTTGCGAAAGTCAAATCGGGGTTTCAGTTTTAAATGATGGATTTTCGTCATCTACTCAAAAGCAGAGAGTGCAGCATGAATGTTACTAGCTTGCTAGGACAAGGTTGACATTCTTATTTCCTGTCTAACCCACATCCTATCATAATATGTCTGTTATAGAGTCAAAAGGGCATTTACTCTGTGTTAGAGTGTACCAATACCTGAAAAAAAATATTTGTGTACAGCTATATGCATGTGCAATAACCCCTCAAAAGACTTTACCCGGCATTAAAACATTTGAGGAGTTTGAAGAAAATGGAGGGGTGGGGTCCGCCCACTTGACCGAAGGCCCGCGAGACCGAAGGCCCGCGATGCCGACTTTTCTTGTATAGTATTTTCCTTCATCACAAATAATGCGCTATAGGCCTTATAAAATAATTATTTTCCTTTAGCATATTTAGTCCTCGTTGCCCTTTAATAGTTATCAAACTTCCTTCTGGCACAGGAATTGGTCAGAGCGGTGTGATATTATAGATTACAATTTGCTATTTTCGGCCTCGCAGGCCTTCGGTCAAGTGGGTTGTCACCGGAGGGGTTTATAGCCACTTGGTGTAATATCAGTTGGTCTAATTCCCAGATTGTCTACATGTAACACCACTATGGCTTAACCCATTTGGTCTACTATCAATTTGGTCTTATTACCATTTGGTCCAATCATCAGTTGGTTTAATTACCACTTGGCCTAATTATCATTTTGTCTAATGATCAAAATGGTCTAATTGCCACTTTGTCTACCTAGTTTTCCTCATTTCGTCTTATTACCATTTGGGCAAATTCTGTGATTAGTAACGTTACATTTTCATACCTTTTGATACAGCAAAATAAATATCCATTTAATTTCAAGTCCTAATCTTGAAACACCATATTTTCCTACACAAGGTCTACAATACATTAAAAAATAAAAAGCAAATGGACAATGACAGAGCTGTGATAAGAACTTTTTGACCATGGTTAGTAACGTTACAAAAAGGACACAAAAAATTCAGCAGTGTTTTTGAAAAAAAAAATCCCTCCTTACTGTGTTGTACCTCAAACTTAGAGCCATATCAGTTTTTACTTCTGATATGATGACAAATATTTATCCAAAAAAGATATTAAAAGTTTTCCTCTCTGTTTTTTAAAAATAGACTCCAAAATCTTGGTTAGCCACGTTACGGTTAGTCATGTTACAGTTTGTCCACCACTACAAATTTGAGATTTTATACCTTTTCAGCAACTTATTTTCGAATATTTTCTTTTAGTTTGGTGCGACACAATATCCTTCAGATTATCCAAAGGCCTACGGGTAAATTCCCTTCTGGCTTTGCAACAGATGACATGCTCTGCTCTCATTTCCCTTCTCAATACACCTCGTAATACCATAACACTTTCAGTTTTACAATGTATCATTTTTGCAAACAAAGATCACTGCCTACAACTGACTCTCTTGGACTTTGTTTAACCTTTTATGTTCTGCTGATTCAATGTTGTCCTTTATTTGTCCCTTTTTTGTGAATTCTGGCCAAAGTATTCAACTAATATAATTCCATGGTACCTTGAGCATCAATAAAGATGGATATGTGCATGGTATCAATTTTATTATTATCATTATAATTATCATTATGATTATTATTATTGTTATCATTGTTGTCATTATAATAATAATAATAACTCTTATTGCGACGTTAAGGCGAATCCTTTTGTATCGGCCTATTGTCCAAATTCGCCTTAACACGCTCGATTCGCCTTAACACTCTCCTGCCCTATTGTGACGAAATAAACCCATTCATTGGATTCGCCCTATGGTAGCTTATAATGTTATAATTATTGTTATAATTATTATCATCATTATTATTATCATCATCATTATTATCATTATAATTATTATTATCATTATTATTATTATCATTATTATCATCATCATCATCATCATTATTGTCATCATCATCATCATCATCATCATCATCATTAAATATTGTATTATTTGTTTATTATGTAACAATAACTGTGCATGTTGAGGATTTTGTAAATTGTTCAGTGGCATCCCAGCTTGTGAGGTTAGTTAGCTACATGTAGAAGGAATCTCAAGTTTCACAACAGTGTGTATATTTGTTTACATGATAGTATACATTGTACTTTTGTAGTTATTTCTTGCACAATTTGGACAGTTGCATTGACCAAAGGCTTTCTAACTACCAGTCATCACAAAATGGAGGTTGTATATAGTCGGGTATATAGTTAATTGCATATTTTGTACAGTAGCTGATGATAAGGGATGATTTCATTATGTAAATGGATTCTGCCATAGATAAAGAAATATATGGGTTTTTTTTTTGTTGATTACACATGTACAAATTGTAATCTTAAAAAAAAAGAGAGAGAAAAACCGTTGTGGTTATAAACTGCTGTTTTAGATATTGTGTGTATTTGAAAAGAAAACGAAATATTCCTAAGTCATCGGAAATAAAGAGGATTTTATGCCATAAAAAACAACTTTGAATGTGCCATGTTTTATTACAGGTTTGTCTTTCATGTTATGTTTGAAATAATTCAAATGCCTTCGCCCACCAAAGTTGTTTTTTCTTTTTTTTGCTCACTCCCTACGCTCGCTCGCCAAAATGAAATTAATATCACCTGAAACACGATATTGTCTGCCCCAACTGGCAGCATAAAGACCTATGCAGTTTATGCTGCCAATATTAAAAGACAGGTGTTTTTATTTTCACTCGCTCGCTACGCTCGCTTGTTAAAATGAACATCGACTTAAGTCATGTAAGTATGGTTGTGGCTGCCCGCCTCAGTGGCAGCTTGCCTCCCCCCCCCCCCCCCCTTGACCCCGTATAGCAGCAGTATTAGTGGCCATTTGTGGAAGATGTATTTGTTTAAAAAATTTTCATTGATAATTACTCTCACTTATAATAGTAGTAGAAAAAAGGGTCATTTTCTCCAATAGAGCAATATAATATAATAGCAGCAGTATTTGTAGCCATTTGTGGAAAATGTAATTGCTTAAAAATGTATAATTGATAATTACTCTCAGTTACAATTTTAGAAGAAAAGATCATTGGGGGCGTATAGTGATGAGCATGCGAAGCGTGCGAATTACATAATATTATGCACCAAGTGCGCTCCCTGAGTGGGAGTATACAGGTTGAGGATGCAGAGGTTTTTGTCGTGGTTTTTTAATCTCTTTTCTTACCTTCTTTTACCCTTTTTTCTTGCTCACATTCTTTTTT
Organism: Echinometra lucunter; assembly: GCA_029962745.1. NCBI lineage: Eukaryota > Metazoa > Echinodermata > Echinoidea > Camarodonta > Echinometridae > Echinometra > Echinometra lucunter. The sequence goes on from CM057164.1 coordinate 23,664,911, forward strand.
CCCCCTTTTGCGTATTTGGATGGGGTGATCACTCCCGTTGCCCCTTCCTTTTTGGCTAAACGTAGGTTCATTTACCGTGAGCCTGCCATAGATTTCAATATTATTACTTTACTATTTACCGGTATATGATTTCGGAACGATTCTCGCTTGCAACATAATTATTATGATCATACGGATATTGGATTTTTTTATGGTTAGTAGAGTGTATTTGCATCCGTTCTGATTTGTTATTATCATCAGTATTTTTCATCACATTTACAAACATAAACAATCACTTTATATTATGTTGATATAATATGAATGTTGTTTTAATTGAAACAAAGAAGTAAATCACATAATATCCTACATGTAGAACGTTACTGCTACACTATATTGGACTACATTATTTATACGGTTTTGTTTAAATTCGCCACTCTCCATCATTAATGATATTTTTTTCAAATATCAAAATATTTGGGTTAATATGTGAAATAATTTTTACAACCACAACAATCATTACTTGGTATGCATGGAATGAAATGGTGTAAAATGTAATGGTGACAGAATAAAGTGAAGATAACTCTGACATTTTATTTGAAAATTTTTATAGTTCTTTACATGAGTTATTTGACATGAGTGCAATTAATATGTATTATGTTTACATATTGATACAATTATCTTTCTATGTCTTTCTTTTTTCCTGTTTGCCTCTAGTCCACCTTCTTTCATCTTGTCTTCTGTCCTTCCCTATAATCATGAAAATATTTCTTTCCCCTTTTTTTTCTTCCACCACGTCTTTCTTGTTTCTATTCTATTTAGCTTTATCTTTCCATTTCACTTTTGTATTATTCTTATTTATTCTCATTTAGCCTTTTTTTCAAATCCATTCTTCCATCTTCATCTTTTAAACGTGATTCAAATCCTGTTGCTTTCAAGCAATGATACTGGCAGAATAAACATTCTTTAGTTTAATCAGAACATGTGAGTAGAACACTAGAACATTAATCAGAACATATGACAAATCAAACATTCCTTGTTTTCTCCAATAGAGCAACATAATACAATGCTGTATATGGTTCCAGAATCCTCGAATACCCATAGATTTTGAAAGGATAATGCTGTTTATACATTTCATTGGGACTTGAACTGTTAAGAAACGTTAAAGTAGTAAAATGCTCAGATTGTTTACATGCTTATTCTGAATTCACCAATCCATCACTTTACTATACGGTAGAGTGCTTTAAAACTTGCATGCCAAATAACAATAACAATAATGATGATAATAATGGTAATAAGTGAAAAAAATTAAAATAATAATAATAATAAAAATATAAAAACTGGCAGCTTGCTTAGATCGACCAGAAACTCGATGTCTATAGTGGCTGATCTAGGTATACGTGAAAAAAAAAAAAGATTCTGGAACCATAATAATGCTCTCCTCTTAGACGTATATTAGTAGCGCCTTGTAGCCTCTGGAAAAGGCGCTATATAAATCCAGTTATTATTATTATTATTATTATTATTATTATTATTAATTATTATTATTATTATTATTATTATTATTATTATTATTATTATTATATTCTATTAAAACTGGAGAAAACAAGAATGTTCGATTTGTCACATCACGTTCTGATTATAGGCTACGATGCGTGACTGCAATTTCTAGTCAACAGGTCCCCTTCTCTCCTCTTCTCCTTGTATTTCTCTTTCTATTTTCTTTGTTTATTTCAGTCTTTTCTCTTTGTGTGACTCCAATGAGTTTGAGTGTTTAGGAATAAGGGTTAATATTCCCACTTACCGGCGGACGATGCCTGGATTCCTTTAATTTGCTCTTCAGGCACGGCTGAGATCTCTTACTATGTACATGTAGACTAGTCGATTTAGGTTCATAAATTGCACAATCCGGTAGTGTACATACAAAGTTTTTTTTTGTTCACAGTAATGATGTAAAAAAACAAGTAAGAATATGTACAATGTCCGCGATCACACAAATGTAAAGATAGTTGATCCACAAAGAAAATACACTTGGAAAGTCCACATAAACTGCTGCAGTTCCAAGTAGAAAATTCAACAGATGACAAAATAATCCACAGTTGAAGCAAAAATCAAATAAAATAGGTATTAGTAGAAGATGATGTAGAAATGTTAGTGGACTCCTCAGAATGCTGTGTACTAGCTACTGAAGTGTGATTTCCACGATGGAGGTTTGTAGAGAAGTGAGTTGTTTTTGGCAGGAGGCAAGGTGAAGATGCAAAAACTTCCTCAAAAGTGCAGTCGCTGGTTGTGTTTTAATTGGTCAAAAATAGGTGTCAATCTATGTTTCCCTAGTGAAAGTCCTACCTCCTGGCCATGTGTACCATGTCCAAAGGGGAGAGGTGCCGGTTACAGCTCGTTATTCCGAAGGTTCGTTATTCCGAAGGTTTGTTATTCCGAAGGTTCGTTATTCCGAAACACGCAAATTGCATATACCAAGATGTTCGTTAGTCCGAAAATGAAAAAGGGTTCGTTAATCCGAACATTTGTGGAGTTATTCCGAAGGTTCGTTAGTCCGAAGGTTCGTTAGTCCGAAAATGAAATAAAGTTCGTTATTCCGAAGGTTCGTTAATCCGAAAATGAAATAAGGTTCGTTATTCCGAAGGTTCGTTAATCCGAAAATGAAATAAGGTTCGTTATTCCGAAGGTTCGTTTATCCGAAAATAAAATAAGGTTCGTTATTCCGAAGGTTCGATAGTCCGAAAATGAAATACGGTTCGTTAGTCCGAAAATGATTTAAGGTTCGTTAATCCGAAAATGATTTAAGGTTCGTTATTCCGAAAATGAAATAAGGTTCGTAAGTCCGAAAATGAAATAAGGTTCGTTAATCCGAAAATGAAATAAGGTTCGTTAGTCCGAAAATAGAGTAATCTGTGGCGAAGTCGGGAAGGACGTTGGGAGAATCACCCTTTCTGTTCAATAGTTATGGGGGGAGGGGCTGATCTATCGTGACCAGGGGCGTATACGTACGCAGGATTCTTTCAAAGGGGGTGATTATAGGCTTATGGGACTAGTAACTCATTTTCAATCCTGAATCCATGCAAGAATCGATGTTATGTTTACCGCTCTTCGCCAGTCCTGCTGATGTCGGGGGGGGGGGGGGGGGGGTTCATGCATTTTTTCATTGCTTTGTCCATGTTCGAAGATCCATTCTCGATTAGATGTTTACCACTTGTAAACCTTAAAAAATGTCGCTCTGCGGGGGCCGGAGGGGGCTTGTTTGGACCAGAATAGGAGTGTTTAACACCCCAAACAGGGGCGTTGATCCCCCTTTTTTTTTATGGGGGGGGGGGGGGGGGGGGTCACAGCCATCCGTAGCTAGCGTGGTCAACTTTTTGGAATGGGAGGGGGGGGGAATACACACTAATTTCGCAAGTATAAAATAAACAATGCTCGCTGTGTATGTGGAGGAAACCTTTAATAGCAAAGCTTGTAAATCAGGTTCTCATGGAGAGTAGTAGTATTATTTTCGATTACAACTACTTTTTATTCATCTGTTAGTAATTAGGATCTGGAGGGGCATTGTTAAGCATAACTTTCACTTTTTATTAATGTCACTTTTCTCTTTTGTATGTATATGTACCCCCCCCCATCCCCGTCCCCCTCTGACTAGGCTAATGTCAAAGGCTCGAAGAGTCAGTATCATGAATGGAATAGCTATAATTATCTAAAACTATTGATATTATTGCTTTGCCTAGTACCTCACCATTGTAACGAAAAGAGCTCCAACTTTTTTTTTCCTTGGGAAGGGGGGGGGGGGGTGAGATTGGCATGCATCGAAACAAGGATTTCAGGGGTTCTATGTACAAACCTAACCCCATCGCCTCAGCACACGCATTTTGTTTTTTGTAACAAAATATGCACACGTTGGTAACAATATGCATATAGCACATCCTTTATTTGAAATACGATAAAACAGCAATGTAGATAAAATGCCTTGTTCCAGGGCATAAGTGCTGTGCCGGGGTTCGAACCCCGGACCTTCGCGTCTCCAGTCAAGCGCCTTAGACCACTCGACCACGGCACCTCCACGGCACACACAACACACACACCCGCACACAATGCTGTTCCGGGGAAATGAAGTGGAATACAATACCTCTTCAAATCCCACATGATAATGATAATGAAATAAAAACAATAATTATAATTGCTTTTATCATTTTTACCATGATTAATAGTATTATCACCATTACTACCATCATTATCATTCTTATTCATATTTATATTTTTGTTTTATCATCGTTATTATTATTAATATATCAATGTTATCGTTATTATCATTATTATGAGCAGCAGAAGCTGCTAAAATAAATAATGACCCCCCCCCCTCGAAAAAACCCAGAATAAACCACACCCCGTCACCCCCCCCCCCAAAAAAAAAAAAAAAAAAATCCGTCTTGCCTGGAGGTAAGTTACGGATGACCCACAAACAGCCCCCAACACTCTAAATCCATTCGCTCAGGCGGCAATTGCTCAGATAAAATCAAAATCAAAATTCTTGATCTACGCCACTTTTTGATGCAACATAATTTATGCTCTGCCAAAAAATATACAAATGTTCATCCTCCGCTGAGACTATACCAATATTTTTATTACGTAATATCCTATTATTTTTTTTTAATCAAAACACCGTATTTGTATATCCGTATTAAGGAGTTTATTTCATTTTCGGAATAACGAACCTTATTTCATTTTCGGAATAACGAACCTCATTTCATTTTCGGAATAACGAACCTTATTTCATTTTCGGACTAACGAACCTTATTTCATTTTCGGATTAACGAACCTAATTTCATTTTCGGACTAACGAACCTTATTTCATTTTCGGACTAACGAACCTTATTTCATTTTCGGATTAACGAACCTTCGGAATAACGAACCTTTTTTCATTTTCGGACTCACGAACCTTCGGAATAACGAACCTTATTTCATTTTCGGACTAACGAACCTTCGGAATAACGAACCTTATTTCATTTTCGAAATAACGAACCTTCGGAACAACGAACCTTCGGAATTGCGAACCTTCGGAATAACGAACCTTCGGAGTATTCGAACCTTCGGAATAACGAACCTTCGGAATAACGAACATCACCCGAGGTGCCAGGGAGACTGGTGGTCAGTTCACTGGAGAGGCTAATGGTCAATTTATCATGAAATTGTTTACAGTTTGCAGTTAGAATGGAAGGGTAATATAAACACAGTTTGGGTTGAGAATTTCATCAAACAATTACCCTTTCATTTGCTGAAACAAAACCGGCTTGTGAATAGAGAGGTGATTGTCATTCCACAGATGGGGAAAATTTGAAAGTTCAGTAAAAGTTCAGAATTGGTACTCTCTCCTCAAAACATTATTCCAAAGATATGATGCAAATATTACAAACTATATAAAAATATAAAAATTTTGAAAATGAGCTACTACAAGTGTGTATGGAGGGGGTATACTAATTGTTGCTGTCTGTGTACATTCGGAAATAGATCAAAGTGTCATGGTAGCAAAGTGCATCAATTTCAACGCCTTAATTTAGGTTTTCTGTGAATTTCCATCCTCCAATCTCTCTCAGTATTCTCCTATCATATCTGTTCTTTGTTTGTTTCAATCTTTTCTCTTTCCTCTTCTCTTACTGTATTTCCTTGTGTATATTCTTTGATTTCTATTCCTCTATCTATGTATTTATTGTTATCTATTACCATTTTTTTGTTTATCCTGCTCTTTCCTTATGTATTTCTTTGTTTTCCTTAATTTCAGTCTCTCCCGTGCCTTTTCCCTTATGTTTTTGTTTGTTTTACCATTAATCTATCACCTCCTTATGTATTTTGTTTTCCCTTCATTATCTCGTCTGCTCTTTTCCTTGTGTATTTCTTTGCTTTCCCTTCAGTCTATCACCTCTTTTCCTAATGTATTTCTTTGTTTTACCTTCAATCTGTGATCCTTTCTCTTTTCCATTATTTTCTTGCTTCCCTTGACCTTGTCCGCGTAAGCCCACAAGCAGTTGTACATGTATAATCTCTTCTCTCTACTCCCTGTTCGTGCGTACAGTATTTGTTGCTATGGTTGCTACATTGTGTGCGAGTGCTTAGAGTTAGTTGCTATGGTTGCTACATTGTGTGCGAGTGCTTTAAATAGAGTTAGTTGCTATGGTTGCTACATTGTGTGCGAGTGCTTAGAGTTAGCCTCATTTACCACAGGTTTTCCTGAATTTTATCGCGAATATGGCAGAACTCTAGTGTACAAAAGATATGCGCCACACGGCGTATGCGGGGATTCCCCACTGTGGGATTCCCCAGACAGTGTACTGAAGCTCTATGTTCATTGGGTTTCCCCCGATGGGCGAGGCGGCTCGGCAGTGGCCAGTGCATAGACCCTACTCAAATGTGCAAATAGTGGAGCAAGGGCCAGGCTCAAGCATCAGAATTGTGCAATCTCAGTGGGGATATCGAGATGAGTTGCGACATCTTTGTACTTGTTCTCTTCGATCTTCTTCAGTCGAAAGATGTAGCTAGTTCATACGTATTTAAAGACAAGGGAGACTGCAAGGCGATCAGTTATTTTCTACCTTTCTCCGCCACAGATTCTGGCTCCATGATCTGCTCCATTGTGAAGCAAAACCACTGAGATCAGTGAGCAAAACACACCCGTTTGCGTAAAAGTCTGGCCAGAAGTCGCCAGTCGTTTATACTGTTGATAAAATGAAGTGCTAGGGTCTATACTTTATATACGCCTTGATTAATCTTATTCACTGATTGATTCCTTTCTCAGGCTTTAATTTTCAGAACTACGACTAAAATAAGACATTGTGTCATCATGGAGTTTCTGATTGTTGTTTTCGTTCTCATGGGATGTTTTTCCTCGTGTTTTGGATCAGCTTTAAGTCCATCACGATTATGTGTGATAGAGAACCGAGTAGGAAGCCGAGGGACTGGATTGAGTCAACGAATGCTTGCTTTCCGATCTTGTGCTACTCCAGTTTCTGTGCAGGTGAGCTACAGAGATACAGACGGATCCTCTAATTCGACACGATGGAGCCCCTGGAAGACACTGGGTGCTCCGTTGGCCAGTCAGCCACTGTCCAATCCTGTGTGTGTGTATACAGAGCGGAATCAAACTCAGGTTAGTTTCTTACTCTCTCTGTCACTGTCTGCCTTTGCATATCTATCATTCATTAGGGATGCAAAGGTTTCCCAGGAGAAGTCTGAAAATCTGTGTCAGGCAAGCAAAAACTGAGATCACCTTTTCATATTATTTCCTTTTCACTTCAAAATTTATCTGGTGTAGTGGTTCTTTCACTTCTCTCTGAATCAAAAAGTTGAGGATTCAAATCCCAGCTTGCCTCTGGCAATCGTGTTTGCCACTTAACCCATTCATGACAGAGGGTCTACATTTTGTGGTTTTGCCTAATATCTTTTGATGCAAAAGCCCTAAAAATCATACCAAATACATGAGCAGAAAGAGCAAAAAATTCTACACATACTGTGCCCATTTTGGTTGCGTTAATATTCGTTGTTTGATGCTGAAATTTTTTTTAAGGAAAATAAGCATTAAAATCCTTAAATTGGCAATGCGATGAAAATCTTAAAATTACTGTTTTTCCCTGCAAATTGGCAACTTTATGACTTTTCATCATACATTCTGTTAATTTATATTTATTTCAGATACATGATGTTTTATAACAAAAATGTAGCAATAAAAGGAAAATGTTGGTGTTGCCAATTTGAAGAATAAAAGCTGATCAAATTATTCTTTAAATGATTCCTGTCAGGTGAATGGATGGGCCTCAACAGCCCGACAAATGGACACTGAGCCTGTCGCAGACTAACCTGACCCATAGCACTACCCTGGACAATGTAACTCGACCAGTTTGAGTTATCCAGGGTGGGGTACTGTGCAGGACAGCTCAACCTACTTTATATTTCTAGTTATATTTGGAATTAAATACACATATTTTACCTTTAAATTTCATCAAAGTGGTAGATTATGATTAAATGTATGATTTTCATGACAGGAAAGAGGAATATTGTGGAGTTTCATTACAGTTTTGCCTTTTTTCACTTGCACTGATTGCAACCATTTCATGCTTTGTAAGTCAAAGGCAAGCATTACTGTATTGACATGCAACTATTCATTCTTTATACTTCAATAGCAAGTCAAATTCCAGTAGGGAAAAAGGACAGTTTCACAATAGTATAAAAGTTATTTATATCTGATCAACAGAATTACATTTCCATGATAAAAGTCAACTCACTTTTGCAGATGTCAACAGTCATAATAGATCTCTAGAGTATACACTCCTGGCAAAACTTTTTAATAAAACTCCTCAAAATTCCTGTTTCTTGTCATGAAGGTATATTTAATCGCAATCTACCTGTTCATTGAAAGTTCATGATAAATTTGCGAAAAATAGATAGATAGATAAATTATTCAAATAAATAGATAAATTATTCAAATTACAGAAAAAAGCCCTTCGCATATGCTTAGGATGCCCTTACCGTGCCCATTCTGCCCTATTGTTTAGAAAATTGAAAACCCTTAATATATTTGATTTGTACTTCTATTCCCTTGCTCTCCTTGGTTTCTTTTACTTTCAAAATGAATTACCCTTTAATATTTCTCAAATGTTCACCCTAAATTACCAAATTCATAATACACGTTTTAAGGATTCCTTTCACTTAATTCATAATTTCATAATTTTCCTGTAATTTGGAACTCAATTCCCATTTATATCTCAAAATGCAAGTCAATGAATTCCTTTAAAAAAATGCTGAAGCAGTTTCTTTCCGATAAATATGTATAGTTGATTTTCCGTTGCTTATTTATATTACATTTTGCTCATGTTTACATTTATTTATTTATTTATTTTTTATGTTTCTATTTTCATTTGTGTATTAATTTCATTTTATGTTATGTTTATACTAGGGAACTATGCTAAGACAAGGCCCAAGGGCTTTATTCATGTAGTTCCCTTTTTCATTTTCTAATTTTGTTTATCACTTATGCTGTATTTGATTTTATTGTATTTTTTATGAGAATGAAATAAATGAAATTGAATTGAATTGAAAAAAATGCAAGGGAGACATGAATATACATATAATTCAATGAATATAAATGACTTCTATGAATATCTGTGACAGCATTTGAGGCATGCAAATACAAAAAAAAAGACAAAGGCTTCTACGGGAGCTTCAAAACTTTATTCTTGATATCATTTTTCGGTTCATCATTTTTAACTCCAACTCCAAAGCTCCAAAAGCTCCAAAAGCTCCGTGAAAACTCTTTGCCTCCTTTAAGCTTAAAATAAATAACAAGGTTTCCAGGATTCTCTGGAACTTGGGTGATCCTTCACCTCAAATCTGCCATGTTTTCTCATTAAATGTTGCAGTGGAAAAATCTGTTTTGGATGGAACACTAGCTGGCGCTATGTCAGTATAAGGCCTTGCACAAGCAATGCTGAAGACATATATACAATGTAATATATACAATCTGTTGGCAAATAGTTTTAATGAAATATAACCAGAGATAGAATGTAACATCAAGGAAATATGAAAAATATTATATACTCTTTCTGCAATATCTCATATTAATATCAAATGAGAAATCAAATACATTTTTCAATCAACTTTCATAACATGGCTCCTTTAAGTTTCATAAATTTACCAAACGATTAGGCATGAAAAATGAATTAGATTCACGCTACCTTCAGATTACCATATTAAACACATGTAACATTTCTGTGGCATCAATTTGCAAAAGAACCATAATGCTTCTATATGATATATATTCGATGAATGCATAAAGAGAAAATAATTAACTGCAGTAACCAAGTAACCTTCACTTGTTATCCATTTTACTGTTGATTAAACAAATAGCTATTCATAACTAGATCATCCATAAAATCCATCCATAGATGTTTATACAAATAAATCAAACTTCAATAAAAAAAATGACATTTGTTTTATCTTTTCTTCACATATCAGAAAAGTATCCAATCAGACCTACAATTTGTCAAATTTATCAAATTCGATAAGATTTCTAAGTTTAAATTAAACAATTTTTGGTTCAACTACTCTGCTTCACTTGCACAAGTTCATTACCACGTTTCTCGACCATGGGGATCAGATACATGTCTGATAAAATTTTAAATGAACCGTTTCTGTTTCAAACACGTAAATTATGTCATGCAAACCCAAGTTACCTACTGAGTGTATCAGGTCATAAAATAGCATAACTTGTAAAATGATTTGCCCTGTAAATAACAAATTCTAATATATATGTAACATAAATAGATATTTTATTGACAATATTTGCTATAATTTGCTTTTGGGGGGCAAGTTACAAAGGAAATCAACAATATATACCATGTACATGAATTCCCGTACCTTGGAAATACCAGTCTTGATTTCAGACCTTGTAAAAGGAATAGACAAAATATATAGGCTGAGTTTCAGACACAAATAAAATAATACAGCAATTAGTTTGGTCCATTCAGATATTTCAGGTATTAGTCTATAGTTCAGACCCTATTCTGCGATTTCCTAATTCACATGTTCAAGGCTCCTTGGCTGGGATTCTACTTGGTCTTCACATGAAAGTAACAGAACTAGTTTGTGAATGGGGCGATCCAAGTAATTCACTGAAGTAGTTCGCTTTCCTGATGCCGATAGTTTTCGATCACCTGCTGCTACCTTCACTTTGCGAACACGATTATCTTCAGATTCATACACTTCGACGATTCTTCCAAGAGGCCATAAGTTTCGGGGCAAATGATCATCTTTGATGATTACAACATCACCAACTCTCATGTCACGACGAGTATGAGTCCATTTCTTTCGTGATTGCAGTTGGTTCAAGAATTCTTTTCTCCATCGGCCCCAAAATTCAGGTGCTGAACCCTCCTCCAGCGCTTCTTCAGATACACATCTTCGCGAAGAAACCTCCCAGGTGGCGGCAGAATAACCTTTGTCTTTTGTGTAAATGGAGGACTAGGCGTAAGACGATCTTTGGGTAGATCAGACATCTTTTGACTTTGGACTGGCTGACGAAGTTTACGGCAGGTCACACATCTGGAGATAAACTTGGAGACAAAGTGACTGCAACCAAGGATCCGGTACCCCTTAGCTCGGATGCGGTTGATCGTCATTCCTCTTCCCTGGTGAGCTATTTCTGCATGGCAATGGGCAACAAGGAGCTCTGTAAGATGAGATTGAGGAAGGATGGCAGGATGCTTGAGCTCGAAAGGTCCCTCAACTCTTTTCAGTCTACCTCCAACTCGTAGAATTCCTTCCGTGTCTATGAAGGGATCTAATTGATGTAGACGGCTCTTAGATTTGATGAGACGTCTGCCCTTCCGAGCAGCAGCTCCTTCTATGCCACCCAATATCTGTATCTCATCTTTGAAAGCATCTTTCTTAATATGTCGTATGATTTCTTTCTCTGCACAGACAAGCATTTCGGTGGACATAGGTTGAATGATGATCTTATCCTTATTTGAACCCTTCTGCTTTTCCTGGCAGCGTCTCTGGAGATAAAGCTTGAGACGAAGACAGTTGGCTTCTTAACCTGCTGCCAGGTAGAGAATCGTCTGAGTCTCCCAAGATCTAACTCCTCTGCACTCTTGATTGTAGCATGAGTTTGTTTCACCTCAGGATCATTCGGAAGAATCATACCTTCATCTTCATTCTCCTCATCTGTGACATCATCTGTCCACAAGAACTCTGGGCCAATCAACCACTTCGTCATCTCTTTCTGGTCAACTCTGATCCCTCTAGACGCTCTGTCGGCTGGGTTATCTTTGGTTTCCACATAATTCCACTGAGATGGCGAAGATGCGTCTCTGATTTGCCTCACCCTGTTAGCAACAAATACGTGGAAACGCCTCGTCTCATTCTTAACATAACCCAGCACAACTCTACTGTCAGTCCAAAAGACTTCTTTGTCGACTGTGAGACCCAGTTCTGTCTGAAGAAACAGGCTTACTTTAACTGAGAGCAAGGCTGCAGTTAGCTCGAGTCTTGGAATTGTAATCATTTTTACAGGAGCAACTCTAGACTTTCCAAGAACTAGAGCACAGTGTACATCACCATTCTGATTTTTCAGTCTCAAGTATGTACATTGACCATAGCCCACACTGCTGGCATCTGAGAAATGATGTAGTTCTACGCTCTGGATCTCACCAAAGTTCTTGGGCTTGAAACATCGATCAATTGATAGACTTTCCACCTTTACAATGTCATTCTTCCATTTTTCCCATCTTGCTTGGTGGTCGGCACTCCGGGGGTCATCCCAGTCAGCACCACTTCTGCATAATTCTTGAAGAATTAATTTACCGGGAAGAATGACTGGAGCTAGTAGACCCAGAGGGTCATACACCGACATCACAGTTGCCAAGATTCCTCGTCTAGTCAAAGGCTTCTGGTCAAACGTTAACCGAAACTGAAATGTGTCCGATTCCACACACCACTGTACTCCTAATGCCTTCTGGATTGGTAAGTCTTTGTGGAATAATTCTTTGGTAGTGAGATCCTTAGCCCTTTCTGCTTCAGGCACATTTTCAATCACCTTTCGAGAGTTGGAGATAAATTTGTGTAAGTGTAGCCCACCTTTCTCACACAACTTCCTTGTTCTCACGATCAGGTCAGTGGCCTTCTCAGCTGTAGGGACCGACTTCAAACCATCATCGACGTAAAAGTCATGATGCACAAAGTCCTTTACGTCTTTTCCGAATTGCTGCTCATGATCTGTTGCTATCTGTTTGAGGCAGAAATTTGAACAGCCTGGCGATGATGAAGCCCCGAACAGGTGCACTCTCATACGCAGATCACATACGGGCTGTCGGTAGTCTCCGTCCTTCCACCATAAAAATCGAAGATAGTCACGGTGATCACTTCTGACTTGGAACTGATAGAACATCTTCTGTATGTCACAGCTAAAAGCCACATAATCAGTTCGGAATCTACATAATACTCCTAATAGGTTGTTTGTCAGATCTGGGCCGGTCAACAGATGATGATTTAGCGCCTCACCTTGGCACTGTGCACTACAATCAAAAACACACGAAGCTTGTTAGGTTGCTGCACTCCATGGTGAGGGATGTACCAAACTGCGTCAGCTCCCAAACATGAGTTTGGAACATATTCTGCATAACCCTTCTCTATCAATGCTTGAATCCTTTGAGTATATAGCTTGTGATACTCAGAGTCCTTCTCAAATTTCCTCTTCAAGCTGCTTAACCTCTTCAAAGCCATATTTCTGTTGTTTGGCAGCTTAGGATCTGTTTCCTTGAAAGGAAGGGGTGTTTCGTAGCGTCCATCGTCTGTGACATGAATCTGCTCCTCCATTAGTCTCAGAAACTTGACATCATTCTGAGAGTAAGGCCGTTGAGCCCTTTCAGGAGCGAAGTCTGCTTCTAAAAGGTTGATGACTTGATGAGGTGCTATCTCCTCTCTAACTTTGGATTGGCATGAGAACACTACTTCAGTGGGATGACTGTCTAGCTGTACTTCCTCGGGTAGAACCTTCACCATGGCACGATGGCTTATACCTATTGGGTCATTATCTTTACAGTCATGATCAACTATACCTATGACACTCCATCCGAGGTCAGTCTGCATTGCAAAAGGCCCTCCGTGTACCAGTGGGGGAATGACGGCTCGAGGAGTAAGTGCACTTGGACAATCATAGCCTATAAGTAAGGCTATTTCACAATCCATCAATGGTGATAACTGGTCTTTAATGGACTCCAGATACGTCACATTCTCGGCAACTTCAGGTGTAGGAATGTGAGTTCTATTTGCTGGCATAATATCACGGGTATAAGATGGTGGTAACATAATTTCCTTATTACCATTCAAGGCCCTCACCTTGAGACCCTTAATCTTCTCACTTACAAGTCTTTCCTCAGCTTTGGACATTGTTGAGAGAAGTAGGCTGACCTCTGTACCTGGAACTCCCATTTCTTCCTTCGTCTTTCGAAGGATAAATGTTGTGTCAGATTGTGTATCAAGCATAGCGTATACGAACCACTCCTTTGGCGTTGAGGTATGGGATAGCCACACTGGAACAATGGTAGAGGTTTTTGAAGTATGGGAGTTACTTCTGTTGCTTGATGCATGGGACGAATGAGATTCCTCTGTCTCTTGCTGAGTGTCATCTTCTTTTGATGATCGCTTACTACTCCAGTTATTGTCGTGGAGTACAGTAGGATGCCTTTTCTTACACCGAGTACAAGTGCTCTTATAGCGACATTCCTTCGACCGATGACCAGGTTTAAGACATCCGAAGCACAGGTTACATTTATGGACAAATTTTCTCTTCTCTTCCATAGGCTGTGATGCAAATGAAGTACACTCTGCGATACGATGCTGTCCTTTACAAAACAGACAGGTGAGTTTCTTTTTACTTCCATCATCTTTCTTCTGTACACCAGTGGATAAAGTCCTAGCTTTTGATGATGGTTTCCTTTCCTGAACAGACGTTACTGATACACATGCTACCTCTGCTTCTTCTACGATAAAGTTCACGAAGACGGAGAATGGAGGGAATGAGCCTGAATCCAATCTCCATTGAACAACTTTCTGACCCCATCTATGAGTGAGCCAGTCTGGAAGCTTCAACAGTAGCCTTCTGTTCTCTCTCTCATCGTCTAGGTGTCTCAAATGATGTACAACTTGAGATGCAGCGAAACATTGACGGAGAAAATCACCATATCTTCGGAGGCCATCAGAATCCTTTGCACCTATCTTAGGCCATGCATCTAACTTGTCCCGAAATGCATTGGACAAAACAAACGTGTCTCCATAACGTTTGTCCAGTTCCTCTCTAGCTATGGTGTAAGCATGATCATTACCAAGGAGTGAATATCCCTGTACTAACTCAAAGGGCTGGCCCTTTAGATACTTCAACAAGTAGTAAAACTTGTCTTCCGGCAAAATTCCTTTCTTCTCAATGAGCATGTCATAAGCTCTCTTCTAAGCCGGATACTGTAGTGGACTTCCATCAAAGACTGGTGGCTCTGGTACAGGGAGTCGATTAAGTCGCATCTGCTCAATCAGACAAGATGTAAGGAATTCTGGGTCTTGATGAAGCTCTTGCACGGAATTCACATGCTCCAATGTCTGCTGTTGTCTAGGTCTGAGATCTTCCTTTGGAATTTGTTTGTCAACATTGGCTTTCTCTTCAACCCCGTTTTCTTGACGTTCTTTATCACCTTGAATGTCATCCGTATTGTTGGGTTGAGACTGTTGATCAAGCCATTGTTGACATCGACGTTTTGATGAAGAACTTGACGTAGACAATCTCAAACTTCCTTGTACAGATCTCACTCTATCGTATGTCTGTTTCATTAGAACAGAGTGTTCTTCCTCTAGCTCATCAAGTTTTGCTTCGCTGTTTTCCTCTTTAGAAAGCATCCGTGCAGCTGTGGAAAGTTCTTCTTGAGCTGTTATAGCATCATCCATAATTGCCTGCAGAGCATCTCTACGGGATTTTATGGCACTAACTTCTGCATCCTCACCGTAAGAAGAGTCCTTAATTTCGTTGATGATCTTCTCCATGAAGTAATGCAGCTTTTCCATTTCTTTTCTTTCATTTCTAATTGACATTGCTCTCCCTTGCTGCTAGGCTGACGAATTCGCTTATCACCTCCGACTGCTCCAGGCTCAGATAAACTTTCCTCACGATGTGTAGACATTTTCAGCTGACTTCCGTTAGCGATAATTGTGAAGACAGTCTGACTCTTCAATGGCGAGAGAATAATTTGACCTTCAGAGAGACGAGAGATTTCATTCTTCAGAATGGCGAAAGTTTTCACTCTTCAGAGTGGCCAGAGTTTTCACTGTGACAGCATTTGAGGCATGCAAATACAAAAAAAAAGACAAAGGCTTCTACGGGAGCTTCAAAACTTTATTCTTGATATCATTTTTCGGTTCATCATTTTTAACTCCAACTCAAAAGCTCCAAAAGCTCCGTGAAAACTCTTTGCCTCCTTTAAGCTTAAAATAAATAACAAGGTTTCCAGGATTCTCTGGAACTTGGGTGATCCTTCACCTCAAATCTGCCATGTTTTCTCATTAAATGTTGCAGTGGAAAAATCTGTTTTGGATGGAACACTAGCTGGCGCTATGTCAATATAAGGCCTTGCACAAGCAATGCTGAAGACATATATACAATGTAATATATACAATCTGTTGGCAAATAGTTTTTATGAAATATAACCAGAGATAGAATGTAACATCAAGGAAATATGAAAAATATTATATACTCTTTTTGCAATATCTCATATTAATATCAAATGAGAAATCAAATACATTTTTCAGTCAACTTTCATAACAATATCATATATATATATATATGCATTATTTTAACTGAATGATTATCAGTGCGAAATCAATCAAAATGGTAAGTACAAACCTACTGAACTGTGGGATAATCATGAAAGAAATGATAAAAATGGCGGCGTATTCAAGTAGCTAGATTACCCGGCGTAAGCTTGCCTTAGGAGTTACTCATGACCAGTGGATGGAAAGGAGAAATGATTGTCGTTTATTTATTGCTGATTACTATGTATGGACTGAACTGAAATTTTCCTTCAATGGAAATGTATTTCAATGTGAGTAAATGCTTATGATCCAGCTGTGCGAAATTCAGGACCCGTGGCGCGAACTTTGCATCCCAGTCCTGAATTTCGCACCGCGGGTCGTGAATTTCACGACTTGGGATGCAAAGTTTGCGCCACGGGTCATGAATTTCATGACCTCGGATGCGAAGTTCAGGACCTGGGATGCGAAATTCACGTCGCACATGACCTGTTGTCGAGCGTACTTCAGGGCCACCATAAGAAAGTTAGGGTGCTGTCACACATGATGCGACAGTGTGGTAACACGCTGTGTCACCACACTTTTTTGTGTACAAGCCTATGGGGTATAGGGCGATAAAAAAATGTCGCCGAGGCAGGACAACTTTTGTTTGCTGCCTAGGTACAAAAAAACTATGCACCAATCAAATTTCTAAAAAGTTAGCGTAAAAATTGTTGCCATGAGATTGCTTGCGCAACTTTTGACAATAAGCTCTCTTATTGAGAGTTGACGCGTTAATGCGCGTTCATTAGCATAATATGTGGTGACACAAAGTCCCATCATGTGTGAAGACAAAACAGTGTGGCACCACAGTGCGTTACCACACTGTCGCATCATGTGTGAAAGCACCTTTTGAGGATCATCTCCTCTAAGATCATTCAGGATGAAGGCAGGCAGGTCAAGATTTTCACATTTAAAATCATGTTTTGAACTATTTTTCTGATGTACAGATCTTTGTGCAGGCATCGGATGGGCAGGTCTACACTTCAATTCAAGACACCGCAGATTTCTTGAACTTCTCCACGTGGAAGAAAGTCGGTTCTAATCCCATCCCAGCTAGCGGGCCCAAGCGATCCCTGCTTGTTGATTCTGTATCTGTGGTTCGGTATGGCAAGCAACTCATAGTGTTTGCTCGCTCAATCAGCACCACTGCTTCAAGGCTCTATTGGTGCAAAGGTGAATGCAAAAACTGATGAGGGCGCTCTCATGCTAAATGTCTTTTTTATGATAGAAAAATTACAGAAGAAATACATGTAGGTCTGTAAAAAATATTTCCAATTTTAGTCAACGAAAAGATAGTCCAAATGATTCAAAAGCAGATTACTAAATCTACATGAAATTCATTTTTATGGATATTCAGCTGACCATTCAAGAGCCATATTGCTCAATTTTATTAACATTATTAGTATTGACATTTTAAAAATATTAATACGTATAATTTACATATTTTTGATTGTTATTACTAGTAACAGTAGTTGTAGCAGTAGTAGTAGTGGTAGTGGTGGTGGTGGTGGTGGTGGTGGTAGTAATAATACTATACTATGGAAATTGAATATTGACTGTTTACATAGTTTATTTTCTATATCACATATTTACAGAATACTGAAAAGGGATATTGTCTGTTTATGCATTCCATTTCATATATTTACATAAACAGAAACTGAATATTGAGTATTTGTATTCCATATCACACATCTACTGAAAAGGAACATGGACTGCTTATGTATGCTACTTCATACTTTTACATGCATACATGGAAATTGAATATTGACCGTTTGTATTCCATATCATATATTTACATAGCATTATGAATGCTGAAAAGGGGTTTTGGCGGTGTATGTATTCTACTTCATATATTTATACATATGGAAATTACATGGTTTATATTCCATATCACATATTTACACAATTATGAATGCTGGAAAGGGATATTGACTGTTAATGCATTCCACTACATATATTTACAT
This sequence comes from Echinometra lucunter, assembly GCA_029962745.1. Taxonomy (NCBI): domain Eukaryota; kingdom Metazoa; phylum Echinodermata; class Echinoidea; order Camarodonta; family Echinometridae; genus Echinometra; species Echinometra lucunter. The sequence continues at coordinate 23,683,237 of CM057164.1, forward strand.
ATATATTGACAGATTGTATTCCATATTACACATTTACTGAAAAGGGATATGGACTGCTTATGCATGCTACTTCATACTTATACATATATATATGCGAAATTGAATGTTAACTGTTTGTATTCATACATTTTCATAACAGTGATATGAATGCTGAAAAGTGGTATTGGCTGTGTACGTATTGTACTTCATATACATGTATTTATATATATGGAAATTGAATATTGACTGTTTCCATGGTTTATATTCCATATCACCTACGCATGTTTCTTTATCTATATTTCCTTTTCTGGGGTTTCAATAATTTATCATGGCGATGAATAACAATCCTTTTATTTTTGACAACGCTATAAATGAATATCCTTTTGAGAGCAAATATTATACTCCTACTGAATTCAATGATACATTTCAAGATGATATAGAAGATGTTAAATTGTTGCATATCAATGCTAGAAGCTTAAACAGGAATTTTGATGATCTTTAAAATCTTCTCAATTCAGTAAAACATTTTAGATTCACTGCAATTGAAGTGAAACTTGATTACACCAATCTTCCCTACCACTGTTTAATTTACCAAACTATAATTTGGTCAGAGCTGATCATGTAGGTAAGAGAGGCGGTGGCATCCCACCATGTGTGAAGACGAAACAGTGTGGCTCCTCAGTGTGGTACCACACTGTCGCATCATGTGTGAAAGCACCTTAACCCATTTGTGACAGAGGTCCACATTCTGTGGTTTGGCCTAATATCTTTTGATGCAAAGCCCTAAGAATCATACCAAATACATGAGCAGAAAGAGCAAAAAATTCTACACAAACTGTACCCATTTTGGTTGCGTCGGTATTCGTTGTTTGATGCTGAAAATTTTTTAAAGGAAAATAAGCATTAAAATCCTTAAGTTGGCAATGTGATAGAAAGTTTAAAATCACCGTTTTCCCTGCAAATTGGCAACTTTTTTTACTTCTCATCATGATTTCTGTTGATTTATATTCATTTCAGATACATGACGTTTTATAAGAATAATGTAGCAATAAAATAAAAATGTTGGTGTTGCCAATTTGAAGAATAAAAGCTGATCAAATTAGGCTTTAAATAATTCCTGTCACGAATGGGTTAATGTTTGTTATCATCATGTCCTAGGCATTCCAACCAGTTGTAAATGGGGACTCGTAGCTGGCTCTACCACCCTTGGAACGGATGCAACGATCATCAAGAACACCTACACCACCAAATACGAAGCTTTCATGATCTCACGGACAGGGAAAATGCATCGGTCGTGGCAGCATGCCAGTGGCAATAGCTTTGCAGCATGGAAGGCCATGGCGTGTGAGGGCAACCTTTTTTTTATTCGTTTGAAGTATTTATCAATTTATTTATTTATTTGTTTTGTTTATTTATTCATTTATTTATTCATTTACTGATGAATAATTGGTCATTTTCACAGTAGTTTTAGTTTCGCAAATTTCACGAGTCAGTCCTTACGAAAATTTCAACTTCATTATATATGAAAACACCACAAAAATCATGAAATTAAGCCCTCGCGAACTTCCCCACTAGTACAAAATCGCTGAAATATCTCTATGCGAAATACATGGCTTATACAGTATTCATTTATTCATTCACTTTTTAATTCATTTATTGAATTGTTTATCTATATGTTCATTTATTTATTTTATCCACATAATTATTTCTTTCTTTCTTACATTTCTTAATGAATGAATGAACGAGTGAATAAATAAATAAATAAATTATGCTAATAAAATGACCTCCCCCCCCCCTTTTCTTTCTTTTTTTCAGCCTCACCCACTTTCTCCACCATCTCCAGACCTGTTGCTCAGATAATGGGCTACAACAGCTTCAATGGAAAGATCATGATTGGAGCAATTGGCAAGGATAACTTTGTGCATAGGTGAAGTCATTTCACATCATTTTTTTTCTTTTTTCCCTCTTTTCTTTTCTTTCTTTTCCCTTCTTCTCCTCTTCCTCCTCCTCCTTCTCCTCCTTCTTCTTCTCCTTCTCCTCCTCCTCCTTCTTCTTCTTCTTCTTCTTCTTCTTCTTCTTCTTCTTTTATTATTATTATTATTATTATTATTATTATTATTATTATTATCATTATTGTTATTCTCCTTTTTCTTCCCCTGTTTTCTTCTTTCCCTTCTTTTTCTCCTTCCTCTTCTTCTTCCCTTCCTCCTCCTCCTCCTCCTTCTTCTTTTTATCTTCTTCTATCTCTTCTACATAGATGAAGAAAGAAAGGTTTCCTACATTGGTGTAACTTGAAGGTTTTCCATTGATAGAATGATTACAAATCTTTACCTTAACATTAGCATGGCATGGATTATTGTATAATAGAAACATTTACTAGTAAAATGTAATTTTTAATCGCTTTATTATACTTAACAAATTATGTCTCAAGCCAGTTAGACCTCTAATTATACTATACTGGTACTCAGAATGGTGATCTTAGTTACAGCCAATTTACTCTTAACCCGTCGACTACTGAATTCTCTCTTTCCCATAGGCTTAATACAAAGGCCACCCTGTTCGAGTAGCCAGTGTCCTCAGTATAAATTGAATTATCTTTCTCATTGTTTGTCTTACTCATGCATCTTGTTTCCTAATCTCAGTGCCCGATAGATGCCAACAAAATGATACAAGTGCGTTATCCCACTCCGTATGTTTTATGGGTTTGTTTCTTCAAAGATAAAGGTTTAGGGTTATGGTCATCATTCTGTTTCAGTTGTAGGGTTAGGTATAGTAATATTGTATGTTCTGGGCACCATTTCATGAAAGTTGTCAGCGCTGACAAGTTGTCATTCTCTGACAATTTCAGTGAAATCCTGGGTTTTGATAGGCTGAGAAGCACTGGTCACTGACGGCTTATACTGTTGTAATTGTCAGAAAATGACAACTTGTCAGTCCTGACAACTTTCATGAAATGGTCCCCTGGTCTGAATTTGGTTAGTGTTGGAAATGAACCATGGAAGGACCAGAGCAATCCTCACCTAAGCAATTGTCATGAAACCCAACAGTTGTGCTTATTTTCTTTTTTTTTCTATGTGGAATCCCTCAGATGTGCTCAGGCTACCTGTGACACAGTGGACAACCCCTGGAGCTATTGTACATGGGGAAACTGGCATCAGACTGGAGGGAAGATTCCATTTGCCCAGGGAGGGGTGCAGAACAACTTGGCTATGAGCAGGACTGTGCACTTTGGGGTGGAGATCTTTACAGTCGAAGAAACAGATGGGCAGTGAGTATACATAATTCCTCTTCCCTACAGTTTTGCTATTTTCTGATTAAACATAATCCAAATGACAGCTACTTGTAGTTTGGAAGAGCGATAACTCACTGGCACAGGTACAGCTTTTACAAAACCGTCTGGCAGTAAGCCCAATTTAGTGTTATTCAGGCCTTTTATCTTTATGTCATTGTGTGAAAGAACACATCCAGAATGCAAAATACAAAAATGAAAAAATCAAAATGTCTATTTTAACATATTTAAATAGAATTTTAGCAAAGAACATGCCACAAGATATCAATTTACAAGGTCTACATGCTACCCACGTAATTATCAATCGTTTGCAAAATTTCATTTTCAATGATTTTCCATTTTACATTCTGGACGCGTTCTTTCGCACAACGACATTAAGATAAGATGCCTTAGTGTTATTCTCAGATAGCCAGTCAGAACCCGTTGTTTTTGTTGATTTGAAACAAAACAAAACATGTTATCAACTATTTAACTTTATCACTAAATCTTAGATTATGGCAGGCTTGGCAGCCTAAAAGAGATACATCATGGAATACGTGGAGCAAGATTGAACAAGACCTAAAGATGGCGGCATTTATCAATAATCCTTTCATCCGTCTTAATGAGGCTGGATGGTGGATGGCATATGGCCTCAGTGCCCAAGACAAGGTAATTATCCTTTTAATCCTATTTCACCCAGGCCTTTTGAGAGCAAGTTTTAATGGAGGGGGGGGGGTTCTCTATTTGATTTGACACTGCCCCCCCCCCTCGGATCCTAAAAAGGTCTGATCAGCGCAAAATTTGCACAGACGTTAAGAAGGGTACAGTTTCGAGGGCATGAAAAGTGAAGATATAGCAAGTGATTAGGATTTGGAATAGTATCAGTTTCAATTGAAAATTGCTGTTGTTTACAAATTGCATACACCATTACATGTCACAAACACTCTTCATTGCAAAGTCGGGTGATTATTATGTTAAGGATCTACGAAATGAGCAGTGGGAAAAAATAGAAATTAACATTCAAGTCAGGTAATTACTGAAAATTTATTGATTACCAGAAGGACTGAATTATGGCAGGAAACAGAAATGCATGGACATCAAATCTGGATTAATTACTATGCTAAAGTCATCAATACAAGGTAATCACAACAAATATCAATAGTTATTTTGGATGCACCCCTGCTCTTACAGGTCATTGTGGTGGAAGCATCCAGGTCCATGAGCATCAAGCAGAACAAAGTCTCTTGGTCTAAGAACTTGATAGTATCATGGTCTCTCTCCAAGGATGAGGCTTCAAACATGGACTGGGTTGGTGTCTTCCTCCCAGGAGCAACTAACAATCAGTATCTGGACTATAGGTAGGTGGTGTCCAGAGTGGGGGAGGGGAGACGGTGCAAACAAATACATCTCTGAACCATGCCCCCCCCCCTATAAAACAGAAAAAGTGGAAGAATAGTTTTTGCTGATTAAAGATAGTGTATAGTTTTGGGAAATCTTTAAAAAAGTAACTTTCACTATTTGAGTTCATTGCCAGGTGATATCAAAGATTGTATCTTGAAACTAAATGATGTGAAGGATATTACTAAAAAATCATTGGTTGTACTTTACAATCAAAATGCCAAGACTTAGTTTTCGGGGACCGTTGATGCTGCATTACACAGTGCCTGCATACAAGTAAAACCAACAGGAATTCTGTTATTTGGCAGACACAACGACGCGCTGTGAATGTTTTGTGGGGAGCAGGGATGATAGCTTAGGGCAGAGAATAACCCTTCCATTTTGTTTCTTTCGGACATTAACCCATTTGTGACAGGGTCCACATTTTGTGGTTTGACCCAATAACTTTTGATGCAGAGCCCTAAAAATTATACCAAATACATGAGCAGAAATAGCAAAAAATTCTACACAAACTGTGCCCATTGTGGTTGCGTCAATATTCGTTGTTTGATGCTGAAAATTTTTTAAAGGAAAATATTAAAGCATTGAAATCCTTAAATTGGCAATGTGATAGAAAGTTTAAAATCACCGTTTTCCCCTGCAAATTGGCAACTTTTTGACTTCTCATCATAATTTCTGTCAAGTCATATTCATTTCAGATACATGACGTTTTATAAGAAAAAGAAGAACTGTGTGAGACTACTTTATCAGTTTCATGTCAATTCTCCTTTTGCTACCAAAACTGTAAGTGGGCTTTAAGGTACAAGATGCATTTAGGGTGTCAAATAGTTTAAAAGTCAGGAAGAAGGGTATGTTTTCACCACCATCCGTGGCATGACATTTTTATATAGCTTTCTTAAGGGATATTTTTTTTAGGGACTCAAACTTTAGTAAACTTATTCGTTTGGGGTAAGTTTTTCATAATGTGATTGTATGTACTTTAAATAACTCAGACTGCTTGAATTTTGGTATTCAGGGACTGAAAACTTTTTTTATTTGCAGTTATGATCAGGAACTGAAAATTATTTTTATTTGCAGGTATGTTCAGGGAGGCTTGAACCCTGGAAAGAATCCAGTAATGGTCGGGAAGTTGTCCATGATCCCGTACCTACCCGATGGCTCTTATCAGGTTCGCTACCTAGTTAACAGGAAGTTTATCAGCGTCATGGAGACAGGTAAATTGTATAAGGCATTCTATCTTTATGTCGTTGTGTGAAAGAATGCGTCCAGAGCGCAAAATACAAATATGCAAAAAATAAAATGTCTATTTTCATACATTGGAGTAGAATTTTAGTAAGATCATGCCACAAGAAGATCGTATATATCAATTTACAAGGTCTACATGCTACCCGTGAAATCATCAATTATTGTTTGAAAAATTTGATATTTAATAATTTTCCATTTTGCGTTCCGGACGTGTTCTTTTGCACAACGACATAAAGATAAGATGCCTAAAATTTCTGCCCTTTTTAAAGCTTTCCCCTTCACAGTGGGTTTATTACTATAAAGTTAAAGGTACATTATGAAAACCGGCGGACATTTGCTCATTGGCCATTGGCCTCGCACGAAACCCAGGTCTGACTTGGGTTCTGTGCCAAGCTTCTGGTATTTTCCTCAAGTTTCTTCATACTCCCTACTTAAATTTGTGAGAGGTCTGGTAGATTTCTTATCGGTTTAAGTTTTAAGCAGTTCTAGCTGCATACAGATTTTGTCTGGGTGAGTGGTACAATTTTTAAACAATTTCACTTTAATATGCAATGATTCTTGTAAAATGATAACTTTACTCTAGCTTTGGTTGAACCAAACATGAAAAGAAAATGACAAATGATATGAATTGTGGAAGGTCATGACTGGTAGATCATTGAACCATTTGGACTAAACTCTGCTACATACTGATTCTTCTTTCTTTCTTTCATTCCCCTGCATGGCCGTATGCAGCGGGGGCAGTTGCCCCTCCCCCCCCCCCCCTTCTGAAATATTTCTACTAAAATTCCACCAAAATTGTGCACCAGATCCTTCAATTTCAATTTCAAAAATGCAAAAGCACCCTCATGACCAGCTTGGTCGCTCTGCTCCCTCGCTTGCATGTTTCTTCAAACATTTTATGTATTCTTGCTCCCCACCCCCACCCCCCCCCCCCCCCCCCCGGAAAAAAATTTCTGCATACGGCCCTGTTCCCCTAGCTTTAATAGCCAGTGGAGTATACATGAATGATCCACTACTGATATGGTACATACAGTAATGCCAACTGTTCCATTTGTTCATAATTTGATACTGTTCCTTCAGGGATAATACCACAGGTTTCAAAATGCTATTTTTCCTGAACTTTATTTACTCGTACAGTTTTATGGCTGCTAAGTAGGGTAATTATACACTTTTTTCCACACATTATACTTCTCTTCATAGGCCTGCATGAAAATACTGCAAAACTTGATAAAGGTTGGCATTTCTTTACATAGACTTACGTTACATGTATTGCATAGAGACGTCTTCTTATGAATCTGTCATACCTGTCGCCGTGTAGTCATGAACTTATTCATTAACCTGTTGAGCATGTTTTGATTACAGTATAACATGCATTTCCGTAGACCCCAGCCCAAATTATTTTGGGCTTATTAAAATCAACAGGTGAATTCCTTACTCACTAAAAGGATCAAAACCCTGGACTGCCACATTGTTTGGAGTTTGCAAAGATATGCAATTGACCCCGCTTTCAGACTCACCAACTTATCGTATATATTTATACGACGTATTGATATGAGACCTTTCAGATGCAATGCCCCGTTATCCGATAATTGTACAGGAGCGTTCAGACCTCGCGCTCAGTCGAACTTTCGTGGGAAGCTCATGAATATGTACGAGTCTCTCCCTTGCGCAGTACGAACTTCATGCAGGCTTTGCGCTTCGTGTTTACGTTGCGTTGTGCTGGACTCATCTGCAGTAGAGTAGAGGTCGGGCCCTAAGTGCGCGTTGCGAATAAGCTCCACCTGCTTATACGACGTATGGATATGAGGGCATTCAGACGTGAATTTACATCGTATGGATATAGGATAATCATACGAAACGATGCCCAAACCATCGTTTCGATATACGTCGTATATTGAAACGACGTCTCAATATAAGAGCATTCAGACGTGAAAAAACGTCCTATATCCATACGTCGTATATCCATATGTCGTATATCGATACGAGAACTCACTCATCTGAAAGTGGGGTGATGCATGTGCCAAGAGACGACTGTGGCAATCCACTGCTTGTGCCATCAGTCGACTAATGCGATCAGTGGGTTAATAATGCTCCTTTGCCATCAAAACTTGTGCTTACTTCATTCAGATGTAAGCTTCTACAACGAGTCCCGTGAGTCGGATTTGCTGCAGCTTTTCCGAGGACTATACATCGGTCTGGGGATTACCACTGTTGACGTCACTGAATGCGTGGACGAAGCCCAACAAACTGTGAAGCTATTTGAGGATTGCTTCTTTGCATTTGAGAAAGGACAGGTGATGACTATTGCTTCACTTATTTAAAGGGAACCAAAACCCTGGGGGAAAATCAATTTTAATAAAAGGAGAAGATAGAGAGAAGTAATTTTTAAAAGGTTCCATCAAAATAGGTTACAAAAATGAGAAAGTTATGAAAATTTGAAAAGACTTGATTTACTTTCTGTAGCTGCTACATTGTAGCTTGAAAGAGAAGGAAGAAAAAGTTGAGTAAATTAAACAGTGTGAAGGAACATTTGAAAATTGAACTGAAATAATTGTCACTTTGTGCAAACATGAGCCTACTAAACACATTGATATTACAGGTGCATAAGAGAGAAGCAACACCTACAATGTTCTAATCATGAGAATCTAGCATAGATGTATATTTTCAGACTTAATCCTTTCTTTTTTCTCAGGTCTTTCAAGGTCTACAACTCCTGGGAACAGCTCTAGAGGATCTTGCTCTGACTTTGATAAGATGTAAAATGACTCTGATTGTTCAACCGCTGCTACAGTTCATCAAAGACCTCCTCAAGTGCGTGTACGGGAACTGTATGAACTTTATCATTGAGATGACAGAGATGCTGACCATTTTGTTTCAGAAAAGGTATGAGATTTATGGAGACATCAGAAGTGCTGCAAATAGCTTTAAGTTGGCACATGCTCATCAGCAAGGAGGATTGTGCATCGGCAGGTTGGTTAAGGCGTGTCTCGAGATAGAAGACTCGCTGTTGAGCAATGGTAGTATGCCGATACCTGAAATCAATGGCACCTTGGGAAGAGAGGAGATGATGCTATATGGCACTGGTAGAAAGGGGGCTTTGGAGCTGATAGACACTGGTAGAAAAGAAGGGGCAAAGCTGATGCACACTGTTAAAAGGGAAGCATTGGAGCTGACAGACACCAGTAGAAGGGAGGCAGCAAAGCTGATAGACACTGGTAGAAAAGAAGGGGCAAAGCTGATGCACACTGTTAAAAGGGAAGCAATGGAGCTGACAGACACCAGTAGAAGGGAGGCGGCAAAGCTGATAGACACTGGTAGAAAGGAGGTGATGAAGCTGATAGATACCGGTAGAGAGGTGGGGGCAAAGCTTATTGGCACCGGTAGAGGGGAGGGGATGAAGCTGATAGATACTGGTAGAGAGATGGGGGCAAAGCTCATTGGCAGTGGTAGAAAATAGGGTAAGAGGGTAAGAATCTCACCCCCCCCCCCCCCCCCCCACTGTATGTATTGATGTAGTGTAAAAATCATAACTGTTAAGTTTGAAATAATTTTTCTTTGTAGAACTAAATACTAACTACGAATAACAAAAATGATGTTGATTGGTTATTCTATCTGTCTTGTAGAGCATATGGAGTATGTACATGTACCATGTCTTAAAGGAGAATGCAACCCAGACATATAAAGTGTGCTTCCAGTGAATGAAGAAGGACAAGAAGAGTAAACAGTGAAAGTTAGAGCAAAATCGGACAATCTGTTCAAGAGTTATGAATTTTGAAACTTTAAGTAAATCCCTATTATGGGGATCTTTGAGTTGGCAACTTTGCCAGCATCTGTGATGTCATCGTGGACAACTCTCCATTCACTTTGTACACAGAATTTCACATTTTCTTCATTTTCAAGAAAAATAGAAATTTGTTTGATTTATTGTTTGAGTATATGACATGGCTACATCAGTTCTGCAAGCATTTTGGGAAGAATTATGTTGATTCCTGACTTGAAATTTTATATAACTCAATTTTTTTGAAAATTTATGCACAAAATGAATGGAGAGTTGTCCATGATGACATCACAGATGCTGGCAAAGTTGCCAACTCAAGGATCCCATAATAGGGATCTACTGAAACTTTCAAAGTTCATAACTCTTGAACGGATTGTCCGATTTCCCTCGAACTTTCACTGTTAACTCTCCTCGTTCTTCTTCATTCACTGGAAGCACACTGATGCCTGGGTTTCATTCATTATCATTATCATTATTATTATTATCATTATTATTATCATTATCATTATTATTATCATTATTATTATTATTATTATCATCATTATTATTATCATTATTATTATTATTATTATTATTATTATTGTTATTATTATCATCATTATTATCATTATTATTATTATTATTACTATTATTATTATTATCATCATTATTATTATTATTATTATTATTATTATTATTTATTATTATTATCTTTATTATTATTGTTATTTGTGATATTTTTTACATTTATTTATTCAAAACTACTGAAAGATACTTATTTAATAGTTTATTCATAGCCATTTTCTTGTCTGATATGATGATTTAGTGTCTGGTCACAAAGCAAAGTGGGTAGTTGTGACTTCATTCAATAAGTATGGAATTGACTGTACCCAATAAACAAAAAATCTGACTTTGTTTGTGATCTACCCTCCCCCCCCCCCCCCCTGCCAAAAAAGTAGTGCCTTTGAAAACAGTGACTTTTAAGGTTAAAGTTGATGTAATTTCTTATAATCATGATTTAGAGAGATAGCAATGTAAAAATTTACATTGACAGTATGTATAGTATTGGATGGCAAGTAATAAAAGAATATCAAAACTTAAAACTTCTTTGTGAATTGAGCTTTTATGGCTTTTTGTAAGAAAGTATATTATACATGTAATTAACAATAATATTATCATTATTTATACTTCTAAATGCTATTTATCTCTCTTTTGTTTTTTTATTTTTTTCTTTTTTGTTATATTTTATTTATTTATTTATTGGTATATATGAAATACTGATCAGCAGCAAGCTGATAGGATCAGTTTACAAAATAATCAACATAAATAGATAAATATATGACAGTTTACATTCAAATAAATAACAGAAATACATAAACAAAATTACAAATATAAGAATACAGGCAAACACACACACACACACACACACACGCACACACGCACACTCACGCACGCACACACACACTCACGCACACATCACTCTACTACCGAGGACAACAATTGACTACTATTGTCTCCTGTCCTCTCAAGGCTGACGAAATAAACCCAAATCCTTTGTTTGCCAACCGAGGACTATTGTTCTCAGGAATTTTCTTTGTTCACTGTCCTCGCTTGCAAAGCAATGCAAGTACACACCCACACACACACAAAGGAAACACACTGAAATAACTGAAAAAATAAATAAGAATTAATCATTTGTAGTAAAAGTGAAAGCGTCCAATGTCATGTTGAGACTGTCTGTAGTTTGTGAACGAATGATTATTTAGGTCATGAAAATCAATGTAATTAGCAATGGCTTTAAATAAGCAACGATAAAGTCGGTGAAAAGTAAACACTTGTCATTTACATCAGAAAAAAATGAATGACGTAAATACTTTTCTGCAGGACAAAGATGGATCGATATGATTTTTAGAAGCATTCTTTCTCTGCTGGAAATAAAAAATGGTTATGACCATGATGACGGGAAAGGATGGCAGCAGCTGGTATTCAGCTATGCCTCCATAATCAATATTCCTCCCCCCCCCCCTCTCTCTCTCTCTCTCTCTCTCTCTCTCTCTCTCTCTCTCTATATATATATATATATATATATATATATATATATGGGGAACTTTGATTCATGCTACGCTATTATTCTCTCAATTGATCTCACATGTATTTATTTCCACGAGAGTTGCCAAAGCTGTTGTATATGTTACCTGATCACAAATTTATATATATATATATATATTCTTTCTCCTCTGTCTTTCTGCTCTCTATCATTTCTCCTTTCTCTCCCTTTCAGATTCTAACTTTCTCATTTCTCGGCTCTATCTCTCTCTCTCTCTCTCTCCCCCTTTGATGCCTTAATTGCTGCTTTTTTTATTTTTCTCATACCATGTACTTTGTAATTGCTTCATGTATATTTGATTTGCTAATGATTTGACTACGGAACATGAAAAATAATGGTATTACAAACATTCTAAGAAGAATTTTTCTTCTTCTTCTACCCCCTCCCCCTTTTTTTCCCTTCTTCTTTCTTTCCTTTTTTAAATTTTTCTTGAGCGGTGCAGGTCAGTAGTATCCTATAGATGGCAGGTCGAGTGACCAAAGAAATTAAGGTGTTGAATTATAACAATAATTGTTACCGTCGTTAGACACTTGATTTGATCTCATCAGTTGATTTCAACTTTTGAGCGATCCACACCAATCGACAGAAACATATAAATCAAATCAAATCAAATCAAATCAAATCAAATCAAATCAAATTTTATTGATATTCAATCCACAATTTTGGATTATCATCAATATGAACAATACAAAACAAACAAAGGATATACATAACCATAAACATAATTAAGGCAAAAGTATACATATTTGGCAAACTCATTGAAAGTGTAAAAGTATACAAAAATAATATAATCGTGTTGTATTTCTATAACTGCGAGACATAATATATAAACATAAACACGTGCCGGTCCTGCCGTATTCCTCCCTTATTCTGCAAAATTAAAATTTTAAAAAGAAAGAAAAGAAAATATCACAAAAATTAAAAAGTCTAAATATTATGGTCCAACCTGCTCAATCTTTCCTATACATAATATATACTAATAGAGGATACACAAATTTTTGTTATATCATAATTGTTAGATTTTAAGTGTGTTAATTTTCGTGTTCGTTTTTATCTTTAAAAGTGGGCACTACATTGTTTATGTTTTGGAATAGGGTTTCTCTTTCTTTTTTAAGGTATGGGCAGCACATAATAAAATGAAATTCTGTTTCTACATCTATTTGGCACATGGGACATAAGCGTTTATTTATTTCCAAGTTTTTGTGTCTTCCCTGTTCTATCATTAATTTACTGTTACTAATTCTTATTTATATAAAGTTTTTTATGTGTGATTTATCTATGTCTAATAACAGATATTTTTCAAAATCTTATGTATGTTTTAGGTCTTTATAAGTTCTAAGTTTGCTACAATACACCTCACTGTTTTCATCTAGAGTTCTCTTCCAATGTTTGATATATCTTTCTTGAAGTTTATTGCCAATAGATTTTATAAGCTGTCTTTTCAATGTATTTTGATTGTCCCATATATGATGAAAACCGATATCTTTCAAAAATACTTCTAGCTGTTGGCAAAACCCATTCTTAATTAACATGTTTGCGTGGTATGCAATATTGATTAGGCTGTTAGCATTTGAATTTATGACATGTATCCAGAAGCCAATCATTAATTTCAAACTTGAGATGTTAACTGCTCCTCTGTTCAGCTCGAGCATATTCTTTAAATACTTTACATGCATTATTTCAGGTGTGACAGAGTTGTATCTTTTTCCATATCCCTTTTTAAAATCTTGATGATATCCATTATCCAAATTTCAGAACAGTATAATGCAATTGGTTTGATACAGTTATCAAATAGCTTCAAATTGGGTAGGACGATCACTTGCTAATGTGCTTCTTAGTGAAAACATTGCTTTTTTTTGGCTTTGATCGTCAAGTTATTAACCGCATGGGCATGATGGGAGAAGGTTCCTGAGGGTTTAAATAAAAGTCCTAAATATTTGTACTCTGGAGCTATCGTAACAAGATTATTATACCTATAAAGAACTTTTCTTTATGGATCAGTCTACCCGATTTATTAAAAACCATAACATTCGTTTTCTTAATAATTATTTACTTGTAGATCCCAGTATTTACAATATTTATCAGGTTTATTTAGGGAAGACTGGAGACCGTCTGGTGATTCGGATATTAGTACCAGGTCGTCAGCGTATAGTAAACATGATATTTTCTTTTCCCCGAGCAATGCTGGTTGGCAGTTATCATCAAATTCATTTACCAAATCATTAACATATAGAGAAAAAAAGAGTAGGGCTCAGTGAGCAGCCTTGTTTAACCCCGGCTGAAGTTGAAAATGCTGGTGTCCCCCCCCCCCCCCCCCCGTTCCAACTTCATTGAAAACCTAACATCACTATACATTATCCTTGATAACGTTTAAGAAGGGTCCAGGATCAACACACTTTTCAGGTTTATGCATCAAAGCCTTTCTATTTACAGAGTCGAAGGCTTTTTGCAGGTCGACAAAACATACATATAAATATTTTTTCTTCATAAAAGCCTGGTCTGTTATCGTTTTGAGTGTGAAAATGTGGTCGCTTGTACGACTACCTTTACGAAACCCAATTTGCTCCGGTGTATGACATCATTATTTTCAAGGAATTCATTGAGTCTGATGTATGAACTCTTAGCAAATAATATATAGGCAACTTGAAAGAGCATTAGCCCGAAAATTGGATGGATCATCATAAGTCCCTCCTTTAAATACTGGTTTTATATAATTATCCCTCCAACCATCAGGGTAAATACCAGTTTCGAGTATCAGATTAAATATTTGGGTAGAAGACTTAGTATTAACATGTAATTTGCAAGAGATTGAGATCATTTCGTTTAATATTCCGTCTACTCTGCAAGACTTTCCTCTTTTCAGTTGACTTAAAGCTTTGTGAACTTCTTGTCAAGATATGTCGGCATTCAGTTTTCCCGTATTCTTTTTATGGATACTAGGTGCATCCTTGGTATTTTCTTCAAAGTAATTTGTGTATTCAATATTCTTTTATTTCTTAAAGTAGCTGTACCAGGTGTTCGGTTCAATTTCTGAACTAACATTCTTTCTTTCTTTCCCTTTCATTTTATTAACAATATCCCAGAATTCAGTGGGGGTTTTGTGTTCTGCAGAGAGTAGCTTATCTAAAAGTTTTCTTTTATGATTCCTGTGCTGTTTACGTATAACCTTACGAAGCAGTTTCTTTTTGCACATGATTTCTAGTCGTAGCGTCTTATCCTAAGGGTTTTTTTCTTAAAAGTCGGCAGGGTCTCCGAATAGTTCGAATGATACTTCTGCAGTTGGCATCAAACCAAGGTTTATTATTATATTATATAGGCCCATCCAGATCGAATCCCCCCCCCCCACCCCCTCCCCACTCAGGTGGTCAACTGTACCGCATACGCGTTCCCGATTTTTCGGGAAAAGGGGTATATTTTAGGGGCTCAGCTCGGGGGAAAAAAAAATCCAGAAAACTCGTTGAAATAGGGAGTCTTTCAGCATTTTCCCCCGAAATATTTGAACTAGGGGTAGTTTCCAAATCTTTCCCGAATAATCCTGAAATAGGGTCCCGAACAGGGTTAGTCTAAACCCCCTGAACAACTCCAAAATGGGGGAAGTGCGGCTTCTTCCTTCATTTAGGGGGTACTAGCTTCCCTTCCAAAAAACCGTCATGGGGGGGGGGGGTAATTTTGCTGGCTTCCCTTCCAAAAGCCCGTGATAGGGGGTCAAAATTTCCGTCCTTGAAGGGGGTATCTCTAAGAATCTGGAAAAAGCATATGTGTGTGGTTGACCGCCTGAGGGGGGGGGGGGCTGGGGCGGGATCGAAAGCTTGCCCTCAGCAGGGGCAGAACCCCTCAGTGTTTTATGTTATATACTTCATTAAGGAAAACACTCTTGAGGCCTTGTTTGAGTTTTGGAGGGAAAGTTATGTTTGTTTTTGGAAGAAATGTTACTTTTTTCGAACTATGAGCAACATTAAAACTAACTGACTTATAACTAGGAGTAACTATTTATTCCATTAAATTCGCCTGTTACAAGATTTTTTTGAATAATCGTTGTACATTAAATCTGACGCACTCAAACATTTTAGATCTCTGCACCGACCACTGATCTCTGTTAGTGTAGAGATCAGCGGCACCGACCGATCGCGATCCCTTACCTGTATTTAGCCGAAGATGGCGCGATACCCGAGAAGCAGAGCGATCCTCACCACGAGAAGTCGATAAGTCACTAACCAGGTACCAGTACCTGATTAGCAAACAAACGATAAGTTCACAGTTCCGTTCATTTTTTAAAAAATCAAAGTTATTACACAAGTGGCAGAGAAATTAGACTGAACAATGCATAGAAAGTGACAATATTCATGGAGTTACAAAACGGTATAGAAGGTGATTGGCCCTACGCAGGATTTTTTTTTTTTTTTTTTACTGGGTTGGGGGGGGGGGGGGCAAAATAATGTTCAACATTCGAGCATTCGAGAGCACACGTAAACTAGGAGCAAAGCGACCAAGTGGGGGAGGGGAGGGAGGAGGTTTTCCCCTCTTATATGAGGGAGCTTTCGCCATTTTAGAATTGAAATTGAATGATCTGGTGCACACTTTGGATGGAATTGGGGGACATTTTTTATTTTAAAAGTTGATAAAAAAAGTAAGAAAAATAAATATAGACCTACATGTATAACTTTTCAATCGCTACAATATCTCTTATACAGATTTCTTTAACCGGTAACTATATTTAGAAGTGATCTGTTGAGGAAGAAACATCAGACCACTTGAAAAATATGTTAGCAGCAAAAGTTACGGACTGAGAGGGTAAAAATAGGGTTTAATGTCTAAGCATGGATAAATTACTAGAGTATGATGTAAAGCGATTATGCCGCCGGGTCTTTGTTTGTTTGTTTGTTTGTTTGTTTGTTTGTTTGTTTGTTTTTGTTTTGTTTTTTATTTGATTGGTTGATTATTTATTTGGTTTGTTTTGATTGTAGGTTAGTTTGTTTGATTTTAAGAAACCTTAATTCTCCACTTGTTAGAAATGAATGAAGAGCTATTTCGTGTTTAAGCATGTTAGAAAAGCTTGTTGTACTAAAAACCTAAAATTTGATTTTAATAATGTTCAAATGCACATAATAATATCCAACTTTATTATAGAGTATGATCAGAGTTACTGTACTTGTTCCTTTTCAGGGTCATGGTCACGAACGTGACTTTCCAAATCAAAGTTATCCGGTTCTTAGTTCAAGGAAACAGGAGGCGTATAGCCTGGTCCTGGAAAGTGGTTTTAGGGGTGGACAGGAGCGGGTCTAGATTTTTTTCTGGGAGGGGGGGGGGGGGGGGGGGAGGGGGAGGGGAGAAATTCCGAATAGAATAATCTGACGAACAGTATTATGGTAAAAACAGACACATAATACTTGGGTATATTTAAGGTTTTTTAAAGCATGTCTGTTGATGTTTTGGTTTTGCACTTCGGGTACTTCATTGTTTTTGTTTGTTTGTTTGTTTGTTTGTTTGTTTGTTTGTTTGTTTGTTTGTTTGTTTGTTTGTTTACTTGTTGGGGGTTGTTTTGTTTCTTGTAAGGAGGAAAACTTGTGTCGATCTCTTTGGAAGGGAGGATGGCATGATATTCCGAGAGAAGGAGATAAAGATATATGTCCCGATGTCTCTTCCCTTGCCCTGTCTCAATTTTCTTCGCTGTTCGGAGGGGGGGGGGGGGTAGGGCAAATGCCCTATGTACCCACACGTGGTTGCCATTGCATAACTCGAGTAATGTTCTGTGATTTTTAGGGAAAAAAATCGAAAACTATATTTTGACGGTGGTATTTTGTCATTATTTTGATCATTATCAATTTATAATGACATAAATCAATGTGATTAGGAAAAAAAGAGTCGGAGAGGGAAAGAGGAAAGGAGGCAAGAAAGAAAGAGAGAAAGGGAGAAACAGAGAGAGGGGAGGGAGAGGGAGAGAGAGAGAGAGAGAGAGAGAGAGAGAGAGAGAGAGAGAGAGAGAGAGAAGGGGGAGGCATATTATATTAAAAAGTTTGTCGACCGCCACGGAGAAAAGTTTGTTGACACCTTTTACGCAATAACTCTATAAAAGGAGGGCATTCCCCTACCCTCTAATGGTTCTGTTACTGGTATACCTGCTTTTTCCACTATCATAACCATATTTCCTTTCCAGCTGTGGTCTCATCACTTAGTCTTTCTAATAAGTTATTTCTCTTTAATTTCCTCCCCAAAGATATTTCCTACAGAGAACTCGAATTACAGGTTCGAATTGCTGGCAGTGAAATAAAAATAGAGTGCGCGGGTACTTGAGATTAAGTTGAGATCCATATCCTGTATCAGTAATAGTAAAACAATACGATGAATGAAACAAGTTGGACAGATGGGCACACATAAAATTTATGCGGACTGTACGTGTTAATAAATGACTATTGCGATCATTTATGGACAAAACTAGAAATGAGAGTTGTACAGTGGCATATAGCTATGAGGGATCCAAAGAGCACGACCCCCCCCCCCCCCCTTCCCTGCATGTGAAAAAGGGGAGATGGGGAAAAGGCGAGAAAAGAGAGGAGGGCACAAAACAGTGAAAATAAGCATATTAACCTGTTGAATACTGATTTATCTCTTTCCCCATAGACTTAATACAAGGGCCATCCGCTTCCAGTTGCCAACGGGTTAACTTGCTTTGCAATTTACCAATGTAGTAATATTGGTTTATGAGAAGTATCACGGACTGGTCAATGATAAATATTCTATTCTTTAAGAAGGGGTGGTGAATAACGTTCCGAAATGATAATCTGATAAACAAACAAAATGAATACTTTTAAAAATTCCGAATCAGATTGACCCGGAAAAGAGTCCGTTGGGGCCACACTCCGTTCCGGGTCAAAAAAATGACTCGGAATGAGGTAAAATGATCCGGAATGAGGTGGAATGTGAGCCAGAAACAAGTCTTCATGACTTGGAATTTTTAAGAGTGTACATTATATTCCAAAATAGAGGTTTAAAAGGTAGAATTATCCATAGTCATTAGTTTGGGGGTCTGTTTTAAAGGTAAAATTCGTTGAATAACAAGTACAATCATCAGCCTCAAATCAAAGCAGGGGGCTGCCGATGGGACATTAATGACCCTATATACATATAACATTATGCCTTTCTACCCCTTCCAGTTTCAATTCTCAATATCCTGGAAGCGATCCTGCTCTACCCGAGTCTGCATGCAGACACAAACCTTCATTTTTTTCCTTTTCTTGTCTTTTGTTTTCTTTTTAATTAAATGTATGCCGTAACTTTGCCAGTCTTTGGTTGTATGTAGTACAGGGATAAATGTGTCTAAAATTTAGTCTCACAATTCAGACATCATACAATTCGAATTACCAGGCCTGCATGCAAATCAGCTTTACTCATTGTCCTTTCTCCCGCCTCTCTTTCAGACTTCATTATCACTGTCAAGAGCTCAATTGCCCTTGAAGCCCCTTGAATATGTATCGCGAGATTTTCGGTTCGTTGCACTACCTTTGAACTGGAGATTGTCTATTACATAACTTGTTGACAAAAATCGATGCATATAACGGTACAGACCTAGCCTACAGGACCTATAAGTTTGAAGGAGAAAAGTGAGTGGCTTTTTTTTTCATGCCCTTTATCAAAATTAATAAAATGAAAGACTTTAAAAAAAAAAGAAATCTAACAAAAGTGCAAAGCGGATTGGAGCTTTATAGGGTATTATAATTAACATTTATATTACAGACATGTATTATAATCTGAAAAAAAATATGACGTGATGAAGACATTAAGCCATTCCATGCATGAAAGTCACTTTCAGATCGTGAACAGACTCCCTTTGGCTTTAAATAAGGAGGTATATCATACATGTGTTTCAATTTGCTATTAGCGAGTGAATTAAATCATTAAATTACTACTACTACTACTACTACTACTACTACTACTACTACTACTACTACTACTACTACTACTACTACTACTAATAATAATAATAATAATAACAATAATAATAATAATAATTTCATTTGTTTCCAATTTTCATCACTATTCAGTAATAAGTAAACAAATACATAGTATTATTATCAATAAATACATTATCAAGAATATAGGGGGAGCAAGCCATTGGCGTAAATCCTGGGGGACGGGGGTATATTCCCCCCCCCCCCACTTTTTCGAGAGGGGGGGATATGGTGTGTACAAACAAACCCCTTCATTTTAAGGAAAAATGATATTGTAATTAATCAGTTGGTGATCTTTTTTCTACAAAAATGTCATAAATGACGGTCACATCGTGGAATTTTTATTTGAAATGCTCTTAAAAACAAAAAAGTGGTTATTTTTCGCTCGCTCGCTTCACTCGCTTGCAAAATAATGATATTATATGTGTGGGGGGGGGTGCGCGGGTGAATGAGGGTGTGGTGTGTGTGTGTGTGTGTATATATATATACTTAAGTACACCTCCCTCTCTCTCTCCCTCTCTTCATATCTATTTCTCTCTCTCTCTCTCTCTCTCTCTCTCTCTCTCCCTCCCCCTCTCTCTCTTTCCTCTCTCTCTCTCTCTCTCTCTCTCTCTCTCTCTCTCTCTTTACTGGCCTATTCAAGTTCTCGTTTCACTCTACCTTTCTCTTATGCTTCTCCTTCTCTCCTCTCCTGTCCACCCCATTTCTTTTCCTACTACCCCCTTTTGAGACCGCGAATTAAGAGCTAAAACTAATGTTAATAAGAGTACTTATATGAATTTCATGTAGGGGAGAATCCTGTTATAGATTATTGTTGTAAGCCTCTATTGTGCCTCAATTTTACGACTCTTCAATCTTTAAACGTGAATTTTATATACCATTGTTCAAATTATCGTTAACAACACCATACCATTTTATGTTCAGGCATACTGCTGCTTCATGCAACGTCTAAAAGTTTGTTGAACTTGCAAAGAAAGCGCATGGTGTGAAAGTTTGTTCACCCTTATTTCATATCAACATCATTTACATCTTAATTGTAATATAACCAATCACTGCGGATGATTCAGAGAGAGGCCAGACAAAATGACCAATGAATGTGATTATTGATGAATATGCATTTATGGAAATGACTGAGCCCAGTGAAAGTCGGAACGGTACGTGCGTATGCTCGCAAAAACTACTATACCACTAATCGGGGCCACGTTATATTCCGAAAGCAACGTTGTTCTCCAATTTGCCAATTAGCAGCATTATTTGGATGTCTATGAATTCTTGATTATTGTTTGGGCCAAGAGAGGCTGACATTTTGAGAATCGGTAAGTTCTTGCATCACAGTTATTAGTGAGTACTATCAGTTTATAATCCTTGATTTATAAAGCAAGAAATGGTTTAACATTTGCAGACGACACCTGCCACGTGTTAGTGTTAGTGTAGTGAGTCCATGGAACAAACAGCTGAGCTGGTGCAAGCACATGGTGAGGAAGAAATTTCTTTGTTGTGTGGCACAGGTTTGGCGCGCTTTTCTTCAAAATGTTTATTTTGAGGCAAATCTAACAGAAATCTTACGTTCTATGCCAGATTAGAACATCTTTTCAAAAACAACTTCATATATGCTTCATTCAGTACTAGAACACAGCTATAAGAGACCTAATATTGATTGAAGAGAGAGAGAGAGAGAGAGAGAGAGAGACAGACAGACAGAAAGAGAGGGAGAGAGGTATATGCAGAGTTCAAGGTCTCCTCTGTTTAAGGAAAAAGTAGATCTTCCAGACCCCGTATCCATCTTTTCCTTAATTATATTCGATAGTACTTTTTTGAGCGGACTTTTCTTGGGTCTTTCATAATTGATTTTACAGTTGTTGTTTTTTTGGTCTTAATCCACTTAAGTCTTTTCAAACTACATGTAGGCCTATATCACATAATTATAATACTATCACCACCCCCTATCAACCCCCCCCCCCCCCACTATGAAGGAGCAACACTCATGTTGTAACCAAGCCAGGAATTTATCACAAATATATTTTTTTTTATTATTAGGCCTACAGCCTGTACCAGGGGCCGCGGAAGCTGGGGGTGCAGGCTTCCTCCCCCCCCCCCCCCCCCCCCCCCCCACACACACACGCTTTCGGATTAAAAAAAAAATTAAGAAAGAAAAAGAAGAAAGAAAAGGAAAAAATATAAATGGTAAAAATTAATATTCAAATTGCTCGTAGGCTCGCAAAACTATTTAAAAAATCAATGGATTTCAGGGGGCTCCGTCCCCTGTACCCTGCCCTGTGTCAGCCCCCCTTCCAAAAAACGTTTCGCAGCCCCTGCGTACTAAAAAAAAAGAGAAGAACAACAAAAATGGTTTAGGCCTAGAATATTGTCATAGTTATTCGAAGTATAAGAAATATTTCCTGCATATTTTTTCTTCCAATCAGCAGTCGGAGTTGGAGTCGTGTACCGATAGCCTACCGTTCACCCACAATTTTTTTTTTTAAAATCAGCATATATTTTCAACAAATATTGTACACCCTACTGAATAAAGATGGAAATGTTATTAATCTTATAGATATATATATATTTTAAATATATATTTGCTAAAAGATTAGTTGCAGACAGATGATGTTTACGATATTTTCCCTTTATTTCATCAAACATGGCGTAAAACATATCGATATGAAAATTTATTATTCAGGCGAAGATATCAGTGAAAAAATGGTGTACGAAATTACCATTTATTTCTGTTGAGACCTATATTTTCCACCTTGGACTTTGATTTTATGTACATGTCTTGCAACTAAATGCTTTTCTTGGTAAATTCGTCTACATTCTATTTGCTTGCTATAAAATAATGACTGAATTCCCCAACCACAAACTTTTCTTGAACTTTTACAAACCCCATGAAGACATTGTACGAAAAACAGCTGTTGTTATTTTACAGGTTTCGCAATATCTCACGCATGTATATGCATAGCCTTAAAAAAAAAGATCGTATTGCATTAGGAATCAGAATTATCTGTCCTGATAATGATACCACTCTCAACATGCTCAAGAGACTTTTGTTCTCTGGAAATGTTCATTCTAATGGCTGCGGAGTCAAATTTGACTCGGAATGGCGTCAGCTGGGAGTCAACTCTATTCTGAGTTTAAAGTGATTCAGATTTCCGAATTAATTTGACTCGGAATGGTGTGGCGCCAACTGAGAATCGACTAAATTTGACTCAAAGTAACTCCATTCCGAGTCAGATTATTTGGAAATCCGAGTCACTTTAACTCCGAATAGAGTTGACTCCCAGCTGACTCCATTCCGAGTCAAATTTGACTTTGCAGAAATAAGAGTGTTAATTTTTTTTTTCTATTTTTTAGTTTCTGTCATCACTCCAATTTCCCTCTAAAACGACACACAAGGCCTACATTTTAGACTAATATTGGACGTCTGCATGCTCTATGAAAGTGTCAATGGGTCGTAAGTTCAAGAACTTGCATGCTTGCAACTTTCATGTCCACAGTCCACCCTAGCCTTTATCCTTCATGCTATGCGATCTTCCTGCTATGTATTATTTCTTTGTCACACGTGTCACAACTCCAGCAAATCTTCAGCACATAAATTCACTGCTTTGGTGGAGAAAAGGCAGTCCTTGCTAATAATAGCAAAACGATTTGGCATGCTTGAAGTAAAAAAACCCAATGAGACCCCCTCCCAATATTACCCCACCTACATAGCCAGGGGGCGATGGGGGCGCCCCCCCAAAATACCCCCCCCCCAAAAAAAAAAAAAAAAAGCTTGAGCGTGAAGAGAAGAAGATGAGTGAACGTAGCAAGAGGAGTAGACAAGGAACAATAACAACAAGTACAACAACAACAAAAAGTCGAACCCCCCCCCCCCCCGGAGTGCGCTTCGCTCGCATGATTCGCGTGCTCACTACCGGCACGCCCCCCCCCCCCCCCAACTAAAATGAAATCCTGGCTATGCCGGTGTATTACCCCCTTTTCACCCCTGAACAAAGACCCCATGCATACAGGGCAAATTTAATTATTTCTGATTTTCTCCTTGGTTCTATCTTTCTATTTCTCCCCCATATTCTTTTGCATGTCATTTAATTTTGGAGTAACTGATAGCACCCTCAAAATAGGATGTTCTTTCAGGCTCCCCCATTCGTGCCCCTTCCCCCTTTTAAACGGAAACCTGCATCCGTCCCTTCGTTCATCAACCTTTAAGATTTCACCCATGTGTTGATGCTGCAAGTGCATCTAAAATGTTGTGTATTATGAAATTTTTAGACGGGTCGATGTTGTCATGTCGCATGCCATTTTGATAGCACTGCCCCCCCCCCCCCCCCCCCCCCCCCCCCCCGTTGCAAGCATCTGGAACTGTAATAATCAAGCATAACTTCCCCAAATTTATTTCAGGATTATAATTATAATTATTTTTTAACACATGCACGCGTTGGTATCAATGATGCCTGTATAGCACGTTAATTTATTTGATATACGATAAAAGAGCAATGTAGATAAAATGCCTTGCTCAAGGCAGTCAAGGGCATAAAAGTGCCTTGCCGGGGATCGAACCCCCGACTCTCGCGTCTCCAGTCAAGCGCTTTAAGCCACTCTTTATAAAGCATATTAAAGTTTTTGAGATAGGCACGACCCCCCCCCCCCCCTCCGATCCGCCCTGACGTTTCTGGACACGCCTTGGAGCTTATTATTTTTATGTTGTTACTGTTGTTGTATGTTTGTTTGTTTGTTTGTTTGTTTGTTTTTTTTTTGTTTGTTTTGTTTTGTTTTTTATTCGGTCTTGTATTCACAACCCCAAGAAAAAAAGCTATAAACAAATGACAAATAACAATAACAAGTTTTAAAAAAAACACGATCGTTATTCCATAGGGCGACCTATTGATTTACCGACAGCAAACGGATTTTCAGACAGAAATATGAAATGAAGGAAGGGGTCACCCCTCCAATTTCTGACTTAATGACAGGGACAGCCGTACCCGGGGGGTTAAATAAATTCACACTTAATCCTCTTTGCATACAATAATACATATCCAAAATGTCCACAAAGTTTGTATTTGATGAAGCCTGACATAATAATTGGTAAATCTTTTTTGAGAAAGAAAATGCAGTTTTTGCCTGCACTGCCATCAGTTTACCAAGATAAAATCATGCATTGGCTACTCTATTTAATTGTTTCTTTCTACTAAGTGTCGGCTTATACTGTGTATATAGGATGGGGTTTCGAGGAGAGGGGTGGTGTTCGCCGAGTCCATCCTGATGTATATGCAGGGTTAGCTTTTTTCAGGGGCGAATCCAGAGGGTGGCCAAATCGGCCGCGGCCCCCCTCTCCCTTTGGAACCCAAGAGGGCCAGATCGGCCGCCCCCCCCCCCCCCCTTTGAAAGCAGAAAAGACAAAATTTAAAGGTAAGATACACGTAAAAATGCTTTTTTACCGTTTTCAGGTCAATAATTCATATGAAAAGCCGACCGCCCCCCCCCCTTGAAAATTCTGGATCCGGCCCTGTTTTTTATGGTCTTCTTGTATTTTTCAGATAGAATATATATATATATATATATATAGTCAAAAAGGATGTTAGTCTTTATTTTCATTGGGACAGACCCTATACTCCCCCTCCTAGAATAACAGTTTAAACAATGGAAGTTTGCGCAAGAAGAAAGCCATGTCACCCCAGATATACAAAATTTCGTTGACTCTGAAAACAATGAAAATGCAACGCATTCATCAAGTTGTCTTTTTCCTTATGAATTAAACGTTTGGTTGTTATTAATCTTTGAATAATTATTTGCAAATATTGGTTAGCAGGGGCACGGATGGTGGATTTACCTTTCCAAAAGTTCGCTTCAACAGGCTTAAACACTGTCATGACATGTCCAACACTATGTCTTATTCATCCCGTGATCATGACC
The DNA here is from genome assembly GCA_029962745.1 of Echinometra lucunter. Classification (NCBI taxonomy): domain Eukaryota; kingdom Metazoa; phylum Echinodermata; class Echinoidea; order Camarodonta; family Echinometridae; genus Echinometra; species Echinometra lucunter. The sequence continues at coordinate 23,708,844 of CM057164.1, forward strand.
TTCGTTCATTATGCCCTTGGGGTTTCTTCAAGGGCAGAGTTTGTTTCTATTGAGTGTTGTTTGTTTGTTGTTGTTGTTTTTTCCAGAGACAATATCAGTTAATGTGCTCCGTTCCCTTCAAAAATGGAAAATGCTAAATGTTTGCGGGCAGTAGCACGATTATGTAATAATAATAGTTACCATTTTGACACTGTTTGACCCAGTATTCAGTTAAACATGGGTCCTGACATTGTTAGCCGCTGACCGGGGAGGGGGGGCTGCTTTCGAATGGGAGGGGACGGTCTTGTCGTCTGCTTTTTTGCTTTTTACGCTAGCTCCATCCCATGCACTATATCCCTCCCCCCCCCCTCCCCCGCTCTCTCTCCGTTCCAATTTTTTTCTCTCTCTATTTTCCCTCATGTCTCGATTTTCTGTAGCCTTATTTTCGATTTAAAAATGACGCCACTGAAATGATAGAGCAAATTAATGAAAATGGTAAAGTTTTGAAAGGATTGCATCTCAGCATTAATAGCCCGTTGATGGAACTGCAAGAACCCGCGGTATATTGTTGTTAATGGGGCATGAAACTCTCGAAAGAAGACAAATATTAATATTGTTATTAACCGATTGCCTTTTTATGATAAATCATATCAAAATTACATCTTCATAACCATTTCGTAAAGCAGTGATTTAGTTTGTAGTGTGTACATAACGCTTATTTCTTCTTTCAAACTATAATGCCGAAATTGTGTTTGTTCAACAGCATGTGTAATCATTATCTAAGTAAACAAAAAATGTGTGTTGTATGACACGAAATCGGATTATGAAACATGATTATGATTAAAGATCCACATTAATTAGCCTTCGAATTACATACTTCGGTTTTCTTGAAAAACTTCGTATTATTCTGTTCGAAACCCGCATGTATCAAAGAAGTATTGCGCCTATATAACCTAAGGAGTATGAATATATTACATGCATAAATTTCGGAGTGGCGTGAATATTGGTTTAAATATGTATGAATTTCTCAAAAGTAACATGCATCAAATCGAGATTGATTTTGTAACGTTCGTAAAAGTACACTTAATCAATTTGATATAACTACGAAAATCTACAAAACTTATGATTTTCTCTGATTACATTATGCATAATCTTTTGTAGGTTAAGTTTTCTTTTCCTTGCGTGTTTGCTGGTAGGACAGGACGTTGAAATCCACGATCTTTAACGAACTTTTTAACAATTACAAATCAAAGTAGATAAGACAGAAGTCAGCACTGAAATTTACTGATCGTGAATTTTCTCCTTAATGATATTTGTTTTGACCTTCCAGTCACTCGTTTAAGAACCCGAAAGATAGCGAATATTTGCACACGACAATGACATGTCAAAACTGATAGATTTATTTATTTTTGAAAGGGCCTTTCGGCGGTTCGCAAGATAAACTTTTCACGTATGTATATTCTAGCAACTCCTTTGCCAAGTCGCGTGTTGTTTTAGTGAATGAAGTCGCGTGGCCTGCCAATTTCACTGGCAAAAATCCAAAAGAAGATGCCGGTAAATTCCTCGACGCCTCACCAATTTTTTAAGACTCATTTGAAGTCTGAAAAGATGGATTGACCATTTTTCGCGCTGAAATTCGCAGGAATGCATTGGAAAAGGACACAAAGTCTAAATCTCAAACTTTTGTTCAGTACTAATGACTTGATTTGAACTCCAAGACTGATAAGGGTTCCAAGTCCGCCCTTGTCAAGAAGGGTCGATAAGACATCACTTTTTGAACGTCAAAAGGAGATGCTAATGACTGCGTATCATCATTTTTCAAAATTCTGATCACAATTTCGAGACTTCTCTCCTTGATATCCTCCTCTTTCTGTGAGTATGTTTTTAGCTTTATTCCTTTAACAAGTAATGGAATATGAAGGAAGAATTTTTTTAAGAACGGAAGTTCTTATTTTAGTTTTTACATGTAATTTCTTAATTCAATTGATTATTTCAATTTTGATGTTTGCTGTTGTTAATCGAGGCAAGAGTGATCACTTTGCGATTTATTCATGAGGTATTAATAGGCAAAGGGATTGAATTTGTCTTTCTCAAAATCATTGTTCGTGTGTGCCTGCATGTGTTAAAGATAATTATGATTTATGTCTAAACAAGTCATTTTCGTAGCTATTATCCACACAGGTATATGGTACAAATTTAATTTTACAGTTGAGGCAAATTCAACCAAACAACAACAGCGAAACTGTTTTAAAATTTTTATTGATTTTTTTACTATTTCCTTTTCAAGTGAAAAAATATGGCTGGGACCAAATATTTTTCACTTTGCACAAATGATTAATGCAGATTAACGGAATTTGGGGGAAAAAAAGAATTTGTTGAAATCTATTGAAATCAACCCTTATCATTATTATTATTTTCTTTTTGCTATTTTTTGTGTCCTTTTTTTGTATTACAATAGAAAAAATATTCTCTTATCTTCTCTCTTTATTAGCAAAGTGCCCTTATTGCGCGCATGATATACCGTCTTTCGTTTATTATATTAATCGTCTATATATTCATCGTCTTTATCGTGTTTATGGTCTTTCGTTTGTAACATGTTATAGTGCTATGCGTCATTATTATTGTTAGGTTTCAATCTTTTCCATATTTTCCTTATGAACATTAACTTCGTGCCTTTTTATTTTGTTGGAAATGAAAATAAATGAAATATATTTTTTCATCTTTCGGCATTGAATGCTTTTTTGCTACAGACAAAAGACAAATTCAAAAGTGGAGGGGGGGGGGGGGGTACAAGTAATTGAGGTTTCTTGGCTAGAATGCCATGAATAGTCTTATCTTGGAAGCTTTGTTCTTACATTGTCAGGGGATTATAATTCTGAAGACATTGAAAAAGCAGTGGTTATGAAATTATGTTTCACATGATTTCCTTTTAGAGGAAGACCAACAGATTGCGGAGCTGTTGTTTTGAAAATCATCGATATACCGCTTGCAGTGATGACTGGCAAAACGTTTTTCATCGTATATAATGTAATCGCATGATCTGTAGTGTAGACCAGCTATATTGCATGAAAAGATTTTTATTTTGCATTTCTAAATGAATTGTTGTATTTTTTAAAGTTACATTCTATATGCTGGAGAGATTTATTTTTCGATTTCCCAAATTAAAATGATCAAAGTGCTGGTATCAAAGACGGATGGTATTCATGAAAGCAGAAATTTCCTTTTAAAACATTATGTTTTATAATGGATTGATTTTGTTAGTTTTGTTTGTCAGTTGAAAAAAAAAAGTATAGCGACATTATACTGCAAAACCCATTTAGGAATCAGTAATGATTCTGTGCGTTATTTATCTTGTCTCCTGTTTATAAGTTTCTTATCATCCATTTCATTATCATTGTCGAATTTGTCGCAGAGCTTTACTGAGCTGTACCGTATCTTGAATTTGGTTTGCTGCCCTCAGCGTTACATTTTTAAATGTATATAGTAGTGCATCTCCATGACTTTATCCTGATTTCGGGGGGGGGGGGGGGGTTATTAATCTGCTGATATCATTGCACATTTTATTATTATTATTATTATTATTATTATTATTATTATTATTATTATTATTATTATTATTATTATTATTATTATTGTTGTTGTTGTTGTTGTTGTTGTTGTTAGTAGTAGTAGTAGTAGAAGTAGTAGTAGTAGTAGTAGTAGTAGTAGTAGTAGTAGTAGTAGTAGTAGTAGTAGTAGTAGTAGAAGTAGTAGTATCGTTATTATTATTATTATTATTTAATCACTGTCGTAGGTTTTGAAATGAATTTCCCGGTACATTGTCATGAAAAATATAAGCTCAATTATTTTCTGACAGTGTAAGCAAAGGGGAGAAAGCGTCCGCTCATTCACGTTTCACCGGCTGATTTAGGTTTTTCGAAAGCTGATTTATCTATGGTTGAGTGCCATGCATCAGTATTTGTTTTCCATTTCGTTTAGTTGATTTCACTTTTTAAGAACTAATACTGGGATGGTGGAGGAAGTTGAGGTATGATTTGATGCGTGAGGAAGAGAATAAAGTAATATGCCACATTCACCCCCGAAAATGAAAATAAATAAGCCAATAAAACGGATGATATTAATGATAATGAAAATAATAGTAATAAAGATAATAACAATAACAACGGCAATGATGATAATGATGATGATGAGGAGGATAACAATAATAATGATGATAATAATAATAATGATATAATAATAATGGTGAAGGTGATAATTAATGATAATTATCATAATGATGATGATGATAATAGTAATACTACTATGATGATAATGATATCGTAATAATAACAATAATAATAACAGTAACAACATACCTAAAATTATCCCCTTCATGAGAAAGCTGAGGAGGACGCAAAAGTTTGTTCCCCTATCCCGGCCATGAATAGGCAATATCATGCTAATTTCCTTTAAATGAAGTTGGCTCTCTACCAGACAGTGAACGGAAGACTTGATAATGAGAAGATGAGGCACCATCTTGTGCGCTTACTGAGAGGAAAAAGGTCGTTAACTCTTACGCCGTTTTGGTTCCCGTCATCGAACTAAGATCATGCAAGAAAAGCACCTAACATGATTACAGAGCAATATTATTGATCATGAATTTCCAAAATATTGTGCAATCATTACCTTATTATAATAGCACCAGTACACGTGGGTGAAAGTTTGTTCACCCATCCTGCTCATGACTATGCAAATGATATTATAATTAGGGAGATAGCCATCATGTTCATAAATAGATGCGGTGGTAGTTAATGTTGCTTGAAGTTGAACAGCCTATCAGTTTTCATGGAAATGGAGGCAAAACTGTATTGAGAATCAAACTATGTAATGAGATGAAAGAAAATAAAACTTCAATGAGATGAAAAGGAACAATTCTAGAGCAATTATCAAGGATATAAACAAAAATCGTGTTTTACTATACTCTTTTAGGGATCGGTTTCGTTTCTTTTGAAAAAATGACCGAATAATTCTTCCAGCTTAATTTTACCAGTGTTTTGATTTTAAAGAGCTTTTACTTTCAGTTGAATTGGTCAATTATTGCAAAATAATAATGCTTAGAAAATTATGTGCAAGTAGCTACTTTCGGGAATGACGAGCACACTTAATAAGAGAGACAATCATTATTGTACTGGTAGTTCTATAGCGCATTGCAAGTCAACAACAATAATTATAATAACTGATGCTCTCCAAAAGTTTGTTCACCTATCTATGAATATTCACACCAATGTTGATGGCGGTCTGCATGCAAATTGCGGTCTTCTGAAAGTTTGTTCACCCATCCCAAGCATGAATATGCAAATTCTTATGAGCGCGATTTCCCTTTTCGCTCATGATTTATATAATGCCCCCTTCCTTTGTTTTTATCTCTAAAGATATGTTGTAAGATGAAGAATTTGGAGGCGTCTTGGTAAGGGAAATAATATCATCATTATTCTTGTAGTTGATTGTAGTAAATGGTAGAAACAGCAATAATAACGATTTTTAGATCTGGGGGCGTTTCATCAACATTTGTCGTCTGACAAGCTGTCAGATCTGACATCTTTCCTTGATTTTGATTGGCTGAGAAGCATCGTTACTATGGCAACTGTCGGATAAAACAGACTTTTGGGGTGTTGCAAGAAAGTTGCAATCGATTGCAAGTTGCAACTGATTGTCACTGACCAATCAAAATCATTGTTGCATGCATGTCTTCTTAAAAGGGCAGACCCTGAGCCAATCAGAATTATTGTTTCAAAATTAGCAATTATTTGCAATTGATTGCAACTTTCTTGCAACACCCCATTTGTCGGATAAAACATCCGACAAGTCCTTTCATGAAACGCTCCCCAGGTACAACTTATAGACATCACACCAGCATCACACCACCAAGAGCGCATCTGAAAGTTTGTTCACCTATCATGTACTCGTGAATATTCATATAATTATAGCTCGTTTCAAAGTATCTACCTCATGAATAGATGCACATGCCTGTGGGTTACTACTTCCGCAGCAAATATGAGCTTGGAGACCAAACAACAACCAGTACATGATGATGATGATGGTGATGATGATGGTGATGACCATAACTGGGGTGGTGGTGTTATTTTGAACAATTCTCCCCTTATGCAATAATAATGATACAATAATGTAGACAGTAGAAATAATCAAGAGATTAACTGAAATAATGTTTAGTGCAGTCAAAGAGAAGCGAGTGCTCTTAATCCAGGATAATTATGCAATTGACTTTTTTCCTAACATGATGCTAACTCAGAATAACACCGACACTAGGAGGCTTTATCGATAAAATTTCGCTTAAAAACCCCAATTCCATAAAAGATGCAAAACCAAATAAAAGCGTATAACGAAAATGTTCACTTTCCATACAACATTATCGTGTCACTTCAGCGACACGAACCTGTGAAAGTTTGTTCACCGATTTGATCCATGAATATTCATTATTATAACTGATACACTATACTATGAATAGATGCATGCACACCAAAGCAGATGCACTTCCCAACGAATGGAGGACACATCGGTGCTACCATTGCATGGTTACGTGCTTGTTCCGATGCGCCTCTTCGCAACATCACCCCCGTCGTAATTATGCGCCGCATCAGTAAGTGTTGCCATGGCAACTATTGCGTAGGGAGCAGCCGCGCATTTATTCTATCCGTCCAACTCCTTCATCCGACAGTACCACTATGCGTACGTGTGGGTTTGTAATGCTTCTGATATCTGCACATTATACAATGGAGGTCATGTTTATGAGTATGCGGTTAGAGATAATGGCGGTGTAACTTGTACAATTACATCTTAATGGAGACAAGAAATGCAACATGATGCACTGTTTTTCATCATAGCTATGTGACATTTCCCCCATCCTAATCTCTTACAAAGAAATTTGGAAATAAATAGCTATCTGCCATTGCTCGTGTTTTTAAATTTATGAACTGTATTTATGTAATAAATTCTGTATCAAATTTTGACGTAAACATGATATGGGTATCGATGAGGTATTATAAACCCATGCTATGCAAAATGCCCTTGATTGAAAATTCTTGTGGAAAAAACCCACACAATTTTAGTCTCATCATGGTGACGAAAGTAGACATTTCGGATAAAGAAAAGAAATCAACAAATTTTGTAGCCCTAATTTAAAGCCTTTTTAAAAGTGATACTTTTATTGTTACTTTAGGTGTAGGCCTATGTCCTGCAAAGCTTGTGAATTTTTTTAAATTTAACCGATATGGTTTTATTGAACATAATAACGGGACGGGAGCGGGTGGAAAATTTTCAAAGGGTATAAAATGTCATGTTAAATGTTAACAAACGTTATTATGTTTCCAGAGGTAATTAAAAGATGAGAAACCATTCCTGTTGACATAATATATAAACATATTTAAATCTGTAAACATTGATTTCCGAGATACGGTACACTTTTTCAAACGTTAATGAGAGAAAGTTTGTCACCCTTCTAAACATCTCGTAGACGCTTCATGAATATGCACAAAGAAAGTTTGTTCACCCTCGATTCGAGCATGATTATGCAAAGCCGAGATGGAGACATTCTGCATAGTCATAGAAAGATGTGGTTTATAGTGATGATCCTACTGCTTATCGGGGAGGGGGGAGGGGGTGTTCACCCCTTATCCTAGGCTATCATGAGCGCCATGCACTTTCAATATATTCGAAGATGAAATAAATGATCATAGTGATGTGTATCTTTCTTTTTTTTTCTTCTTCTTTTGGCTTTTTTTTTCTTCATTAGTTCAGAAGGAGTCTTAAAATACACAGAGAACCACCATTCTGTCCCAAAATGAGGTGATATCATTGCTATTTTGATATTCAGTATTCATGAGGCTCTCGAACCCGATGGCTACTACTTTTGACAAATCTACTCAGGTGCAATTATTGTATGATATCCGAGAATAAGTCGTTGTAATGTTCGCACATAATGTTAAGACATGAAGCCTTGTGGGCATTGTTATTCTTTCGAAAGATTTTGCGATCTTTGATCAATACTTTCAGAATTCTCTGGGGCCTAAAGCCCTATCAGCCTCATATCGGTTTTTGTTATAGGTCTTCACTGATATTCAATTCTGTTGATAATAACTAGAACAAGTTTGTTTCATATCCGGACGGCCCTTTATGTTGTTTGAGTGTTTTGATTTTTTTTTTAAAGCATTGTGATAATTTAGTGAATGATGATATCGTTAGATGCACGTGTAGAGTTTTGGTGTATGTCAGCTCAGACGAGGGTTTCCCTCTTTGAAACTGAGGAAACCCCAAATTTACAACCCCAAATTATTACTCATTCCCTGCTGTTGTGGATAATGAATAAACATGAGCGAAAGTTTGTTGGCCTCCGTTTCATACCCAGATAGACGCAGATGCAGTGCACTAGTGGCGGATGAGAATCATGAATATTTATGAAAGGTGGAGCTTGCAAAGTTTCTTGACCCGCTTTTCCTCCACATGCATGCTGCTGATGCTGTCTATGTACTGTGGGCGATTTCTGTTTCAGCATACTGAATATTCATTAATGATGAATAAACATGAAGTGGTCGGATCAGAAAGTTTGTCGACCCAGTGGATAACATCTGCTTTCTCTGTTGTGCATGTGAATTTCACCGGTGAGGAAAAGTGAAGAGTCGAGCGCGTTTGGAGAAACCAGTACCAGAATAGCACGCAACGTGTTGGCCACGTATTTTTGGAGCCAAAATCAGTCTGATGACAATCAACTTGTCTTCGCTGGGATAAAAAAAAAGAAGAGCCTTTAACAGGTATTTTATGTAACTGGACGAGACCAAAGGGTGAGTGTCTGGTAATCACCGTTTTCTCCTATTTCTAGTGTTATTTGGTCCTTCTCTCATTGTCTCTGTATCATTGTATGAAAAAAGTTGATGTATGATCAGGTGAAGGGGTGAAGCTATATGGGTTAAGAATGCAATGAATAGGGTCTTAAATTGAAGATACCGGTACCCTTTTCTTAATGAGTTTGAGAGATGCTGCATGTCTATGATGGTCTTTATTGTTTCTCTTCCTTTTTATCTAAAATATATCAGGTATTTAGCGTTGATCGATATTTAGAATCAAGTTTGGTGTGTTCATCATCTTTATGTTGAATGGAACTTTTGTGGAAGTCGTTTTTCTAAAGCATGGTATTGATTTTGCACCAAGTTTGTACGCCCCGTTGGTATAGATCTAAATGTTAGACCTCTAAATTGATTTTTTTAACCCCTCGATCTTTGGTAGGACTCTTGAAGTAAAAGGCCTCCCGAGAAGTTTTGATATGTTGAATGTAAATTGTGAAGAAAAAAAAATATCGAGCTATTTAAGATTAAGTCTGTACTTCATTCTACAAATATGGTGGATCGCATTGACAGGTTGAGAAGCGGTCAGTTTTGTGACTGACAGCCCTATTACAAGTAAAGATCTTTTGAGTAAATGTTATTCTTGTGCAAAATGAAATCTCTTGATTATATTAGAGAAGGTTTATGAGCGAACTCTTCTGTGGGGAAAATGCATTTTCTTCCGTCTATGGCTATGTGGCTAAGCGCAGCATGGCCACTTCATAGAAAAACGTCTGAAAAGCTCTTTTCTAAAAACTTCAAAAGAGGCCTTGTTTATGCAGTCGATCGAGTCTGATGGTTGCGCCATGTCCGCTAAAAATTCCTTTGTTTGAGCAATGGTTGCGAAGTGAATCAGCTTGCAATTTTAGTCCTTGGCTTGTTTGTTAATACTGGAGAAGGTTTCGTTCTTTTTTTAAATTTTTTTTTTTGCATACAATAGGTCAGAAACTTGGATTTTGAGGTGCCGTTGAGGCTTTACTTTTCACAATGAAAAAGTGGCGAGGTAATTTTTTTTAAAAGATGAAAAGAAGAAAGAAACTAGCTGAATAGGTTCTTAAAGCTAAGAAAGCGAGAAAGGAGGGTAATTATATTGTAACCATATATTTGAGAATTTGGTTGGTGTAGATGGATGGACAAGATTGCTTGTAGAACAGTCAGTCATCCACTGAATTTCTGAGGGTACCATGTTCTATTTTGTTTTCTTTCCGAGCTTATTCCGCGAATAAAACCCCTGATAATTAAATTCATCTTCTAGACTATTACACGGGAGAAGGAGAGAGACAGAGAGAGAGAGGGGGGGGGGGGTGGTACCAAACGTCATCGCAATCAATTGGGAGAGAGAATCTTTGGGAGAGGGGCGGGGTCCCGGGGGCGGGGTGAGGCGGAGAGAGGGACCTGTAGACTGGAGAAGGTGATTTTCAACTCGGTGAACTGAAAGGACGGCAAAATGAACACCAATCAGCTGTATGTTAACAGCTCTCTCGAGTTTTAAGCAAATAAATGTATCCTAGGCTCATTGTTGAATAAGGAAAGGTTTTCAGTAAGCAGAAGAAATCCATTTCACAGAAGTTGTGACATTGCAAATCACTTGTAATATAATTTATCAGAGAAACTTGTGAGAGTATTGCATCATTCTATCTAACGCCTGATACAGGATTACCGAGAACAATTTAAAAGATAAGATTGTCGAAAAGGAATTGACTTGGAATTACAAAATTAATCTTAACGCAACCTACGTACAAAATGGTTGAAGAATTTTACTTGGTGTATTAGTTCAATTTTAGACAAAATGATGGCCATTTTTTTCTCCCGCCCCCCCCCCCTCCCGATCTGCCTGTCTGTATTTTTTCTTCTCCTTTCTTCTTCTTCTTCTTCCCCTCTTTCCTCTTCTTCATCTTTTTCTTATTTCTTCTCCTTATTCTTTTTCTTTTTCTTCTATTTCTTCTTCTCCACCTTCCCCCTTTTTAAAATTCATTTTCTCTTCCTCCTTCTTTTCTGTGAAGCCGGTTTTCGCTTCATCAACCAACAGTCACATAATATTATTCAAATTATGCAGTTTCTTCATGCCGTTATACATTCAATTTTAACATTATCCCGTGTCTACATCGTTTTTTTTTTTTTCCTTTTCTTTTTCTGTATAAATGGGCGCATCGCAGGTTATGTTTTTTAGCACGACTTCATTTTGTATTAAACGCCCCCGCATTTATTCAAATATATGGCTGAGATGGGGAGGTGCTTGAAGGCTTGTGGCGTGTGTGATTAATATGAAACTGAAAATAGCTATATATTTTTTGCTCGTACGATATTGTAATTATGTGGTTGAGTTTATTGGAAGAATTCCGTCACAGTCTTTTGTTTGCAAAACGGATACATGCACGGCTGCTCTATGTGGTGGAAAACGAGAGCGAGAATAGAAGAGCTAGAGCTGTAAAGACGACGAGTGGTGGAGATGAGCGCGCGCAAAGTTTGTTGAACCAATTCTGAACCCGGTCTGCATTATGCATAATGCATGATTGGTTCGGGAGAAGGGATTTTGTTGGCTGGTCACCACGTGAAGGACATCCCCTTTTATGAATATGCATGAAGTCAAAGTTTGTTCACCCTTTCTCTTCGCATGAGGATGATGCATCCACAGGCGCTACTAGCATAGTATCTCGGCAGCTAGCTGAGAAAAGGCTACTGTTAAATAATTCATGAGGCGAAAAGTTTGTTCACCTGTATGAAGTAGAAGTGAAAGTCCTTCGTGCGTTGTTTGTAGCAAATTCATGAAAATGATTGCATGGTCATGGATATCATTTTTGCACTCTCAAAATAAAATGCACATGTTTGATAAACAAAATTGCGAACATTTTGATGTAACTTTTGTTGTCAAGTTTAAGATGAAGCCAGTCTTGTGAACACTCAAAAGGTATATATTTACAGTCAGGCAGACTAAATATTTTTTCCCCCGGAAACTTACTTCATTTTTTTTTTTTGTTGCAATTTCACAACCTTTATTTCCTGTTTCAGAATAAAATGTGGAGGTCGAGATAAGCTGGTCATTTCATTTTTTTGTTTAGCAATATCCTGTTAAATGAACCTCAACACTTCGATCTGTAGAATGTGGTTAAATTGGTCTTCCTCATATCCTGTTGTGCTAACTAATATCATGGAATACGCACCAATTATATCTCGTTAAAACATATTGGTCGGGCTTTCTTCAATGCATTAATGCTTGCTTATTGCAAGTTATATAGATATTTTGGGGTAAAACTATATTTAAAAATAGAATACATCTTTCATATATCCCCTTAACAACAACCAAAAAATGGATAGGAATTGAGATGTGTATCACTTTTTAAAACATATGTTGTGACAGTACAACATTATTGTCCTTGCTTTTCATAATTATGCATTGGTGTTTAATGAGCAAGCATGTTTAACTGCATTTTTTTTTTTTACTATTCTGATCTTTCTCTATCTCCCCTCTCTTTCTCTTTCTCTCTCTCTCTCCCTCTCTATCTCTCTCTACCTGTTTTCCAAATAGTACTAAAAACAACTGAGAAACCAATCTTGTGATTGACCTCCTCACCTGACGCTTATTTAATGATTTGCCAGCATGAATCACATGACCAGCTTATCATGTGACCTGCAGTAGGAGCCAAATGTCTTGTGTTTCCTTAGCAACAGTGGTTAGTTTTGGAGATGAATATAAAATGGAAGAGTGCAGTGGTAAACAAAATTTGTTATGCTATTGAAAAATTGAAAGTTTGGTGCATGATACAGTGTCACAACTTAAGCAGTAATCTTTGTGCCAGCTGTTAAAACAATGTTTTAATGAAAGTGCCATTGTCATCATTTGTCAATAGCAAATTAGGGGGATTTTCAAAGGTTATTTGCCAATTTCATTTTAACAGCCAATTGATGGTGGATGTTGTGGATTAAAAGTCCGTTATTGCAGTGCATTAAATATCCATGAAAATTGTAATGAGTTCCTTTAGTGTGGAAATCAGGTTTACTTCTATGTAGGCCCATTTAATATACCGTCCCTTTTAAAATGCCAATTACTATACAATTGTACCTGTACATGCATAAAGGGTTTGAACGTGGCTTTTGCTCTCTTTTTTTATTTTGGATAACATTGGGCTATATGCAGCAGCAGGAGTGAACCTCAGTTCGTAGAGTTGGTACAATGGAAGACTGTCTGAAAATCTTGCCAAGAGGGATCAAGATTTTCATACCGTCAGAGTTGATGGGTATTAATTCCCGAAAGATGACTTGGCTGGATTCATGCCTGGCTGGCTGTTGGGGTCTGGGACAAAGGTTCATGTCAAGTTTATGATGATGCCAATTTCAGGATCGTGATGCAGTCCCGAGAGAGAATACATAGCATTCATTGAAGCCAGGTGGTGGACTACTCCAGCTGATGTTCTCGCTGGAGGATTGCCATTTTTAGATTTGGGGCGGGGTCTTGTAGACCTAGTCTTCCAGTTTAAACTCTTTTTGGATTTTTAAACACAGTTCCATATTGAATTCGTGATCATAGCGCCAGGCTGTGATGATCTATGACCCTCTCTCACACTACAAATGAACAAAGGTTTGTTCTTGGAAAACTATGAATGAAGTGGGATAAGCCGGGGTTGGCAGGTTCATGGCTGTCACCATGGAAACAGGATGGCTCTCTGTCTGGTTTCAGTTCTCTCATACAAGGCAGGTCCATTAAAAACTGAACAAATTGTCCTTGTATCATATAAGGAGTTACTACATTAGTAACTGTTTTGTATAACTCACGGGCTGCAATGTCCTCCCGGTGTCTTCCACAATACTGGTAAGTGTGGTCAAGTGCAGATCTCGTTTAGAATGGACAAAACTGTTATTAATTTGATGAGTAGCCCCTAAAAGACGAGATGAAAATTCATTTAATAAAAAATGACAAAAAGTGTGACCATTGGGCATAAAATTAGCTTCCTTTGTAAAGCTGCTTTTATATCAATCACGACAGTGTGATTTGCCTATCGCTGCTCTCTCTTCCCTCTTCTCGATCTCTTCTCCCTCTCTGTCCTTTCCACCCCCTTTTTTTTCCTTCCCTCTTCATTTTTCTTCTGTATTTCTCCCTATCCCCTGTCTCTGTCCACTGTCCCTTCTCCTCGCTATACCTCGGCCTCACATGCTCTCTTTCTCTTAATGTGTGAAAGACCTATCCCCTTGTGTCTACAAAGACTGGATGACGCAATGGCTCATCACTGAAACACAAACCGACTTTCCCCAAGGTAAACTTGTGGGACCTATCATGTTCGGTTAATGCATTCCTTCAATGAGCTCTGTGAACTTTGCCTGGCATATAGCCTATCTATTCCAATCAATTCACACTACTATGTGTAATAGTCCTTTTTGTTTTGGACTTGGTATCAGTTGGTATGCTGGTACATAATCTCGTTCCAGATTTACACCAGTCGATAGCTAAACCTCATGCAGCTGAATGATTAAGTGTATGCACGACATCTGGCTGGTATTGTTAGTCTCTCTCCAGGCTTTGTCCACTTTATGTAATCTCTTTTCCTTCTACTATACAGGCTGAAAATACTACATGTATCATTCCGACTCTGTGATGACTTGTAAAGGCACCATCCCCCCCCCCCCCCCCCCGCGCAATAAACTGCTAGGATTCCTCACTTCTTGTTTGCAACCTTGATGTACTTCATATAACTTAGCACATGTTGTAGAAATAAGGACTTGAAGTTGAAACTAACTATATCATTGCTCAGATTGCATCAGCTGTTTGGGTTGGCTCCACAAAATGTTGGCTATTTATTCAGGAGTCATATTACAATTTAACTTGCAGACTGTGCTTGAACCAGGGCGGTTGCAAGAGACACCTTTCTGCATAAACCTGGAGGACATTGCCAGATCAACTAGACCAATTATGCCTGTAACACAGAAGGCTAAAAACAAGACCACAATTTGGTGTAGAGAAAGCGTTTGGTCTGTGGAAGAACAAAAACAAAAGAATTGTGTAATCCAAAAATAAGTTCTTGAGTGCACTTGGCAGTTGGCCTGCTTGCATAATACAGTCACCAGCTCCAGCTCCAGGGACTCTTTGAGTTTGTCATGAAAACGACAGCGCAAGAGTAAGACTACCCTTGCCAATTGTGCTGAAGTACGTCCTTCACAAAGTACGGAGGCCATAGACCTGAATGACACGTCACATGTTGTTTTTGTCACATCTCTGCAGTTTTCGGAATAGCGAAAGAGAGAGAGAGAGAGAGAGAGAAAGAGGTCAGACAGTATTGTTCACAGTATTGTTCAGGTTTATTGATGGAGAAAAAAATGCCATTTCCATCATTTCAAAGCTATTTTGAATACACCCATTTTATTCCCCCAACAAACCTTTACCGTCCTGTAAATAGCGTAATTTCTATGACACAGTATACGCCAGCTAGGAGCAAATGCCCTATTGTCAGTTCCCCTCCATAGCGTAATTTCAGTCCTTTATTAAGCACTTTTCCTAACCTTGAACCATAAACCTAATTCTAAAAATCCGATTGCAATCCTCTCATGTCCCGTATCTCTAGCAACGTGTTAGGGCAAAATGTCTGATCAAACCTGATCACCTAACAAAACGGTGCTTTTATAACATCACATATTATGTTAGTCAAATCTACCAGTAGGTTCATATTGGAGAAAAGAAGATGCATCAGAACTGAATTTTACTGCGTGTCAATTTCTTGGTAAAGTAGTAATTAGTTCCATTTATTTACTGCAATTTTGTCAGACCAAAAACAAAAAGTTCCATGACCGTGACAGGGACCCTTGTGACGCCTCTCTGTTTCAGTGAAGATGTTTTTATTTTACTGTGATCTGTTTTTCCTTTGTATCTTAATGAAGGCAGTGGGCGAGGGACAGACGTTACTCATTTCCTAAACCTGATAAAGAGCAGATATTGAGCCTGTTGACTGAGAAGCACCTTGCTAGGTGGCATAGATCAAGTGCATGTCAAGGAGAAAAACAAGAATGTAGGGTGGGGCCGTGGGGAACAACACCTGATAATACAGTAACTATGTTGGTGGACCAGAGAGATTCTTGAAAGAGAGAGAGAGGGGGGGAGGGAGGGGGTAGAAGAAGGAAGAAAGGAGTGGGAAAAAGTGATAGGGCGAGAACGGAAAGGAGAGGGGAAAGGAAAGGGAGGGGGAGGAGGGAGGGAGGGGGCGAGGGAGGGAGTTCAAGAGTTCAAGAGTTTATTTTTCATTTCCAAAACACAAATAAAAAATCATGAAAGAAATCAAAGATACATAACTATCGTATACTTTTTTACAATGACAAAAATACAGTATAATCTCTTGAAATGGAGGGATCCATTAAAAGCAATGCTTGTAGAGTGTGGATCCCTCAAATATAGTAAACATAACTTCGTATCTTAGGTCATCTTTTGAATGAAATATAAGAAAAAATGAAAGGACAGTACATTTCATTCAAATTTACCATAGACATTTCTATTTCATTTCTTCTTTTCTCTTTTTTCAAAACATAAATTAATGTGAACTCTATACAATTTATATCCTTGCTACGACTGGTATGTCAGTTATGAAGATACAGTCATCGAAGAATAACAAACAATGGGAAGACCAAGCAAGGTGGGGAAAAACAAGAACAAAACTTGTTGCACGAAATGTGTACATAGAAAGAGAAGAAAAGGGAGAGAGAAAGGGAGGGAGAGAGGGAGAGTGTAGATGTACAGAATGTATAAGCTGGGACAGAGCATGAGATGGAGGTAAGGGAGCTTCAAAAGAAAAAAAAAGTTTGAAAATTCAGCCTCTCCTTCTTTCTTCCTCCTTCCCACTCTTTCTACCTTCTGTTTCTGGTAGTACCTCTTAGTTCTGGGCCCCTTTTCATAAAAATTGTTATCAATAACAAGTTGCAATAACTGTTATAAGGTACTGAAATCCTTGCATCTGATTGGCTGAGAGCAAGCTTGCCATAGAAATGTGGCAGTTGTTACTGATAACAAGTTTTATGAAACGGGGGCCCAGATCTTTATGTCTCATCATAATGAACATCAAAATGTCCTCATCAAGCAAGAGGCTCTATATAGCCAGAAGATACAAGAGCCTTTGATAGAAATAACATGAAAGTGCAAGTCCTCTTGGCGATCCATGTAGTGGGCATTTGGAAAAGAACCAACTTCCTCAAATAAGTACCTGGTTTGGTGATTTTTGCTTTCATTAAAAAAAGGCTTTAAAAGTATGTTCCTGACTAAACCGGAGATTAAACTGAAATCTATATTAATGAGCTCAACAGTTCTGACCTTGTGTTTCATAAGTACATTAACCTTCAGCTGTTATTATATAGGACAGAAAATTCATTTTTGGTTTTATCAGTTTACAGTCCTTGTAAAATATAGCAAATAAAACTTAGTTTCGTAATTATTTGTCTATCTTTGCCATGGACCACCTTCTCTCTAAAATGGAAAACATTTCTTTGTTTTGCCAAACATTAAAACTGGCTTAGTATAGTTGTGATGTAAAATTAAATCTTATCCTTTAATCTTTTCTTTTTTCCTTGTTACCTTCATAAAAGCTGCTTAAACTGAGTACAATGAGAAAAAACTGACAGAAAAGTTCCTCTTTTTGTGCCTCTTCAGCAAATTTGTGATTACAATAAATGACTGCCAGAATAATAGCATGACGCATGCTTGAATACAGCTAAAAAAAATCCTTTGGAAAGCTATTCAAGTGCGTAAAGCCGCAGAATTTTGTGGGTTGCTGTGCCTTATATTCGCCTTTTTTTCACGAAGATTAGATTTGGACAATGAAATGAGACTCCACCTTATGAAACAGTTTTTTTTTCAAGGTAAAAAAAGGAAAAACTTAGAACATATATATTTTTTTCTTTAAGGAAACAAAGCAAAGTACATGCTGCGAGTGTGCAATTTTACTTGCAGGAGAGATTGGATGTCTCTTAAAGAATTAAACAGACATTCAGACAAGCTGCCCTTACTCAGAAAAGAAAAGAGAACAGAAAAGAAGATAATTATATGTAATTGTATACCATGACTGACAAAAGGAAAGGAGAAAGAGACAGACAGACAGGCAGACAGAGGGACAGACATGAAGACAAGAGCAGATAGACAGATGAAAGAAAGGAGAGAGAGAGAGAGAGAGGGAGGGAGTGGATGAACAGCTGTGTTCTCCATAGCCAATATATTATGCATCGAAGATTAGAAAAAAATATCATACTGCGCTATTTTTCCTCATAATTATTGATTTCTTGCTCAAGCGTTTCCGTTTACGCAAATCCACCACATGGCGGACGATCTGCAAGTGTCGTCAATGTTGGAAAATCTATATTGCTTAAACGTTTTGCCAGTCTACTAGGCCCAAAATTGCATATTACTTGGTTTTATGTGGAAAGCATATCATCATCTACTGTGATGTTGTAGGCGTATGCTTTTTAAGTGTGCCTTCTGTAGTAGGTGAAAAAAAATAGTATGCTAGATAATTAAGTTTCTGTACTGGATATGTATTATTTTTAAATAGTAATTTACATGTTAACTCCTTTGTTTGGGGGGGGGGGAGGAGAAGGGGGTCACTTTTTATTTAGTGATATTTGAGTTATCTAATCAAGATGAAGAGAATGATTGGTACGGCTTACTTCGAACCATCGGGTGATCGCGTCGGGCCGTGTAATCGCGTAACCCGACCTTTCGTGAAAACAGCCCCCTGATTTACGAAAGGTCGGGTAAATCGTGTGGTAAAAATTTGATTTTTAGCAATTGTGGTCATTGACATAAGACTAATCCTTTACGCGAATATTCGTGAGAAAACTACCTTCAAATGACGAAGTATCCGGTAAAAAAATAAATTTTGATATTAATCCATTTATGATATGCAAGTACTTCAGTTTCATTATAATTAGGTTCCAATCTGTCGAATTTTTACGTATTAACAGACTTCCATGGAAATGCCAAATATATATCTTTTCTTTACAATCACTGATCATGGCGGGGGGGGGGGGGTGGCTAATCACGTGCGATGATAAAATTTGGGTGAATGCGTGGGAAGACCTATACCCAGGGGCGTAGACAGCGGGGGGGATGAGGGGTATGCATCCCCCCCACCTCACAAGGTGGGGGGATGACATGTACAATCATCCCCCCAGGTTTTAGGGAAGGATGTTTGCTTACAATTAAACTGAATTAACATGTTTAGAAATGATAGGAACAGCAGTAATAAGAAGAATAACAATTATAACAACAACAACAATAATAATTATAATAATAATAATAATAATTAGTAATGCATTATCATTATTATGCTTATGATAATAATGATAGTTATCATCATCATCATCGTTAATGTGACTGAAATGACGATTACTATCATAACTATATCGATCATTGGGGGTGTGTGGGTGCATGGCCGTACGCAGCGGGGAGGGGGGGGGACAGGGGGGGACAGTTTGAAAACTTACATTTTTTAACTGAAAATTTTCACAAAATTCAACAAAAGTGTTCACCAAATCCCTCAATTTCATTTTCAAAAATGCAAAAGCGCCCCCGTGACAAGCTTGGTCACTTTGCTCCTTCACTTTCGAGTTTCTTCGAAAATTTTACGCATCTTGCCCCCCAGGAAAAATTTCTGCTTACAGCCCTGTGTGTGTGTACGTGTGCGTGTGTGTTATCTGTATACGAAATTGATCCTCGATTTCTCGTGAACAGCAAATTATCCCCCCCCCCCCCAGGTGTAAGAACCTGTCTACGCCACTGCCTATACCAAAGAATTTTTTAAATCAATATCCATAAAGGTATATGGCTTGTAGATGTACGACCTTGATCTTCAAGAGATAATGCACTTTGAAAATCTGATAAATTTAATCAACACAAAATGCGTATACATTGCAATTATCTCCTCCACAAACTCTCCACTGCTCCATCCTTTCCCATTCTCTGCCCCCCCCCCCCCCCTCTCTCTCTATCTCTCTCTCGGACACCCTCGAATTTTCATCAAATAATCTCGCCCGAATTGATTTTTCATCTCTTTCTTCCTGTATCTATCTCTGTCTCTCTTTCCAACCCTTTCCATCTCTCTTGAACACACCCTCTTGGTTGCTTCATCTTTCACCTACCCCCATATTCATTTCATAAGAGGGGGCTTCAGTATTTTCTTATTTGTGCATGTATACATGTATTACAATTACCACATTCTTTTAAAAATTGCTGGGGATTACACAATCAATATCAAAGTACACTTGTAGTAAAAAAAAAAATGGATTTGCTATGTAATGATTATTTTTCTGCATGGTGATTACAGTAATGTACATGTTAAAATAGGTTCATTCCGATAAAAAAGGAAACTACATCAGCCTTCATTCATCACTTAAAAGTATAATATATTTTTTTTATATTACTCATAACAATTTTTAAAAATCATATACTCTGTTCACAACTTACAACAAAATAGAATAGACTATAGAGTTTTACATCACTACCATTCAAATGTTAGTAATTCAAATTGCCAACCTGTAGCAAGGCCCAATGGAATCCTTTTCTACTTTAAATAATACTTGTAAATAAATCATTAACAGAGCTCATAGTCAGATGTTGTGTACAACTCAGGAAGAATGAGCTATTCCACATCCCTTTAGAAGAAATTAATAAAATTAATTAAAATGCAACTGAAAACAGTAATTTTGAAACTTACATATTCATCATTCAGTTCAAATTACTAGTACACTGTACTGAATTTATGAATTTTCAAATCCTCAAATGAAACAATAATCTGCTGTAAGAGTTTCAAATAATTCGCACACACCTATGGGGAGGGGTTTAGGTAAAAAAAAAAAATGCAATTATTTGTTTTGTAACTTTGTTTAATGACATTGGAAAAAATTTTGTATGTCAATAATAATCCAAAATTGTTGATTGCATATCAATAAATTTGAATTGAATTGAATTGTGGGTTGGGCTATTGCTCCCGTCCCCCCCCCCCCCCCCTGCTGCGTACAGGGCCATGACTCCTCACTCATTGAGAGACAGATCTCCAAAGCAGGGGTCCAGTGCAATGAAGAGTAGAAGCTGAATTCTTTCTGTTAAAGAAAACAAGATGAGATTGAAAGTTAACTTGAATTAGGATAAATGCAAAGTACATGTACAAATTATGGACAGTAGGAGCACTAAATATTTACCTTTGCAGACCAAGGTTTATAAATAATTTTAGTTTATTTCACAGAACTCAAAATACAATTGAAATTTATACAACAGAAATTTAGAACAATACACACATTGAACAATAAATATTGCAACTTGAAATTTAATAATAAGAAACAAACTTGCAAATGAAACGAGAGGAAATCAGAAAACAAAATATAGTTTCTGCTTGTATAGCAAAAATGAACAAGTAAAGCTGAACAATTATTTAGCTTTAACTAAGCAATACATTTCTTAATGAAGTGTAAGCAAGAAATGTTGGTGAGATATTTTGATCCTGGTGCCCATGAAACTCAAGGAAGAAAAATATTCATCATGCCAGACTGATGAAATTTTCAAAGGAGACAATAATTATAATGAAAAAAATGTTACAAATGAATTCAAGAATGGGTGTATTTGCAACCAAGGCCAATGGCCTTTTAAATGATGCTAAACCCTGGCTGAATATTGACATACCTGTACATGTAGCAACCTTATTAAATTCATGCAGAATTCACTTACCTTCCATAACTGGAGTGGTAGACTAACTCATTTCTTGCAGAAACTTTCTTTAGTCTCAGTCAACAAGCAATCATCACCTACATCTCCAACATGATGTGGATGCAGACATAAATGCAGCATTAAGTTTCAACCTAGGCATGTTCAATCTGATGAACAAAGTCAAAACAAATAAATGAATGGGATGCTCTGATCTACCTCTCAAAAAAGAAAAGAATTTTTCATCGTACACTGTTGAAGTCTATAGATATATCAACGATCTGTGAAGAAGTAGAAGCAAGATTAAACCAGGGGCAGGGGAGGGAGGGAAAGAGTGCCCCCTGACAGATTTCAGTGGGAAAATCCACCAAACCACCCCCCCCCCCAAAAAAAAAAAATGAAAGAAAGGGAAAGGGAGAAAGGGAAAGAAAGAAGAAAAGGGAGAAAGAAGAATATCGAAAAAAAGAGGAAAGGGGGGGGGGCAGAGCCAAAAATTTCCTGGTAAGTAAATTTAGAATCAGTGGCATAGCTAGGATTGGCTTACTTCGAACCATCGGGTCTTCGCGTCGGGTCGTGTGATCGCGTAACGCGACCTTTCGTGAAAAAACCCTTCTTTATTTACGAAAGGTCGGGTTCACCATTTGAGAAATATACCAATTAAATCTACGAAAAGTCGGGTCCATTAACCCGACACTTCGTAGAAATTAGCTAACAAATATACGAAGAGTCGCGTCCTTAACGCACATTTCTACAACAAATAATTTGACGAAAAACGGCTTGAATAAAAGCTAGTATTTGACTCGCACAAAGTCAGCCTTTGCCTTGGAAAGTTCAGAGGTGAGTACAGTTTAAATTTCGCCAATTTGTCAAAAAAATAGAATCTATTCATAATGAGTTCTACATTGTGCCAAATCTGCGTTAATTTCTTTATATTTTCAAAGAACTTTCTTGAGCTGTATGTCATGAAATTATGTGCTATAATGTGCTATAAACTCACGAACTTTTCATCGTCGGCAGCTCGTGTTACCGCTGCATTGCGCTAGGCACCCTGTCACGACGCAACATCTTGCCCAGACTTTCGGGCGGATTGCCTATGATTGTAAATGCAATGCAAAAACGGTTGACAGTGAGATTCAACGTTTATTTCATCCCACCTACATGCATAGTGTTGACGAATCGGTTATCCTAAATTGTTGCATGATGTATAGCTGTGTAAAGCAACGGGGAGGGCGAGGCGGGGGTCTATGACTGTGTGTACAGTTTAAGCTCAGATTTCAAAGACAGCATAAGGAAGCATAATGACACTAGGTATGATTTAATCCAGCGGTGTAACACTAACAGGGCTGCGTTTCACAGCACTGTCATAAGTCTTAGTTATGGACATCCCATAGAAACGCGTGTTAATTTTACAACACGCGTTTCAATGGGATGTCCAAGAAGTTAGACTTATGACGGTTTCATGAAACGCAGCCCTGGTTCCTGTTATCGGGGGGGGGGGGGGGGGGGGGGGGGGGGGGGGGGGGGAGGGGGGTCGGAGCCCCAAAATTTCTAGTAACTCGGGCAAGAATCAGTGGCATAGTTATGATTTCATTTGAGGGGGCGGTAGTACACAAAGCATTCAAAACACTGAGCGCGCAAAGCGCACTCCATAGGGGGGAGGGTGCAGGGAGGGAGAGACTACTGCCCCGTTAAGTGAAATCCTAGCTATGCCACTGATTCTAAATTTACTTACCAGGAAATTTTTGGCTCTGCCCCCCCCCCTTTCCTCTTTTTTTCGATATTCTTCTTTCTCCCTTTTCTTCTTTCTTTCCCTTTCTCCCTTTCCCTTTCTTTCATTTTTTTTTTTGGGGGGGGGTGGTTTGGTGGATTTTCCCACTGAAATCTGTCAGGGGGCACTCTTTCCCTCCCTCCCCTGCCCCTGGTTTAATCTTGCTTCTACTTCTTCACAGATCGTTGATATATCTATAGACTTCAACAGTGTACGATGAAAAATTCTTTTCTTTTTTGAGAGGTAGATCAGAGCATCCCATTCATTTATTTGTTTTGACTTTGTTCATCAGATTGAACATGCCTAGGTTGAAACTTAATGCTGCATTTATGTCTGCATCCACATCATGTTGGAGATGTAGGTGATGATTGCTTGTTGACTGAGACTAAAGAAAGTTTCTGCAAGAAATGAGTTAGTCTACCACTCCAGTTATGGAAGGTAAGTGAATTCTGCATGAATTTAATAAGGTTGCTACATGTACAGGTATGTCAATATTCAGCCAGGGTTTAGCATCATTTAAAAGGCCATTGGCCTTGGTTGCAAATACACCCATTCTTGAATTCATTTGTAACATTTTTTTCATTATAATTATTGTCTCCTTTGAAAATTTCATCAGTCTGGCATGATGAATATTTTTCTTCCTTGAGTTTCATGGGCACCAGGATCAAAATATCTCACCAACATTTCTTGCTTACACTTCATTAAGAAATGTATTGCTTAGTTAAAGCTAAATAATTGTTCAGCTTTACTTGTTCATTTTTGCTATACAAGCAGAAACTATATTTTGTTTTCTGATTTCCTCTCGTTTCATTTGCAAGTTTGTTTCTTATTATTAAATTTCAAGTTGCAATATTATTGTTCAATGTGTGTATTGTTCTAAATTTCTGTTGTATAAATTTCAATTGTATTTTGAGTTCTGTGAAATAAACTAAAATTATTTATAAACCTTGGTCTGCAAAGGTAAATATTTAGTGCTCCTACTGTCCATAATTTGTACATGTACTTTGCATTTATCCTAATTCAAGTTAACTTTCAATCTCATCTTGTTTTCTTTAACAGAAAGAATTCAGCTTCTACTCTTCATTGCACTGGACCCCTGCTTTGGAGATCTGTCTCTCAATGAGTGAGGAGTCATGGCCCTGTACGCAGCAGGGGGGGGGGGGGGACGGGAGCAATAGCCCAACCCACAATTCAATTCAATTCAAATTTATTGATATGCAATCAACAATTTTGGATTATTATTGACATACAAAATTTTTTCCAATGTCATTAAACAAAGTTACAAAACAAATAATTGCATTTTTTTTTTTTACCTAAACCCCTCCCCATAGGTGTGTGCGAATTATTTGAAACTCTTACAGCAGATTATTGTTTCATTTGAGGATTTGAAAATTCATAAATTCAGTACAGTGTACTAGTAATTTGAACTGAATGATGAATATGTAAGTTTCAAAATTACTGTTTTCAGTTGCATTTTAATTAATTTTATTAATTTCTTCTAAAGGGATGTGGAATAGCTCATTCTTCCTGAGTTGTACACAACATCTGACTATGAGCTCTGTTAATGATTTATTTACAAGTATTATTTAAAGTAGAAAAGGATTCCATTGGGCCTTGCTACAGGTTGGCAATTTGAATTACTAACATTTGAATGGTAGTGATGTAAAACTCTATAGTCTATTCTATTTTGTTGTAAGTTGTGAACAGAGTATATGATTTTTAAAAATTGTTATGAGTAATATAAAAAAAATATATTATACTTTTAAGTGATGAATGAAGGCTGATGTAGTTTCCTTTTTTATCGGAATGAACCTATTTTAACATGTACATTACTGTAATCACCATGCAGAAAAATAATCATTACATAGCAAATCCATTTTTTTTTTTACTACAAGTGTACTTTGATATTGATTGTGTAATCCCCAGCAATTTTTAAAAGAATGTGGTAATTGTAATACATGTATACATGCACAAATAAGAAAATACTGAAGCCCCCTCTTATGAAATGAATATGGGGGTAGGTGAAAGATGAAGCAACCAAGAGGGTGTGTTCAAGAGAGATGGAAAGGGTTGGAAAGAGAGACAGAGATAGATACAGGAAGAAAGAGATGAAAAATCAATTCGGGCGAGATTATTTGATGAAAATTCGAGGGTGTCCGAGAGAGAGATAGAGAGAGAGGGGGGGGGGGGGCAGAGAATGGGAAAGGATGGAGCAGTGGAGAGTTTGTGGAGGAGATAATTGCAATGTATACGCATTTTGTGTTGATTAAATTTATCAGATTTTCAAAGTGCATTATCTCTTGAAGATCAAGGTCGTACATCTACAAGCCATATACCTTTATGGATATTGATTTAAAAAATTCTTTGGTATAGGCAGTGGCGTAGACAGGTTCTTACACCTGGGGGGGGGGGGGATAATTTGCTGTTCACGAGAAATCGAGGATCAATTTCGTATACAGATAACACACACGCACACGTACACACACACAGGGCTGTAAGCAGAAATTTTTCCTGGGGGGCAAGATGCGTAAAATTTTCGAAGAAACTCGAAAGTGAAGGAGCAAAGTGACCAAGCTTGTCACGGGGGCGCTTTTGCATTTTTGAAAATGAAATTGAGGGATTTGGTGAACACTTTTGTTGAATTTTGTGAAAATTTTCAGTTAAAAAATGTAAGTTTTCAAACTGTCCCCCCCTGTCCCCCCCCTCCCCGCTGCGTACGGCCATGCACCCACACACCCCCAATGATCGATATAGTTATGATAGTAATCGTCATTTCAGTCACATTAACGATGATGATGATGATAACTATCATTATTATCATAAGCATAATAATGATAATGCATTACTAATTATTATTATTATTATTATAATTATTATTGTTGTTGTTGTTATAATTGTTATTCTTCTTATTACTGCTGTTCCTATCATTTCTAAACATGTTAATTCAGTTTAATTGTAAGCAAACATCCTTCCCTAAAACCTGGGGGGATGATTGTACATGTCATCCCCCCACCTTGTGAGGTGGGGGGGATGCATACCCCTCATCCCCCCCGCTGTCTACGCCCCTGGGTATAGGTCTTCCCACGCATTCACCCAAATTTATCATCGCACGTGATTAGCCACCCCCCCCCCCCCCCCGCCATGATCAGTGATTGTAAAGAAAAGATATATATTTGGCATTTCCATGGAAGTCTGTTAATACGTAAAAATTCGACAGATTGGAACCTAATTATAATGAAACTGAAGTACTTGCATATCATAAATGGATTAATATCAAAATTTATTTTTTTACCGGATACTTCGTCATTTGAAGGTAGTTTTCTCACGAATATTCGCGTAAAGGATTAGTCTTATGTCAATGACCACAATTGCTAAAAATCAAATTTTTACCACACGATTTACCCGACCTTTCGTAAATCAGGGGGCTGTTTTCACGAAAGGTCGGGTTACGCGATTACACGGCCCGACGCGATCACCCGATGGTTCGAAGTAAGCCGCTAGGATTTCACTTAACGGGGCAGTAGTCTCTCCCTCCCTGCACCCTCCCCCCTATGGAGTGCGCTTTGCGCGCTCAGTGTTTTGAATGCTTTGTGTACTACCGCCCCCTCAAATGAAATCATAACTATGCCACTGATTCTTGCCCGAGTTACTAGAAATTTTGGGCTCCGCCCCCCCCCCCCCCCCCCCCGATAACAGGAACCAGGGCTGCGTTTCATGAAACCGTCATAAGTCTAACTTCTTGGACATCCCATTGAAACGCGTGTTGTAAAATTAACACGCGTTTCTATGGGATGTCCATAAACTAAGACTTATGACAGTGCTGTGAAACGCAGCCCTGTTAGTGTTACACCGCTGGATTAAATCATACCTAGTGTCATTATGCTTCCTTATGCTGTCTTTGAAATCTGAGCTTAAACTGTACACACAGTCATAGACCCCCGCCTCGCCCTCCCCGTTGCTTTACACAGCTATACATCATGCAACAATTTAGGATAACCGATTCGTCAACACTATGCATGTAGGTGGGATGAAATAAACGTTGAATCTCACTGTCAACCGTTTTTGCATTGCATTTACAATCATAGGCAATCCGCCCGAAAGTCTGGGCAAGATGTTGCGTCGTGACAGGGTGCCTAGCGCAATGCAGCGGTAACACGAGCTGCCGACGATGAAAAGTTCGTGAGTTTATAGCACATTATAGCACATAATTTCATGACATACAGCTCAAGAAAGTTCTTTGAAATATAAAGAAATTAACGCAGATTTGGCACAATGTAGAACTCATTATGAATAGATTCTATTTTTTGACAAATTGGCGAAATTTAAACTGTACTCACCTCTGAACTTTCCAAGGCAAAGGCTGACTTTGTGCGAGTCAAATACTAGCTTTTATTCAAGCCGTTTTTCGTCAAATTATTTGTTGTAGAAATGTGCGTTAAGGACGCGACTCTTCGTATATTTGTTAGCTAATTTCTACGAAGTGTCGGGTTAATGGACCCGACTTTTCGTAGATTTAATTGGTATATTTCTCAAATGGTGAACCCGACCTTTCGTAAATAAAGAAGGGTTTTTTCACGAAAGGTCGCGTTACGCGATCACACGACCCGACGCGAAGACCCGATGGTTCGAAGTAAGCCGATTGGTACTGCACTGAGTATTCTACTATATAGGCCTACTCCTTCGCATGAACTGAAGGCCGCAAGTTGTAAAGATTTATGACTATATTTGAGGTCAGAAACGGCGACAAAAATAGCTTTACAATGCAATAAGATATAATCTAGATAGTAATACCCTCAGTTTTTGCTAGATTTGTCTCAGAATTGTGTTTGTTTTATAACCAAATTTGCAGTTCTCTGATTAATCTCATATCATAACTTACTAGTAGATTTTAAAAATCCATTGTTGAAATATTTCAGAGAACCCGTCGAGGGCCAGAGCTGGCTTTGCAATTTTCATGTGATGCTTTCTACTGCTGCTACTTCTAAAGTTTGTTGACCCATCTTTACCCTTACCATCCAGCCAATCAGAGAAAGTGATAGCTGGTTGCTTAGCTCCAGCAGCCAATTAGCTCCTAGAAATGGACAACTCTGTTGCATATTCATAAGGACTTCTCTGGCTTGATGAATATTGATGTTGCAATGTTGCATATGTATGAGGGAAAGTTTGTTCACCTGCTTTGTTGTGGCTGATGGAGGGAAGATCACGCCTGGCTGGCATTTCAAGTAGGAAATACGAATGATTAAGTAGAGGGGGAAAATATAAGACTGGCTTTTACGGTTTCATTTGTGATCAACCTTGATGTCTGCCTTCATTGTAATTCAATCTTGCGGTGGGCTTAGTCATGAATTTTATGTAATAACTTCTTGAAAGAGATGGACAGCACAAGTGAATGAAAAGGGATTAAGTTGGTTTAAAATGTGATTAAGTTGCATCTGACATGTCTGCTATAAAGTGAGGATGACTTCGCTGTTTGAACCTGTTTAAAATTAGGGTGGGGTGGGGGAAGGGCTTGCTATATTGATGTTGTTACAATTCCCTGGGGATATTTTTACCTTTTTCATGACCCTAATTTGCTTTTGCCACTTGGCCTTTGAATACAAACATCTTGGTATGTTGAATACCTAGAAGGACTTCTGTTATTTGCGGGGAGGGAGAAGAATGTCGGCAAATCACTACTGTTTTTTTCTAATCCTTTTGGAAATACCACTATTAATATATTTCATAAGCATGGTAATGGAGGGGGTGTAACATTCTTGTCGTATGCTTAAAAATTGATGTGCTTTTTATTTCTATCAGTATTATTCTGTTTTATCTTGACACAGATCTTGTCCACCCTTGGTTTATTCACATCATCTCTTGCTACCCGACCAAACCCTGATGTTACATTCCAACAAGCCATCCAGAGAGGATAGGTGACACTAGTTTCAAAGCCATCATTTTAAGTGGACCTTCTGCGACTTATTCATTTCCATCAGCATTCACTTGACCGACATCATGGTCAACTTTGACTGCGTCGATCGCTGCATCAGCAGAGCGTTCTACAAGCTTGGACGCCAAGTCTACAAACACAAGCTCATTTTCTTGCTTGTACCGCTTGCCATGGTGACGTTCCTGATGACCGGATTCACGCATTTCATCATTGACGACAATGTGGAGTACCTCTTCACGCCTGAGAACAGCCAGAGCCGTGACGACCGTGCAACGACAAGAGAGCTTTTCTTGACTGGAGATGAGGGAGTGGACTTTCTGCCAAACCGCGAGCTCGATCTCTTCATCCGACGTGGGCGACTCATCATCTTGCCAGCACAGGGTGACAATATCATGAAGAAGGAGATGTTTGAGGAGATCGTGGAGCTGGACGAGAAGATCCGCACCATCACACTCCATGACAACGGAACCCTAGATAACTACAATACCCTTTGCATGGAGTGGCTCGGAAGCTGCCTGGATAACAATCTCATGACGATCTACCGTGACAATATGGTCATGTTTGACCACATCAACCTCACCTACCCGTACTTCAACACCGGGCAGTATCCGCTGTTCATTGGCCCGAACCTTGGCGGTGTGGAGTTCTTTGAGGGCAGCGATGTTGTCAAGAGTGCCAAGAATGTCCTGCTGCTCTACACGCTGTCCACTGGCACCAAAGAGAAGGACCACCTGGCAGAAGATTGGGAGAAGGTCTTTGATAAGCTGATTGAGAAAGAAGCTCTGGAGATGAAACACATCAAGCTCGCCAGGAGCACCTCTTGCTCACTCTCGCATGAGATCACTGAAGCCAGCATCCATGTTGTCCCACGCTTCGCCGTCACGTTCTGCATGATGATCCTCTTTGCTGTTCTCTCCTGCATCATGAGAGATTGGGTGCTCAGTAAGCCTTGGCTCGGGTTCCTAGGGGTCTTGTCGGCAGTGTTCGCTGTCATCTCTGCTGTTGGACTTCTCAGCTACTGCCAGCTCAAGTTCAACGAGATTGTTTCTCTCATGCCATTCCTTGTCCTTGGTAAGTTCATTTCATTTATGACTTCATCATTATTGTGACAATCTCTTCCTCTTGGGTCTCCTCTGTGATTGTCTTCCTCTCAAGGTACAGTGTTTTGATATGGAAATCCCCTTTTTCTTCTCCTGCATCTTCCCTTGTTCGAAGTAGGTTTTCATAAACAATGATAAAACAGATTAGTTCAGTCTAGTTTTCCTGTTAAAGTAGACACTTATCAAGAATTATCAAGAAATGAAGACCCAGCAGTTGCGTTCATATTATCTGCTCATACCAAATTAGTCCACCAAAGTCAAACAGCATTTACCTTTTGCCAGCTTTATAAAAGCGGGCTTGCAAAGTAAAACACATTTATTCATATTTTGTATTATTTTATATTCTCCAGGTGTCGGAGTGGACAACATGTTCATCATGATCGCTGGCTGGCGTCAGCTCAGCATCTACGTCCCAACCGAGGAGCGCATGGCACGTACCTTCTCGGAGGCTGCTGTCTCAATCACCATCACCAACCTCACTGACATGCTGGCCTTTATCATTGGTGCCACCACCTCCCTGCCTGGTGTCCGGACCTTCTGCATCTATGCCGGCGTTGCCATGCTCTTTGTCTACTTCTACCAGCTGTCGTTCTTTGGTGCTTGCATGGCATACATCGGGGAGAGAGAGGCCAACAATATGCATTGTTATACATGCAAAAAGGTGAGAAAGGGGGCCCCTTCTTTGACAGATGCAGATCCAAGATTCTTTTCCAAGTGAGGCAGGCAGGCAGCACAGTACAGGAAAAATTTTACAAGCAAGCAATGGATGCATTAAATGATGCCAGATTAGTTTTAGAAGGTGTATGGTCTACTTATGCCCCCCCCCTTAAATCTAACACTATTTGCTAGGGGGGTGTTATTAGGCATATGGTAGATTAGTAACATCCATTATAGGATCAGTAGATTATAGGATTCAAATAGGATCAATTCCTTGAATAAGACAATGGCATATTTTAGGAGATTTTCATATTTTTATTGATTGATATGGTTAATTACTGTAGTTACTCTTGTCATTTGTAGTCATCCCAAGTACTTCTTTTGCCAAGATATACCTTACTAATGATAAATTTGCCATTATCCATCTCTTTAGGTTCTCCCCAAGGAGGAGGCTCCCAACAAGTTCTACCAGATCTTCTGTGCAGGAGGCATCTCCAAGACCACCCGGACCAAGGCTGCTGACATGGAGCATCGCATCATGAAGTTCTTTGGGGAGCAGTTTGGACCTTTCATCATGAAGAGTCCCTTGAAGGTGTTGATTGTCCTGACTTACCTGGGCTACCTGGCTGGAGCAATCTACGGTCTCTTCCACATCACTCAGGGGCTGCAGCTGAACAGCTTGGCCAGGGATGACTCACCAGCATTTGTCTACTACAGCTACGAAGACGAATACTTCAAGAAGTATGGTCCAGTCATCAGTGTCATTATGCAGGATGAATTGGAATACTGGAACCCTGAGACGCAGCAACAGATTGAAGACCTGACTCAGAAGTTCGAGGAAAGCGATTACATCTATGGAAAACAGTTTACAGAATCGTGGTTGCGCATGTACCTAATGTTCCTCCAACAGTCTGTTGGCACAACGCAGGTGGACAAGACAACATTCGTGAGTCTCCTGCAAAATCAGTTCTTGGAGCAGCCTATGTTTAAACAATATTCATTGGATATTAATTTTAAGAAGGATGAAAATGGAATGGCTACAGACATAGAGGTATCACGTTTTCTTGTTATGTCAAAAGACATGGTGAATACAACAAGAGAGGGTGATATGATGATTACAGTGCGGGACATTGCCGCAGCAAGCAAGTTTAATCTCACCGTATTCAACCCAGCATTTGTTGTGTATGATCAGTACATTGGGGTGCTACCAAACACACTCCAAACGCTAGGTATCGCACTAGCATGCATGTTCTTTGTTGCCTTGGTGATGATACCTCATCCAGTCTGTGCATTATGGGTAACATTCTGTGTCGTCTCCATAGATACAGGGGTCATAGGCTACATGTCGCTATGGGATGTCCCTCTTGACCCCATCTCCATGTTAAACATTATCCTTTGCATAGGATTCAGTGTTGACTTCTCAGCACACATCACATATGCATTTGTCATCGCACCAAAGGACAAGCCGAACGATCGCGCCATCTCTGCATTGAGAGCACTGGGCATGCCCATTCTTCAAGGAGCGCTGTCATCGATTCTCGCGATATCCGTCCTGTCGACAGCACCTGTCTACGTCTTTCGCATCTTCTTCAAGACTCTATTCCTTGTGATGATTTTTGGAGCGTACCACGGACTCATGCTCCTCCCAGTCATCCTATCATACATGGGACGCTGCATGCCTCACAAGAAGGAGGAGGACAAGGAGCAGTATTACGAAAAACCACCACTCCCCACAAGCGAAAAAGACATTCAAGACTTCAAATCGCTCAAAGGTACGGGAGAAATTACCACCAAGTTACCCTATCAAGCTGTAGTCTTTGAAGGGGAGCAAGAAGTATTAGTAGTTGACCTCAAGGTTTCTGTTGTATGATGCAAATCCTGTAAAGACCATTCAAAAGAACTTTAGTGGGTATCCAGCCAACCTACTGTAAATAGTCCTTTTGCAGCTTATTCCAGATATATATATTATTTTATGACTTCTATGAAGGATGGTTGAATAACCAAATGCAATGACCTTTCCATGCCTAGAGGTATCGTAATACTTTCCACTTAATCGACCGAAATGCCTCTGTACCGTATTGTTATCAAGATGTGCAACGACAGTTCAGTAACAAATGCAGTTCTGAAATACCTCGTTTTTGTAGGAAAAGATTCTTCCAAGGAATAAATGGCAGGGATTAGATGGTCAGATTTCTTCTTGCATTTCCTACCTGGAATGAACCTTTATGAATATGAATGATTATGACTTGATATGTTAATAACTCTCTCTCTCTTTCTTATTTTTTCTTGTCTCTCCATGGCTTGGACATATCCAGCATATAGAGCCGATAATGGTAAATTGGCAACCATCGATCATTGCTTTGTTCCCCTTTCCTTGCTCGATATTCCAATGACAACCATACCGGTAGACAATTGAGTGTTGATTTTCTTGTATTTCTGCTTTTGATCATGATTTTGATCATTTTTTTGTTGTGTTGTTGTTGTTGTCTATGTTTCTGTTTCTGTTTGTATATGCATGATGTTATGTCATGACTGTGTGGATTTTCTCCCCTCTTAGAATATGCTAATATTCCTTTCTTCATATCAAATTAGTTTTATCCATCATATTCCATGATCATTTCAGGCAAATGAAGAGAAACATCATCAAATACTTTTTCTTCTTAAGTAAACAAAGGAGAATCGTCTTGGACCCCAGGCCGCTAACGCTCCATGGCGACCAAGGTTGCAAAATATTCATAATTGAAAGCAATCGGAAAATGTTGCCTGAAACTAGGGCTATTTTGTATCTACCTAAAGCGCCCTCTCTTGGTCATGGTTTGATGACTGTATTTCTTGCATTTATGTTTGCTTTTTTCCCTCTTTCTTTCCTGACATTAGTTTTTAAGGAATTGCCTGTTCTTAAAGTCCAGAAATGAAGTTTAAGTAGTGAATTAGTACTATGAAAACTCCATTTTTTACATTAATTACAGAAGAAAAAATAATAAGGACATTACAAACTTTGAATATTTGTTTCAAATACATGCATCTATTGCAGTCAGCTCATAACTAGTGTTCGTAGGATAGCATTTTTTCCCGCCCTGCATTTATGTTTGCTCCATTTTGTGCAGTATGAATGCATCAATGTTTTCCTTATATTTGAGGCTTCATTTACTTCCCCTTTTTCTTTTTCTTTTTTCTTTTTTTGATACCTCAGTGGCTCAATTCAATATTATGTGATTTGTCCGGACTTCTTTGTGGCTTTTTTTTTTCTTTTTTTTTTTCATTTGGAGATCGACACCTTGCTAATTGAGTATATGTTTTAGCTTGATTTTAGTTTTCTGTCCGTGACGATCATTGTTTGGCTATTTTCTTTTCAAATCATTATTAGCCTACATGTTGCTGTTGTTATGATAAAGCTGTTATCATTCGTTATCGTTGACCAAAAATTGACTTATTGCACGTATACACCAATGTGACATTATTTCTACATGTTATAAATATATTTATATGAGAAATATATGTTTCTATATATATATTGGTCAGTTTGCAATGTAACGAGATAAGAATGTGCATAAGTCTAGATTTTATACAAAGATATATTTTAGTGATATGTGTAGTTTTCTGGTTTAGAAAAGTCTTGATAGCTTAAGTCGTTAATTTCAAATTAGTTTTTGTTTGAAATATTTGTTAACGTCACTTTGTGTGCCCTGTGCAGATACTGCACTTATCTTTCTAGCGAGAAGAGTTTATTAGGCTCACGTTCATTCATAATTTCATTGAAATAAAATAATATCTAGAACAAATAAATTAATATACTCAGGCAGTATATCTGAAAGCGGAACCACAAAAGTATGTAATCATTGTGATGTTTGTCACGCTCGATAATATACCAATGTGCAAGCAATGAGAATTACAGCTTTTTCACATGCTTTATAAGATGAAGCTGATATTGTTTTCATAGCATTTGTTGCAGCTGATACTTAGTTAGGGTCAGTCATTTGCTTTGGCTCACATGCTGATTAATTATCAGACACATAAAATGTGCTAGAAATTTTAGGTGACCCGACTCCGCTCTGTTCTTGAGTAAGCAATGAAATTTTGAACATAGTCGGATTGTTCATTGTCTTTGAAACCCTTTGGTCTCATTAATTTCTTAGGGAAATGTTTAGCTCTTAAATAAACTATCATGCCTCCGTGCATAGTTTCAGCTGATCTACTTATATTTTTCAGTGTACACTGTGATTCTATAAGCAGATTTTGATATCGTACAGACCAAAAATGTGTTTGAAAGCTTGAAATATGCTCAGCAGCAAATTAGGTATATGCGCCCTGCCTTTTCCTACCCAATATTTGCAAATACCTCTAGTGTAGATTCGTAGGAAAGATTTTCAAATACACATATTAAATGCTAGCTTTTTTATAGACATTTTGTAGTCAATATAAGAATTGGGGGGAAAAATATGTGTATCAGTGAATGTACATAAAAGAGTCTATATTGCTACGCATTTTTCCTCTCCGAGATCGATTGAAAATAATATTGTGTATTTTTTAGATAACATTTTTTTTTTCATGATGGCCATAAGGAACTGATTCCTTTTTTGAAGGGGAGAGTTGATGCGATATTTACATATTTTTTTGTTAAATTGAAAATAGCGTTGATAATTTCTGATAATTTTTGTTTCGCCGTGGAATAATTACAACTCATGTATTTGCAGTAACTTTTGACGCTCGAGGCTTTGAATTTGCAAATACGTTTTGAAAAATGCATTGATTCAATATAGGACGTATCGGATAAAAATATACTTGGTGCTGAATGTTGAATTGCAGATGATATATAATGAGATTTGTGAAGTGTAACAGAGAAAAGCAAGCCGTAGAGGATTGTTAATAATTTTTATTCTTTTCAGTATTGATCGATAAGATACAGATAAAGATGAAAACGTAGCGTGTTAAAGTTTAAATTCAGAGGCAAAACAGGGCATATTATATCCCTTATTTCTATTCCACCTCTCATGTTATTGATTACTTATTGTTTATTATCAATGAAAAAATACCTGTTTTGGTAAGATTTCACTCGCTACTCTGAAAACTTCTCCTGCTTTCCAAAACAGATGAGGTTTTTTGTTTTCTCCGATTATGAGATTGTGCCATCGATTCCGACATCGCCAATAGAAGTCATAGAACCTCTTTAAGGAATGTTTGTTTTTTATGAAGAACATTACTTTGGAGCGTACTTGATTATTCAAGCCTCTTTCAGGTATTGAGGTATATTGCAATCTCAAAGAAAATGATATATTATATTATATTCAGTCATCATTGTTTGTGCTTGTTTCGTTATGAATGTACATGCCTATCTGCAATAAATATAACAATGAAAATACATTCAAGATCAAATTTTAGTCTGATGTATTTGCCTCATGAGATTGATTGACCGATTGATCGTAGATTATTGATTGAATGAATAATAAGTTGATTGTGATTGATTGATCAGAGGTCGAGTGATTGATTGATCGTAGATTGATTGACTCAATGCTAGAATTCGAGTGATTAAATTCTTGAAAGATTGATTAATTGATTGATTGATCGGTGGTCGATTGATTGATTAACTGATTGATTGATCGTAGATTGATTAAGTGAATGCTTGAATTGGTTGATTAACCAAATGAGTGATTAAATTGTTGAAAGATTGATTGATCGATTGATCAAAGGTTTATTGCACTAAGACTGACAACTGGATTCTCGAATTGTGGGATTTACGAATAGGCTAGTGGGTGAATAAAACTGTCGATGGATTTATTGTAGATTTTTCATTTATTGTATTTTATTTCATTTCCAGGAGAGCATAATAATAATGATCAACAATGATATACAAAATACAATAACAGAAGAGTAAAAAGCACGAAAGAAAAAAAAGAAAGAAAAAGAACACCAGCTAATGCCTGCGGATTACCAAAATAAATCAAGTTTCTGTAAAAGGCTCTCCTCATCAGCTGGTGAAAAAAAACAGATTGAAAATTCTGTCCAGCACTATGAACCAGTAAAAAAAAACCCCAATATATATATATATATATATATATATGAAATATAAAATATAAAATATAAAATATATTTGGTGACTGATTGGTTGTTTTAATGGTGGACTGATTGATTGACCAATCAATTGACCGGTTGATCAGTTTGAGATAAATCCAGTGATTGATCCAGTGTTGTGGATCAGTGGATAAGTCTCCGAACTTTGAACCACAGGATCCGGGGTTCAAATCCCACCGCAGCACTCACGTCCTTTGGCAAGACGTTTATCTACATTTGTCACTCTCCACCCAGGTGTAGTAAATGGGTACCTGGTAGGAAGCAATTCCTTGAATGCTCAAGCACCTGATCAGGGTAGCCGTGCTAAAGCCGGGGTAATGATATGCAGCGCTTAGAAACATTTGTATTAAGCGCTATATAAATGTTGCATATTATTATTATTATTGATTGGACCATCACTATTGAATGTCGGTTTGTAGATTGGTTTGTTGATGAAAATGATGAGATGATGATTATTAATGTATTGATTAGTAAAATTTATAAACTGTTAAAGTGATTGATAGATTAGTCGTTTGATTGGATTGTACTATCCGTGAATATTCTGAAAGCCCCCCCCCCAAAAAAAAAAAAAAAAAAAAAAAAACTCAACAAAAACAAACAAATAAACAAAAACAAAAAAAAAGGAAGGAAGGAAAGAAGAAAATGAAAAGGCGCAATGAATGTACACTTTGGGTCAAGTTTTATAACCAACTTTTCAACACTCGTCCGTATGAAAAAAAAAAGCATGCACTTTTTGCTGACCCATATAATGAGAGAAAAAAATACGACTGAGGCCACTGAATAGCTGGGTATATATGTTCTACCAGAGCAGGAGAGTTTCTAAATTTACATACAATCGGTTGCGAGGAAACGTTATTTTCGGAGGAAAGAAGGACTGGCTTCAGAATAGAACTGGTCTCGTTAGGTAAAGGCCAAGGGTGGGTCAAAAACATGTTGGATCGTGCAACCGGGGACCTTTTTTGGCATTATCAAGAAGTCCTCGAGTTTAGTTTAGTGTACATAACAAACCCTGTAACATGTCACATTTTCTGTTCTTGTTTGGAGATATTTTGCAATGTATAACAACAGGTAACTAAACTTACGTAAATCAAGGTTTCTCTATCATTATCCGTAAAGATTTTCAAATTTCATTGTACATGTTCACGTACATAGACATACAGCATTAGCAATTCATTAGCAATCTATACCTCATGGCGTATCATCCATCCATCCCGATTTCATACAGGTACATGTATTCTAGTACTGTAAAGTCTAATGAATTTAGTTTCATGATATAACTTTATATTTTTAAAAAATCATTCATTTCCTGATTGTTTTTGAAGGTTGATGGCCCATCTGCAAGGCTGCACGTCAATGGCACTGTACTCTTCGCCTAGTCATTTATCTATACATGATCTACTGCAGACAGTCCCTGTTTTGGACTGCTTTCTTTTCTTTTTAGTTTTCTTCAGTTTATCAATATTTGTATTATGTCTATATCAAACTCGACCTTGGTCTCGTATAACCCTGACCGGATTTCCTCAAAACAGTTTTAACCACTGGTTTTTTCCACTACACCTTGCCCAAACAAAGATTCAGCGTTTTCTTTCATTATCCACGCAGGGTTATATAAAAAGATATAAAGAACTGCAAATGAAGCGTGCTAGATTCTGGATTCCTGAGGGGAGGGGTGGGGAGGGGGCGTATTTTAGAGTGATGGTGATGTTTATGGTGGTGGTGGTGGTGGAGGTAGTGGTGGGGATTACCATTGTGGTGGTAAGAGAAGTGGTGGTGGTGCATGATTGGGGACGGTCAGAGTGATGATGGTGATGGTAATGGCGATAGTAATCAAATGGTGGTAGTGGTGGTGGTGATGGTGGTGGACATGGTGGAGGTGGTGATGGTGGTGGTGGTGGTGGTGGTGGTGGGGGTGGTATGGCTGTATGGTGATAGTAGTGGTGATGATATGATGGTGATGGTGGTGGTGGTGGTGGTGGTGGTGGTGGTATGGTCATAGTGGTGTTGGGGTGGTGATGATAATGCTATTGTACAGCAGGGTGGGGGTATTAATGGTTTTGATTGTGGTGGTGGTGTGGATGCATGGTGATGGTAGTGGTGATGGTATAATGGAGATGTTGGTGGGGGTGTAAATAGTGGTAGTGCTGGTGTGATTGCAGGGTGGAGTATTAACGGTTTTGATTGTGGTGATAGTGGTGGTGTGGTGGTGATGGTATGAGGATGATAATGATGGGGGTGGTAGAGTGCTGGTGCTGCTGCTGGGTGGTGGTATGTTGATGGTGGCGGTGGTGACAAATATGGCCTTTTAGTACATGCTTCGACGATAATGCGGTTGGTGGAGATGAGTGTCATTGTTGTACACATTGTTTTGATGTCCTTCTCTCTCTCTCTTTTCTTCTTCTTCTTCCTCCTCCTCCTCCTCTTCCTTCTTTTCCTGTCATCTCGTCTTCCCTATCTCTTTGTATTCTCTCCCGCATTTCATGTCCATTTCCTATGACTGTCTCCTATAAGAGTGCAAGAACATGAAACATGTTTCGAAAGTTCGTTCACCCATTCCACCCCCCCCCCCCCACACACACACATTATAACAACAAGAAACGCAACAGCATAGCAAAGTGAATCCTAGCAATCATTTTATTGTAAACAAAACTGCAGACGAAGGAACTTCTATCCATGTTGTTGTTGTTGTTGTTGATTTTTACGGCGCTGTCATTCAAAAATGAATATTTATGCCATCTCAGTTGCGTTGTTAAAAATAAGCCCTTTTTTGACTTACTGAAATAAGTCCTGTAGCGAGACTGTAATAAATCCATGTTCTAAACTTCGTCCTTTCTGTTTCTATTCGTCATGCACCAGATCATTCCTTCCAAGGCAGGTACACATGTCGCGCCAAAAAGGAACAATGAAATTTCGTTGTATTCAATTCGTCGTTATTTAATCAATATAAGCTTGCAACCCTTCAAAAGTTTGTTGGCCTCGGACAAAAGGTAAACACAGTCGACGGAAGATGTTTTTGCTGGTGCATCGTCATTCATTCACAGGTGTTCACTGGAGTAAAATCAAGCGGACCCGTGCAGAATCACATGTGCGATGTATTCGATTTCGCAATGCACTAGGAGCAGACGATTTGGATACTAGTATTTTATGCATCCTGGACTTGGCGTCAAGTTTGTAATGTTAAGTGTATTTTTTGCTTTACGATGGTTCTATGTGCATTGGACTACTCGGAATTATCATAAGGTGAGTGTTTATCTTAACCTTATTTAATCTAAAAAGTAGTTTTCTTTAGATTGATCATTTACCTTTCCAAAAGTAGATCGGTTTGTACCTTTATATGCTCTGACTTTTCTCATGTTGTAGGCCTGTGTGTTTTTCTGTGACGGGATTCAAAGTGCTTGTTTCGTCTTATTTGTTATAATGAGTATTAAGGATCTTAAAGGCACTGGTTAACATTGTTATGATTTTAAAAAATCTTGTTTTGTTACTTGAAAATGGGATAAACATAAGGGTTATAGTGTAAAAATACCAGTCTGAAAGTTTAAAAGTATAATATCCACAGGAAGTGATTTTAAATATGAAAAATGTGAACCAATGTTTGAAAAATATACGAGGGTCGGTTGCACAGAATAGACATAAGGAGTGCGCATGCGCGTATGACTCACCTTGCCGTACTGTGTGTATTGGCTTATCACGCGTCGGGAGGCACATAACGGCATTTTCAAATTCAAGCAAAGTGGTCCTCTTAGTGATTGTCTCGTGAGACGAAGGATAATAAAATCGCCGTTTGCGTCTAACTTACAGCTTTTCATTCCAAATTATGGTTGGTTTCAGGGTTTTTGAGTACAAATACAAGTACTCATACACATGTTTCATCTTAGTTTGAGAATTTTTTAAACCAGCTACTCACAAAGTTAGCCAATGCCTTTAAGAAAAGGTATATCACCACCACCATCATCATCATCATCATCATCATCATCATCTTCTTCTTCTTCTTCTTCTTCATCTTCATCATCATTTTGCCCTATGCGGCAAAAATTTTCATTCTCGCTTGTGCACATTTCAGTCATTATTTTTAATCTTTCTGATAAAAGTCACTTACACCCTATAACTATAAGTCCAGTATATTCCATATATGCAGATAATTATCAAATCTGCGTACTAAACGTGAACATTGAGTATGTGGAAAGTAACTGCATATCGCCCAGATTCCTAAGTGTGCATGTAGCATTTGACTTCATTTTGAAAAATTACTTGCTGGAGATAATTTTTATCATGGCAGCCATGTGTTCTATTTTCCCACTTAATTGTTATTTGCTCCCATGCTGATGAGAAAATAACGATTTCTTTTGAGGAGATTAGGCGCGTTATCAGGTAATTTTTTGCTGGTAATGAGTGTAGACCGGTAATCTGTTAATGATCTATCGTTCTGAAAATCCTTCTTAAGACTTAACAGCGTTTTCCTAATCTGTTGGCTCATGGGATGGAGACTGGTGATTTTCTTCGGGACTTGCTATGATAAGAAGACTGTTACATTCTTCTTTTTACCCACGTCATTTTCTTATATACTTTCTGCCTATCTTGCCCTTACTCATTCAGTCTACAAGTTATAAATAAAGAGAAGCCTACATCTTGCCTAAAATGAGAAACTTGCCCAAATCTCGAAGTCATTACGTAATATTTGATCGTAAATTGATCATAACAACGAGAATCGTGATAATCATGTTGCACTCTAAGAACTAGAATGTTGAGTCGCCATTTAAAATGGTGAATGAGTGACCCCGTGAGTGACTACATTTTCAAAATGTTATAGCTTAACACTTTGAACATGCTGGATTCAACACTATACATGCTGGTTTCTAATCATTATAGTGTTGAATCCAGCATGTTCAGAGTGTTTATAGTGTTGAATCCAGCATGTTCAAAGTGTTAATCTAACGTTTTGAAAATGTAGTCACTCCACCATTTTAAATGGTGATTCAGCATTTTAGTTTTTAGAGTGTGTCGTGCAGTCATGATTCTGGCACATCATTCTCTAGATGATCTAAGATGAATGTTTCTACGAATGGTGATGTTGTAGATCCATGACGTCCCTTGAAATTGGTAACTTTGTTTCAAATTTGAATATCAAATTCCACCAAAAAGTGCCGAAATAAATACCAAAAGATGTATTTTATAGAAAACGCGCTATTTTAATGTAGCCTACAGTACGCGGTAATAAGCAAACCATCCTCGGTAAGTTGTCCTTTTTATAGAGCCATTAAGGTTAATCATGTTTGTTGCCTGGGCAGAAAATGGTGTTTAACAAAGAGGAGATTCTTGAATGTGCAAACGTTGTTAAGTTCGTGGAGGGCATTACTGAAAATGACAGAAAATGCATAAGACTTCTGAGATCAATGTGATGTAATGGATGGAATATTACTTCCTCCTCCTCCTCTTCTTC
This sequence comes from Echinometra lucunter, assembly GCA_029962745.1. Classification (NCBI taxonomy): domain Eukaryota; kingdom Metazoa; phylum Echinodermata; class Echinoidea; order Camarodonta; family Echinometridae; genus Echinometra; species Echinometra lucunter. The sequence continues at coordinate 23,751,314 of CM057164.1, forward strand.
ATTTTCTTCTTCTCCTTCTTCTCCTCCTCCTCCTCCTTTTTTCTTTTTATTTTCCTTTTTGGTTTTCCTTTTCCTCCTTCTTCCTTCCTTCCTTCCTCCTTCTCCTTCTCCTTCTTCTTTTCCTCGTTCTCATACATTCAACATTCGCCGGATGGAAATTGGGGAATCGTATATAATATCACGTTCTCTCTGCGTAGGGAGAGGAACGAAGGGAGAGAGGGCTAAAATACAAGCTTGGCTTTTAAGAATTCCCCTCCATTTTCAACATTTTTCAACCTTTATTTATATACTTAATGTTGCAAATTCCATTGTTTGTAAATTTTTCTTATTTTGTGCATTTTGTTGATGATGTTATTATTTCTGATATAATTATGTATGCTATAAAGTTGAAAATGGAAAAATGAATAAATAAATGAATAGATAAAGACTAAGATAAATAAAGCACAGAATCTGGAATAGTCCGCTGCGGCATTAACGTCTTTTGGCAAGACTTAAATCTGCATTGCTACTCTCTATGTACAGGGTTGACCATTCAAGCCAATGTGCCTTTGCCATTGCCCCCTCCCCACCCATGTTACTGTGCAAAATGGTAGGAATGCCCCCAAGGAGGCTGGGAGATGGTGCACTTTGGTGTGCGGGCGAGAAAGCTACGAGAAATAAAATGATTTAAGTATGCACTCTTCAAATATAATTATTTTACATTATTACAACTATTTTTTCTTCTACATGCATATAAACGGGGAAAGCTGTATGTAAAAGGTGCATATAGAAAAGAATGATTAAAATATGAGAATGACACGCCTTTAAAGCATTTTAAAGTGGTTTGATTTATAAAAAAAAATTAACACCAGAAACAGTTCATAGTAGTAAGGACCACAAGATGCTGTTATGTTTTTGTCCCATGTCCTCTTCAGTGTGCAGTCTTTTTTTCCAATATTTGCAATAATCAGCATTATTTGTGATTTTGATGATGGTTCCAAAAGAGACTTGGGAATAAATGCTGTTGTGCAACATTGAATATTGTATACCACTCACAATCATGTCAATAGCCTCTCCGTGGGGGTGTTTATTTCATCAGGAATATTCTACCACCATTTTTGAACTATAATCCCAAACCTCGATTACAAGATCGAACTTTCGAAAGAATCATTATGAAAGAATAATCTGGGGCAAGTATCAGTGCAAAGCTTGCTTTTAAAGAGAGATCCCAAATTTGGAGGTGATATTCTCCTTTAGGGTGAAAGAAAATATTTCCCTCTCGTCTCGCCCCTTGGAAGCTATTGTCAACAATCTTTTTATAAAATGGACTCGTTTGAAAGACTTTTTTGAGGATATCAAGTTCACAAAATAACGAAACTATTGAGCTGAATCAGCAAGCGATATTCGGATTTATTGAAAAAGGCATAAGTTCGTTAAACCAGACAAGGTCATTTCTCCGTTTCTTTCATCTTGTCAGCCGTAACAATATGCTTCGATCTATATTAATTTTGTCTTTGGTAGGGGAAATTCTAAATTTTCCCGGTTTAAAAGAGCTATAGCAAAATGCCTGCGGGAACTCGTACAATGCTCAGTGAGCAGAGCTCCGTTCACATAATAGAGTTGACAAAAAGAATTCATCATGCACGACTGTGCATGGAGAAAATAATGCAAAAATCATTTTTTATTCCACCCTTCCCTTCTACCGAACCTCCCCCTCCCTCTCCCTCTCTCCTTCTCTTTCCCCCTCTCTCTCTTTCCTTGTTCTGCTTTGTTTTTTATGCAAAGATAATCTGATGTGATACAGTTTTATTTTAATACAACTTCCTTTTTTTTTTGTTGTTGTTGTTGTCATGCCAGGTTTATTCTGGCCTCAAACTAAAGTCGTATCTCGTCAAGATAGGGTAACATGCGCTAATTATTGGAAGATTTTCTTCAAGAAAACATTTGAAGGTCGACAACTCTTTTCAAAAATACATCAAAAAGTCACTCGTCTTCTTTTTGTTTGAATCTCAGCTTAAATCGGCCTTCCGAGACACATTATAGGATCGAAGTGTTTGAGAGTTATTCAAAGTCACGCTTCTGAGGGGTATTTACCTTCATGAGAGAAGGAAGCATGAACATACTTACAAAATCTTGAGATGTCCTCAACTCGTTGACGTCCTTGTCTATAGCATGTCTAAAGGTATACTTTTAACAGATTATAGGTATCATGGGGGGGGGGGGGAGAGAGTCTTGGAGAGAGAGAGAGATGGCAACTAGCGAGAAAGAACAGGATGTCGGAAGCGGAGTGGAGAGGAATATAATTATAGAAAGAGGGGAGGGGATGATGAATTATGCTGTCAGTAATAGAAAAATAAGACAGGGAGACTGGGTGATAAAAAGGGAAGAAACAGCACAAAACTAGACTCCTCCCCTCCCCCCCCCCCCCTTCATGAGACAAAACTCCCCTTCTCGTAGAATTAGCAGAGGTGGCGACCTTTCTATTATGGCCTGGACAGGTGTTATATTAACCCTACACAGGGAGGAAGATAGACAGAAAGGGGGAGAGACGGAGAGAGAGGGAATTTAAAGAGAGGAGAGAGAGCGAGAGAGAGAGAGAGAGAGAGAGAGAGAGAAGAGAAATAGAGAGAGGGAGAGAGAGAGAGAGAGAGATGGTTAGAATCATTTAAAGGAGAATGCATGCAACCCAGGCATCAGCGTGCTTTTAGTGAATAGAGATGGACAAGACAAACAGTGAAAGTTTGAGCAAAATCGGATAATCTGTTCAAGAGTTATGAATTTTGAAAGTTTAAGCAAATCCCTATTATAGGGGTCCTTGAGTTGGCAACTTTGCCAGCATCTGTGATGTCATAGTGGACAACTCTCCATTCATTTTCTGTACATAATTTAACATTTTATTCATTTTCAAGAAAAATAGAAATTCTTTTGATTTACTGTTTGAGTATGACATGGCTATACCAATTCTGCAAGCATTTTGGGAAGAATTATTTTGATTCCCAAATCAAAATTTCATATAAATCAATTTTTTTTGAAAAATCATACATAAAATGAATGGAGAGTAGTCCACGATGACATCACAAATGCTGGCAAAGTTGCCAACTCAAGGGTCCCTATAATAGGGATTTACTTAAACTTTCAAAATTCATAACTCTTGAACAGATTGTCCGATTTTGCTGAAACTTTCACTGTTTATCTTTCTTGTTCATCTCTTTTCACTAAAAGCACACTGATGCCTGGGTTCCATTCTCCTTTAAGGTAGACCATAGACCTGACTGACTAGACAATGGACATCAGTGACCGCTATAAATCAAGGACTGCGGTCTCGTATACGGTCAGTGTACGTGCCTGTATGCGACTCCCGGTAGGCAAGTAGATGTAGAAGAATCAACAAACCTTTGGAGAATCTGGGGCGAGATGTGCATTGCAGGGAATTGGGAAGAGAGAAAGAGAGGAGAGGGGTGGATAAAGAGAGAACGGAAGAGAGAAGAGCAAGACCCGTTGAGAGAAAGAGTTCAGATTAAATGAAAACAGACCAAGTTGATTAAAAATCCATAATTTTGGATTCAGTGTAAGAAAAACGAATCGTAGAAATTTATAAACAAACAAAGGGGAAAATTTCAAAGAAAAAATAGAACGGTACAATACACGGCTATGATATAATCAATAAAAATTTATCATGGACGTAATCACATAATACCTCTTGTAATAAAAAAAAAAGAAATGAAAAAGACTCTCGAAATAATTTCTGAACTTGTTTACTCTTTCAATATAATTATACCGTTAATGGAAGTTTCGCTGATTTTTACCTTTTCATTATTGTTTCGATGGCAAGAGCAATGCTATACTCGCTTAAATACTTTTATTGAGAAGAAAATATTAAGATCCAAATGAGATGTAAATTCCTAAATTGGCGTCAATACTCACTCTTGTCTCATATTTCTTCGGAAAAAATAGTATTTAAAGTTTATTTTTAGTAGTGTGAAAAATATGAGGGCATACTAAAATTTCCCAAGAAATTTACGATGTTCCAACTATAATATAGGCGCCACGGCAATAATAACATGCACGTAGTGGCAATGTTATAATGTACAAGCATGCATCGAGTAGCCTATAAAGTTTGTTGACCTCACTTTACAGTTCATAGGTACGCGTTTTAACGAGGATGTGGGTATACCAGCTAGTTTAATGGTGGTTTCCGGCATGGAATTGTACATGCCCTTGATTGCCCCCCCCCCCTCCCCCGGTAAAACTAGATGTATATACATTGCTTACACCTACCCATTGATAAATAATGGGCAGGAAAATGTAACATTTATCGTTATCTGTTCAAAGAAATATTGGCAAAGTGAGGGTAGTAAAAACCCGGGGGGTCACTTCCACTGAAGAGTGGACAGCATCCGCGAGAATCGTCCTTAAAAAAGCACCCTAAACAAGCATTCAAGGGCAGGGCTAGGACACCCTAAACACGGATTTTGTGCAGATCTCCCAGATTTGCACAACCTAACATGCCTAAACAGGTATTTCACTAATTGTTGGGATATTCATACCCGAAACGAGGATATTCCCATTTCATACCTTGAGAGTGATAGTGGGGTCCATTGAAAGTTTGGAGCCATTTTTATCTCGAGATAATTCACTATATTTTACACAGGAGTTATAGGATTTTCCGTTCACGGGTCTTGTTACAGTCGGTCCTGCAGTCGGTGCACATACCCCGGGACATACCCTTTTTAGATTATCGTGATTTAGGGGGCTTTTTTTTTCATTTTTGGGCGTTTTTGACACTCTATTCGCGTTCCGCGCGTTCCGCACCTACCCCTGAAAATTACCCTTTTTCCGCGTTTTTTTTCTCGCGGATGCTGTCCACTCTTCAATGGAAGTGACCCCCCGGGAGTAAAAATAATGGGGTTTTATATTGATTTCATGCGTTCACTTTGTTAGCGCAAAAATGGCTACTTCTCTTTACAAAGGAATGCCCACCCCCCCCCCCTCCGGCATGAAATTAATGCATGCAGTTTTCTTCCTTATGTAACTTTTCAATGCCATTCTCCTGTTTATCTAATTTCCATTGTCCTTAATTATTTTCAGTGAGCTAAACTGCAAACATTTTGTTAATCGATTGGATTTTAACGTTGCCATAGCAACACAAAGATACAATTTCCTTATTTTAAGATAACCATTGCCGAGATCTTGACGTCATTGCACTGATGAGGTAGATAGATATTGTTGCCTTACGGAAAAGCTTGAAATTATCATAATTTTGTATTCTCATATTTTTCGTTCTTTTGTTGGAATCACTCAGCTAACAGTATTGCATGCATGTGATAAAGAAAAGGATAACTTACAGATGCAGAGGCAGGAAGTTTTAGATGGTGGAATTTGTGGTGGAATTCTAACATAAAGACTTAGAAAGAAAAAGAAAAATAAGAAATAAAGGGCAAAAGAATAGCATGCGTGAGTGTTCGTGGTATACGGCATTGGAATTACATGTACTTGAAGTCTATATACCTGCATGTAAAATGAACGTAACTCATACCTTTGCAAGGTAAAACCTGATACGTGCGGATGATTTCTTCCTATTTAATATCTAGCTAATGAGTATGAATTATGGAACGAAGTGTTTGATGTATCACTCATGGGCTACGGAATGTTTTTTTGTTGTTGTTTGTTTGTTTGTTTGTTTTTTGAGTGAGGGAGGGGGCTGACACCTAAACGGGCAGAGCCCATAGGTTGTAGGGCCCCTGGCGAGGGTTCAGGGAGCTCCGCCCCATGAAGCTCTTGGATTTTTATGGTTTTGAAAGGCTATGAAAATAATGAGAATTTACAATTAAGGTATTAAGTTTTTACAATGATTAATGGGTTTTTGTGTGTTTTTGTTGTTTTGGGGGATTTTTTGAGAAGGTGGGGGCTGCAGCCCCCAGCCCCTCCCCCTCACACACACACACGTTTCTGCAGCCCCTGCCAATTTATGAAGCTACTAAAGGTCTAGGCTTTAATAACCGTATATGGTGATGATAAGTTTGCTTTTCAAAAGGAGCTAATTAAGCTTAATTAAGGCATGCAGAGGTACGAGGAAGTACGGTACCCATTTCGTGCCGTGAACTATTCCCGTGTTTGTTAAAAGTTCACATGTTTTTCGGTAGGATTATCATCATACAAACGTAAACACCTAGTGTTCTGGCATGTCTGGCATCAGTTATTTTTAAAATCAACTTTACTGAACCTGCTGTCTATAAATATGTGCATGCAGTTTCATAATGTCCACCCCCAACGAACAAGTAGGAATCGATGTTATTATTATAATGATATGGAAAATTTGACAAAAACAACAATTTGATGATTTAATGGAAAATGCATGAGGGAAGGGGGATATAGAGGAAGAAGGGTGTGTGTGGGTGTGGGTGCGTGTGTGTGTGTGTGTGTGTGTGTGTGTGAGAGAGAGAGAGAGAGAGAGAGAGAGGGAAAGAAAGAAAGAAAGTGGTTGAATGGGAGAGATCATGAAAAGAACTGCGAGAGAGGGACTATTATTTATACGGTGGCAAATCATTTCAATGTTTTGCGCGTAATCATCATCATCTATCCATGTGCTTAATGAAGCTTAAAGGAGGGCAACAAATTATATTACTAAAAGGTTACCAAATGGAAAAAAAGAAGGTCGGGTGAATGGGAATTAACAATAGGTCATTTAATTTGTCGGCAAAATTGACCTTATCCTGTTTGAATTTCACAAAAGTTGACCTTCAATCCACCTTCACGATCACAGTATTCATGGTATTAGGGGAATATATTATTTTCTTGAGATTACAAAATTGCATATTATTATTAAGAATACCACAATGATTACGTAAGCTTCAACCTCAGTTATGCCACAGAAATGGTAAGGATATAGCATTATTTTTTTAAACAAAAATATCGTTCAGATACTTAAGTATCTCAACGATAGGAATCGTTGAGATACTTAAGTATCTGAACTTAATTTCATTCATCATGAACATAAATGCGTTTTATTTCAGAAATATGCAGAAAAGAAGAATGATTGTTGGTGTGCCTAGTATTATTTTATTTCGTTTTAATTCAACTCCCCTCGTAATCAGGGTTATAGCTTTTCAAAGAAAGGTCAAAAATATTATGCCCAGAGATGCGTGAACATGATAACAAAGCAGTTATATGTATTATTCATAAAATCGAGCAAGGAACAGAGCGGGGGAATGTGGATTGATGGGAGCGCTCGACCCTGTCAGATATTATGTACATTGTGCTGTGATATAGGTGTTTTTACCCGTCCCATTTCCTTTTAACGAGAGGCGAGGCAAGCTATGTGACAGTATTTGTTTTTTCTTTTCCTTTTTTCAAGAAATTCTGGCACATTTAATGATGTTCGAAAATTAAGTAAAGAAAGTACTGGGGGAGCACATTGGATTCCAAATTCACAGAGACCTATAGGTGGTTCGGAGGTACAAAGGGTAGGTAGAGAGAAAGAAAGAATTCATGACAATTTGCAGTTTTCTTTTAAAGGTTATCTATAACTTTTTTCATAGTCTCTTAAAAGAGTGGAAGGGCCCCTACTATACTTGTTTCGATTTTTTGAGGTATTTCCACTTCGATTCATTAATACGGCGAACCGCAATTCATAGCACGAAGGAGGTTTACGACAAAAGATGACGTAACAAAGAAGAAATCGATAAATACTACTCATGCTAGGAGTAGGAAGAAGAACACCGATAAGTTTAGTAATTATTGCTAGCACATGCATGACATGTCATAGAGACTTCTTACGTCTTACGTCTCTTTGGTCAGTTTTTGACGAGAACAGAATTCTTAACGCTTATGTTTATACCCTGAAAAAATGCGCCTTAACCTTACCCTAACCCTAACCTTACCTTACACCTAACATGAAACCAACAGTAACCCCATAGTGAACCCTTTTTATTTCAAATAAAACACAACGGGAAAATATCGTCTGAATATTCGCAATGTTTGTTGGATGACCGACATGCACCAAGCGCAGTAAAGTTTGTGATGTAGGAAGAAGCTTGCATTAATTATTTTGGCTTCTGCCAAAAAATATGGCATGCCAGTATTGTTATTGTTTCGCCTGAAATGATTATGCTTAATTATGATTGCGGAATGTCTTTGCATTTGTTTCGCATAAAATAATTAATCAAATAGTTTTTATGAGCAGACTACCTCTCATACATTCACATTGTTCCCATGCAGCATGTGGATTAAGAAAAAAAAAAACACTATAATACAGGAAATAGTTTAAATTCATGGATGATGGGACTGAGGAGGTCTCCCTATAGCCTCGAGCTAGCTATTATTACAAATATTGCTGTCAGATGGAATTATTACCTCAAAATACTTGGTAATTTTCTGGGGATCATTGCATTGAACCAAAGTAATTTAGGTCTATACTCGCTGAATTTTACAATTAGCAAGACTAACGACAAAAGCTGGCAAGCTGAAATATGCATATAAAAAAAAAAAAAAAATGCATATAAATCAGGGCGTAGGTGAAGTATAGGTCATGCTTTAATGGTTGAAATTCATCTTTACAACTTGATAAATGCCTCAGATAAGATCATTTTGATAAAGAATGATCCTCTCTGAGAGTCATCTTTGCTGACCTTATTCGTGCGATTAATAAAGGTGGTTTATTACAGTTTACGATGGCATCTGATGTTGAGATTATTGTCTTTTTTCTTTCCATGTTTGCTGCAATAATTCCCCATGCATTCTCTCAGAAAACGACCTTGAGAAAGATGTAATCACCTCCTATGAGGTCACCGAGCATGACTGCTGAGGCACTGGTTTTGTGAGTGAAGGCGGAAGCGCAACATGGTCACCATCGTTATCATTTTCATCATCATCATCATCAGCGGTAATAAACATCAACGTCTGTATTACCACCATACCGTCATCATGTATCACAATGTTCAGTGATGTTTTAGAGAGAAATTTTTCCAAACTTTTTGGTCAAAAAGAAATCCCCCCTCTTTCTCTATTTCTCTCTCTCTCTATCTCTCTCTCCTTTCCTCCTCTCTCTTTTCCTAAACACATCCTATCAAACCTAAAGTCGTCATGAAATAGCACTTTTTATTGCATCTCTAGTACCTTATTTACCCCTCAATATCGTCCTTCTTCATACAGGAAGTATAGCTCTCCAATGCCATCACTCAACTGAAATCAAATTAGTATTCTCCGACTCACTCTTCACAACCTTTTTTCTTGAGATGACGCTCATACCGGCTACTCTTGTAGCTCCAATCGAGGATATAAGTGTGATATAGCTACTGGGAGAGGGGGGGGGGCGAGGAAGACGCCCCCTCTTCCCTATCGCTTGGCGAGAAAAGGGAGATTTTTTTTTTTAAAGAAAACTGAAAGGAGGGAAGGGTGATTAAAGAAAAATGTAAGTCATCTTGTATCTTCCGCTATGTCATCCCTCCTAAGTTAGTAATTCGTAAATAACACCGCCCCCCCCCCCCCCATGATGCCAATGCCCCTGAATGGCTTGACACACGCTACGCCTTTGTTATGATCCCGAAAGTTCACAACGACCGCTTTGTTTGAAAATCATCTTCAGTTTTAATCTTCAGAATATTATCTACTTTAGGTTGTCTTCTCAAATAATACGATGTTTACTTTTTTTGTGACCGACCTTCTTTCATCTCGGCATGAGACGGACCCCATCCCCCCCCCCCCCCCAAAAAAAAAAAAAGTATGACGACGATGGAGAGACAAAGAGTCTGTCATCTGTTCGCCGCCTTGCCCTTAATTGGGGCCAGAGTGTCTCCTGCGCTCGAATCTTCGTCCTATTCCCTTCTCTCCCTCAATCAGCAATGCATGCATTACAAGGGATCGGAGGGAACAAACTTTTCTTCCTGATTAATATTAACAAGCTCTCCGATACGCTCTCATCTCTTTCTATCGCGGTCTGTTGTTTTTTTTTTTTCCAAGCAGTTATCTTGTATTTCCCATCGTGCACAATGATCAAGTGGCACCCTGAATGCACCCATATTTTCATAGCTATCCTTTAGCCTATTTTCCGCACTGAGTTGTTTTCCGTAATTCATCTTGTACCAAGCACGAAGCAGTGACGTCAGGCCGAGATCCAAATTCTTCGAAATTTGATCTCTTAAATCTTGTGCTGTATTCGAAGGGAGGGCATTAAACTTTGTTTTTCAGCATTGAGAGAATTTCTGAACCTCACTATCAAATAGTCCCCTGACAAGCAATTTTGGTTAAAAGGCGGCAATATTGAATCTTGGGCTCTGCAGCAGAGTATCTGCATGATGTAAGGCCTTCTTTCCAGACCTTATCGGCTTTGTTTCTCCAGCTAAAAGAGTGGCAAGTCAAGTAGTCACCTAAGGACGTTACATGTTCTTCCCACAAAGCCATTATAATGCGAGATTAACTGTTAAAAAATTATGATGCCACAGTCGGCAAATTGGAGGCCATTGAAGACAGAAAGTAATCAAGTACAATCCTTCCTCAATACAGTACAAATTTGCTAATATAGTTTATGTTCGCGCGAGCACTGAGCGAGCGGGAATACAAAATAAAAGAAATTCGATGAGCAGGCGACGCGATTACGATCGCACAATCGCTGAATCTTTTTTTTTTTACAATCACACACTGCGCGGGCCTCTGTATAAAACGTCAACAAAAGATCTACGTTAGATGTGGACATGTTAGAGGAATGGACGGATTTCCAGGCTAAGAAATTAAGTCTCGAATAGATTTGCGGATGATGGATTACTTTGAGGGAAATGCTGGTGGTAAGGGATGAAAATGTGTCAGAACATGCACCTGTGTGGAGTTTATACGTCACTTGTGACGTGTTTTGAAAGTTGTTTTGGAATGACATCGACTGTGGGTGGATTGACTGCAGCAAGCTAGCTACGCTGCAAAGAAGCTCGGTAAGACAATCCAGAAATCGTTGACGTGCAATTTTGTGAAAGTTTTTAGGTGCAATGCAACTATAGAGTTATGAATGTGGCTATGTTTAGCATGTTGCCGATAATGGGTGAATGTTGTCGATTTTCATGACAGTCGATATTCGTCTATGGAGTGCTCAGATGGGTGTTCAGGATTGAGAGTGTAATTGCCCATCAAGGCCTCGTTGTAATTAGTGAGAGCAGCACCTGAGGTGAGAGGCTATGAATATGAGAACAGGGAGAAGCAAGAGAGAGAGAGAGAGAGAGAGAGAGAGAGAGAGAGAGAGAGAGAGAGAGAGAGGCGGAGGGGGAAGCGATATGTGAAGAGATATAGGGAAAATGAGATTATATTTATGAGATAAAATTGTAGACGAGGGAAAGAGGGAAAAAGTGAAGAAAGGAAGGGGATATAATAATCAGAGAATAGAGAAAGAGAGAAGAAAAACGGAAATGCTCATTTCCCCCTCCCCCATCACCCGGTTCATAATATGACTGATTGATATTTCAATTTGTCAGAAGTATTTTGGCGCCTATGAGATTTTGCCCAATACTGAAGGGGAAAAAAATCCACTATATGCATAATAAGAAAAATGTTTTTTTCCCCCCTTTGTTTGTTATATGTTGGATTATGCTTGGAATCATGGCTCTCTCGTAGTGTTGTGCAGCCCATGCCCCGATTCAAAACCACCATGGCTTACAAATTAAAATGCCAATTCGGACTTAGTCAATTTAGACAGAATGAAAAACAGTGGCATTTTATAGGTAATCATAATGAGCTGATGAAGATTATGTTTTGGTTTTTATGCAAGTAAATTTAGGAATTTAAGAAGTTCTCTTTTGACATGTTTGATGGTCATTACTTATTAAAAAATTGATATATATTCAACTTTTCTGTAATTATAACTTGTACTTTCTGTTGGAAATGATTTACGAATATGAATTTGAATTTGAAAATATAAGAAATTGAATATCCATTCATTTCTTATAAGAGATAATACATCGATTGGTTTCAGAGTATTCAGTTATGACAAAAATATGCTCAAGGGCAGTATTAAAATAAAGGTAGGGTATTTTGTGTGATCGTCAGCACATTAATTTTGCGTATTCATGGTATTAGTGCGTTAAAGAATAATGCGTGTAAATCCATCAACGGGCCTTTCACCACACAAATCAGTCCGTCTCGCTAATGCATTGCCCTGGACCGCTACAACCAAGGACAATGATTATTATTTACAGAATTTGTTTGCCCCTGGACATTTCACTTTTTTGATCACTTATATGGCAACGTGTTTAAGGGCTGGGTAGGAACAATAATTTCCCAGGCGAATCTACCTCGGGGAACCCCCCGCCACAACTATTACTTGAGTCTGAGCAACCCAAGCTATAACACAAAACTTCCCCCCCCCAAAAAAAAAAACTACCCATGGAAAACGCCCAAGGAAAAGTGCCCCCCCCCCCCACACACACACACACAGCTTGGGGAGATATGACGCCTATAAACAGATAAAGGCTTTTATATCGATCCATCCAATCCAATGGAAATTGGAGAGATTGTTTAATGTTAACCTGCCCCCCCCCCAAAAAAAGAAGACATAACACGTTGTCTAGATGATCTTTGAAGGTGGAGGTCTATACACTTTGTCTATAGTAGATTGATATCATTTCGATCAAACAGAAGAGCATGCTGCTACATTTCTGGGTCAGGGGATGCATTGGTATGACTGACAAATTTTGTGACTCCAGGGCCCCTTAACACAAAGCTTAGCGATTGATCGTACAATTGATCTTTGCGATTGATTGCATCGACCACTATGTGCAATCAATCGCAAAAATTCATTGTACGATCAATCGCTAAGCTTTGTGTTACGGGGCCCAGGATGCATTAGCACCTTCATTTTAAGCAAGATTCTACTTTTGCCCTACATCAGTCATTGGCATCAATAATCACTTCCAGATCTTTGCTGTATATGGATCCTAACATGCGAACAGTTCTCAATATTGCCCTGTTTTGGTACCTCTTGCAATCCATCTACAATGCTGCCGTCACTCTTAGGTGCACCAGGGTTTCCCAGTGCTGCCCTGGGCCAAATGTGCATTATCTTGTTATTGCATCGAAAACAACTCTCTTTCAACATCAGCGGTAGATGGACGTGTCTGTGTATGTATTGTATGGGTGTATGTATATATGTATGTAGGCTGTCATCATGGGGGCAATTTGCATTTCAGTTTTTCTAGGAAATAGTTTATCCCAATAGAACAAAATCATAACATTATCATGAAGGAAGATTACTGTGTGTGTGCATGCTATAAATATTTGCACGATCTGTACGAAGTCATACAGTGGGCATATTCAAACGACTAAGGCCTACATTTTCTTTTTCTGACGAGTCCACCCCTTACTCAGTTTGCTCACAATCTATTTTTTTTTCTTTACAAAATAATAAATATTAGTTAAGAAAACCAAAACAATGTGCTAAAAAAAGAGAGACAGAGGATATTAATTTGTGCTTCATTCTGATCTCAATCGAATCTTTATGTTATTAAATGAGATTTTTGGATTCACGCGTACCTAACCCCCCCCCCAAAAAAAAAAAAACCCAACAACAACCCCCCCCCCCAAAAAAAAAAAAACCATGGAGATTTTGATCTCGATTCATGATATCGATATTTGAATAAATCTCACTAATTGCCACCTAAGTGCGTGCGAGCGCGAATACGTGTTCCTAGACCCGAGTTTCCATTTTATCAGGGATTATTTAACATTCGCTGTTGCTCATAAAGTTGGAATAAAATTGTTTACATTCACTTAATGAAATGATTTAGACAATGATTTCTTCCTAGTAGATAAATATATACATTCCCAGATTATGCTGAAATATCATGAGTAAGTTTTTTTTGCGTGACACGGACTGACTCCTTAAAGCATGTGTATGCTTAGTAAGTAAGAAATCACGGGACCTATGGCTTTAAGTCCTCTGCGACGGTAATGACGAATAATTCTTTACAAAAGGGCACTATTTTGTAAGTCCTCCATATGGTTTTGAACCAGGGATCCTGGGAACGATTGCTATTGCTTCAGCACTGAATCATGTTGGTACGCATGCAGCTATATGGGGGTTGGGTAGGGGGCAGCCCTCAGAAATTTCATGGAAAACAAAGAAAAGTCGGTACGCAGCTGGGGGTTGGGTAGGGGGCAGCCCCTTTATGTCATGAAAAACAAAGGAAATGTAATAAGCTTTCAATACTGCATTGCATGCCCCCTCCCCGACTGAAAAATTCAATAGTATACGGGCATGCATTGAACTACAATACCTCTGTACTCCTGGAAAGATCTAAGCTTCATTAATCATGAATAAATCATATTGTCACAATCATTTGGTGAGTGGAACATTCTGAGATAAGAAAAAAAAAAATTCTTATTGTATGAGTAACAGTGTACATGTAGATTGCAGGCTATGTATCGAATTATATTGCGTAAATATACCTGCTTGATTTGATACCCTTTTGTACCGCACGTCCCCCATTGAGATAACTGTAGGCCTATTATTTTCATAATAAAAGTTTTCCAGTATAAAAACTGCACCGGGAAACTGCACTGGCAAGTTTTTGATTTCCCTATGCTAAAACCCCGGGTGAACCTTCACTGTGTCGCTGCCTGCATGCACGCTTGCAAGTCAGCAAATAATGCGACGTCACAATTGAAGCAACGAACTTTTTGAGTTCAACAAACTATTCGCGGTCGATTAGATTGTGTTGCCTGAGTGAAGATCACCTTGATCTGCTTTCTGTGTCAGTCTGTGACTATTGCTATTGACTAAATTCTTCAGTGACTGCATTGCTATTCAGTTTTAAATATCGCTATTTACATGTGTCTTTCTGTAACAATAAGAGATAGAGAGATATTCTGCATACGAAGTTCGCAGTGGTGTTGTATGATATTGAATTTAAGGAGAGTGAATTGCGGAACTTCGGGAACTAAAAATGCAGCGCCGACATTGAATGCATTCTCAAATATAATGTGTAGCCCCCCCCCCCCCCCCAAAAAAAAAAAAAAAAAGAAGAAAGAAAATAAACGGCAATGCAGAAAAAGCCTACACAGGTAGTGGTTAGTGTGGATTTCCAAATCAAACAATTGATTGTTGAATTAATGAATATATTGAAAAAAAAAATGAAAAAAGTAGAGGAAGTTGAATATAATTGAGTATATTCAAAGTGTATCCTGTTTCCTTGCTAGCGGGCATGTAATCTGCATGTGTATTCACTATTTAGTTTGTGTTGATAACTCTTTTCTTGAGTGACTGATACTGAAACTGTGAATGGCTCACTGAGGGTTTTTTTTTTCTTCTATGTAACCTGAATAATCACCATGTTATTATTCTGTGCTTGTTCAAGTTCATTGATGGCTAATAGCTTATGTGTGATTAGAGTGACAAACGGTATTTTTAAAAAACATAATCAACAACCACATTACTATTACAGCATCGCATCACATCGACGTATCCAGCATAAGATGACACCACCTTACCCCGGCCTCACCATTTAGAAATAAATTTACATTATGTCTGTGCATCCTTTTGAGAAAAAAGTAATATTATTTTTCGTGCGCCTACCCGAGTAGTTTATTTGGCACTTGAATTTCATGAATTCATTTCCCGTATCGCTGTTTTGATTAAAAAGAAAAACAAAAATCAACCACCGCGGAACAGGGGGGGGGGGGGGGAGGAGGGGGTATGCAGCATCGCTTTCTCACCTTGTAGAGGGCCAAGTGCCATGATGCTTATGTTAATATGTAGTAGACTCCATAATATGCTGGCTTAACCACCCAGCCCCCCCCCCCCCCCCCCCCCCCTCATTGAAGCGCCCCTAGGTCCATGAAAATTTAAGAACGTAATGCCCTCGTCGATTGCACAGGGAATTAATATTACATTAAGCACTGTCATGATGATGGTCGTATCGATTTGAGCACAATTAATGATAACCCTGGCATATAACCTTTCACATGCAGAGGAATGTGGTATAAAACTCACCTTGCGACACTGCGAAAGGACGACGATGGATATGAGTGCATCGAATTGCAGTGCTATTCTTTGTATTTTCATGTGTAAGAAGTTTGCCGACATGAATCACATTATTCTATTAGTCTTAAGCTTGATGTAAACAGTGTATATTTCTTCGTGCTTGGTTTTCTTTATTATCCTTTTTTTTTGGGGGGGGGTAGGGGTTAGAGTCTGTGGGGTGGGGTTTTGTCGTAAACTCCTATAGGCTTTTTTCTTATGGTGTTTAGTGATTACGCACTGTATTATTCTTCGGTAGACACACCCACGAAATAACTTTTATCAAGGCGTTTGATATTCGTTCATTCCTTCTTCATGCCAAATGTGTCCCCTATATCAATCTTTCATGATTTTCATGATTTTGATAAATAATACACGATTTTGTAGCAGTTTCGGCTGCCGTTGGGCAATTCCATTGGCTGCTGTATAAAGGTAATTCCTTCAAAGTCGAGAGGCATCAATTTGTTTCGTACTGTATTGAGGGGGGGGGACACATTTTCCCACGGGTGACCCTTTTACCCCCCCCCCCGCACCTTTTAAGGTGTCTCTTTTTACTCAAATATTTCTCTGACAAGCCCCCTTCCCCCTCCCCTAAAAAAAAATAAATAAAAAAATTGAATATAATAAAAATAAATAAATGAAATGAAAAAATAAATAGGTCCTGGGTATTTTCAGGCATCTCTTTTTACTTGAACAGTTATGATTCGCTGACAAGCTCTTGTACGAAATAAGACTTCCATAATTTTTTTGGGGAAAATACCATATTGTGGCCCCTTAAATTCTTTTGGGGGACGTGTCCCCCTGCCCCCCCCCCCCCGATGGACGCCCATGCATAGGAATGTGTAGAATATCAATTATAGAAATTCTTATGGAGAGTATTATGAAGAAACGGACCTCCATGCAGATGAGACACAAAAGCAATCACAGAGAAGATGGTTTGAGCTTTCGTGCGTGATCCCTCAATGGTTTGATATGCATGGTATTTTGTTTACTTTTTACTTTTGTGGTCATAAATGCGAACGTCATTCTAAGCAATGCCAATATAATCGAGGTTACTAAAATCATATGTATTTGCATTATTTTAAGGAATTCCATCATATTTCTATTTTCGTCTGACGTGGGAGTATTGGGGTGTATTGTGCCTAGCGATTATTGGGAAAATAACAAATATGGGAATATTCCACCTAAATCATACACATGCAATTAGGTGTAGGATGTGTTTAGATTAACTATATTGTTACTATAATAATGTAAAAAGGTATGTTGTATGATACACTAATGTTTGAGTAATATTCTAAGAAGCATTTTCTGTATTTCTGATGCTTACCACCTGATCTGCGCCTATAGACAGACTTTCCAGCTTATGCGTCTGGGGGGGGGGGGTTCATAAAGCTGTTCTTAAAGTTACGAATGACTTTACGAACGACTGGAATATGGCAAGCCAAATGGGCTGTCCAAAGTTTTTCCTGACGCTTTAACAAAGTGTGACTGCATTTCCCATAATTTCGATTAAATTTTCGCAAAAACTGTACTTTGCAATAAAAATGTTTGCAGACAATAGCAATTTTAATCTGTGTCTGCATGATGCAATTTTAATGAATGAAAGTCCCATTTAGCCTGCTATATTCAGGTCGTTCGTAAAGTCGTTCTTAACTTTACGAACAGCTTTATGAAACACCCCCTGTATCTTTATCTTGTTCACAGTGGTTGTGCTAACCTTATTAGCTATCAGGGCTATAGGAGAACTCAGATTTAAAGGTGGTATAATGTGAATGTCGGATGAATATAGAGAATAGTTGTAAGTATATAGGGAGGAAGAACTACGATCACCGAAAATAAAAGAATATTTCTTAACAAGATGATTTTTCATGATATTATAATTGCGAGATATTTTATTAAACGATTTTAGTGAGCGATTGAATAAGCTTTCAAAGACGCTTTTGCAGATATTCACTCTTTGAAAAAAATGGTGCTGATTGGAACCTTTACTTGTCCCACATTTGGAAACTTTAAAGGTTCTTCGAAGAACCATTGATCGCCTATAAATGTTCTCTAAAGGGTTCTAAGGGGTCCTTAGAACCATTATTGGTTGTACAAGGAATCTTTTAGGGTTCTTGAAAATATAAAGAACCCTTATAGAACCCCTTATTCTGGAGGTTCTGAATACATGAAATACGGGGGGGGGGGGGGGGTCCAACTGGCACATTTTTCTACGATTGTGCTTTTCAAAACATTTCTCGTTGTGAGTAAAAGGACTGCACTTTCTAAGCATGGTGACGTGATACCAAAATAGTAAGGTTAAAAGTTACTGCCACTTGCTTGCAATATAAATCCTTCCACAGATGTTTAGACTGAAAACACCGTCAGTCGGAGAATCTTGCAAGAGGTAATTGATACAAAAACTTCCTAAATTTCTTCCACCATCGGACATTGCTACTTAGACATCCTTAAGAGGCATCCTATTGATATAAGAGGCATCCCCCCCCCCCCAGACTCGCCCAAAATAGTAAACCACATTTTGACAGCCAGACAGAAAACTAAATATTTATTCACCTTTTCACCCTCTTCCAGTTTAAGATCTTAAATCACTTGATTGCTTTTCTTGGTAGTAATCAAGATGGATTGGGATTCGAGCCAGGAATCAAGGGAAACCTTCGCCAGACAATGAATAAAGTGTATATTTGTATACTGTCGTTTCGATGGATCATGTCCAACTTTCCTTCTTCCTTGGCGATGTATTCATTTTAACGATAGAGGACGCTATTCCTGTACGTAATCAAGGGCTCTGACTGGATTCGACGACAAAGTATTTGGTATTTGTGTTCAGGGTAAAACTACTTACAAGACTAGATTTACTTATCAAATTCACCCAACATGCCCAAGGTCTTGAATATTGAATGAAAAGTGGTAGTCTTAGTTTTCATCGTTATTGATTTACAAGGCTTATAATAGGCTCACGTGAAGGCTGAGAGAAGGTTGTGTCGATGGAAAAATTATTGTAGCCGAACTGTCACCTATAATAAAAATTCAAACCCGACGGAAAATGAAATTAAACATTGTGGAGCGAAAAATGGACGAAAACTTCGTCTCCTTGGAAAATAGCAGTTTCCTTGACGCAGGGACAAAAATTATTTCTGCAAAAGAAATGAGTGCTTGTTTCTTTCCTTTCAGTGAAATTAGGACGATTATCAAAATTAAATGTATATGTTATGTATGGTATAATGATGATCATATAAAACAGATCGAAAGCAACCATTTTGTAAAATTTTGAGGTAAAATGTCAATTTACGGTCTGGAGTCCAGGATAATGCATATCGCTGAAGTAAACAAAATCATATATGAATCTTTCATTGTTGCGTTGCAGTATTGAAAACCGGAATTGAAACACCACTTTTCCATAATTGTGTTTGTTTCATTTGCGAGTTCTAGATCCTCTCCATTTATGCACGTAGTCTTACCGAAACCACCAATATGTTAGCATTCGAAAAAAACATCTAAGAAGTTTGACGAACTCGAACTTTGGACTCTTGAAAACCCAGTCAACTTTTGAACCTCTCTGAGGATCATTTACCGATAGCAACGAACTTCCTAAGATGTCATCTACCCCTAACCCTAATCCTGTTGTGATATTTGCTTTTTTTTTTCTAATTACACAATCAGTTAATGAGTTAATCTATAACCGTCCTTCTCTCGCACAAGTACGCAGTTTTTCGAAGGTATACCCACTACTTACTGTAAGATCCAGAATCTTCAATTGCTATGAGGACTTTGAGCGGAGAGAGAAAAAGTTCGTCTTTCCTGTGTAGCCTTGATCTGAGACACTCCAATTTTACTTTTCCCTTTTTATCGTTGTTTTTGAACGAATTGCTCAATTAGCATTGTTTCTCTACAGGTCCCTTCCTTTCATTTCCAACTTGAATGGTACGAAGTTTAATGTTTTAGTTTTAGAAAAGGTTGACTGAAAGCACAGAAATAGAGAATGCAGAAAAGGCAAGGATAACTTGTGATCCAGAAAGGACAGAACGAAAACTCACTGGTACATATTAGGCCTTCTTAAAAAATAAAGTAATAGCCAAAAAAATCATGAGAATGGTGCAATCGTCATTGCAAGATGGGTGTGGGAAAATGGGAAAAGAGCAGCAAGAAAAAGAAGGAAATAGGACGCAAACACTGCGATCAGATAGCAGAATAGAATAGACATGTTTTTACTAATTCTATGCATAGGAACAAAAGTTCATACTGATGTATGCGAACTGGATTCCTTCTATTCTGAATCCATTATGCATGATATATGAAGTGAATTGTTGATAATCAAGGGTTCTGGAGAAAAACGTGCATAAATTAATACCGTTAGTAGCAGGTCTAGTCCTGCAGCATCAGTTTCAAGAACTAAAGAATAATGAGAAACGAAAAAAATAAACTATGCAATCATTATGATCAGAAAAAAAACAACTTTATGACAGGAGGAACAAACACAAGGAATGAGAAAGAGGGAGGGAGAGAAAGAGAGAGAGGGAGAGAGAGGAGAGAGAGAGAGAGAAAAAGATAGATACAGACAGACAGATAGACAGGTCTGACTGACAAGCAAAGAAACAGACAAAAAGAAATCATCGATTGAGGGCTACCTTATAACAATCATTAATAGAAATGAAATACATTGCTATTTATAATAAGCACGTCTTGAGCAAGACCACATCATCCGATGATGTAATATCAAACTGATTTGCCCTGGTCCATGTCTTCACCATCAGCCTAATAATGATTTTTTTTTTTAAGTAACAAAATTTCGTAATGTGACAGTGCTTGGAATTGTTTGGACTCCATGGTATCAATTTTGCTCTTTAGAAAGATTGCGTTTAGTGTATTGTTGTAAGTGAGCTTGACAATGGCTGATGATGAGCCGACAAAGAAAGTAATAAAAATGAATTAATATTGTGCCAACTCACGTCATATCCTAGAAGTGATTATAAATGAATACGGTGAATGACATATTGACAGAGAGAGGGGGAGATTAAGAAGGGAGAGAGAGAAGGGGGTGAAAGCAGGTGAAAGCAGGTGGAAAATTCAATTTCAATTTCAATTTATTTCATTCATAAAAAACACATAAATATACAGTAATAAACAAAAATATCAAAATAAGAATGTGGAGACAGCTTAGAAGAACCAAGTCTTATACAGTGCTGCCACCAAAATGCAAGCGCAAACACATTTTAAAATGAACATTTTAACATAATAACTAGAAAATAAAGATGATAAATACAAATACAAATTATTAATATTCCAAGACAAACCCTACACGATACTTGAACAAACAAAGCCTGATAATCTTATAAGTAATATTTTTGTTTAAATAATCGTTTGAAAGAATTGAGTGATACACTTAATTTAATGTCATCAGGTAATGCATTCCAAATTTTAGGACCCTTAAAGAATATAGAATTGATACCAATATTGGTTCTCTCAAATGGCAAGTGAAAATCTAATGGCTTTCGCATATTATACAATTGAAAATCAGAATTCAATTTGAAAAATGTTGAAAGACTAGATGATATGATTTTATTAAAAACTAAAAACATGAAAACTGCAATATTAAAGTCATTCATATCAAAAATATTCATTAACTTCAATTCTTTGAAAATTGGTTTAGAATGGGCAAGATAATTGGCATGAAAAACTATTCTTATGGCTTTCTTTTGTAAGAGAAATAATCTCATCATTGAATAATTTCTAGAATTGGCCCATACAATATTACAATAATTTAAATAAGGTGAGATTATAGCATTGTAAATCATCAATAAAATTTTACGTGGAAAATGCCTAAACCTATAAAGTACGCCAATGCATTTTGAAACTTTGTTACAAACTTGATTGATATGCTCATGCCATAACAGTTTATTATCCACAATCACCCCAAGAAAATTGATAGATGTAGCAACATTTATTTTAGTACAATTCATTTCAATAATAATGTTATTGTAATCAATTTTCTTATTGGTGAATATCATACATTGAGTTTTATTTACATTTAAAATCAATTTATTTACAACAAGCCACTGAGATAGTTTACACAACTCATGATTGAAGTTAACCATTAAATTATTAATATTTGCGTCAGACATAAAAACACTTGTATCATCAGCATACAAGATAAAATGTAATTTCTCAGAAATATTGCATACATCATTTATGTAAATAAGAAATAATAAAGGTCCCAGGATGGACCCCTGAGGCACTCCACATCCTACTGTATCTAATTCAGATTTAACATTATTAATAAAAACATATTGTTTACGATTAAATAAATAACTTTCAAATAAATCTAAGAGTACACCACGAATACCATAATTTTGTAACTTATTTAAAAGAATATTATGATCTAAAGTGTCAAATGCCTTACTCAAATCCAAAAACAACCCAAATAATATTTCTTTATAATTAAAAGCAGTTGACACTTTACAAACTAAATCAGCTAATGCAGAGGATGTGGAGTGCCCGGGACGGAATCCATACTGGGATTTAACAATAATGTTATATTTATCCAGAAAATATAGGAGTCGATTGTATATACATTTTTCAAGTATTTTTGAGAAAACAGGTAACACAGATATAGGTCTATAATTTGAGACATTAGCAGGAGATCCATTTTTAAAAACCGGAACAACTTTGCCAATCTTTAATTGATCCGGAAAAACACCAACAGATAAAACAGAGTTAAATATATTGCACAGAGGATAGCAGATAATATGTATAACTTTTTTAACAATTGAAATATTTATTTCATCAAAACCTGCACTAGACTGATTGTCAAAGCTAGAAGTGATTTTTATTATTTCACCGGGGGTGATTGGATTAAAAAATGCAGTATGAATATTACGTTTTAAGTACTGTGTAAAATTATTGCCAGAGGTATTGCACTGTATATTATTAGTTAATGAGGAGCCAATCTCAATAAAATATTTATTAAATGTTTGTGCTTTTATGAAATCGTCAGTAATAATTTCCTCATTAACATTAATATTTTCAATATTGTTTTCTTTTTTTTTATTACCCATAGCTTTGTTAATAATTTTCCAAGTTCTTTTTAAGTTCGTCTTTACTTCAAAAAATTGATTTTCAAAATATTCCCTTTTAACACGTTTTATTTCACTATTAACTTTATTACGGAAGGATTTATACGTCCGTTCTCTATACTCAGTTGGATTTCTAATATATTTTTTATATAATAGAAACCTTTTATGACACATTTTGCGCAAGTCTAGATTAAACCATGGCTTATCTTTCCTAGATTTGTTTTTCATTTCGACCTTTGGAAAACATTCATTATAGACTTGCATAAATTGATGCAAAAAATTATTATAACTAATATTTGGATCCTCATCAACTGTGTGCCAGACGACATTTTCCAATTTATTTGTGAAATCAAGAATATTATGATCATTAACGACACGTTTAGTTAATTTGATTTTTTTATTAGGTATAATAACCTTTGAGTGTATACAAAATATCGGGAAATGGTCGCTAACATCAGCAAGGAAAATTCCACATGACACATCATTTAAATCATTAGTGAAGATATTGTCAATCAATGTTACAGATTGATCCGTAACTCTGGTTGGATAATGAATAGTGGGATAAACAGACTTTGTCATAAAAGCATCCAAAAAATCATTAACATTTGAGCAAGAATCGGCATTATACAAATTAAGATTAAAATCTCCAATAAAATATAATAATTTGTTTTCGCTATTTACATTTTCTAAAAGAATATTCAAGGATTTGATAAAATTAGGAAATGATGAATTTGGAGGTCTATAGATAACATTAAATAAGATATTCTTTGGGCAAGACTTTATTTCTATGCAAATACATTCAATAGATTCAGAAAAAATATTGTATTCGTTTCTATGTACAAAGTTAAAATCATTTCGAATAAAAGCTCCCACACCACCCCCTCTACGTCCTGTGCGGGAAAGACCTATAAATGAATAACCGTCAATTTTGTAGTCAGAATCATTTTGTTTAAGCCAAGTTTCGGTGATACCAATAGCACAAAAGTCTAAATCAATGCAATTTAAAAATGATGTTAAACCATCAATGTTTTTCTTTAAACTTCTACTATTTATATGCAAACATGAAAATCTATTTTTGAAATTAATAAAAGACTCGCAATCTTTTAGACATGTATTGAATTCCTTTGGCAAATAATAGTTTTGATTGGGGCCATTAAAAGAATCACTACCATCAATTGGAGACAACAAATCATTGATCCTTGATAAATCAATATCTTGTAAACATTGTTGATAAAAAATGTAGTCAGGCATGTAAGTTAAAAAAACATAAGAAACAACAAAACAAACAACAAATATAAATGAGTTAACACATATACAATTACCAATATAGTTGGGAGGTAAAAAGCAACCGAAACCAAACCAAACCACCGGGGATCTGTTCAAAATATTGTTTTGTCTAGAACAATTTATATCAAAATGTTTAAGTATATTCGAATAAATACAATTGAAGAGTCAATACGAGTTAAAAACAAACAAGTAATCAAACAAAAAACTCAGTCTCATTCAGCAAGAAGCAATCAGATTACAGTTTGTTCAGATCACTTTGTCTTCTAATAAGTTGTCTGTCAAGTTTTCCGCCCTCATTTTTGACGATGGCGAAGACACGACCATCAGATGTCCAGGAAGACGTGACTTTTGGGTGGCGAGAGGTCTGAGTTAGAAGATTCAAAGCAAGAAGAAGATTATGGGCCTACGTGTTCTTCACTGTAAAAATATTGGGTAAAATTTTAACCAACATGAGGGTAATTCTAATGTCCAACCAACTTTGGGCAATATTTTTACCCAATGCAGGAAGCAATTGTCCAGTAAAGGTAAAAATGGGCAGTCATTATTTTAGAATGGGCAAAATTCCCATCAAATTGGATAAAAAGAATTGCCAAAATAGATGCCAAAATTACCCTCATAGCACAGTTGCCCCCCTCCAGTAATTTTGAAAACATATTTTTTGACAAAAAAATATGTGCACAAGATCCTTCAATTTCACTTTTAATTCAAAAATTTGTACGCGTCTGCCCCCCCCCCCCGAAAAATTTCTGCGAACGGCCCTGTTCACACACTAATCCTAGATTTAACATTAGCCTTAACCCCTGGGTTAACATTAGTCCTAACCCTAACCCTAGGGCTAACATTAGCCTTAACCCTAGGGTTAACATTAACCCTAACCCTAACCCTACGGTTAACATTAGCCCTAACCCTAGGGCTAACATTAGCCTTAACCTTAACCCTAACCCCAGGGTTAACATTAGCCTTAACCCTAATGGTGACGAAGATGACAATGACCATGATATTGATATTATAGATAATGAGGAGGAGGAGGAGGACAGTGAAAATAATATTCACTGTCACGTATCACTCGGTATGACGAAGAGAGCTCTGGAAATTTGAAAATGGTAATTCATGCATATTCACTTTCCGTTCTTGTCTAGTTTTAAAGATGATTTTTAAATATGATACTTTCACAACATGATTGCAAAGCAATACAACTGAAACAGCACTGGGCCTATTATAAGTTGCCGGGTAATTTGCTTATCTTGATAATCATAACTATTAATAACAAAACCGTCTTTATATTTTTTATCTCTCCAAATATTTACTTATAAATGAAATTGTGGATACAGGAAGGGGCAACGATCTGTGAAGAACCTTTGGTCCCGATAAGATATTTTGAAAATGATGTCGAGGAGGTATAGATATCCAATTAACCAGTACTTGTTAGGTTATATGCAAGACTTGTTGGGTTCACATGCACTTTCGGTGATCTGCATATTTTTTTTCTGGAAAATTTCCGTTTGCTATCAATGAATATTTTTTTCTTCTGTCTTGATTGTTTTGAATTATTTTCCGACATGTTAGCATGTTCTCTTCCTATTCTTTCTCATCATTCTCTATTGGTACGCCTCTTCATCTTGTTTCTTATGAATAATGATAATAATAATATCATGAACATGCAGGCTTTTAGAAGTTTTTTGGTTATCGGTGATTCAGGCCTATCTATTTCAAACATAAATTCTTATTAAACCTAGTTATTGCAGACTTGAACAACCCTTTTCATTTGTCAGGTCATGGTATAGTCATCATCAATTAACCATTTAAGAATTTTCTGGCATTTTAATATTTGTTGTTCTTTAAAGATACTGAGATTATCCATTGATTTTTTTTTCTTAATTTGAAGTTTGCTCCACTTTTTTGGCCCTTGTCCTGATCCTCGAAGAGGTCTTGATATGACCACTTGAGTCTGTCATACATGGTGACCTTACGGACAAATCTCGGTCATTCGAAACAATTTTGATAGTTTATTGACATGTATGGTAGTCTGATCGACAACGTGGAAGAAAATGACATATGCCCTACTTATTTTCTGAGAACAAAAAGTTCTAAGCTCACTATGATATAGGTATTAATGTCTTTCTGGCTCTCAGCATACGATACTATTCTTTTACTTTAAATGACGTCATAAAGGCTTAACATGCTGGTCATTTTGTTCATTGGTGGCCGCTCCATGAAGGGACGTTAATTTTACCAACAGGGGATGGAAAGAGGTAGAAGAGGGGCGTTGTCCTCAAGAGCATCATTACAGGGGATGAGAACGCCCTCACCCCATTTACTTTATCTTTTGTGTGTGTGTGTTTTAATTCATTTATTTATTTTTCCCCTGTCTTAAAATTTTCGGCTGCCAAAGTTGTCGACAAAGTCGACCCAACCGGTTCAATATCCATATCCCTTATGGTTTTGTTCATTTATATTCCCCCTTGTCATGCTTGTGGGCGCATGCGTGAGTTGATCATGATTAAAATATCTGACCACTAAGGTATGTCCACTAAATTTTGAGATGTTATTTACTCCACAAGGGCATACATTCTTATTAGAAACTGGAACATGTCGGACAAATATATATCAGATATAGAGGAGATGTCACTGATATTCATGACTCCGCATCTTCCTTCAAAGTAACCATTCAAAGGAATTGTAGCGGTTATGATGCAAGAATAGGTTCGACATGTTTGCGTGTCAACTTTAGGCCTGTTGATTCAATGTAAATGAAGGTAGCTGCTGTCGCTAGAATTATGTTTCCTTGTCCGGGCAGGCCTGAATTTACACTTGCTTGCTGGGTAATCTTATTGGTTTATTGTTATATGGCAGCATCGGCAGCCCCCTCCCGCCCCCGCCCCCCGAAAAAGAGAGTGGGGTAGTTAATACAAATCCAGGATGAACGGTGGAAAATCAAATGTATTTCAAGGAAATTCACATTTGCATGCAGGCATCGAAAGTAATGCATCAGCATTAGTTCCGATCTATAGAAGCATGATTGCCCCCTCCCTTTTTTTTCTAAGTCACCCATTTCTTTACAGAACGCTCCTGGTATCTATACTAATAACTAACCATAACCATATTCACTCTCCCAAATTTACCGACATATTGTCTATTATTAACGCGAGTGATTATAATCGTGATAATAGTGGAGAAACAGAGAAAATACAGATGTATCTTCACCATCATTGAGTGTCCTGTTAAAGAATAGGTGGGGGAAAAAAAACAATCATGATTACACCGTAATCGGTGTTGTAGTGATAATCTTACTATAATTTATTATTCTACTGCATTGATAATATACATCAGTACTTTGTTTTACATTACAAAACTGTAAAGTACATAAGAATCCTACAAATTGTATTAATTTTTTTCAACTATATATACAAAGGGAGAAAGAAATTGAAACGATATTGGATTTTATTGATCGTATGGTATGAATTTTCTCGAATTTGATAAAATAGGCGGTACCACTTTTTCCACGCTTATTTCCTTATATTTCCCCACTTCCTTCGCACTAAATGGTACTCGTATCATTAATATCAAAATCGAGAAGAGAAGACATAAAATTGAACTTCATACAGCAGCTGTCTCTGAAGCGAAACAAGTTTAATATCTAACCCTTCGCGTGCTTGCGATGACGTTGGTTTATAATTAGCCGTGATCAAAGTGCGGATGGCACTTGAAGGATCGTCTCCTTTTAAGGATATTGAGTGAAAGAGGTGAACGCATTTTTGTTTTACTTGGCTAAAGAAGTGTGCTCATGTTTCATTAGTAGAAATGTTTTCCCCTGACATGTGGCATTTTGAAAAAGAGAAAATAAGAGCAGGCATATAAAGATTAAAAAAAGAAAGAAAGAAAGAAAGAAAGAGCATTAGAGAGGTCGGGGGAGAACTAAGTGTAAGTGTAGATAATAAAGATTAATGTTGAGGTATTCTGAATTTGGAAAAGCTGAAAAGGGAGAGAGAGGAAGAAAGAGAGAGAGAGAGAGCGATAGAGTGAGAGGAGGTAGATCAATGAGTTGCAGTGTAGTCAAAGAAAATGACAAAATAGAGAGAGAGAGAGAGAGAGAGAGAGAGAGAGAGAGAGAGTGAGAGAGAGATAAACGGAGGAATGGTGAAAGAGAAAAGGGGGGGTGTTTGCTTGAGCTGATAATAATGCTGTTAAGAAAGTATCGATGAACATGAAATATTGGAAAATAAATGAGAAGTAGGGGAGATATTTCAGACCAAGAATGTGGGTCGGACAAGAGGACGAAAAAGAAGACAAAGTTTGCTCAAAAGACATGACGTTGCATTTTTCACCCCCCCCCCCCCCCCTCTTCTCTCTCCGGTCTCACACCTTGATCCATTTACTTTTATCTTTAATCATATGCTGTCATTATTTTGTTTCCACGATACCCTGGGATTTAGATATCAGAATCCTTGTTTTCACGTATATCTTCACATTCAGTCACATGACCTACATCACGGGCTCTGTTCATCGGCTTTATCGGCTTTCAAGAATGATGCAGACATATTCCAATTTATTTTTTTAGAATCCATTATTTTAGCTCATATGCGTGTTTTTTCATGACTGGTAGTATCGAATTAATTTCAATTCCGAGTTTCTCCTTTTTCTTTATTTTTCTTGCTTACTCCCCCCCCCCCCCCTCCCGGAAATATCAATGATCATGATGATGACTGTCCAGATAATGTGACTCTGCATGAATAGGATATATACACGTACATTCTTCTTCTTCATCTTCTTTTTCTTCTTCTTCCTTTTCTTGTTCTTCTTCTCCACACTTTGTTGGCTTATACTCATTTGGGAAGTTAATGTATGATATAGGAGTTCATATGTTTTTCTTTGGCGATCACATGCCTGTGGGAACTGGGAAAAAAGGCAATCTGCTTAATTTGAAATGGTAACAAGGGCTTGACCCCACATCCCACTCCTGACACCATTAAATGAGCGGAGGCTCTCCATTGTCAAACTTTCTTCTCTTAATCCTTCTTTTCTTTCATCTTCCGCTATGCAGTCCTGCATGTGACTTATTTTTTACCCTTTTGAATTCTGTTGTTTTCCATTTCATTCTTCCTGATAGTATTGTTTTGAAGTTCAGTATAGTTAGCTGATTTATTGTATTTTTTTTTCCAAATCTTAGTTCTTTGTTTAATCTCTGGTTCAATTCTTGCAATAGAGCACATGGGGGATACACCGTCTTGACTTTAAGTCGGTGTGCTTAACAAGATTATTTGCCTGTTTTTCATATTTATTGCTCTTGAGTTTGATAATTAAATCCTTCTCTTTTTCTTGTTGAAGAAAACCCACTGTCATTGATCTTCTTCTCCCTCTTTATCTTTCTTAGGCCTTCTTCCGGGGCTGAATTATTACACGAGATTTCTGATTGGATGATCGCCTGTCGTCACGTTATCAATGACCAATCACGTACATAGTTTGTCCAGAAGTCGGTGTAGAGTTGACGCAGAGTTTGTGTTCGGACCTTGGTACCAATACCTCTAAAATTAGTCTGGAAGCTAGACGCAAGTTACATCATACAGAACACTGACAGCGGTGCTTGGTCGAAAATCAGCACATGTCATTGATTCGCAAAGAACTGCGGCACTCCACAACATCGAGGAAAGAACTGATTTAATGATTTTTGCCAGGAAATTATAAGGATTTACCAATCACCATGTACGGCGATAAGGAGAACGAGCAGCATAAATATCGCTGCATCGACCACGCGATGACGTCGGCGTTTTACAAGCTCGGCAAACTCGTTTCTCGACATCGTATCTTCTTTCTCCTGATGCCGCTCGTGGTTGCGATCGTGTGCGTGCACGGGATCACGTGTTTGGTCATCCAGGACGATGTCGTCTATCTCTTCACGCCCACAGGAAGTCCTGGTCGAGCCGACGGCGAAGTCTTCAAGGAATATTTCAAATCTGGAGACAACGAGACAGAATTTTTACCAAACAGAGAACTAATAGATCGCCAGGTTAGTGTGGTATTTCTTTCTCTAATATATTTTATAATAAACATATAACAATATAGCAATATATTAATTTTAGCCCTTTATTCCTTGTGGATCAGTCATTAGAAATACGAGATCCGAATAAAAAATATTGTGTTTTGAAATTAAAAATTCAGTACAGTATCACGGTAACTCACAATTGGAGTTCAGTAAAAAATTTTTGGCACGTCTACGAGACCTCAGTAATATGATTCTTTGAATTAACATGATTAAAGACACCTATATCATTTTACTTCTGTTGCTATCACATTCTTCATATGAGAAGTCACTTTGCCTGGTCGGTTTTTAAATGATTTAAATTGAGGTGCATGTAATTACATCATGTGAGCCATTTGTGGGTTATAATATCCCCGCATTGGTCTTGATTCTCGTTTGACAGAAACAAAGATCTAAACCTATAAATGCAAGACTCAATTTCTTGATTAAGAAGTAATGTGTGTTCAACTTCAAATTAAGAATTTGAAAAATCGAAATAACCCCAAATATTTTGTGAAGGTTCCGTAACTTTTGAAAAACGATCACTTTCATACAATTCAAACGACTCAAAAATGTTTATCAACCCGATGTGTTGTGGTATATTCTAATAATAAACATAGCCATACAACAATCAGTTATTTCGATCAGTTTGATTTCTGCGTGTGGTTTCTTAGATCTGCGTGGATCTGAAACATTGTATAATTAATTTTTTTTTTCTTAATATAAACGAAGAATCAGGTGATTACATCACAGCATCCAATGCAACATTTATTCCAAACGTTGCAACGCACAATCATTTTGAACAAGAATGTTGATTACCGACATTTTTCCTTCTCCCCCCAAGCAGTCGAGGGTTAGGGTAGCCTAATCATTTCAGGGCCTGATGCCGATGAGGCATCCCTGATCAAAAACAAAAACACTGATGCCGATGACGAACCCCTGATCAAACGAAAAAATATCATCTTTATAAATGATAAACTATTATTGTTATAATAGTCATCAAACACTGATGCCGATAAGGCATCCCTGATTAAACGAAAAAATATCATCTTTATGAATTAGTATTATCTTATTATAGTCCCCCCCCCCCCCTTCATTCTTCTCGAACAGACACGTGGCAGCATCATCGTCCGCGAGAAGGATGACGGCAACGTGTTATCGACGGCGGCTTTCCGGGAGATCGCCCGCCTGGACGAGCTCATCCGAACCTTCACTTTCACCCACAACTACACGGCATACAGCTACAGCCACGTGTGTCAAACATGGTTACACACTTGCCACGATAATATGCTTATGTCCCTACTACGAAACCAGGTGAGCTTCAGGAAATCGAGTTATACCAAAGGGATACCCGGGAATTAAATGTCAAATCTTAATTTCATTTCATTTTATTTTATTTCACATCTCCTACAAAAAGCACTGTACAATAGTAAAAACAATCGATACTTTCCACAATTTGTTTGCTATTATATGGTTTATTCATATATTTCTGCATGCATTAGCATAAAGAGAAAAGAAAAGAAAATAATAACCTGATGCTTTTTCATAGTCATGAGTATTTCATTTCAATTCATTTGTCATGATGATGCAATTACTATTTACATTTTGCCCAAGTCACTAACCGACTTCAGTACAGCATGAGCAATATTCCCGTAGAAACTGTGTGTGTCTGTTCAGGGTATACCTGACAAGATAGATGAAAATACTGACCAAGTTTTGATCAACTTGGCTCATGAATGGTTGGTTTAGAGTTTAAAAACCGGATGAAATAGATTGATCACATCGGAATTTGATTTCATTTTTTTTTAATCTTTGCATGATTTTAATTTGTGGTGTATCATCATTCAGTCCTGTGGCCAAGACGGTAATTAATAAGAAAAATCTTGAATCTTGAATTTTGCATTTTGCATTTTGCATTAGGTTGAGGCCATGGACTACATCAATTTGACGTTCCCCTTCGTCTCGCTGCCCCCACCCCATGAGGGAAGAGTGTTTATCGGGAACCAGCTGGGAGGAGTCGATCTCTATCCCGGGACAGACGTCATCAAAACCGCCCGAGCCATGCTGATGATCTATAGCATCACCAGGGAGACGCATCAGGCGGAGGAACTGTCCTACGAGTGGGAGGAGCAGTTTATCCAGGAGGTATGAAATCAACCAAAAATCATCGCCATGATCATGACCCCAAGGCGGAAGATCATAGTCAACAGTTTTTTTTTAATGATGTATTATCGTGTGATCCTGCAGTATGTTTTCGGGAAGCAGTATTTGGTTGGTAGTATCTTCTTGTATAACCCTTTACAAGTTGGGTTTTTGGCCCCAAATAAAGTCCTTCAGAAGTGATCAGTTTGTGCATTGACGAAAATAATCAAGATGCTAGAAAATGGGCGTGAATTTTCTATGGAAATGGGATGGGACGTTTATCCGTCTGCCAAATGTTATTTTTTTCTTTATCAAAGACAGGGTTCCATCGTATTTTTCTTTCCCGAAATACTTTCTCAGAAATCCATCCAGTTTAGAAATGAGATTGTATCACAAGAACGTCGATCGACATACACAACATTTCTCTATTTTCATTCTATCTTCTTGATAGGTGGATAAATTCGCCGAGTCTGCAGAGCACATCGCGATCTCTTACGAAACCAGCTTCGGACTCGCCGACGAGGTCGGGGAGGCCAGCAAGCGCGTCATCCCTCTCTTCATCGCAACCTTCTGCATGCTCGTCTTGTTCGCTGTCGGCTCGTGCATCATGCGAGACTGGGTCCAGTCGAAACCGTGGCTGGGTCTGATCGGAGTGATCTCGGCTTCGCTCGCCATCGTCTCCTCGATCGGGTTCCTGAGCTACTGTCAGATCGAGTTCAACGAGATCGTCTCGCTCATGCCTTTCCTCATCATCGGTGAGTTCATATGAGATAAAACGGAGACTCGTAGTCTTGGATAAAAGTAGGAAGTCTTAGAAAATTGTAAGGAAAAATGAAAGAGAGCCGTGAAGTAGCGAACATTTTTATTGAAAAAAAGGAGAAGGGGAAGCTATTTGGAAAGCAGACAAATTTACCCGTGATGAGGTTTATCTCTTTTTTTTTCAGATAACCCACAAACTTATTAGAAATTTGGTGTAGAATATGAGTAAATTCAAGCAGATTATTTTGTAAATTTTTGTAATTTAAAAGAAAACCTTTACGAATAAAACGTTCATTCCATGCAACTGACTTGTGTCCTCTAACAGAAGTGGTACAGACGAAATCTAGGCTTTTGATTAAACTATTGATATTTCCAATGTCATATTTTCTCCAGGTGTCGGGGTCGACAACATGTTCATCATGATCGCTGGCTGGCGTCAGCTCAGCATTTACCTGCCCGTCCATGAGCGCATGGGCCAGACCTACTCCGAAGCTGCTGTCTCCATCACCATCACCAACCTCACAACCATCCTCGCCTTCATCATCGGTGCTTCCATCTCCCTACCAGCTATCCGAGCCTTCTGCATCTACGCCGGCGTCGCCATGTTCTTCGCTTACTTCTACCAGATCACCTTCTTTGGCTCCTGCATGGCGTTCACCGGCGAGCGCGAGGCGAAGAACCTTCACTGCTACACCTGCAAGAAGGTCCTGTCGAAGGAGGAGTCACCGAACAAATTGTACATGATCTTCTGCGCGGGTGGCGTACCGCAGCCGGATTCTAAGTGCAAGAAGCCCGAAGGTCACATCATCCACCCGATCATGGTCCTCTTCCGAGACTACTACGGTCCATTTCTGATGAGGCGATGGGTAAAATTCATCGCGGTAGGGATGTTTATCGCGTACATCGGGGGTGCTATTTATGGGTGTATGAACATCATGGAAGGGCTGAAGCTGCGGAACTTGGCCAGGGATGGCTCGCCGACATGGCGGTTCTACAAGGAACTGGAAGACTTCTTCAGCGAGTATGGCCCCGTGGTGAGCGTGGCCGTTACAGAACCAGTAGACTACTGGAACCAGTCTGCGCAGGACTCGTTGAACGAAACCCTGGCAGATATAGAAGCAACTCATCTGTTTCATGGTAGCGATATTAGCGTCTCCTGGTTGCGCATCTACAGTCAATACCTCAAAGCCATCTTCCAAACCAGTGAAGTCGATAAAACGACCTTCCTCACAATACTCCAACAAAAATTCTTGAAAGACTATCGCTTCAAGGAATTCGAACTCGACATAGCATTCGAATATGCAGCGGACAACGTCACCGCAATCGACATCAAGGCGTCAAGATTCTTAGTGACATCGCGCAACATGTACAATGCTATCCAAAAACGAGATATGATGCTGGAAGTCCGCGAAATAGCGAGCGAGTCTCCGTTTAACATCATCACCTTTCACCCGATGTTTGTGGTCTATGACCAGTACGTCGGGACGATGCCGAGTTTGTTTCAGACGCTGGGGATCGCGATGGCGTGTATGATGATGGTGTCCTTGATCATGATCCCTCATCCAGTCTGCGCCGTGTTCGTAACGCTCTGCGCCATCAGCATTGACGCAGCCGTCATCGGGTACATGTCTCTCTGGGGTGTCAGTCTCGATACAGTGTCCGTCATCAACATCATCCTCTGCATCGGCTTCAGCGTCGACTTCTCAGCCCACATCACCTACGCGTTCGTCTCCGCAGCGGACGAAGACCCCAACAAACGCGCCATCGCGGCGTTGTTCTCCGTGGGGATGCCCATCGCGCAGGGTGCCTTATCTTCCATGATCGCTTTAAGCCCTCTCGCGACGGCACCCACCTACCTCTTCAGAACATTCTTCAAAACCCTTTTCCTCGCCATGTCCTTCGGGGCGCTCCACGGCCTTGTCTTCTTACCAGTCATCCTATCCTTCCTCGGCAACATTATCCCCCGAAATCACTTAAGAGAAGAACAAGAACAAGAAATAGAAGTCGAAAAGAAAGACATTGATCAGTGTAATATTTATATTAACTACATGCTAGAACCTCCCGTCATAGCTGCAGCACCTGATAATGAATTCGTCGTCGTCGAAACCAAAGTCAGCACGGTATGACGAAAGCACCACTTCCTTCAGTCACCAAGTTTTATGTGAATGCTGTCGAAGTGGTTATATTCAAACTCTAACTCCAAGTGCCTCGGTATTTTTCATTTGTAGATAAGAAAAGAACAATACGGCGATATGGTTGTTAGAATTTTTATGATTGTATACAATGCAATAACTTTGAATATATCCATGAGTTGCCGTGATGATCGGCGATGGTCTGATTGGTCCCATGCTTGTTGCTAACGGATGGTAGCTATTCTTGCTGCTGGCACGACGACAAGTTGTCACGTAGCGTTGCTATTGTCAGTGTTTTAGTGCTCTTTGACATGTCGAAAATACCAATATGTTTTCTCACTGCGCAGTTTGAGATCCCGAATTTTCCCAAAATAACTTGGGAACACAACTACCAAAAGTTGATTTTCCATGCAAACTTTTGAAAGCACGCATTTTTTAGTCTCGTTACGTTCGAAATTCTGAACTTTGGTGACGAATAACAAAACCACGAGATTTTCCACGAGATTTTCATTTCCGAAACATAATGTTATTTCGGAATCGTGGACATGCTTCTCCCACTTTTCTTGCGCAGATGGGAATTCAGAACTTTGAGACATGACCAATTCATTGACATTAACGGGCTGTCTAAAGCAGACAAAATGGTATACTGACGACAAATATTACTTTCAATATCATTTTTTCTTAGGTTTGGACAAGGTAAACTATAGATTGTGCGCTATTCTTGAACGATTTGTGGGTTACATACATCGTTAATGGTAATCGTTTTCGAAGGGATGGCTTAAAAAGAGAAAACGATTCGCTTCATGTTGTATTTACGACCAAGTTGAACCATTGACTGCCATTCGGTTGTATTCTGGGGTCACAATGTACCAATTGATATAGGGTTACAGGTCAGAAACCTTTGATGAGAGACTGGTTTGATCCACCAAAGCTGCTGAGTCTAAATGCTGCTGTTCATTAATAGTCGTGATCATAACATTCATAATCTATGCTAATATGCCTTTCAGTCAGCTACTCGCTAGAAGCGGGGAATAAGGGTTTGGTAAAATGGTTCCCCATGTACCTTCGCTCATACTAGGCTGTCAGAGGACAAATTCAGTCGCGAAATTCACTGCTCGTGCGCAGCATTGTCCATTTGTCGTCCCATTAACAGGGTAATACAGGAATTATACCTTATTTTTCGCTCATAATGAAAGGAATTTTCTACCAACTCATGAAATAATCGTGTCATTTCCTGATGTGACATCCCCGTCTAACAGTCATCCCCATTCCCTGTATAATAGTCACTCAGCTGTACTGACATCACTATTCCTTTCACACATAGGGGCCGCGGAACATTTTTTGGAGGGGGGGGGGGGGGGAAGCTGAGTCCAGGGGCTGTATGGCCCCTGGCGGGGTTTTAGGAGGCGGAGCCCCCTGAAACCCTTGGGGAGGAGGGTTATGTTTTTGCAAGCCTATAATGAGCAATTTGCAATTCATATATTAAGTTTTTACAATGAATAGGTTTTAGTTTGTTTTTTTAGTCAAGGGGGGGGGGGCAGCCCCACCACGCTTCCGCAGCCCCTGCACATCATGTTTGCATGTTGGAGAATGTTCATAAGAAGAACACCTTTTAAGTCACAAACGATGTCCAAAATGATAGGATATTATATTTAGTTTCTCTAATATTTAGAGAGTGTGTTATGGGGAGGAGCTTAATTGAGTAAATAAAAATTAAAATTGTGATGATCGCTCGAAAAAAAGTGCGGTTCTTGAAAAAAGCAAATGAAATGAGCGCGCCTCGATATTTGATACAAATTCAGTCAAAAGCCTGAGGAACTATTTAGATACAGATATTAGCTGAATATTTTCTTGGAGATCGGTTAATTATCCGCTAAGTGGTATGACAACGTGGTTTGCCGATTTTCAGGTTTCAAAGAAAATCAAAAGCATAATTGTTCTTCGCTTCGAACTTTTTCACCTGTCACCAAGTGTCATTGTGGTTTTATCCAAGAGCCCAGCATAATGTCCGTGTAATCACGTTTATATGATATCAGCTGACTGATTATTGCTATTTGGTTTTTCTTGTTCCTTCTTTTCTAAAATGTCAACTATTTGTTTTTGCGATATTGTCTCATTATTCGTTACCTCAAAGTTATTTATTTGTCAGATTTAGGCAGAAGGAGAAATAGAAGAAAGGAGACAATGCGTTTGCAAAATATTGCAGTTTGTTATCAAGCTGCTGTCAATGTTTTGGACTTTAATCGGATTAAATAGATCAAAGAAAGGTTAGTCGATAAGAAAGAAGCTTCAGTTTGTTTAAAGTTTAGATAATTCTTGTCGCAAAAAAAGGAAGACAAAGGTATAGATGGCTAGAAGGCTGGTGCAACCAAAGAAACTAGCAAATCATTGAGAGAGATGACCATACTTGCGCAGGACAGAGTAGCCTGGAGGAAGTTTGTCCGTGGGGTCACCAGGAGTCGGAGACGACTCGATGGCACCTAACAACAACAATTCCTGTCGGGGTTGGTGGTTTTCGGGGGAGGGCGAGGGGCAAGGGGCATGCAATTATAGTGGATATAGTTTCTCTTTCTTAACTTCTTATAAATCAAACGCTGTAATTAATTAGCTGGATGCGTGAATCTGATGACTGAAATTTATTTGATTGCAGAACCGAGTAATATATTCTGAATATTGTGTAGGAAAATGGGTCTCTAAGATGTGTTTACAAATTTCAGCGTATGTATCATATACTCTATTTTTTCAGTTATGTTCATGATTATATGTTATGGAAAATGTGCAATTTCTGGGACGAGGGATCATTTTTTTTTTCAAACCAGAGAGTTCTTCAAGACTTAAGACCAACATTCCAGTTCATGTATGAGCTTTGCTTCATCACTTTGAATCTTAAAAGGTAACGCAAGATACCTTTATGAAAAGTCATTTTGAGTTCTTTGTGTATCACAATTCCTTTGTTTTGGTGTTTGAAATCAAGTATGAATTTTGAAATTCAACACAAGAGTTGACGCTCGAATGTAGCGCTTCTTAATATTTCGAAACAAAAACTATTCATGCGAAAACTAAGAAAGCGTAAGTTTCTTGTGAAATCTATCCTATTCTGTTCTTTTGTGTTATTTCTGAATCAACAAAACAACTGATATTATAGTGAATATTATGCAACGGTGCTATAATGATGATGAATCAAAAGTGTGATGTATGTTTTTTTTTGGTGTGTGTGTTTGTGCTAATTGTTACAAAGAATTAATTTCCCCTGTATGTCGTATGCATATTTCAGCACCATTCAATCCTCCTTGTTTTAGTAAGCTAATGAACATTGTTTTCGAGCGTTGTTGTTAGCAGAAACATTTTAATGTTTCATATCTTGATGTGGTATGATCATGTTAATTAACAACTGTAAAATCCGGTGTTTAAATCGTTGATCAGTACTATAAAAATTCCAACAAGTCCTCTTATGATAGGTGAACAATGAATAGGCATGCGTTATCTTTGTATGTGCAGAGTTTGTACGTTTTCATTAATTTGTTCGCTCGCTGACAATATCCATTCACTATGAACATGGCGGACAAAGAAAGCGGACAAAATAAACAACCTCTCATTCTACCCTTCACAATGGTTCTGGTAGTCAATAGAACAACCCTTCACAGCTATTATGTTTAATCATGTAGTTCCAGGTGAATATGCATGTGACACCTGTTCCACATATTTTAGACAATAGCAGTGAAGGGATGTTCTTTTGACCACTAGAACCATTGTGAAGGGTAGAATGGGGGGTTGTTTATTTTGTCCGCTTTGTTTGTCCGTCATGTTCATAGTGATTTGTTATGAAAGATATTATAACGAATGTTCGTAAAGAATGTCAAGATATTTGCCGTTTTGTATGTGAATGGCTTTGGCATTTCAAGGTAATTACCTGTACCGAACAGGGATTGTTGAGTGGCTACGTAGTAGTAAAGTACTGTGGCAAAATTTGACTGTATGAGAATGTATTTTGAGAGAGAAACAGAGTATTAAAAGCAAATATTCTTGCGTAAAACAATGAACATAAAGTTGTTTCTTCATTGTATTTTTTGAAATAGGAATTCGTTCTGTTTATGTTAAGACAAAAATTTCAACGAAAATTTAATAAGTGTGACACTATTCTTTTTTGGACCAAAGTCACACAAGGAAGACCGATACCAAGCCGGAAATAGACCAAACAAAATGTTACATTACTCCCAATGACTAATAATGTTGTCGGCTACCGGTGGGCTTTGAGTTGGTTAAAGGAGTTGCTATTTTCTTGGTTGGTCGAGCTGTGTGACCTCGAAGAGAAGGAGCGGATGTGAGGAGAACTGGAGGAGAATGAGAAGGAGGAGAAAGAGGAGGAGAAAGAGGAGGAGGAGGAGGAGGAAGAGGAAGAGGAGAAGGAGGAGGAGAAGGAGGAGGAGGAGGAGGAGGAGAAGGAGGAGGAGGAGAAGGAGGAGAAGGAGGAGGAGGAAGAGGAGAAGGAGGAGAAGGAGAAGGAGGAGGAGGAGGAGGAGGAGAAGGAGGAGGAGGAGGAGAAGGAGGAGGAGAAGGAGGAGGAGAAGGAGGAGAAGGAGGAGGAGAAGGAAGAGGAGGAGGAGGAAGAGGAGGAGAGGAGGAAGAGGAGAAGGAGAAGGAGGAGGAGGAGGTGGACGGGAGGACGGGGGAGGGAGGGGAAAGGAGGATCGGATTGTGTTGACCAGTTGGATACAATTTGATTTGGGTATCGTAAATATTTCCTAGACTCGAACCTGAATTTCTCTTAGTTCGTACTCAGCGGGTTTAGAGAGTTGGTTTTAGCTTAGTATTCGGTCGAGCGCCATCTCTTGTTTAATACAGTAA
This sequence comes from Echinometra lucunter, assembly GCA_029962745.1. Classification (NCBI taxonomy): domain Eukaryota; kingdom Metazoa; phylum Echinodermata; class Echinoidea; order Camarodonta; family Echinometridae; genus Echinometra; species Echinometra lucunter. The sequence continues at coordinate 23,791,535 of CM057164.1, forward strand.
ATGGAAAAAAACAAACAAACAAACAAACAAACAAACAAAAAACCATTGGCAGTTGTACTTTCTCGTGATAATACATTCCAAAATGTACTAAGTACCGAGAGTGTGGAAATAGGAAGGGAGAGGCCGGTAGGGGGGGGGGGGTAGGGGCAAATCCCTTACATGCTAGCTAAGCAGAACAGTTCTAGTTATCTTAATCATTATCACTACCATCTTCGTCATAAGCATCATCATCGTCATCATCACCATCATCACCACCACCATCACCACCATCATCATCAACATCATCACCATCATTATCACCATGATCATCATCGTCATCACAATCATCATTATCACCATCACCGTCATTATCACCGTCTATAACCAAAGCGTCATCATCATCACCACCACACCACCACCATCTTCATCATCATCATCACCATCATCATTACTGCCATCCTTATCATCTTTATGATCAGCAGAAGAACTTCAAGAGAAGAATCATCGTCATAGCTCAAAGTGTGAATCGTCATCAGCATGACATCATCATTCTTCTCTTGAGAGTATTTTGGTTACTGTCTCTCCTGATCATAAAGGTTTAATACCAGAAATAAATCATCCCCTGCCCACGTTTAGATCCTAATCTGAGAATCAAAATATATTATTATTACCGTTATCATTGTTATTATTTATTTATTTATCTATTTATCTATTTATTTATTTAAATATTCATTCATTTATTTATTTGACAAAATTATAAAAAAAAGCACAGGTATAGTACATCGATAGCAGCAGACATATACATGAAAATGAAAGAACATGAAAAAAAGATTAGGGAGCAACAAGTGGGTCGGGGTGCACAAAAGTGAAGCACAACACCGTTTGCACGGAGGCATGTGCCCCTGCACATGCTACTCCCAAGTGTGCTCTGTAATCTACTGCACCCACCCCCGACAAGGATCACATTAAAAAAAGAACCCCCCCCCCCCCCCCAAAAAAAAAAAAAAAAAAAAACTCTTAGGCAACTGTTGTATAACTTTACCATGTGATAATTATGTTGATCTTGTTTGTGGTGGTAAATCTATGCAAAGATTGTCATTTTTGTCAAATTTTGTTGGTTGATGGTTCAGTTAGTTGGGCTTTTGAATTTGGTTCACACGGCATTGGAGGAATTCCTTCTTACAGGTACCCATTTAACACCTGGGTGGAGAGTGGCAAGTGTGGACTAAAATCTTGCCAAAAGACACTAGTGCCTTGCCGGGGTGCCCTGCTGGGTTTCAACCCACGATCTTTGCATCTTTTACATCGGTTCGCAATGAAAATTATGTTATAGTTCTCCCCTCTAGTGAAAAATTCATTTTCGTAATCATCAGACAATGCACGCATAAGCAAAGAAAACAAATGCAATAGCTGTGATTTATGAATATTCATATTTTTTTAATTTGTATTCATATTCAATTAACATAAATAGATCTCATTAACAAGAAAGAGATAGACCACTCACGGAGAAAGAGAGACAGAGATTAAAGATGAGAAACACAATTTAATATTCTTCAAAGTTTATACAAGACAGGCAATATACAATATACAAAAGAAAGAGATTAAAACCCCATCAAATTCTGCAATACCCCTCCCTAAAACCTCTCTCGATATAATCATTAAAAACTACTATTGTCTATGCTTACTGTTGCTAGTGACTTCCTACAACCAATGCAGCGGCTCTTTGCACGTGCCCTGCGGAAGGCTGTAGCCCCATTAGTCATAATGTTTCAAGATATTGAATTAACTTCAATGAGACACATATATGAGTGTAAGATGAATATCAGCAGAGGCATAAAATACAGAGAATGACTAGGCTTTAATGACCTTTACCAACCAATTGTTATCTGATAGCATAGTTGCCACGCCCTTTGAGAAGTTAGGCCAAGAATTAATGCACTTTCCTACTCCTAAACCTTGGCCACTGTCTTACAAAAAAGTCTTGATCAATTCAGACCAATCGCAAGTCATCTTCATCATTCACAAAGTTACAATTACCTATCACCTATGATTTTTTAAAATAAAAAGATGACTTCTGATTTATTCAATTCAATCATAACTCTTTCCAAGACAAGGCCAAAATTTTCTTGTGAATGGAAGTTATAATGCTGTAAGTTGGATCAAACTACAAATCTTGTATATGATTAGTTCTCTATATGTAACTGGCAACATTAAACCCGTGTGATGTACTCTACCTCTCCTTATACCAAGCAAATGATTACATAATATCTTATATGGAATAATCACAAACACGTCTTTGTTTCCATTTTCCATACTTTTTTAATTCATTGACATCTTAAGAAAAATGCAACTTTACACCCACAATGGAAATAAAGACAGAAACATAATGTACATGCCGAGAATTTGAAGTGAGTGAACATTTGTGAATGTTGCATATTCCTGCAGAAAATAAGCCCCCTCCAATGTTGCTCTGCTGTTAAAACCAAGGCTTGTCACAAACTACCAGATCGTGAAGCCAGACTGGAGCCCCTTTGCTTTTTCTTTTAATCATTAAAAAATAAATGAATACAGAGAGGAAAAGGCTTGCTAAAACACTCCTTCCCTTCCTCTTTCTACAATAAAATGGCAATCACAAGATAACTTGGCACTTATAAAAACCGAATGAAATTCAACTTGAGGGAATAAACCCCAAATGAGCAAACACATACTTCGAAAGAACAAAACGGAAATTCATTTCAAAAGATTCCATCACAAACAGAACATGTATAAAAATCATATCCACATACCTTATTCCTAATCAAGTCTATGCTCTTGCTAAACTAATCTGGTTACTGCTTCACTTTCTGTCTTATTCTTTTAACAAAAACTTTCTCTCTTTGCAATCATTTACTAATCAAATAAAAAATCACTTTCCTTTTTATATATCTACCTACCTTATTTTTTATCTCAATTAACATGGCATCTATGGAAAAAAATATACACATGAAGTATATACACAATTTCTCTTGATCTCTGGATTTGTGCTACAATATCATAATTAGCTTTCTTCAGTATTCATGGGGATATAGTATGATAGAATAATATACATCACAAGGAGAAAAGATAAATGTATTTGACTCTATTTTCAAAGCAAGAATTCAGCTCAAGTTATGCAATATCTTCTTAATATTCTAGAATTTCTTTATATATTTGTTTAAATCAGAAGACACAAAAAAATTGCATCCTAAAATGCTGCATGTTCATCCCCATCCTTACTGGCCCAGGCATAAAATTTTTCATTATTTCGTTTCTTCCGACAAAGCAAGAACTAGGGCACAACTGAAGTTTTAGGCTCACTTACTGCAGTTGTGGTGTACAGATGTACACTTGAATTATTTCTTTTCTTTCCAATCCTTCTCACAAACAGCATATGAGAAATGTTCAAACTTGGGAAGTACAAAAGCTGAATCTGTACAGACAGTTTTCATGACTGATGGGATGTCCCACTGAAACTGTACAGTGAAGGGCTAGTCACATATCAGCAATATTGAATTACTACATTGTTTCAAATGATATCAATTTTCATACTTTTGTAAAAGAGGTATTAGAACTCCTCAATCTATGTGAACCCATAGAATACTAAACCTAAGGGCCACCGCATAGTATACGATCCGACTGCGAACCGATTTTTGAAGGGCGTGCGCAAATGCATGCGCGCAATTTTCAATTCCTGTGCGGCTGGCAGAAGGGTGGTAGCTCAAACGCGCGCTACGCTAAATGTACAGTGTGAACGCGCGTTAACGCCCATCCCCCAGCCGTACAGAAGTTAAAAATAGCGTACGCGTAAATGCTTACGCTCTTCTGCCAGCCGCACGATGAAATGGCATTTTGCATTAAATATGAAAGTTAAAAAAAGTACAAGTATTATTTTGAAGCTGGGAATAGTGATAGGAATACTAAAATTGCAGTTTTAGTTAAGAGCAAGCCTTGTGGATGGAGTAAATGCCAAATCAGCTTCGAATCGTAGCCGATCGCAAGATTGCTATGACGTCACTACGATTCGAAATTGAGTTTTGCTTTTATTCCTATACAGGGAGGCTTGCAATAGCCTGGAATTTTGACTTTAGTATTCATAGGACTTTTCGGAACTTTGATCATTAAAATTTTACGTTTGAATGTTCATATCAAATGCCATAATTTCTTTTTTCCAAAATCGGATCGCAGACGGGTCGTATAGTGTGCAGTGGGCTTAAGATAACTCGGGCTAGAGTCTTCAAAATCACATCATATCCAACGGGTTAACCCATTCACAGCAGGAAATATTTGAAGCCTTATTTGATCAGCTTTTCTTCTGTAAATTGGCAACATCAGTATTTTTCTTTTATTGCTACATTTTACTTATAACAGGTCGTATATCTGAAATGAACATAAATTGATGGAAGGTATGTTGAGAAGTTAAAAAGTTGTCAACTTGCAAAGTACACCGGTGATTTCGAACTTTCCATCACGTTGCATACAAGAATTCTAGTGCTTATTTTCATTTTTGAAGATGAAGATTCTGTCAGGAATGGGTACATAAGCATGGATATTCCTGTATCTAACATGTCTTCTACACAGGCTGATTCTAGACATATCTATTTCTTGTTGATACACGACCAGCCAAGAAGCAGTGGACATGGAGAAATCTATACACCTTACTCGGGACTTGGGGACTAAACTCAAAACAAGTGGAACTCTAGCTTTACAGGGAGAAAATGCAGCATAAACTCTTGTAATATATCTACAAGAGACATTTCTTTAATAAAAAAAAAAAAGAATAAGAAGATGATCCTTGTATCTCTCCCCACATATTTGGGGAGAAACACTGACAAATTGCACATTTCTCTATATATCACACCAAGAATATAAAATAGAATTTTGACATGACACTGCTTCAGAACACACAACAAAGACTATTCCGAACTATGCACTTGGTCTTTAGTTCCTATGATCCACTGAATAAAAGATGTCATACTGGCTTCGCTTAATGAAAAGATGGTAAAAATACAGGAATGGCTATTTTGGAGATATCTTTTAATTTCTTCAGAAAAAAGAAAAAAAATCTCCACAACATATATAATTTCTCAGCCCTTATCCTAATCTTATACCTAGCTTCTCATATATATTTCTCTCACAACAAAGTAAGAATCTTGTTTTATCTGTAAATCAAATGCACGCAATTATCATCCAGGACACAGCAAAATTGACACATACCAAGAAATGTAGGGAAAAGCAAACTATTGAAATCAATCACACACACTATGAACATGGAAGACAAAGAAAGCGGACAAAATAAACAACCTCTCATTCTACCCTTCACAATGGTTCTGGTAGTCAAAAGAACATCCCTTCACACCTATTATGTTTAATCATGCAGTTCCAGGTGAATATGCATGTGACACCTGTTCCACATATTTTAGACAATAGCAGTGAACGGATGTTCTTTTGACTACCAGAACCATTGTGAAGGGTAGAATGGGGGGTTGTTTATTTTGTCCGCTTTCTTTGTCTGTCATGTTCATAGTGACATATCCTTATAGGGAGTGAGGAATGATCTAATGCTACTTTATCTTTTTTTTATTTAAAAAAAAAAGAGAAAGGAGGAAATAAATTCGTTTTTTTGAGGCAAGAGCATTTAAGTGAAATTCTAAGCTGTCATGTATGACATTGTATTTCCCTTTAGGCTTTTAGAGTTTATATTTGTCGATCTTGTTTCATCATATACGCCTAAAATTTGATTTAAAAAAAAAATAAAATGAATGGAATGTGTAAAAAGCAGAGCAATGTAGTGAATTACAAATCTACGGTATCTCAGTTACCAAGACCTGTGCTAAGAGCACTCTCATAGTCTGGGCCCTGTTTCATTAAACTTGTTATCAATAACAAGTTGCAACAACTGTTATAAGCTACGGAAATCCTTGCATCTGATTGGCTGAGAGCAAATTTGTCATAGAAATGTGGCAGCTGTTCCTGATAACAAGTTTTATGAAATGGGACCCAGATCACTGAAACTGAAAGGACATCAGTTTAAGATGTGAATCATTTACTTTATGTGTTTCATGAATGAAACCCCGATGCTATGAAAAACTACAGTACCAATTAAAAAAACTATTTCCATTGTCTATTAGTATTGAGAGGCCTGTTGTTAGAATTCAATTTAATGGTGACAAATGGCAGGTTTGCTAGTAGTGCATTTCTCGTGCATTAATTAGCAAAGAGAGCTCCCAAAAAAGCAAATGTTTTGAATAAAATCTCGAACACAGAACAAAGCACATTTGCGAGTAAAGAATGCTTGAAGCACAAATTCTTGAAAGAGAAGAGACGCCTGCGCCTCCCCCGTATCCTACGATGCTTTCTGTCCTGTCATGTTGGCAACACTGTTACACATAGAATATCACACTCTGTGTATCTGTATCATCTATGCTAAACCCTATGCTCTTTTCTCTCATTATCAACTCAAACCAACTGAAAACTTGCAAAGAGTCACTTTTCTGTCTTTTTTAATTGCCCCCTCGCAATAACAACTGTGCCCTCTCACACTTTAACCCACTGGGTACGGGATTCGCATGGCCTCTGTATTAAGCCTATGGGAAGGAGATAATTCGAAAACCAACTGGTTAACATTGCAAGTGAAGAGAGGAAATTTCTTTCTCTCCAATAATCAGACAAGGAATTATTGAAAAGCATATTCCTGACTTAGTTTCTCTGAATGCTTGCATCGTAGCACACTGCCAAAACATGGAATGATGTACAAATTGGCCAGGAAGATTTGCTATTGGTCATTTTCACTCTGAAGGATAATCTATCCTAGATGCACACCCCATTTCATTTTTAAAATTTCAAGCTAAAATTGTGCCAAGTCCATAGAAAAATAAACATAATAAATAAAAAAAAAACACAAAACCAGGCATATGGTGCTCTGAAGAAGTAGATATTTGGTCAGTTTCTAAATGTCTACACAACAGGAATTGATATTGTCATTTTACATGAATTGATGAAAGAATAAAAACATTCTTACTTGAACGGTTAAATAACTACCTTCTCAAAAAAACAATGAGCATTTTGAATGATGATGTATGATACTGTACAGGATACAAAATTGGCTGAAATGGAGACTATGTAATTCTATTTTGTGAGCTATATTTACAGCTGTGCTGACATTTCTACCAGCGTAATTACATGGCAAAACGTCTTGATTTCCAAGTATAAAAGACAAACATGAAAACATCTTCGCTCTAGATGTTACAGCGGTCAATTCTTAAAATGATTTAGCCACAGTTAGACGTGCGATTGGAAAGGCAATGTAATGTTCTCTACATGCAGGTTCTCTCAATCTGCTAAATGGGAGAACGATGTTGCAATGCAAAAGACACAAAGCATGTTTGTATTTTTTTTTTCTCCCCACATTCATAACATGAGTGCCTTTAACAGAGAGACAGGAGTACCTTTTTGATTTCATTTTAAATTCACACATACAGGACCTTTTTATCATACTGATATATACTTATGATCACAGAATATAGACAGTTGAGGCAAATCATCTCTACTTCTATACTGTATTGGTAAAACTGAAGGGGGTTTTGTAATACCACAGTAGACACGATTATATGGGAACTAGTGTAAAAAGGATATATCCTATCGTTTCAAACACTTCACTGCCGTATGTTACTATTATGGCTAGATGCCAACATTGTTGCTTTTTATTGATTTGGAAAAGAAAAGCAACATTTGTGTATGATCCATCGATCAATTTTGCTCCTACATCATGCTCAATCATCCTCAACTGTTGTTACATAGATGAAATATTACAATAAAGGCTCACAACCTGGTTGATGAGATGGAATTTTTATGAAAGAAACAGGCCCTCCATTCTCGTTCTTTTCCCCCACAATGCATCAAACCAACGACAACCACAAACACCACCATCCCCCCATGCCAACGTTCCAATGGCTATTACACCAAACAATTGAGCTAAACAAAAAGGCTTCCATTGTGGTGTAGTAACCATTTCATTTACTTGTTCATACCTAACTTCTTTTTCTGTTGTTTGACTTAAATTTTTTTCTTCTCAGCTACCATACTTTTGCTTATTTACATATGGGGGCGGGAGACGGTCTCACTTCGTCACCGCGCTCCCGCTGGGATCACATTGGAGAAGCCTGACTATTGAGGGGTCTTGTTTTGCACCCTTGATGAATTCAGCCAGAGATAGTTTGCCGTCGTCATTCTCGTCCATCAGTCGGAAGATCTTGTCTGTCCTCTTCTCTGGCGTTGACTCATCCTCCGGCATCTTCATCACCGTGCCGACCATCTTGTAGATCGCCTGTATGCGGAAGGGTGGGGTTGGTGGATGGTGGAGGAGGAGTAGGAGGGAAAGAGGGATGCAAGATGTGGGATGTGAGATGCAGAATGATGCAGGATGGTGGAAAAAGGAATGCAGGATGTTGGGTTGGAGTGGTAGTAGAGGGGAAGAGGGATGTAGGAGGTGGAATATAAGATGGAGAATGATGCAGGGTTGGGGTGAAGGAAAGAGGGGATGTGGGCAAGTGGGGTGCAGGAGGTGGGATGTGAGATGCAGAATGGTGGAAAAGGGAATGCAGGATGTTGGGTTGGAGTGGTAGTCGAGGGGCAGTGGGATGTAGGGGGTGGAATATAAGATGGAGAATGATGCAGGGTTGGGGTGAAGGAGAGAGGAAAATGTAAGATCTCAGATGTGAGATGCAGAACGATGTGGGAAGTGGAATGTGTGATGTGGGATGTATGATGCAGGATGCAGGTTTGAAGCAGAACGTGTGACAAAGAAGATGTAATGCAGGAAAAGTTGGGATGCAAGATGGTTAGAAGGGGAAGAAAGGTAGCAAGCCAAAACAGGTTGTCGATAGAAGAGCAAGTAGGAAAGAGAAGGGTTATATGGGAAGAGAAAAAGAGTGACGTATATTCATTATTAAAATACCAAGTCACGTTCTTAACTTAAGGGTGATCCCAACCACAAGGATGAACTTATCATCAATTACTAAACTCAGTTACCAATTTTGGCAACTTTTTTATCATGAAGCAAACGGCTTTCGACGGGTCGGATCCACGTGTAATTTCTAGCAGTTGTGGGGTTGAAGATTCATTAGTTGCTGAGATTAAAAAGTAAATTTTCCTTTTTGCTGGTCTTCTAGCTCTCTTCAACAGCCTCTAACAGTACCACTGCATCTACATGTACAGCCATTTGATTAAGGTCCTGATCTCAGGGATGGGGGGGGGGGGGCACTGGACATAAATGTATAAGCTTGATAAAATGCAAGAGGACAAGGCCCAATATTAATGAAAGGGTGTGGAAGATTAGCTATGTATCACCTTCTTTTAAGAGTATCTTTCCCTCTCCTTCACTTACTCCATTACTTCTTAAATCCCTATTCCCTTCCCCTTTTTTTCCTCTGTCATTTCTGCCATTTAATTTGCGAAAGACACTTGCCCATGTAGCTATTTCACTGATCACATTTGGAGGTGTCACGGCTTAGTGGTTCACTCATGTGACTCTGAATCAAAAAGTTGAGGGTTCAAATCCCAGCCTGGCATGAACGTCTGTTCTGCCATCCAATGACAAAAGGAAACAACTCTGATATTTTCAAAAATTCACATTTTCTTGATTTGGGGTACTTTTTTGAATGCTCTGCATGATAATGAAGAAATCAAGGTCACATGACCCCCAATGTCCGAAATACAGACATATCAAAAGGAAGCAACTCCATAGATTTCCACATAAAATAGTGACATATTTCCTTTCTTTTACTAAGAAATTCATTCTACAGAGTTGCTTCCCTTTGTCGTTGAAGGGCAGTGTTGGCAAGACATTAACCCATGTTTGCCACCTTGAACTTTGACTGTTGTCATAATGATTTCTCGTTAAGCACTTGGTAATGTAGAGCCACACACAAGTGATTGACAAAAAAAAAATTAGAGAATTAATAATGTTGCCACACCAACCTTTACAATTTCGAGCATTTCCTGCCTTGAGATATATCCGTTGCCGTCTAAGTCGTACATGCTGAAGGCCCACTGCAACTTCTGCTCCAGATTCCCTCGTGACGTTACACTCAGGGCACAGATAAATTCACGGAAGTCAATGGTGCCATCACCGTTGGAGTCGAATGTGCGGAATACGTGCTCAGCGAACCTTGATGCATCGCCGTAAGGGAAAAAGTTTCCATATATCTTCTTGAATTCCTCTACTGTTAGGTGTCCACTTGGACAATCTGGGGGAGAAATCAAACAGGGAGAGACGGAGAGGGAAAACAATGATGACAAAGTCTTGAATATACAATTCAACTTTGTTTTCCAGAAATGATATAATAGTACAAGAGTCCTAAACAGGTTCAGCAAATAACATTGAAAATCTACTTAATAGAGTAGACATTTTATTAAAAAGTGCAAGAAGAGAAATGCAAGTTTCCCCTATTTTGAAAAAAAGCAGAGAAAGAGAGAAAGAGAAACAGACAGACAGAAAGAGAGAGAGAGAGAGAAAAAGAGAAAGAAACCCCCAATTCAACACCAATCCAACGTGTACATTGGGAGGCCCCTGTAATTATTCTCATGTATGAACCAATTAAAATGCAGTAAAGTCTGTGTCGCTGTGCCCCCGCAAACCTGGTCTGGGATGCCAACTCAATTCATTATCTATTAATGAAAACAACCTCAGAAGGTCGCAAATATGTCCTATCATTATTGCTGTCATCTTGTGGGTTCTGCTGTTACATGTATATAATTAGCTTTCACGGCAGTAGTCTACATGTACACAACACAGCACTGTGTTACTGGGAAGGCAGGCACAAACCCTGGTTAGTCAAAATGTGTATTAGAGTCTGAACCATGAGTCTAACATAGCTGATACAGCACTATACGTCACAGCTAGAGACTGGTAAAATTATACTCAAGGCTCTATGGCACTTTATTTACATTGTAAGTGTAAAAATAGGGTCTCTTTAGGCAGACTAGCACTGTGTTGTCTTTCTCAATGACTTGTACATGTACGCGTTTAATGATATTTTGTTTAGAATTTGAATCAAAACGGAGGGGTAAAATGAAAATCACCCATATAGGGTCCCCAATAATTTGAATTAAAAACCATTTAGTCTAACAAAGCAGCAAACTGAGCAATTTCTCTTTTCTAAGATCAACTAGCAGCGGACTTGATTATACCAAATTCTTCTCCATATGAATTATAATACTTAGGCCTACTTATAAATACTGTACACATTTTTTCTGCATGTACCACATGTAGTACAATTACAGATGGAATATTAAGACTTATGCCCCAGAGCAAGAGAAAGAGAAAGAAAGAGAGAAAGTGGGATTTAAAAACATGATATAGAGAGAACATTGGAGAGATGTAATGCAGTTCAGAGTTACAGTGATAGATACATACAAAAAGACAAGCAATTTAAAGGGATAGTCCACCCCAGAAATTTCACTGTTTCAATAAAAGGAGATAAATTTGAATAGCATTTTTAAAAAGAAATGAGCAAAATCGGTCAAAGAATAAGAAAATTACACTCATTTACATTTTCTAGTAAACTACTCTCAGCTCTGCAAATTGGCAACACTGATGACATCATATGCGAGCAGGTCTCCATTCACTTTTTACATGAAATTTCATGTTTTCTCAATTTTCTTGGAAGTTACACATTTTCTAACCCCCATAGTCAATGTATGTTCAGAAGAATTGCTTTTTACATAACATACTTTGAAGTTTGACTATGGGATAAGAAAATGTGTAACTTCCAAGAAAATTGAGAAAATGTGAAATTTCATGTACAAAGTGAATGGAGACCTGCTCGCATATGATGTCATCAGTGTTGCCAATTTGCAGAGCCTAGAGTAATTTACTAGAAAATGTAAATGAGTGTAGTCTTCTTATTCTTTGACCGATTTTGCTCATTTCTTTTTTAAAATGCTGTTCAAATTTATCTCCTTTATTGAAATAGTGAAACTTCTAGGGTGGACTTTCCCTTTAAGGGGGAGGAGGGATGGGAGGTGAGGCAGACAGCATGAAGTGACAGACAGAGAAAGAGAAAGAGAGAGAGAGAGATAAAAGATGCAGAGGAACATATAGAAAGATAGGGAGAGACACAGACAGGAAGATTGACAGAAAGACAGAGGTCTACATGGAATGAATGACATAATAACTGGCTATTTGTATAGATGGCGTCAGAGTCTAGCAACGCAGCAATCTCGGGTGCTATTTTAAGATGCACATAATTAAAGGTCTGTGCAACTCAAGCACCTTTACTACTTTACTAAATGCGGCCATCACTGTTTGATTCATTAGACAGATGGCATTTGTTAACAAGCATTAATACACGATTTGGCTCAGTCAGTAAACCTTTGTAAATAAGTACCATGGGTACCATGGTAATTTTATGGTGCTGGCATGGTACTTTCCTGGTATTGATGGTAATTTAGTCAAAATACCATGGTACCAAGTGTCTGCCTATGGAAGCAAAGATTGTGGGTTTATATTTATCTATACATTTGGATAGATGATAGATAGATAAAATGGTCTTTATTAAAAAAATCTCATGGATCGCAACCAGAGGTTGAATTGTACATGGGTTACAAAAATAATAAGTGCATAATATATTTAATTACAATTTAAAATTTACAATCAAACATAAGATAGGTACAAGAAACAAATTCAAATATATCAATCAGCAATCAGGAATTATTACAATTATTTAAATTCAAGTTTAAAGTTTCATGAAAATCCGTATAACTAGTACTAATTATTACATATTACTTTAATGATTTGTTGACACATATTTATGTTAGGTTGGAGATGACAATTGAAAACCAAGAAACAGAATAGAATGCAAAATATAACTCGATTTGGGTGGTGGAATTCAATACAGATAATCAATTCCAAGAATTAATAACAATTATATTCCTTGACTAGATTAGAAATTCCAAAAGTTTTGTTATTTTCAATTAATTCATCCATACTTTTCATTAAAAAAGAAAATCTCTTGATATGGCCATGAGTAAAGATAGTGATATTAGAAAGCACCATTATTTACTGGCCATACCAAGAGATTTTTCATTTCTGAATGAAAGTTACTGATGGCACTGTGGTAAAGCGATCAACGCCCTGACTCTCATGCAAGAGGTCCTGAGTTCGATCCTCGTCCAATGCTTACATTCTTCGACAAGGTGTTTTGCACATACGTGTATCCTTCGACCTAGGTGTATTACTGGGGTAATAATTATTGCAGGGCCCAGGGCCCAGGGTCAGGATTCTGAAAACTGTTTTATCTTCTATCTTATCTTCACTCTTTTAACTGTCATAACAAATTTTGAAGGCAAACTTGTGATTGGTTTGAAATGCACAAAATCCAAGTCAAAAGTGTGTGGTGTAAGTCAATGGCGTACCTTATTTCTGAATGTTATGACAATTGAAATAAGACAAAAGATAACACAATTTTCAGAATACCGGCCCAGGGGAAGAGCAGTAGTAATACTGATGGGGCTACCCTGGGTAAATTATCATTTCATTATTATGAAAGACAGGACACATTAACCCAAAGAGGTACAGCGTCTCCTTTAGGAGACACTTTTGCAGTATCTGTTGGTCCAGAATGTTGGGCAGTACATATCATACATGAGCAGAAAGAGAAAAATGCACTGAAAAATTTGAGTCCATTCCCAACGCCATATGGTGAGGCATTCTTGAATTAGAGCAATTTAATTGTAACTAATCATTAAACTCTTTAAATTGGCAACACAGTGAATAATACATAATCACTATTTCTGTGTTCAAATTGGCAATTTCTGATTAAATTTTACAATTATAATTCATTTTGGTTCATGTTATATCCATATTCATTTTTCCAACCTATGTAAGCATGAAAAAAAAGTTTTGTTGCCAATTTGAGGATTGAAGATGATTAATTTAGACCTCAAGAAAGCTCTGTACTGCTATGGGTTAATAGAGCCACCCTTTTGAGAAAAAAATTCTGAAAAGTGAAACCTCCACCAGGGGAAAAAGAAACAACCTGACAGACTTCATATCTGTAGTGTCACCATGGGCAAGGTACAGTATATGAGGGCAAGGGAAACGTAAAAGGTCTTTTGATGAATACAGCCTTTATGTACCCTTGGACCAAACACCAATCACAGATAACCTTGGACGCAATATCAGGTTCATTGGGTTTCTAATAGGATGCACTCAGTAATGCATTAGTGAGAGAGAGAGAGAGAGAGAGAGAGAGAGAGAGAGAGTGGGAAAGAGGGAGTAATGGAGGGGCTGATAGAGAAGGGGGCAAGGTGGAGGTATCCAGAGTGTGAGAGATAGAAGGGGGTGGGGGAGGGACAAGGAAAGGAGAGAAAGGCAGACAGAAAGTGGGATGAACTCATGGAAAATTAAATCAAGTTCAAGATGATTATGTTGGTGAATAGCTTCACTCCAACTCAACCACATTAGAGTGCATTTAGGGCCAGCTAGAGGGGAAAATATTCATTCACCCTGCTTATGGGATAGACAGAGCCTACAAGCCCTACATACCGGTATACGGTTTGCAGAAATGCCTATTTCAGGCTATTTGTACTCTTGTAAATTCCATTGGTCGTAACATGTGCTCCAGCGACAGTTGCTCCATGTCAGTTTGCATACTAAAACCAAGTGAACTATACCCCTGGACTAAGACTATACCAAACCCTAACCCTAACCCTAACCCTTGTGGCACAACAGCTTTTTGTCTTCGCATACAAACTTTACTCTGATTGGACCCAGGTTTGAACCGGAGTCATGTCTTTTGGATGGTGACGTTAAAGGTTGGTCCCAGACGTAAATAATCATATCTCATTGATACACATATTATAAAAACATAATTACACAAACACACAAGGTACTCAGATTTTTTTTTTATGACACGGGTGTGAGGCCTGGACCTTGAACCCCTAACCCATCTTTAGGGGCAAATTTTAAGAGAAAATGGATACCCATGTTTAGGGATTTCTCACAAAACATAGACCCATGTTAAGGGATTTGTCATCAAAACTGGACCCGGTAGTTACGTAGCAGAGATTTGAACAGAGATTTCTGATTTTTCTGTGAGTTTTCTTACATTTCTTTCCTCAAACCTCAAGAAATGGATTGAAAAATACACGAGGCACAGGAGTTTGGGATACCACCCATGTTTAGTTATTTTGCTGAAAATGTGAACCCATGTTAAGGGATTTTTTTTAAAGAAAACTGGACCCATGTTTAGGGATTTCTTGTGAAAAAGCAACCCATTAGGGCGGCACATCCCCATATATATATATATATATATATATATGTTAAAGTACCCCCCCCCCTCCGGGATTTGGACCGAAAGTAAATGGATTCCTGCAACAACAAAAAATGATAAAAGGTAGACATATTTTATCCTCACCTTTAAGAAAGCCCTTGTACCATTCTTGTAACTCATGCTCGTTGAATTCTGTGTTCTCTCTCAAATCTGTGAGCATTTCTGGCCTCAGTTTACTGTTCTGCTTGCCCATCTTCCTCTAGTACCACCCTTCTGTCTCTCCGAGAATCACGTCCCCCTCCCTCTGCCCTTCTGTCTCTCCAAGAATGGTATCTCCCGCCGCCTGTCCGTCTGTCGCCCTCTACCTGCACTCTCTCTCTCTCCCTCTCTCCGGTCTGAGCCTGCTGCCTTTGCTTGTTGTAACAGTGCCCGCGAAAATTGAATTCTAAAAACGGCCAAATCTCTCAATCGCCGATGATGCCTGAGTGGTCTTTTGTCCAAGAAAGCTGGCAGAAGTATCTGGAAGACAAAAGCAAGTGGTTCCAATTACAACAGCAGGGGAAAAAAAGACTTGCATTTCATTTAAATATTACAGGGCTTGGCAACACCCCACATATGTAACTGAAACTTAAGCAGGGGCAGTGCTACGGAGAGGGGGGGCAGGGGAGCAACCACCTCCCCTATGATTCTTCAAGTGATAAAAAAAAAAGAGGAGAAAAACAGAGAAAAGAGGAGGAAGAAGAAAGAAGAATATGGGCAATAGAGAGTTGGGTCATGCGGCGCCGCCCCTGGACACAAGGGTCCTTGAATCATCCCCACCTCTCCCTTCATTTTGGAAACACTTGCAGATTTAGGAAAAACATTATTACAGGTACAAAAAGAGACATATTTGTTTTTTGAAACTCAATGAACACAAAACAATAATCAATTTTTTCACCAAACGATATATATATATTCTTGTAAAAAAGATTACAACAGATATATCGAAATCCTTTTTATGCTAAAATATGAAGCCACATCAAAGTTAAGCTAAGATCCAACAAGCAAATGTCTGATCACCATCAATGTGAAGCCATATCTTCATAAGAAATCAGTCAAGTCTAGTGTTCCATGAGAAAAAAATCTACTAGGTTGGGCATGAGTGAAAGGAAGCCATGTAACAAATGCTGAGAAGTGACATTTCTGAATTTAAATCCCTGGTGTTATTGAACATCCGAGAGAGGACTGGAGAGGATGAATTTGTCCTCATCTTGCCAGAAATTAACAGCAGCGTACGCTGATCAATGTGGTATTTGGAAGTAGATGACAGGAAAATAAGGACGTCTATATTTCAGGAATCTTTGATAGGGAGCTCTCGCTCACCCCTCGCTTGCCTAGTTACATCTGCCTAAGGCTGCTTAATCAGAAAAAAAAAGATGATATTAATAACTGAGCCCACCTATTTGTAATTAGCCACATCTGTCCTGTTACCGGTGGCAATGAGAGGTAGCTTTTGTGACTGTCTTCCCCCAAATCAGTCTTACAAGCACAGTGATCAGGTAAATAAACTATTTTATTGATGAAATATGTCAGAAGAGGGAAGACCAAATAACGCAAAAAAAAAAAACCAAAACATTTTTTGAGCCCACAGAGTGAGACTGAGGCTTAAATTAATGCTGAACCTATAAACTGGTTTCAGAGACTGGCTGGTTCCTTGGAAATAAGAGAATTTGTCGCTAGGCTGCCAGAATAGCTCGAGCACCATGCGAACCTCCTGGCTGGCAAAAGGTGTTAAATCCAGCGCAACATGGTATTTTTTTCGAGTAGCACACGGTACAATTAACACCCTTTTGCCAGCTGGGTGATTTTTATCATACTCTAGGCGTTGAGCAAATGCCCTTCTGCCACTCAAATGAATTCAGTAGTCAATGAGTTAAGAGATCATTCATTAAGTTAGCTCAAGATGATGAGAGACAGTGCTCTACTTTGGTAAAGTAGCATTAGATTACTCTTCATGACTGACAACAATATGGTTTCAGTGACTCCCCCTCCTCCCCCATCAGCCTTACATCAAAAAATACAGAAACAATGGTCATTTTCCTGGTTAGCAATGCCAAGTGCACATAAGTCCTGTAGTAGCGAACAAAACTCATAATTCTGGCAAATGCAATATCTTGGTAACTTCATTTTGTTGTGATTTTCATATATATTTCAAGGGATCTCAGATATACTTATCAACTATCCTAGAAATCTAACAATTACAACACATTCTTCTTGTGCAGGCTATCCATTACTGTTAATTTGCTGTTAAAAACAACAGATTACGATGATAAAAAAACAAAGTTGAGTGGCCTCTTCCGTACTAGGCATTTATTAATCATATCTATACCTGGCAGCATTAAACAACTCATCTCGGAAATGAGCCATCAAAATTAAGAGGAAATGATTATTGCAACATATTCGCAGCTTTATTTCTTGGAGTGGCGTCACTAGACAGAGTGTCATTTATCATCTATAGCTGATTACACTGGGGTATTCCCCCAATCATTCTTTGGAATAGTCTGCAGGTACAAACCCATGTCAGCTGAAATGTGCATTAAAGTGTCTGGTCTTTGAGACTAACATACATGTAGCCTCTGTATGATAGCTGACAGTACCTGTCCATGATCTGATGCAGTCAGAGATTGACAAAGTTAGGCTTTGCTTAAGGCCATACATATATTGAACATGAGTGTCAAAATAGGGTATGTGTCTGCAGACTAACTCGGGAACATATTGGCCCTAGGCCTAGTGTACTATTTTATAAACGATTTCTCACCAGAACACTGGCTAGTTGGTGCATGTACCAATAATTCACACCCCCCCCCCCCCCCCAAAAAAAAAGATCAGTTGAATCTACACTCTACAGTGTATGATGAAGCAAATGAAACAGATCGGAAAAATCACTGCTGAAAACACATTGGCATCTACATCAGGGAACAATAAAAATATTTTCCACAACACAGACTAATTTGACTGTAAATTTTAGTTACATGTACATGTACATGTAATTTATATTTTTTGTTGCAGAGAAGAGCGATTAATATTAAGTTTAACTGTAACTAATCACTTAACTCCTTAACTTGGCAACACAGTGAAAATTGTATGAACACTATATCCTTGTGCAGATTGGCATTTTTGTTTTTATTGTTTATTTTTTTCAATTCTGCAGCTACAGTATTTATTTTGGTCAATTTTCCATTCCTATTTTTTTTTTCCTGTAGTCTGTAAGAGTGGAAAATGGAAATAACTGTTGCCAATTTGAGGAGTAAAAGCTGATTAGTGTAGACCTTAAGAAAGCTTGTAACTGCTGTGGGTTCATTATCATATTGATAGCACAGGGGATTTACAAACAAGTCCCAGTGGAACCTTGCTTTGTGCATCAGTATGCGCAATCCTAGAGGTCTGTAAAAGGCTTGTTCACATATGAAGTGCAACCCCCCCCCCCCTCCATTTTTGTTGGGGGGGGGGGGTCTGTGTGTACAAATGAATAGAGAAATAAGGCAACATAAAAACACTAAAACCATACACCAAGACAAGAGGCATATTTTTTGGCCTCTTAGCAGCAAAAAGCTGCGGACCATCAAATTCTTAAAAGTTAGTGCAAAATATAATGTCATGAGTTTGCCTATGTAACTTTTGGCAAAACTTTCTTTGATTTGAGTGTTGAGGTGTTTAATGCATGTACATTATCATAAGTGGCACAGTTTCCATGCCATATGTGAACACTAAAGAAACTGCATGCGTTTTCCACTTCATATCTGAACAAGTCTTAAAGGCATTGGCTAACTTTGTGAGCAGCTGATTTAAAAAATTCTCAAACTAAGATGAAACATGTGTATGAGTACTTGTATTTGTACTAAAAAACCCTGAAACCAACCATAATTTGGAATGAAAAAGTGTAAGTTAGACGCAAACAGCGATTTTATTATCCTTCATCTCACGAGACAATCACTAAGAGGACCAACTTTGCTTGAATTTGAAAATGCCGTTATGTGCCTCCCGCCGCGTGATACGCCAATACACACAGTGCAGTAAGGTGAGTCATACGCGCATGCACACTCCTTACATGTATGTCTATTCTGTGCAACCGACCCTTGTATATTTTTCAAACATTGGTTCACATTTTTGATATTTAAAAATACTTCCTGTGGATATTATTCTTTGAAACTTTCAGACTGGTATTTTTACACTATAACCCTTATGTTTATCCCATTTTCAACTAACAAAACAAGATTTTTTAAAATTATAACAATGTTGACCAATGTCTTTAAGTTTACAAAATGTTAGTTGTACATGTACAAACTCACAAGAAATTTTAAAATCAATATTTGAGAGTGTGAAGTACATTATACTGTACAATAATGACACTTTACAAAAGATGTGGTACAGAACTTCACACATAAAATGTATGACAATTACTCAAACAAAAATTGCTCCATTTAGTTTAAAACAGCATTTTTGACATTTGCATAGTATTCTAGAGAGAGTGGCATGTTACCTATAGAAAATGCACAATATGGAAATCTACTTTTTAAAATAAAATTCCTAAACTGTATTCTTAACAAAAGATCTTAAATGATATTACCTACGGCTACGTGTACACTGTATCATCAATTCATCAAAAGAATGTGCCTGCCATTTAGTGCCAAAGTACACAAAGAATTGGAAAGAAAAAAAGTGCATATCTTTCCGAATCGAAACAACTTTTGTTGGCTGAAAATAATCCTTGCTTGTTTAATCATGTGTGATCGACTTTGCACCACAAACAAAAATGCTTGATCAAGAATGTGTGTATGCATAACTCAAACAGAGAGATAAAGAATAGAGAGAGAGAACAAGGGAGAAAAGGAGAGAGAGAGAAAGAAAGAGAGAGAGAGAGAAAGAAAGAAAGAGAGAGAGAGAGAAGGAGACAGAGAAAACCTGTTCATGTAGCAATATGAATTTCTTTTTCATGCTACACCTATTTAAATAATTTTCATTTTCACATTGTGTGCAAACAATGCAGCCAGTGGCAGCGGCGGAATCGGCGGCGAGGGGGACGATCTACACAAGATTCATAGATGAAACATTTGTGAGTTTGAGAACATTTCTGGCAAAAATCGAAATGATTTTCACCACATAATCACACATTTGAAAGCCAAGAGGACAATGTAATATATTAGAACATAATTACCTTATTAAAACATATTTTAAAGTAATTTTGAACTTGATCATGGACTTGTCACATACCCTGACTTTCGGCTGTTGCTGCCGATCTCTGCACAGTACGAATGGCATGCGCGCGCGTTCCAGTCCCCTATTCTCCGGGTTTGCCCAAGATTCATGGATGAAACATTTGTGAGTTTGAGAACATTCCTGGCAAAAATCAAAATGATTTTCACCACATAATCACACATTTGAAAGCCAAGAGGACAATGTAATATATTAGAACATAATTAGACTTGATTAAAACATATTTTAAAGTCATTTTGAACTTGATCATGGACTTGTCACATAACCCGACTTTCGGCTGTTGCTGCCGATCTCTGCACAGTACAAATGGCATGCGCGCACGTTCCGGTCCCCTATTCTCCGGGTTTGCCCATTTTGCATTATTCAAAGTTCAAATCTTATTTTCTACATGTACATGTATTGCCACAAAATTATCCACATTTCCACATTTAATACAATGCCATTGTATTTCTTTCTATTTTTTTCTGTTGAAAATGAATAGCTACAAATTTGAATTAAAAAAAAAAAAAGCAACATAAAATACATAGTTTGAAACAAAAACATCCAAAAGAGCATATAAAAAATCATCGGAGAGAGACAATTATCAAAAAGAGAGATGCACATATACTGTAATGTACATGTATGTCCTCTTGTTACAGATAACTGGCAAACATACCTCACACATAATACTGGGATACAATCAAAATCACAACAAAATGTTAGGACAATCAAAACATACCGTGCCTTTACATGTATAGCCACACGTTTAGTCAATTACACAGAATCAAGTCCAAAGTCACTATGTAACAGCCACCATACATGCAGGTACACTCGATTCAATATCCTCCACAGACCACAGTACATATATTCCCAGAATATAATAGTGACCTGTCAAAAATATCCACAAGCTATGTCGACTAACAATATTCACTCCAATACATGAACTATATATATCTCTGGTGTCCACAATGTAATACAAAGCTCGGGCAGACAGTGTTATCGTCAAGAACAGTTGGTGGGCTGCAGAGAAATAAATGCGCTGTTTACGAACGTGAAAAGCGGTGAAAACCGTCAAAAATAGGTGATCTACTGCCCCGCTGTACACAAGTGAGAGTGGAGCTTCCCTGTACACAACAATACTGTGTGCGATCGTATGCACGTGCAGTGTGGCAGAAATAAAGCCTATGTATTGACATGCAGTGGGGGAAGGAGTGTGTGTATCTGTATGTTTGATAAATGGGAGCTGTTCTGTGTGTACGTGAGTAGCCCCATTGCAGTGGTTTCAATGAAAACCCCTCCTGTGTATACATGCTTACATGTGTATGCTTAGTGAAGTAAATTAAGTCATGCCATAATGATTTATTTGTACCAGCATTTATTTCCCCGAAAGCTCATCAATTAGCTAGGGCAGGCAGGTAATAAAAAGAGATTAAAACTACTGTATTAACCCATAACAGTACAGAGATTTCTCGAGGTTTAAATTAATCGTCTTCAATTCTCAAATTGGCAACAAATAATATTTTTTTCCCATGCTAACATAGCTTGAAGAAAATAAATATGGATATAACATAAACCATAATGAAATATAATTGTAAAATTGAATCAGAAACTGCCAATTTGAACACAGAAATAGTGATTATATATTATTCACTGCGTTGCCAATTTAAAGAGTTTAGTGATTGGTTACACTTAAACTGCTCTTATTCGAGAATGCCACCCCATACAGCGATGTGAATGGGCTCAAATTTGTCAGTGCATTTTTCTCTTTCTGCTCGTGTATGATATGTACTGCCTAACATTCTGGACCAACAGATACTACAGAAGCGTCTCCTAAAGGTGACACTGTACCTCTATGGGTTAAAAAACAAACCCTGCCAATTGTACTAATTATGTAAATAGCTACACGAATGTAATGATGCATATATTGGGGAGGGTACATTCCCCCCCCCCCTCTTAATTTCCAGTCCATATTAGCTTGACTAGGAGTTTGCTGATGCACAATGTAAAGGGGGGGGGGGGTAAGTCCTGAAAGCACTGTTTGTATCTTTGGTGCAGGAGTTCTGGTAAGTACTGTTTAGAAATGTTTCCATTGTTACTCTGTAGGCCTACCTTAATTTAGCATATTCTACAAGTAAATATATCATGTTTAATTGACAACATGACTTGCCTGTCACGGACAATACAAAATAAAAAACACGTTTCCACTATTTAATGTCATAATATCCAAGCTTTATGAGCTGATGGCTAGTCTGCAAACATAGACTCTAATTTTTTTTATTTGAGTTCACAAAATGCACCACATCTTTAAAGGAATATTATAGAGCTGAGTCTACGGGATTTAGCGTGGTCCACATTTTGACCACGTTAGAGTATGATTTACTGTGGCTTCCAAAGGACTTTGGATATTATTACCCCGGCTGTAGCTCGAGCAACCGCAGCGCTTCTTGCATTCAAGGAATAAATCCTACCAGGTACTCACTTACTACACCTGGGTCGAGTGTAGCAAATGTAGACTGATGTCTTGCCAAAGGACGTTAGTGCCGTGGAAGGGATTCGAACCCCGGACCTTGTGGTTAAGAGTCCGGAGACTTATCCACTGGACCACAACACCTCCACCAAATTCTTCCCACTGCCCTTAAGTGTATGTGCATTCACACATTCCAAATCCCAAAACAAGGCTACCTTTACATTCATTCTATTCAGCAAACTTATTTCAAACTTGACCTGTTTTTATCCAATTCTATTGCAATACAATGTAAACTTCTGCCTCAGTGACTTTGATCAATTCTTACTCCTGTTTACTGGTATTTAATCATAATCCAGATAAGTACTGGAATTTTGGAATGGACTTTGTCAGAATTACATGTACCGCCAGTACCGATATTCTTTCGATTATTGAAAGGCTTTCTAATACATGTATTTGTTGCAAAAAATATTTTCACTTTCAAGTTAAATTCATTATAATTGTACTACATGTATGTAACGCCTTAAATCATCAATAGACAATCTACACTGTTTTTAGTCAGCAAATCTATAGTTATTTCTAGTTATATCTATAAATGTATCTGGCCATTTCAGAGGACATCTTTACCAACATTCTTCCAAACTGACATAACAAAAATGATATAAATCAATTTTTCAACTTAACCGTAACTCAACATTCTCGTTAAAATTACATGCATATGTCAAACATTTTTCCTTCTGAACTACGAATAGATAACAGTAACTCTGTACTAATCTCAGGTATGTACAGAGATCTGGAGAGTGCATGCAAATACACAAACACATGGAACTCATCTGCCCCCCTCCTGGCAAATAATTTTCGCTTGACCGTCGCATCACCCCTCAAATTAGATTCATGTCCCTGGACTCCTCCGCGACTTTCTCCGAATGCATTCTCCATCACCCTTCGGTAATTACCGCCTGGCAATTACGACCCTATGCATTTCACGCATAGCTGGCATTCTGCAGCGGATGCAAGTAATTGTGTGGATGTCTGTTTCCTCGTACCCCTCTCCACAAGTCGTAGTTTGTTTCACAAGGGCCAAATCAAAGAATGGCAGTAATCCCATTCTAAGAAATCTATCAGACCAAGACACAAAGGTGTCCCAATAGCTGGGAATGTTACAAAAGGGCTTAACTCCTTGTTCAATTAAAAGATGTTTAGTTGAGTATGCCCGGTTCCACCCCAACTGTTTTTGTAGGAGGTCCAGATTGGAATTCAAGCGTCTGTATCCAAAGAGCCCCATGATGAAATTATGGAATTGTAGGGGTGCAGGCCAAATTTGTTGGCGACTGTTAACCCATAGCAGTACAGAGCTTTCTTGAGGTCTAAATTAAT
Organism: Echinometra lucunter; assembly: GCA_029962745.1. NCBI lineage: Eukaryota > Metazoa > Echinodermata > Echinoidea > Camarodonta > Echinometridae > Echinometra > Echinometra lucunter. Next base: position 23,815,877 of record CM057164.1, read on the forward strand.
CATCTGCAATCCTCAAATTGGCAACAACAATTATAATTTTCCACACTTACATAGTTTGAAAAAAATAAATATGGATATAACAAGAACCAAAATGAATTATGATTCTAAAATTTAATCAGAAAATGCCAATCTGAACATGGAAATAGTGATTATGTATTATTCACTGTGTTGCCAATTTAAAGAGTTTAATGATTAGTTACAATTAAGCTGCTGTAATTCAAGAATGCCACATCATACAGCACTGGGAATGGACTCAAATTTTTCAGTGAATTTTTCTGTTTCTGTTGATGTATGATATGTAATGCCCAGCATTCTGGACCAACAGATACTGCAAAAGTGTCTCCTAAAGGAGACGCTGTACCTCTATGGAACCCACTGAATACTATGCCCAAGAAAAATCGGGTTGGAGTCCATGGAAAATGCATACTGTACCAAACTCAAGTCGTGCTCACCAGGTTAAAGGAGAATGCAACCTAGACATCACAGTGTTCTTAATGAATAGAGATGACCGAGAAGAGTAAACAGTGAAAGTTTGAGCAAAATCGGACAATCTGTTCAAGAGTTATGAATTTTGAAAGTTTCAGTAGATCCCTATTATGGGGATCCTTGAGTTGGCAACTTTGCCAGCATCTGTGATGTCATCGTGGACAACTCTCCATTCATTTTGCACATAATTTTTCAAAAAAACTGATTTATATGAAATTTCAAGTCAGGAATCAACATAATTCTTCCCAAAATGCTTGCAGAATCGATAGAGCCATGTCATACTCAAACCATAAATCAAAAGAATTTTTATTTTTCTTGAAAATAAAGAAAATGCAAAATTCTGTGTACAGTATGAATGGAGAGTTGTCCACGATGACATCACAGGTGCTGGCAAAGTTGTCAATTCAAGGATCCCCATAATAGGGGTCTACTGAAACTTTCAAAATTCATAACTCTTGAACAGATTGTCCGATTTTGCTCAAACTTTCACTGTTTACTCTTCTTGTTTTTCTTCATTCACTGGAAGCACACTGATGTCTGGGTTGCATTCTCCTTTAATGTGGAGCCCTAGGGTATTGTGGATAAAATATGCATGGGAAACTTCACTTCATGTACAGTTGTTCTCTGAAGAAACAGAAAGGTATGCATGCAACGTACATTTCTTAATAGCTCATAAAAGTATCAAAAGGGCGTAACTCCCTATCCATAATAATCAAAGAAAATATACATGTAGCTATCGTAGTCTCCAAACCTCAATGTACAGTGCTTAGGCTTGAACTCATAACCTTTAATTTCCTTGTAAGAGTTTCAGCTACTCAACACATACAATGTAGAGGTACTCTCTGGCTTTGTAAAGCTTGAAGCACTTAATTCCCACAACCTTTAAAGGACCTTTTTTTTTCAAGAGTGCTACAGCTATCAGCTAATCAATCAATGTTTTGAAAGATGGTTTCACCAATTAGTGCTCCATGTATACCAGTATTTATATGACTACTTCGATGAGAGCTTAGCCTTAACATATGGTAGAGTGTTGCAATTCTATTCCACACTGTTGCTAGACATACAGTAATTCATTGTAAGAACTGTACTATGTCTTATAAAGTAATCTGTATTGATCATAAGTCCTTCCATGAAATGCTGTAATCAATTACAATACAGAGTTGCAAAATATTTATATTGCAAAGTAATGGGGAGCAGGAGATGGTCTAGTGGTAATGTCTGGGATCCCAGACAGGGTAAAAAATAGTTTTTTCCCCCACAAGAGCTTTTCTCTGAAAAACAGCTCTCTGGACAACTTTACAGGAGCTATTTCTAGGCCCAAGGGAGCTACATTGAATTTTAATTGCTGATATCCCGATTTTCTCCTTGAGAGTATGCGTAACTGAGTATCAGTATGATGACTTTAAGTGTGTCTTGTTTCAAGAACTGTTAATTCTGCTGCTCCTAGATCACAATTCATGAATTTATTGCTTATTTTCGGAGCTGAAGGAAGGGCGACTCTGAAGAAAATGGTCGCCCCAAAGAATTGGGTTTTAAGGACTTTAGGGAGCTACATGCATTTGAGCTCTGCCGAAGACAAAATCATCCGTCGCTCCCGTGTATTTTTTACCCTGGTCCCAGACACAAATATCTGGTTGATACATGTCCGTAAACACACAGAAACCTTATGAATCTGTTTAAATTTTTTAAGCAGTAAATAATTCTCATATTTTCTTTCTTTGTAAATTCATTGTATACTTGTATTAAGAGAAACTATTGCTTGGCTAGCACCTTGAGCATCTTTGGACACTGTGTGTGCTCTAAAGTTTTCTCTGTTATTATTATTATCATTATAATCATTATCAAATTATGACTGATTTGAATGGATCACAAATGCATACAATACAGGGCCAAAGTTTACAGACAAAATCACTCAAAAGTACTAATGAAGAATCTGTTCAAAGAATATTCCATGATTTGCACAAACATAATGCATAGCCTTATGAAATAAATCAGACATATTTTGAAATGGAATAGAATTTCCCTAAGTTAACCATAATACACTGTATACAGCGATTCCTGAGGAGGCGCTGTGGCTCAGTGGTAGAGCAGTGGTTTCGTAACCGGGAGTACCCGGGTTCGAAACCAAGCGGATGCGCTAATGCCCTTTGGTAAGGTATTAATCCTCATTACCAAGTCCTTCGGAGGGGACTTAAAGCCGTCGGTCCTCTGGTTGCTTACTAACAAGCATACACATGCTTTCTTAGCAGTCAGGTAAAAATAACCCACCATTTAACCATTTAACCATTCCTCCTATCCAAAAAGAAGAAAGACAAAACATTGCCAATGCAGGCTTCAAGTCAATGCCTTCAAATTGTGCTTGAACGATAGAAATACATGTAGCTATCGTCTACTCTTTACCGTCTCCAAAAACACTTCATGAAGCTGCAGTGGATGCAGATGAAGAAATCAAAATTATGCTGTCATCTTATCAAAACACCGGTAACACGACTCCCAGTGAGTCGGGGCTACGCTGGGAATTTGAGACGGCTACGAAATGTCACTCTGTGTTTCTGATTTCTTGTCCCCCCTCTAGACGTGGGAATAGATTACACTTGCGATGCGTTGGCCAGAATACGCAGTCATCGACACAGCCCCAGCGTCTCTAATGAAGAGGACTTGGTAACTCTCACTTTGCAGGCATTTTGCATTGCCATTTATGAATGCCCCTGGGTTCTTTTCTTTTCTTGTGCAACATGGTATCTGGTAATAGCTATCTGGAAATAATTGTTTATGAGAGTGAATTTCAAGTTTACATGACAGGACAATGTTTGTCTAGAAGCATCAGCCTACGCACTGTTATTTTCCCCCAAACAACAATGGTTGGTAACATTTGATATTCAAACAAGATAAAAACTACTTTCGAAAAAATCAACTTAAGGCAACTTCAATAGCCCTGTCTATCACCTTTAGAAATGTGCAGATTTTACAATGGCTCAATATGTAATCTAAACATGATTTGTACGGGCAGTACAATAGACTTTCGAAAATGAACTTGAGTTGAAACTTGAGTTGATTTTTCAAAAGTAGTTTTTATCATGTTATCAAAGCTCATTATTGAAATACAGACAAATTTGGAAAGTTCTTTTGACATTCTACAGTTATGATATCAATGATTCTTTTTTTTCATAATCATTATATTACTATAATCAATATTATTTAATATTTGACATCACCTGGGCCAGGGAGGGGAAAAGACCCTCGGATCTCTTCTCCCAACATACCTAATTGTTTTGCTGTATCAATGGAAATCTCATTCTTTACAAATCATCATTGATCTTGCTTCATCCCTTAATATTTACATAGAATTTTTTTCAAGCATCCTGTAGAAAAAAAAATTCTCCTGCATGCAGACAATGTCAATATTCATACATCTTAAGTTAACTCCTTGTGCATTCTTTTAGCATCAAAACACACTCGTACAAATAAACTGAACAATCGTAATAATTAGCTTTCTCCTTCACAACTGTATCAGTGAAACTAAAAAAAAAAAGCTATATATGCTTTAAATGATATCTACAGAATAATTACCACTATCAATACTGCACTACAGGAAGTAAAACTGAACAAAAAATATCAAAAGAACAATTGTCTTTATTTTCTCCTCAAAATTAATTGAGCATACAAAGAGTTAAAGGAACATACATCTTACTTTAAAGGAACATAAAATTACATTTATAAAATTAACAAACAGTTTACAGAGAGCCCAAAGAGTTTTATCTCCCCTTGAAAATGAACCAATTTAACACCTTTCTGTATCTCAGCAGATTATGGACATATTAAAGAGACAAGAGTTGTTTTACCTTAGTATCCGATGAGAGTGCACGATGATGCAGAGTTTGCAGTTTCTAGTGTCCCACTTCTTCTGTGTTAGGCAAATATTATTCCAAGATTTATATTCCAAGAAATTCCTGCAAAAGGAAGAAAAAACAAACGAGAAGAGATATTTTAATAAAACTGGATGACATCAGGTCAGTATCGAAATATACAACTGAGTTGAGAGACAAAATGCAGCCAGAATTCCTTTCCTAGGAAACACAGTGTCAGCATTGGCTAGGATTCCAACCTGCAAAATAAGGCACACAGAAGCTCTTGCTTCCTCCACAACTGGAGGTGATTCAATTTTTTTTTTCTGTCATCATCCGCCCTAGGCTTTATTTTGTCACACTGTTGGGTTAGACATGGGGTAGTGCCACTGTCTTGTAGGTCATGATTAATATAGGGTTCGGAAAAGTGTTGGTTCCATGATTCAAACAGGAATTTAGTTAGGACAGATAATTGAACAAGGAATTATTGCTGTCTGACCATGTGTGGACTGTGGAACTATAGATAGTAGAGTTCGAAGCTGGGGTTGCAATACTGTTTAAGATTAGGTTTCAGATCAGGTTTAGGGGAAGGGTTAGGAAGAGCGCTAGGTCCAGGGATGCAATAGGCTTGAACGATTGGGTTTCGCATATGTTTTAGGGTAAGCAATGGATTAGGAATAGCGCTATGTCCAGGTTGCAGTTGGCTTTAGGATTGGGTTTCTGATCCAGGCTAGGGTCCTTGGCTGAACTCAATAATTCATTGAGAGAATATAAGACCATGGAGTAATTCTCATTGAAGTGCCTGTGTCGTCCAACCTACTTGAAGGTGCCTGTGACCTTCGTGCCTGTTCTGTTCGGAGGTGAGAGAGTCAGTGCTTGCAAGTGATTAATGGCAGCAATTCATGATTGGGGATTAAGCCATGATTAATCCCAGCGTCATGCACCTGTGGTCTACCAAGGGTGCCATATGTGACAGACCCTACAGACTGCCCAACATGCTTTTCACACTTACACCCATACATGTACCTGCCAACCTTGCAAGTCAAGGAATAGGGACAAACTGATGATTAAAGGAGAATGCAACCCCGGCATCAGTGTCCTCTTAGTGAATAAAGATGACCAAGAAGAGTAAACAGTGAAAGTTTGAGGAAAATCAGACAATCTGTTCAAGAGTTATGAATTTTGAAAGTTTCAATAAATCCCTTTGATGGGGATTATTGAGTTGGCAACTTTGCCAGCATCTGTGATGTCATCGTGGACAACTCTCAATTCATTTTGTACATAATATTTCAAAAAAATTGATTTACATGAAATTTCAAGTCAGGAATCAACATAATTCTTCCCAAAATGCTTGCAGAATTGACATAGCCATGTCGTACTCAAGCAATAAATCAAAAGAATTTTTATTTTTCTTGAAAATAAAGAAAATGTTAAATTCTGTGCACAAAATGAATGGAGAGTTGTCCATGATGACATCACAAATACTGGCAAAATTGCCAATTCAAGGATCCTAATAATAAGGATTTACCGGTACTCAAATTTTCAAAGTTCATAACTCTTGATCAGCTTATCGGATTTTCCTCAAATTTTCACTTGTTTACTCTATTGTTCTTCTTCATTCACTGGAAGCACACTGATGTCTGGGTTGCATTCTCCTTTTATAAGAAACTGTCAAAATAGGGACATTCTTGAATTTCCTATACGTTATTACAGACAGATTTTTACAAAAAATTAATAGGGACGCAGGGTCATCAAGGTAGAAAATTTCTTTCCTTTTCCCCCAAATAGGGACTGTCCCTATTAAACAGGGACAGTTGGCAGGTATGTTAACCCCTACTGCATAATTTTGTGCTCATCCATGGAAACTTTTAAAGTAACCCGTCACTTTTGAACCAGTTTTCACTATTTTCCCTACAGCCAACGTCATGATTTTTTTCCTCCTTGAACAGAGGGTTATGTACAGTACGACAGACCCTACAGAGAGCACCACAGGCTTTCACACCTATCCCTCATAAATGAATTTCTGTGTCTGTACGCTCACTAACGAAACGATATATAAAGTAATGAAAACAGGATCTGAGCCTCGTTTCGAACTAGAACTCGATAAAGAATCATGGTCCGTGTGTGTCTGAACATATGGCGACCACAGAATGGTATAACTGTGCGGGGGCTTAACGTGAGGGTGATCGAAAGGAGACATGACCTTGCCATGACATTATGTGCAGAAGAAAACTGTGCATCCATACAACTTTTTTTGAATGAATCGGGATGTGTCTGAACACTCTTGTTCACTATAACGTGATTCTTTATACAACATTTCTTTATCAAGTTTCGAGATGAGCATTTTGTATCTGAACAGGCTGATATATGTGAAGTCAGAGAATAGAAACAAGCAACTGCTATAGGCTTTTACCATGCTTTTACTCATCTCACAGATATGGTT